>CM043726.1:3861137-4461137 GCA_023969325.1 Oryzias curvinotus | reverse complement strand
ACATGCATTAAGACCTCTTTCCTCACAACAATGAAAGACAATTTTAGCTTTTAAATTTTGTAGTGATGTGCCTGAAAACGTAAAGATGGCACGCCAAACAGATGTTGTATCCAGAGGGACACCGCCCCCCCCCCCCCAAATCCACATCCTCTCTTTTTTTCACTCTTTCCCCATGATGCAAGTTCCCTCTGGCACTTTTTTTCTTGCAGCCTAAAAAAAAAAAAAAAAAAGAAAGAAATCACAAACAATGCCCTTGCAACTTATTTCTCCCGAAACTCCTTCCCACCATCTGTTTGAAAGAAGGTCATGTTCTGAGCGGAGGAGGGAAATTTGGAGGATGAAGGCCACGGGAATGACATACTTGACAGGCTCTGCAGTAGAGGTAAGATCTTAGGCCCGAGCCCGAGTCAGAACCCGACCCGACCCGAATTTCGGGTCCGGTCGGGTTCTAAATGACAGTCATTACGTTCGGGTCGGGTCGGGCCGGGCTTCTCTCTCGCTGACTTTTTTAATAAATATATTGTAATGTCTGCAAAGAAGCTCCTTAGGCGGCGGTTGTCAAACAGCTCTTTATTAATCCTGGATGTCAGAACGGTTACCGCACGAACCGAAAGGCACAGCCAGCTTCTTCTAACTCAGAGGGAGAACGTTCACCGAACCCACACACCCACACACACACACAGGTAGACCCCGCCCCCTACCACCAGTTAGTTAGCCCACCGTTGATTGACATACACTGTGGTCCAGCAACTGGCAGAACGAGGGGGGCGCCGGCCACCCGCAGCGTGTCGTGAACGTAATCTCCCCTCCGTAAGTCCGCATCTATTTTGTTTAGGGATCCCCGATATGGAGCAGCAGGAAGTCAAGGATAAACTTCAGACAGGGAAACTGAAAAGGCAAACGCGCACCGCCGCGGCTGCAGCATTTCCCGCGTAATGAAGCGAGTGCTTATCATCCAGATCTCTCTGTCACTCTCTCTGTCTGGCCTCTTATTCTGTGGTCCAGCGTTATTTCGTTGATCAAATGCATTTATCATGTAGGGAGGAACCTTTGCGCAGCGCTTCCAGCTGAACTCTATGCCACAACAGCAGCTTATACGCGCGCGGCTGCAGCGACCACTCTCTGTTTGAAAGACCATAACTTTCATGATCATAAAAATATGTAGATTATTTTACCTTAAAGAAATCTGGCGATTTTTTTCTGCCAAAAATCCTATGGGTTAAATTGAAATTTCGGGTTTGCTTCGGGCTCGGTCCTGCAAATCAAGTTAATTGGTCGGGTTCGGTCCGAGTTCGGCTTTAATGCCCGCGGGCCTGTGTCGGGTCGGGCCGGATTTTTTAGGCCCGATCTTACCTCTACTCTGCAGTACGTTTCCAGGCATTAGTGATGTGTTGAGTGAGAGCTGATTTCTCTGTGTTGGGTGACATCAACAGAGCTGCATCACCAAAGTCTTAAATGACAAGAGGCTATTTTTATTCACCAGCAAGCAAAATGAGTTCCTAACATTTTTATTTAGAAAGTAGTGTGCGATCTGTAACATGTTAAAAGCTGTTAATCACATTGAAATCATTTTGGAAAAGAGTTAACCATGAATATAAGACAGGGAAACATTTTTAGCGGTAAAAATCTGAAATATTCCTCCCAAATAGGAACTCAGAAGGAAACCAAACTTCTAAAGTACGTTTTTAATCTCCGAAAATAAATCTGACTGCCATTTCCTCTCAGCATGCCAACTGTTTCCTCTCTTTTAAGACCTACTTATTCTATCTTAGCCTCCTTGAATCGAGTTTCACTCCCAGTTTCACCATATTTTCCCCATTTTGACAGACATTTTACTCTTTGTCCAGCATTTTGCTCCATCTTCATCTCCCTGAAGGCTTATCTCTACCCCAGCAGCCATGAACACACTCAACACAACACCCACAGTCAAACACATACAGGTTTCAGGGATCTGTCTCCTCAGGTCTAGTGGTGTGCCCAGATAGCTTGCTGTCACGGTCTGTGTGCTGTCTACCTCTGATTATGCTATCATATTGCCCTGCCAGTATATAGTTATCTGCCATTCTGACCAAATGGAATCTAGTTTCAGATTAATGTTTAATGAGACATGAGTTTGTAGGGAGGTGTGGGGAATCAACACTGGGAACATGATCTCATAGTTATTTTCATGTCAGGTTTAGATAAAATACTGCATGCACATGCCACACAGTGAAACAGCCTACACGAGATTGTCAGATTTATCCATCAGTACAAATGATTATGTCATATTCTTAAAATTGAGGTTATAGTTTAGGCAGACGGACTTGTATGGGCTTTGGGGTACTGATTCAGTACACAGGCTGGTAGCTGAACCACTCATGACCACGCTCTTATATGGTTCATATCTCTAAGTTCCACAATTTTTACACTGAGTACTTGACTTTCAGTCTGCAGGATTGCTGTTTATTAACAAAGACTTTGCCTGAGTTATATTAAGGCAGGCTTTTTTTAAGAACTGTCCCAAAACTGTCCTCTTACTTGGGTGAGATCTGGGAACTTGAAGGTCCTGCACAGTATCTTAGCTGTTCCTAGCACTGCGCTTTTCTGGACTGAGAGGTCTGCGATCTTTCCAGGTATCTGTTGTAGCCACTCCTCCAGCTTGGGGGTTACTGCCCCGAGTGCTCCAATTACCACAAGCACCACTGTCACTTTCACTTTCCAGGCTTTCTCCAGTTCTTCTTTGAGTCCCTGGTATTTCTCATCGTTATGTTCCCATCACTTGGCACTGCCACATCCACCACAACGGCTTTTCTCTGTTCTTTATCATGTACTAGAATGTCTGGTTGGTTTGCCATTACCATCCTATCAGTCTGGATCTGGAGGATCTTTGCCCTCTCTTTCACTACCTCCATCGGAGGTGATTCCCATTTTGACTTTGGGGTTTACAGTTTTCATTCTGTGGGGGTTGGGGGGTTCCATGTACCTGCCAGCATCTTACATCCTGCAGTTATGTGCTGGATTGTTTCAGGCGCTTTTTTGCACAGCCTACACCTTGGGTCCTGTCTTGTGTGGTAGATCTGAGCCTCTATCGCATGGGGGGGGCATGACATTTCCGAAGCGTGGCTCACTTAACCACGACTGAGTGAACAGTGGCCCCCGGCCCGTGTGCGCAGCTTAAGTAGTTATATTTTGATAACGTTTTGTTAATGTACCAAGTTCTTGTTGCAGAAATGGTCTATCTATTATTAAAGGCTTAGCCTGATCTCTTTATTACATTCCATTTATACTGTGTGGAACTTTAGGTGCTATGGATACGACACAGTAACATGACCAAATGTTGCTATGTGCACCTGGAGACGTTGGAAGGCAGTGAGTTTGCGGCTGTGAAGAAAGTTCTGTGTTTGTTCTAGTGTGTTCAATAAGATTCCAAACATTGGGGTGTATTTACAAATTGCGCGTAGCTGAAAATAGAAGCTGCCAACACTGTTCACGGTGAACAGCGCACCTTTTAACACTGTTACCACTCATAGGGGTGGCAGTGGCAGTGAAAGGTAACACCATTCATCACATCCAAATTTGATTGGAGGACTACTGGTACTCTTTCCAGCGTGTCCTGGGTCTTACCCGAGGCCTCCGGGTCCATGGTTCCCTCCCAAGGGATCCAAGCCCACTCAGCCAGCAGTGTCCACAAGCACACTCCTTAAAGAAATGTAACGATGATAGTTATGAATTCAGGTAAAGGTGTAACTTAAAGTTCTTTGCAGCTTCTCTACATTATAAAACTATCCAGGTCAATATTATATGTTTATTTTAAAGTATGTCTGACATTAGACATTTATCATTTCTGTCATTTAAGAGCCTAGGAGAGTTTTTTTTAAAGGATATTTGATTAGTAGAGCTGGGTGTCTGCTGCATAGAAAAAAAGAATCTGCAAAGCTCCCAGTTGAAGATGACAGAAGAAAAAAGTGGACCAATAATAGAACCCTATGGAACACCAAAATAAAATTATATATGTATGAAGGACAGATCATGCACTAAGATGAACGTATCAGATCTTTGGGGGGATGGATGTGGTGCAAATGTAGAGCAGGCTTGGTTCATGTTTTGCCAATGCCCACTCATATGCTGAAGTGTCCTTGGGCAAGACACTGAACCCCAAATTGCTCCTAGTGCTTAAATGTTAGCAGTTCTGCCACCATCAGTGTGTGAATGTGTGTATGCATGGATCATTGTTACTTTATAGTATAGTATAGTATACGCCCCATGTATATGGCACTTAACATATGTCAATTTTAGAATACATGCCAGACATAGATCATTTGTACATAACTACATTCTGGAAAAAAAGATACGTATTAAATTTTAAAGTCTATGAAAACCTATCTTGTAGCTTTTTCCATGTCATAAAGAGAGACACTGATTTTGATGTATTCGCTGTAAACACAACCTCAGAAAATAGACATAGCACTCTCAGACATAGCACTGTGAAATTGAACGGGCAAAATACGGCTTGGTAGTCGAAAGCTAAGCCCGCATTTGGTTCTCGTTATACCATTATGTGGCCAGACTCCACTGTTGAGCATGTTTGTGCTGGCTGCTTGCTTATTTGCATACACTCATATTTTGTAATCAATAGTGCTCTCAGACGTCTATTAGTAGTTCTGTGTTGCAAACATCCATGACACATTACACTCAAAGAGCTGCTCGGTGTCTCTACACATGCGCCGCTGTGGCACTATCGGACAGCCCGTGTGGCTAATGGCTTTGACGCTTAGCCGCTGAAAAACAATCCATCACTTAGAAAAAAATAATGAGGAAGAAAAGGGGCATGGGAAGGGGCAAGTCAGGAGGTGGCGAGGAAAACAAAGCAGTGCTGTACTTCATGGTTTTAAAAGGCTATTCATCACAATGGTCTCACTGTCAGCCATGCAGGCTTTATACCCATGGAGGGAATCAAATCCATGCCAAACTCATTTAAGCGCACGGACGTGGAGAAATGGTCCATCATGAAGCTGCAGCGGCACACTGCAGGCCACCAGAGGTGCGCTCCATCCAGGGCTTTTGAATCCCATAGAATGATCTGCCCTATTATACATTTGGATCGTGCAGATCTGTTTGTCTCAGAGTGGAAATTCTATCCATTAAGCCATTTGGAGACATTTATACTAAAACCACATTGAACTGCAAGATACAGTATCAACATGTACATATGAATTTGTTTTAAGAATAGCTGAACTAAAAAAGTAATGCAAAAATGAGTATCAGGGTACAAAGTGCAGTGAATTGAAACACGTATTCTCTGTTTGGAGAGGAGCAGTAAACAGTTTGTAAAGAAAAGGAGCCTGAATGAATTGTTTATAAGGGGCGCAGAACTGTCACGGACTGCTACAGTACACAGAAAAAGGGGGATTTTGTTTGGGCGATTGCTACACCAAGTAAAAGAAGAATGTTGTATCACCAGCAAAGAAAGAATCTTTTGCTTCTTTTTAGGGAATTTTCTTTTATTACATGGGAAAATGATTTTCAAAGTCTCTTCACCGTTTCAGACATTAAGCTTTCATTCCAGAGTGCAGCCACAGAACAGTCAATTCTTCAGCCTCAAAATCTTGTTTGTTTGTGTTGCGGGTTTTCAGCTTGTGTATGATTAAGTTAAGCACCTCATAACTGGCTTGAAGTAACCCAGAGAGCACAAATTGCTAAAATGTTTTATGACTAAAATCTCTGAAACTTTTAACATCTGAAAAAGGGTTGATTAGGAATACGCTTTACAGGATGGACCATAAAGGCTGACATAAAAAAAAAAAAACCTTCAAAAGTCCATCCAGGTGCTTGACGAGGAATCCTGTCACCATGAGGTCTCGTTTATGTGGTCATGTGGTCATTCAGATACTCAAAACAGCGCTAACTGTACATCTGGTTTATAAGCTAAAGGCGGAGTCCATTAGAGGTTCTCGAGCAGAACAAACTCAAAGTTCTGTTCCGATCATATTTTGATCTAAAAGTGTGAACAGAAATGATCATTTTCTAGAACATAGTTTCTGCAGAGTGACAGCAGTTCAGCGGAAATCCGCCTCTGTGTTGTGGGCGGGACTGTTGGTGCAGAAGTTAGCCTCGGGACATCGCTTTGTTTACTCTTTGTTCCATTAGCTTACAGCCCCTCACAGCCCCCACCAACATTAGCGGGGCAACATAAACGGCGACCAATATTGGAGCTATCCCGCCGTAAAGTTTTGAACCAGATACCAGCTCCTACGTGGAAAACAAAGATGTTCATTAATGGATCTATTTGTCTGCAAGTGGATGCATCAGTTTGGAGAAGACTTTGGCCCCGCCCATTTCTGTCATCTATTTCTGTCCAGCCTTGGTCTCTACCTCTTCTCGTCCCTATTTTTGTTTGATAAATACCCCCAAATTCAACCTATTGTGTGTCTTGACGCCCTAGACCAGGGACGCCCAGATCCAGGCCTCGAGGGCCGGCCTACAGCTAGTTTTCCAGAAACCCAGCCTTATCTGCTGTTGATTTCCAGGGTCGGTGTTTTTAACCAGATGGATGGTGGGAAAACTTGCAGGACACCAGCCCTCAAGGTCTGAAATTTGGCACCCCTGTCCTCGACCTACATGGCCGTGATTCCACCCTTTTTTTTGTTTTTTACATCTTCCGTTTGTTCACTGTTTAAAAAAAAACAACATTTTTTGTAAGCACTCATCCCGGTTGATTTCACTGAATCTTTCCGATAATGATGGCATCGTGCTGTGTTAATATATAGAATCTGAAGATGGAATGTGAACTATGCAATGCTTTTTTTTTGGTTTTTGGATCTTCATCTTACATTTCTTTTTTACGTTGTAACAAATTAAATTAAAGTGCTGCTTTTCTTTTAAATAAACTTTAAGCATTGAAATTTAAATCTCCTACACGTCTCTAAGGATAGTTTAAAACAGAAAGCTATGGCCACAAGAAGGTAATTAAAAAAACAGAAGTTGGGTAGAAGTTATTTAGAGTAGAAACTTATACAGTATATAAAGAGGACACTTAATTTTCTCTTTATTTTCCTTTCAGCACATTCAAAAAGATAAAAACTTTAAAAACTAAAATGATTTCTCAAATATTCCACGGTTTCTCTGAATGTTGTTTAATGTCTCCCAGAGTTACTGATAATCCTTTTTAACAGAACATTGATTCAGACGTTTTCTTTATATGTTTGTGATAAAAGGGTCTGAATAGAGATGCCCTTTTTAAGAAAACAATTTGGTTTTTTTATTCGTTATTTGTTGTACAAATGTTGTTGGCTGGGTGGCATTTTCAGAGGAATCTCTGTGTTATCTGTAGACACCATTTTTATTTTATCTGTTTTGTATTTGTTGCTCAAATTTCTCTCTTATATTTCTGCAGATAAAAGAAAACTACTTAAAGAAAAGTCTTGTTTGATTTCAATCGCGTGAATTTAGGCATCACTAAAATGGCTTTGAGTCTTGTGTTTTTTATTAGGATAAATAAAGTCATAGTAAAGCTGGAAATTGTAACACAAATGTTAGCATGACATGTATGTGCGGTAAATTTGAATTCCTAAGATTAATAGTTGAACAGGTAAATATTTCTATTATCTCCAAATCTCTGTTTACCTGTTTTTCAAATTCAAATCAGATTTATTTACGATCAGTTATGTCTTAAAGGTGCATGTTGGGATTCCTGATAAATGAGATTATACCATAGAAAAAAAAAAAAAAAATCATTCTTTGACTAGAGAGATTGCGTGGTGTAACAAATTGCTCACTTTGGAATTACAGTGTTTAATAAAAATGTGAAACTAAGGAGGAAATGCAATTTTCATGCTCATGGATTAGTTGGGGGCTTCTTTATTAACTGTGGAGAACAGGAAAAAAAGAGCTGTGGTTTGTTTGGCTTGTTTTTTCTTGCTGTCTGGCAGCAGTTGTCTGAAGAAAAGCAGACAAGGTAAGAGACTGCAGTGTCATAAGTCTTCCCCAGTCGAGTTTGGGGCACTGCTTGTCCAGGGAAATCAATTTAAAAGGTTCTCCAAATAAAAGGATTTGGAAATTAATTGAACTCCCGGTGGCTGAACATGTTGAGTGTGTTGGCTCTCTGCATGGTCGGATCCAGTACAACCAGCTGTAGGGAATGAACAAATCTTGCCATTATTTTTAATTAGTGTCAGACCCCTTTCATGAATGGTGGCTGATTAAAACCCCCAGTTTTACACCAGTAAATCATCCTTTTCTCAGTCCCAGCGTGTCGTATATCGTAAATTGGGAATGTGATGAGATCGTTTTTTCAAGTGGAACTAAAGCCAACCAAAAAAATAATCTTATCTTAAATGTTTTGGAACTTTAAACAAGCTCTACTTGATTTGAAGTTTTTTGACTTATTCGGGCGAAAATTCTGTTTTTTTAAGACACTTTTTTTTAAAGAACAAAAAATCATAAAATATCTGCATTATGATGGCATTCAGCTAAAGACACAACCTCCGTCATACTGACCAAATGTTTTTTAAATCACCAGATTTGATAGAAATTTTGGAAAAATAGTGCTTTTAGGGTGTGTGCTCTCAACGAGTGGATCAACTTTCCCACTTCTAAGTCTTCTATTTGTTCTTGAACATGTTTAAAATTCCATTCCAACTATATTTTTTATGTTGTAAAGTTGTTCCCATTGTTCTTTTGGTTATGAATAGGCAGTTTCTACCCAAAATAAAATAAAAAAAAAAAAAATAAAAATCAGACTGTTGTTTTTAGGATAATCAGGAGATGTCCCCTCAGTGCCCTACCCGCCAATTTTAACTGCACCCCCCTTAGTACACACACCTTTACTCCTCCAAATATACATTCCAACATAAACACACATACATGCACACACACACACCCTCACAAACACACACACTCATTTCTCAAGGAAGGTGGGACCTTGGACCATCTGGCCCCTACCCCATCCCTGATAGGGGGTACTCGGCCCTTGGCAATGGCAGCCGTGTCCCCTGGGTGCCGGTTTCCTGGGCCCGGCAGTCCTCTCTCCACGCAGGGAGGGGGATCCCTGAGCTTTCTGGCAGACCAAGAGCGGGGGATCACATCACACCTGAGCCGGGGGTGTCCGTGTCCCTGTGGTGTGGGTTCTGGTCCTTGCCTCTGAGCGCTGGGCCCCGCCCAATTTCCAACTTTGGCCGAGCCTGGTCGGGCCATGTTTACACCCCTTGTGGGCCCCCTTTTCTCCTGGGTGCCCTCCTCCAGGGCGGGGTCGATGGGCCCCTCCTTGCTCCTACCTGGACCCACCATGGGCCGGGTGGGTGGCTGCCTGGAGCGCGGAGCGGGTCTCCCTTGAGGGATGCTGGCTCACACCTGGGGTTGGGGCGGGGGGATGCCCAGAACTCCTGGGTGGTGATGAGGTGCTTGTCTGGGGCTGTGGGCGCCCTTCTTGGGTGGGGCCCGGCATTGGGCCCTCCCAGCACGGCGGGGGGGCTGCTCTCCTGGTTGGGCCAGGGCTGCGCTCTCTTCCCTCCGTGCCTCCCTGCTCTCTGGCTCTGGGGGCCTCGTGGTGGTCCTGCTGGCCCTGGCCTGGGTGGTGGATGTGATCGCCTGGGGGGCGGTTGTTCTGCCTGCTGCCGTGTGGCGTTGGGGGTTCTGGCTGCCACTGCTGCTGCGGCGGGGGTCTTGGTGTGGGGATGGCTGGGCACTCCCCCTCCTTCTTATCACATTCCATCATCCATTTAGAAGAACAGAAACACTCACCTGAGCACAGGTGTTAGCTCACCTTTACACTAATAGTTTACGTGATTGAATGAAATATTTCACATTAGTTGGTTTGAAGGCATAAGCATGCGTGTGTGAACAATATCATGTTGACATGTGAACATTTTTGCAACAGGTGTGTTTATAACATCTGAGTGTGTGTGTGGACAGGCCCCGCCCTTTGAGATTTGTATTACACTTGAACCTCACCGTAATGATAAACATCCAGTAACTTGTTGCTTTACGCTGCTTCATGGTTTTACCCCCCCCCCCTATAATCACCCTTCTACCCCCCCTAGCATCCCTCTCTCTTCTTCCCTCCTTTTCTTTTCCGTCCGGTCCAACACCAAAGATTTTCAAATATGATTCAAATTAATAAAGTTTGTCCTCAATTCCAAAAGGGGTTTATTCAGACATTCCTCTGGATTGTCTGAAGATTCATAACCCCTGTTGTTAAAGTAAAATATGTCCAACAAAAGAGGCCTTCAGCTCTCATCTGTTTGCCCAGCTGTTGGACAGGACAAGTTAAAAAAAAAGGAAAAACAAAACAACATTATTTTAGCCAAAAACAATGATCAATATCACTATCGCTGGGGAGACTTTGGCCTGCTCATGTCTGTTGCTGTATCACAAACCCCGAAAAGCGGATAAAGAAATTCTCTGAAATGCAGTTTTAATCTTGAATTCTTTTATATTTGTCCTCCATCAAAAGAAAAATGTTTCAAGAATATGATAAAAGCACGAAAAACACTTGTTTCATGGGAGTGGGTCTTTAACATAATTTAGGAAAACTCTTACAATAAATATATACAACCTACATGTTATATTTATTCAAACATCATTTATGTTGTATGTTTTTTATTGAGTATCCTTTCTAAAACTGCATTGGGCTGGGAGGTAAAAAATAGAGAGCTGTTATGTGTGCATGTGTGGGTGTGCACATGTGTATATTTTGTGTTGTTTACATGCTTGATTTGCATCATAATTTGTATTTTCTTTTGTCTGTTTCTCTCAGGGGGGTTGCATGGTGGTTGGCGCTCTTGCCTCACAGCAAAAAGGCCCTGGTTCCAATCCCACCTTTGTATGTGGAGTTTTGCAGTGAGTTTGTTCTCACTGTGCATGCACAGGTTTTCTCCAGGCTTCATGCTTCATGCTTGACCCTAAATTGGTGTGAGTGTGTGGCCCTGCAACAGGCTGGTGACCTGGCCAGGGTGCACCCCACCTTCACCCAACCGTGGCCGGGACACCCCCTGAAAAAAACAGCAGGTTAAGAAAATGGATGGATAGATGTTTCTGATGGTTTGTTTGTTAATTAACTCTACGACTTAAACAGCATGCAGCCTTTTAAGGGGGTCATCCTCCCGTTGTTTATCAAATGCTTAAATAAAAATACATTTGCTTCCCACAAATGGCATTTGCATTACATTAAAAGGTATTTTTGCACCCGTGTCTATCACTTCAGTCATCATTGTTGGGGGTCAGGAAGTATTAAAATTGAAAAAGCTGCAATAATAATAGCAGTGTAAACAAAAGGCTAATGCTATTGTAGGGACTAGTACCAAAAATAATACCTGCATCCTCAATTCACTTTTGTTTTCTCACAAATTGATACAAAATGAAATAAATACTGTGTGGTTTTACACTTTATTGAAATCATGATCAGTAGTGGCATGAAATCCCAAGTTAGAGAAACAAATGAGTAACTCCTCCCACTTTGGTTAAACCCAAAGTGGGAGGAGTGTTTGCCAAAAGTCTTGGACTAAACTAATAGCCCGAAAAAGAGGAGTCCGTCGTTTCAGTGGAAAGCTAATGACAAGAAAGACCTAAGTTCCAAGAAAGTAAAAATACAAAAGTAGATTTTTATGGACTTGTTATTTTTAATAGGACATTGAAATGTTCTTCCAGTATGTGTAAATTGTTGAAATAACTGCTGATGCTATAAATATTACTGTGAGTCAGTTTCATGTTAGTAATTTGTAACGAAAGAAATGAATGTTGTACATTCATGTACAGCAACAACAGTCAGATTGTTTGACTGCATTGCATTTTGAAATTAGTTGTGAGGATGTGAGTCATTATTTCCGTTTCTTGTGTTTGCTCTATGTTGACTCATGCTTGGCTACACATTGTTTTTCAGCTTATCAGCCAATATTCCTTTCTGTCTATGCATGATCAGCTGCTTTTTGTTTATTTGAAAAGTTTAAGTAACCAAGTGGTTATGTTTGCACACATACCAATGCTCCGATCTTATACTAATAACAACCTGAAGCCTATTTTCAATAATTCAAAACCATGCACACGCCGTGTGTTAGTTTGGAGTTTGTGTTCCTCCAGCTTGACACGCCCCTCCCTCTCCAGGTACTGCTGGTTGTACTGATGACTGATTACCAGAATAAAAGAGGAGTTGGACCATCAGAAAGCACCAAACTGTGGTCTAATTGTAGTGGCAGAAGGCTGAGCTGAGGGTTCAGTTGTCATTTCAGTGGAGATTGTTGCTGCTATTTGCAACTTTTTTCTCCTGTTTTGTTGGCCTTGGTCAGAGACGCCTCTAGGGATTTTGGGCCCCGTGAAACTTTCTTTTACAGGACCCCTAACACAGCAGCAAATTATTTTTGATGCTGTTTTACATACAATTATAATGATGGTTTTTGTCCCTATATTATCATCTTTGTGACAAAATAACATGACAACTGACATGCAGCTGCAGCTTTAGTTGGGGGGCTTGCATCCCTGCCTTGCTGGGGTGGGGCTGGTCCCCTCCTTGCTGGGGTGGGGCTGGTCCCCACCTTGCTGGGGTGGGGCTAGTCCCCTCCTTGCTGGAGTGGGGCTGGTCCCCGCCTGTGATGCTGCGTCTGGCAGGCTATGTATGCAGTTATTCACAGAGAGGGAGGTCCAAATTATTCGTGCTCAGCCTATTTCTCATTGTCTTTCCCCATCAGATAGGGGGTGGGAGGTGTGAAAGAAGTGCGGGGTTGTATGTAGGTATGGGGAGGGGGGTCCTATTTTTTATTTCTGCTTTTATATTTTAATCTCTGTTTATTTTAATCTTCCTGCTTGTTTTTGTAATATTATTTTTTTTGCTTTAATGTAAAGCACTTTGTGTTATGCTTTTATATGAAAAGTGCTTTATAAATAAAGATTGATTGATTGGTTGATGGTTAATTGATTGATTGATTGATTGATTGATGTACAGTATGGAATACAATAGAATTTATTTGATTTCATACATTTACAGCAAAACTGATGCTTAAATACACTTTTTCATGAGAAAAACAAGTCAGTGGTGAAAACAACCTGGAGGCTGACAGCCTGATGCTGCAGCTGCTGTTTCTGCTGATGCTGCTGCATTCCAGTCTGCTCAGAATTTTCAGAAAAATAATTTTGACAGAGGGGATGTCAACTATAATTGAATAAAAACAGCTTGATAAATGATTGAATGGATTGAATATTTAACTGTTATATAGTAAAATGTAAAATTCAATTTTTCTTGAGCCAAAATGTTACGGAAAATGAGCTAGTTTATAGGGACAAAATTAATATTCCATAATTTTCTACCACAGCCCCACCTTTTTTTCTGAAATACTGGATGACATGTTTTTGACCCTTCAACTCTGTTTCCTGTCTTAATTTCTTTTTCTTGGCATCCTGTTTTTTGAGGCATGTCTTGTCTACACTGTGGCCCTGTCTGTCACAAACCTGCGCTTCCAGTGGAAACTCAATCTGTTCGGACTGAACCATTTTAAGATAAATATGTGGTGTGGGGGGGGGA
Organism: Oryzias curvinotus; assembly: GCA_023969325.1. NCBI lineage: Eukaryota > Metazoa > Chordata > Actinopteri > Beloniformes > Adrianichthyidae > Oryzias > Oryzias curvinotus. Next base: position 4,447,651 of record CM043726.1, on the reverse strand, counting down.
TCCTGCAGACGTTGGTGTTTCCAATACAAAAAAAAAAATGTTACCATAACATTGAAAAAAAATGTATGATTATATATTGTTATTGTTACATATTGGTTGGTGACTTACTAATTTTTTTTTTCTGTTTTGTCATTTTATCACCCTTAGGAGCCTCTGCCCCCCCCCCAGCCTGGGCCCCCAAGAATCAGCCACCTTTACCTCCCCTTTCCAACGCCCCAGGCCTTGGTTATTTCTGAAGCTACAGTATTTGATTACCTGCACTACAGAACCTATTGAGGGCATGACAGCATGTATCTGATTAGCTTGGCTGGAACAGTCATATCTGGAAGAAAACATTGTATATGTTCAAAAAACTCTTTTTTTCTTTCTATGGTCAGTAATCTGTGTGGTAAACCTTTCCTTTTGATACCCTTTAAATATGCTGACTGGCTGATCACCAGACTGAAGACACCTGTGATGCTGATTAAAGGAAACATCTTGGTTTTTTCACATTCCAGTAGTTGGATAAGTTATATTCCTCTCTAGGGGTTCCTTCATTCAACTTATTTCAGTGCCCAAAATGGGTTATTTATGCATTAACAGAGGGGTCGCAATAAATGCAAATGTAGTCATGTACAACTGGCCCTGTGGGGGTCAAAATGACGATTCATAATCGTATTTCGGGCAGATGACTCGTAGCAGGGTTTCTTAGCTAATACCCTAGGGCGGTTCAGTCAATTAATGCACCTGCTCAGCGTCCTATTTAAGCCAGGTGCGCAGGCGCTCATTCTCTTTCTTACCTTCAGCGCTCATTCTTCGCCCCACCCTCCTCCCCGGCTTCCACCTGTGGGCTCCGTAAGGGGGGTTTTTGTTACCCGAAAGTTTTATGGAAATCTCTCATGGAATTGAACGGAGCCTTATGCCAAACCAAAAGATGTGAATGCCAACTAAAGTATGTGGAAAATGTCAAATAAATATTTCTTACTGCAAGAGTTGTCTGACTGAAATGTTGTTTAATTTTACAGACACTCTTGAAAAATGTGGAGTAGAGGTGTTCAGAACAGATCCTTGCATGTCTTCTTTGTGGCACACACATTTTGATGAGGACAAGGTGAGCAGCCTTCAAGCTGTAAATCAGAACCACTAAAGAGACATTAGGAAGGTATGATCACGAGTGTAGCCAGGCTCAGCCAAGTGCTGGAGACACATCTGTCATGTCTACTAAAATGGAGTGGAGGAGCAGATGGGTTGTTCTGCAGTGCAAACTGACAGTCCTGCAGCTATTCCTTTTCTTAAATAACGGTTGGACTTTTTCTTTGTTTTTTTTCCCCCCCTCAGATTATTAAATTATTCTCATTACAAGTCCTAAACCTTTATCCAGTAAGCACAAAAGTTAAAGTGACAACACAATGTGCATTCATCAAAAGGCTTGATCTGTACCATGTGAATCCATCTTCAGACTGCGTCTCACAGCAACTTTCACCTTTCTTATCGTTGCATCAGCTACTAGAGAAGCCTCTGTGGTGGGGTGTCATAGTGAGCCAGTTTTGCAACAAGATGAATGTTAATGAAGATTTTCTCATTGCCCTGCCTGCTGTTTAGCAGAAGCTGGCAGGATGCAGACTATACTTATATTCGCACTTCTCCAGCAAGGTGCTTGCTGTGCTGTTGCCATGGTTACTACCTATGTGGCTCCATCCGGTTTTTTTGTTGTTGTTGATGTTTTTGGAGAGCATATTGTTAGCTCTGAGTCAAAAACATGTTGTCTTAAGTTATTCAAGAAGGAAAGAGTATACATAAATACTTATAAACAAACAAACAAACACAAAAATGATCACCGAGAACAAATTGAAGCAATAAAAAAGGTGCAGAGAGGGAAAGCTTGGAAACAAAAGAAAAATCAAACTGAGAAATGTGCAAAAAAATGTATATTAAGTAAAGACACAGGCAGTAGAAAATGTAAAGGAGTGCATTTATTATTGCTTTTTTGTGTTTTAAAGAATGTAATAAAATATGACACTTTAAAAACATTTTTATTAAATATTTTTATGTACAATTGTGGTCTTAATTTTAACAACTTGTTTATTTTTCTTTGACATTTATTTTGAAAAATGATTAAAGATCTCCAACACTGTCAGGCTGTTCATGTAGCTCTTCTGTTCTTAAAAACCCACTTCAATGATCTTTTGATCGTTTAAAGCGTTCCCAGTGATCTGTTAGTTGTGATTACGCCGTTTTTAGGCCAAATCCAAAAACCTGAGTTGTTTTCTGCAGAGCGGCAGTAGTTCATTCGGCCTTCACCTCTGAATGTTAGCAGGCAGTAAGCCTGCCCCCACTTTTCATCATCCCTTTGTTTACACTCTCTCCTGCTATCTTGCAGCTCCTCAGACTCCCGACCTGTGGCTGATGGAACAAAAATGGCAAACGATATCTGAGCTTTCCAGTTGTACAGATCCATATTTCAGCTCGGATGGGGAAACAGGGACAGAGCAGAGACCTTTTGGGATGCTGTTGTAGTTTCTATTTCACACCTACTAGCTTTTTCCAATGACATTTATGCTGTCTGTTCCAGATTCATGTGAATAAAGAAATACTCATAAATGCAATTTTAAGCTTAGTTTGCCTGATATATGTCCTCTATCAAGAAAAAAAAATGCCACAAGAAGTAAACACAACTTTCATCACAGTGGGTCTTTAATGAAAAGCAAAATAGTGTCAAAAGAAAAAAAACTGCACTTTGTATTATATCAGGTTAGTCTTCTATCTATGTTAAATATTTCCAAAAAAAGGAAAAAAAACAACGTACTATTTAGGTATTAGAAACCGGAAAGTGGGTTCAACACACATCCGGATTTTTAGTAGATGCATGGAGGCTCCTTCAGAAGAACAGCAGCATCATGAAGTTTCCACCCCTTAGAATTCCTGTAACCAAAACAGAAGTTGAATCTGCAGTAGTTTAGTCACTTCTTTTAACCAAAGTTTCCTGGAAACGAAACTTCATCTCATGTGAGTTATATTCACACTCTACAGTTGGCTCCTTTTGAATGTTTAAACAAGTAATTTGTTCAAAGGTGCCTGCTGTGCTTGTGTCCGTCGCCACCTGGTCTTCTCAAATACATCTACCAGCAGGTTTGTGGAAATGAACATAAATACTATCAGTGCATGTTGGAGTGGAAACTGTGCAGCCAAACATATAATTGTTTTGGTGTTGAGGGTTACACCTCTTGCACATTTCTGGTGTTGTGTTATTTTTGGGATTGTCAAAAAGGTGGCGGTTCACACAGAAAAGTCACAACTCAGCTGATGAGTCCAAACGGAATGGAGACTTTGTCTTTAGGGTAGACCGGGTAGACCAGGGGTCTGCAGCCTGAGGCTCTTGGACCACATTTTTACCTTAGATTTTGTCTCTCTGGTTAAAGAAAACTTAAAAGGTTTTGCATCTTAAAAAGTAACTGCAGTAAAAAGTAAGTAAGTAGTAAAGTAAAGAGAAAAATAAAGTAACGTTTCATGTTTTGGTACGGTGTTCACACTGGACTGTCGATACCCCATACTAGCACATGTACTCACAGTTTGAGGAGGCCATGCATCCATCCATCCATCCATCCATCCATCCATCCATCCATCCATCCATCCATCCATCCATCCATCCATCCATCCATCTTCTAAATCCATGATATCCCTTTCGTGGTCACAGGGTACTGGAGCCCGGCAACAAACGTTCAATGGTCCCACGTTGTGTACATAGAGCAGAAAAACGGTTGTAAAAACTTGCATAGCTATGCAAGAATGCGAGAGTTTTGAACCAGGAAACCCAAAGCGTGAATTTATGCAAGTTACCTTTGATTGAAAGTGCACACTTGAACGTATGTTGCAGAGGGCGGTGTGAATGTAGGTTGAGGTTGTTGTTTCAGCAACGTAGTCAATCTATTAACTTAAGTCTGAAAAAAACCCATCTATTCCAAGATTGAGATGCGTTAAAACACCAAGACACCTAGATCAACTTCCTTCTTTTATTTGCTTTTAAAGCAGCTCAGACTGAAAGTGGTGACTCTTTGACGTCACTTGACATGCTTTTCAGCAGTTAAACCTTTCTTAGTTTAGAACTTCATGGCAGCCTTGGTTTCACACACATGTAGTCCTCAGCACATCCTTCACACCCATCATGTCAGACTAAACAGATGAATCCTGGACCCTGACATGGACAGGTTCGATGACACTTTGACGAAGTTCACTAAAACTGTTTGTCCTGTCATTTTCTTGTTGTCTTGGGTAAATAATACACACAATCTTTGTTTTTTTTAATGTGTTTTAAAATCTACTATTTACATAAATAGGCAAGTAAAGGGTTAATTTTGCATCAACACTCGTCCAGATTATTAAATAAACAGCCCTTTCATTCTGTGTAGGATCTATGTCCCTTGAGGCACTTGGTGCTTCTTCCTACCCACTTGTTTTTTTATGTTGGCGACTCCACTCCCCAAAGGCTTTCATGCAAGAACACAATGTCAGCTTGCCAATATAGGTGAATATGTTGTACATTCCTGCCAGCTTCTTCATATGGATTCAAGAATGGTGAGAGGACTGACAGACCTCCAAAGCGCCTGCTTACCTGCCGCTGCAATGACAGGCCCTCATGAATCACTGTTATCTCCCACCGGTTGCATGCACTGCTTTTGTCCTTCGCACAATGAGAGCCTTCCTCCGTGATGGTTGCCGACAGTTTGTAAGCTGTGGGGTAGCTGGAGTCTGAGGCGCCGTGCACACGATCTCCTGATGAACATGAACTGAATCTCCGCTTCCCACTTGTCTCTGGTTGAAATTTCGGAGCTTTTTAAAATGTGCGACAGATTTCCTTTATCGAGTAAAAGCCATGTTTGCTGTCACAAATACAGGGAACAAGCCTAAGTTAGAAGTTGTTCCATTCCTTATTCACAACACAGCTCCAAGCACACTTCCAATCTGATTCTCATTACAAACCGAGCGCTGTAAAGCTTGCTGCTGTAATGCAGATGAAATGAAGTTTTCAGAGACAGAAGCCTTTGCTTGGAACGTGTGAAACGTGTGGAGCCGGCGTGTGACAAGCGCACCAATCGATGTGTGGTACTTCCAGTAACAAACAGACACACATTCGCCCCAGAGATGGAGCCGTTGTAGGAACAAAGAAAATTACAAATAATGCAAAATGCAAATGTAATTATCATATTTCCAAAAGACGTCATTCTGTCCGATAACAATGCTCTCCTTCAGCAGTTTTTGGGTGCCAATAGGAGGCAGAGTAATGTATGTTTGAAAGCCATATGTTCCTGTTAACAGGAGATGCTGTCAGCACAATGTGGTTCTGTTGATTCTTTTGTGCTTCTCTGGCAATTCCAGCACATTGTGCTTCAGAATGTTACTGCCTTGTTAGATGAATGATTTATTTTACCATAGTGTTATCTGTCTGCTGCACTCTGGGGACCCATTGACATGTGGATTATTCACATATATCAATTTAAATTGGTAATGCTCGTGTGTAATGAGGCTCTGTACAATCCCACAAAGGGCCTAGATTGAAACCATAATGTAAGTGCCTTTGTTTGCAAGAAAACAGTTAATTTCTTCATTTTTTTCCTCATTATTCTCCTCTTTTTGTGTCCCTGTTACTTTTTAAAACCTTATTAATCAGTCATGTGGGTGTATTTAATAGGAAAATGGGGGTGGGGGGATGTGAATCTATGTATGCCCTTTATTGCAAGCTCTGAGACAGGAACAAAAAAAAGTGTTTTTTTTTTCTTTTTCACATTTATCTCGTCCCTTTATTGAAAAGAGTTTGTGGATTTTCCTGAAGCGCATAGAGGAAAAGCAATAATGTTTAATTTCCCATAGCTTGTTTTGATCTCATAGAATATGTAACGCACTTACAATGCCCCAAGATTTAGCCGTTTATCAGAACATCACTTTTTCTTGCCGTCATCATTTTCGGCATGTTATACTGTATAAATCAAAGAGCTCTTGAAGGTTAAACCAGAGTTTGTCAACAGATTTTGTTACAACACACCATTTATTCCATGTCAGAGTTCATTTAACCCCAAGGCAAGGCAAGGCAAGTTTATTTGTATAGCACAATTCGTACACAAAGTAATTCAAGGTGCTTCACAAAACAGAAAAATGCATTCAAATCACAATACATCATAGAAATAATCAATGTAAAATTTACTCTAAATGAAAAGATAAAATTAGAAAATTGGTTTAAAAATAAAGGAAGGAAAGGACAGAAAAGTGCAGATAGGACCTTTCAGTCATATACACGGCTAAACAGAAATGTTTTAAGTCTAGATTTGAACATGAACACAGGAGAGGCCTGTCTTACGACTTCAGGGAGGCTGTTCCAGATTTTAGCTGCAGAATATTGAAACGCTGATTCCCCTTGTTTAGTTCTGACTCTGAGGACCTCAGGGTCCGGACTCCTGTTTATTCCCAGAGTACGAGATGGTTCATATGGCACTAACATGTCAGAGATGTACTTTGGTGCGTGGCCATGGAGAGACTTGTACACAAGCAGAGCTGCTTTGAAGTCTATTCTTTGAGGTACAGGGAGCCAGTGCAAAGACCTGAGCACAGGACTAATGCGATCATACTTCCTGGTTTTGGTCAGGACTCGAGCAGCAGCATTCTGGATGCACTGAAGCTGTTTTACAGCTCGTTTGGAGAGGCCGGTGAGCAGGCCGTTACAATAGTCTAACCTACTGGAGACAAATGCATGAATAAGTATCTCCAGGTCAGGCTTTGATATCATGTTTTTGATTTTGGCAATGTTTTTCAGATGGTAAAAGGCTGCTGATGTTATTGACTTGATATGGCTGTTAAAGTTCAGGTCAGATTCCATGATTACCCCTAGATTTCTGACTTGAGTTGAGGGTTTAAGAGACAGAGAATGAAGGTAGCTGCTGACACTTTCTCTTTGTTTCTGTGGGCCAAAAACAATAACTTCGGTCTTGTCTGAGTTTAGCTGGAGAAAGTTGTTCTGTATCCACGCACTGATCTGTTGGAGGCAGTGGTTAAGTGAATCCATTGGCCCATATTCACCTGTTGTCAGTGACACAGATTAGAGTCCAAATTCATACGCCTGGGTGTTTTGCGGAAGTTGTTCTCTGCAATTCACCGATCCCCATGGGGGAGCAATGAGCTGCAGTCAAAGCTTGACCTGGGAACCTTTTGGGGCTTTAGCCCCCAAATCCAACCCCTTTATGATGAGTGTCAAGCAGGGAGGCATTGGTCCCATTATTAGACTCTATTGTATGACCCAACTGTCTCAGGATGGACACTCTTCCATGATGTCACTGAGTTGCTTTGGTATCTTTAAATCCATTCTAGGCCTAGGTCAGGAATCCTTGACCTGTTTGCATAGGTACTAAAATTGCCATTTTAAAAAACTAGTTACCAGTTCAGGCCCCTTCAGATCTTATTCCTACAGCTAGACTCTTGTGTCTGTTTAGAACACCCTATGTTTGGTCAGTTTGAAGGTTAATAGACGTTGTTTCCTTAGTTATCCAATTTCTTTACATAATCTTGTGTTTGCAAACATCATACTAATCAGAAAGCATGATTTCTTGTAAATATGTGCAATCAAACCACAGAAAAACAATCAGATATGTTGTGAAGAAGTTGCCTAAAAATCTTGTATGATTTCTAGTTAAAAGTTCTTCTGCAACATGTTCATGAAAACTGGGTTTTTAGCATTCTTACTGTACACAGAAACAAACACCTTAACACAAGAAATATGATACTACTACAACTTTTCTTTAAAAACAAATACAGTAAAGGTACAGTACATGACAGGGATATTCAAGAACAAGTTTTAAAAAAGCCACATTCAGCCCGATCACCTAAAATAGTCATACTTATAAATTATACAAATTAAGGAAGAAAAACAGAAAATAATTGTACTGATTCATTTATTCCTTAAATGCATCACAATGGGTAGCATGGTAAGACTCATCATATTTGCTTGTCAACAATCTAAAAGATTTATATTTTTTCAAAACAAAGAATGATTATAGGGACCGTTGTCCCTATAATTGAAGCGCTATAATTTAAGGTAATTGCCAGTTTTGGGTCAGGTTGTAGTATGACTGACAAGTCACTTTGATGCTAATTCACCTGTTTCTGTGCCATTTGAGCCACTCAAGGCTGCATTCATAACTTTCATGGTTTAAACACCAGCTAACGGTAAAGAACTATGGAAGTCACTATGCGATTGGGGGGAGTGGGGGGATTTGCCAAACACTTGTGGCCACAGTCTGTCTTTTCTGTTTTGATTCTTTCATTCCTGTGTTTTCTGTGCTGGTTGGCTGTGGCTTCTTCTAGAGGGCTCCGCCCCCTCTCTGGTGGCTCTTCATGGATTGGCTCACAGCTGCCAGCACTTTAGGCTAATTTGTTGGAGCTGTATTTAAGTGTTTCTGCTTCTGCACAGAGTGTTGGAATGTTGCTGCAGTTTAGTTCTTGATTCTTGTTCTATTTAGTCATGCTGGTTTTGAGTCCTGTTATGTTTGTGGATTTTTCCCACCTAGAGTTGCACTTTTTGTTATGAAAGTATTATAGTTTCTCACTGTAGCTTGCTGGCTTGTCCTGCACCTGGGTCATCCTGGTACTCCATAACAGCCAGATCTATTTTATAGTTGAAGGGCACCGGAATATGGTTAGAAGGCAAATCATTCTAGTGAAACATTTTTTCAACTGAACAACGAAAACTGTGGAGTTTTCTGAGCTGTTTGGTCTTCTCAAGCATGAAATCAAACCATGTCCATGGGACTGTACAGGACAGAGAAACTGGTTTCCAGTCCAATCGAACAAATGGTAAATGCTGTTTACTCACACTACATACAGAAGGATTTGCTCATCCATCCAAGTGATCAGAATCAGGTGTCCTGATCACTCGGCCACGGGTGTATAAAATCAAGAACTCAGACATGCAGACAGTTTGTACAAACATTTGTGAAAGAACGGTCCGCTCTCAAGAACTCCGAGAATTCCAGTGTGGAACTGTCACAGGATTCCACCTGAGCAACAACTTTCCTCTTTCCTAAATATTTCACAATCAGCTCTATCAAAACAAACGAAGAACAACTCTGCCATGAAGTGGCAGACCACGTAAACTGATGAAGAGGGGTCAGTGGATGCTGAAGTGCAAAGAGGTCGGCTACAGAGCTCCAAAGGTCATGTGACCTTCAGATTAGCCCAAGTCCAGCACGCATAAAGCTTCATGGAATGGGTTTCCATGGCCGAGCAGCTGCATCCAAGCAATGCATCACCAAGTGTGGTAGTGGTGTAAAGTACGCCACCACTGGACTCTAGAGCAGTGGAGATGCCTTCTCTGGAGTGATGATGAATCACGCTTTTCTATCTGGAAATCTGATGGACGAGTCTGGGTTTGGAGGTTGCCAGGAGAACGTACCAGAGCACAAAGCTAGGTCCATAAAGACATGGATGACAGAGCCTGGTGTGGATGAACTGGACTGGCCTGCACAGAGTCCTAACCTGACCCCTTAGAACACATTTGGGATGAATTAGAGTGGAGACTGAGATCCAGGCCTTCTCCACCAACATCAGTGTGCGATCTCACCAATGACCTTTTGGAAAAATTGTCCAAATTTCATATAAACACTCTCTTTAACCTCTGGACAGTCTTCCTAGAAGAGTTGCAGCTGTAATAGCTGCAAAAGGTGGACTTCATGTTGAACTCTATGGGTCAGGATGGAATGGCACTTCAGTTCATGTGTGAGTCAAGACAGGTGATCAAATACCCATGGTAGTATCATGTATTTTTTACTACCTTCTTTGAAGGCCCAAAGCACTGTGCAGTCTCAGTCCCATTCACACCCGGATGGCAACTACGCTGACGAACACTGGTGCAAACCTCTAACCACCAGGAGCAATGTGGAATTCAGTGTCTTGCTCAAAGCGGGGACCAAACCTGCAATTTTCTGATCAGGGGTTGGCAGCTCTACCATCTGTATGCATAAGAGGTTATTTGGAAAAAGCAAAAACAATTAAATAAAAGTCTCGGTCCTTCATGTTCTTGACTAAACATGTGATCGCATTATTTTTATATCCAATTTAAACTACGAAAAATCTGACCTTTCTATTTCCTTTCTAAGAGACAAAAAAAGAACATTAATGACATGAAAACCATAGAATTATCATCTAGATGTTCAAGTCTACAGCTATGAAAGAGCCACTGCACTGTCAAAATTTGGACTGCACGCTCTGCCATTAAGCCACCAACATAACATTTTGCCCACATGTCATCTCACCCCAATGACACCAAAAGCCACATCTAAATATTTAAATTACTATTCCGATCCAACCTTAAACATAGTACAGTAACCTAAAGAGAATTATACATGTATCTACTGTAACATGAATACATTTCACTGTGTAAAATAATACATTATGCTCTGCCTCTGACAGTCCTATGAAGTCATGCTTTCATCCTAAGTCTTATATATTTCATTTTGGATCTTTTATGCTGCTCTGCAGTCATTACTTCAAACCATTTCTTTCTTTCTTTTTTTTTTTTTTTTTTTTTGGTAAGGTCCTCCACGGTATGCAGTGAAATCCACAAAGAAAAAAAATTTGGAGCATTTCCAGATGTTTCTCAATTATAAAGAACTGCTAACTTGTTTTTGCCTTCTTTTTTTTCCTGTCAGCAACGACTTCACAGATGGGACAGCCATGACACCACCTCCTCCTTCCCAGAGGAGCTCCTAGCTTCAGTCATTTCTACTGGAAAAGGTTTTCACAGTTGTGAGTGAAACTACTGAGCTTCTTTTGCACCGGTTTCACCCATTCAGGCTGAGCACAGACGGAGCTCTCTATAGCTTCCAAATATACCAGAAGGTTGGAACAACAAACACACTTTTTGCTTTCTTTTTGTTTTTCTCAATTATTAGGAGATTACGGAGCCCAGGACCTGACATGGGTAAAACTAATAATAAAATCGTTTCCCAGTATTAGGATTTCGTTACCACGAAACAGTATTTAGTTCCCACGAAATAATACTTATTTCCCACACAACAGCAATTTGTTCAGAGGAAATAGCAATCCATTAAATCATTTATGCGAATACACAACTCATGTGATAAGTCATTCAAAAACATTGCAAAGGATGTGAGCAGTACTTTGATTTACAGCAGATACATTCAAATTTCTTTCTGTGTATATCTCTTTATAATGCATGGAAGACACGGGATGTTTAGAGATCAGAATTATTTATTCTAAAAAGCTGTATAAAAGTATCGGTATTCACGTCTCCATATCTGGGTTCACGGGATCAGTAAGTCTCTCCCGGTATTGTGAGCTTCCCTCCGGGTACAAAAGCCGTGTTTCCGTGACCCACATTAGTTCAAGAAAATGAAGAAAAATGAGTAAAACTAGGGGATCTTTTGATTATTGTCTCAATGAAAATTGGAATTGTATCATAAGATTAAGCAGGCCTGAGCTGGCTGCCTCCCCATCCTGCAGCGGCGCTCTGTCTGCCCAGGTGCCGACATGGAAAGCAAATGAGCTCCGCCGTGGCTGGCTCTCCGTCTGCTGAACAGCCAGCTGCCCAGGTGCTGCCCGGTGTAGCCAGCGCGATCTCTCCATCCCCCATGAGCCCTGCAACAAGCTGGCGACCTGTCCAGGGCGTATCCCTCCTTTGCCCAACAGTAGCTGGGACAGTCTCTAGCAACCCCGCAGCCTCAGCGATTGATTGATTGATGCAATTTGTCTACCTGTGCAGAGTTGTTAGTCACAGGACTCATTCAATTTGAGAAGTGTTTCCATTCCAGTTTTGAGAAATATGTCACTTTCGATATACAGCAAAATATATTTTATTTATATTGTTGCTTTAAATCAGTTATCTTATTTACAGTAAATATTTACCCGGAAGTATTTAAGTTTATTTTCAGTTGAAAACATGGGTAGTGTAAAAACTCACAATAATTTCAAGAGAACTAATTACTATTTTGTAAAAACGAATTTGTACTTTTTCCATAAGAGATAGTAAGTCTATGCATCTATTATGTCGGCATTGACCTTTTGAAAGAAGAATATCTGTATGTTGATGTGAAGTAGCAGTTTCAACCAGTGGCAGTGCAGTCACCATTGAGAATTACTCAGCAATTTGTTTTTGTTTTTTAATACACCAGGGGCCTGTTTCAGAAAGGAGGTTCAACCAACTCTGAGGTTGAACTTGAACTCTGAGTTGGTCTACCGAGAGATTAACAACTCTGAGTTTTCTGTTTCAGAGAAGCTGATCGGAGTTAGGTTAATCAACTCTGAGTGGACTGAATCGGAGTTGAGCGTGCGCACCGCGACCATAAGACCCATTATCAATGGAGCGCAGATATCACGAGTCCCCATGGCAACCGTGGAAACAAAGAGGTCTGCATATTTTTCTCCAGCTGAACTTGACGTGCTGCTGCAGAGTTACAGTGAATATGAGCACATATTCCAGAAGAAAAGCAACACCGCTGCATCTGCAGAACAGAGACAGTTAGCGTGGGAAAACATAGCTGCTCACGTTAATGCATAAGTTTGCATTTAAATCATTGTTATAAAATATTGGCTGTAATAAATAACTTTTTAAGTAGCGTAAGGTGTGAAATTAAAAAATGGCGATATTTAGGTGTACTTTTGAAGTGTTATTCCTGGTGTAATTGCATGAAATGCTGCATAGTGTACAACCAATGGGGGGGGGGGGGGGGGGATGCATTTAACGTCGGTAATGTTTAGAGGACTTTTTGTTAACCTTCCCCTCTTGCAAACGTTGGTCAGTTTAATATTAATACATGCAATTGTGTTTTTAAAAGTGAACTTGTGTCTACTGTTGAACCTTTCGCTGCGCGAAGACTTCTCCTTTCTTTCTTTTCTCTCGTCTTTCCGACCGTGGTCAGAAGCGCAGGGGAGATTTCCTTCAGGGCCGAAGGGAATTCTCCTTCGGGGTTCACTTCCCCGTTCAAAACCCTCAACCTCCAGAGCGGATTAAGAATGACTCCAAAACAGTTATTCTGGGAATGACACCTTCTCTTTATTTAACTAAGTGCTCCGTCCTCCGAACACACAATATTTACCACGCACACGCCTCCGCTCCGTGCTCACCCCCCCCCCCCCCATCTGCACCTGCACTCGCCCCTCCCCTTGTCTCTCGTGGATCGCACCCCGCTCAGCACAAACACACTGCAACACTACCCTTGTATTGATCAAGTGGTATAGGTTTATATGGGATTAAGAAAGTAAGCAGTACTATCAAATTGTGTTTCCAAAAAGTAATTGTTACATTAATCTAATTCAATGTCCCTGATTTCATTTTCATGTAGATGCAATCCTGCAGGAATTAAAAGAACATGGCAGCAGCTAAAAATGAAGTATAAAAACATAATTCAATCAGGTCAAATCTGAGCATGTCATGATGTAGGCTTTGTTGACAATATTTGACATATGAAACATCTACATAGCAATATCTAATGTTGGTTTCAATGTATATATGTAATTGACTGCAACGAAAAACGGTAACGCTCAAACAAAAACGTGTGGGGAAATGACAAAAAATCGAGTCCTCTCAAAATCCTCGTACGAGGTAAATATAATTCTCTATGAATTAATGCAGTCTCCTCGTCTATTGGGTCCTCCAAAAAAGAACAAGTCATTCTTGTCACTTAGACCGTCTCTGTGTGACTGGAATGTGGGCAATGAAGGTTAAAGCGAAAAATACCGCTTTGTCTTTAAAAAGGGGAGGGGACCGGCAGAAACTTTGAGTTTGGAGAATAAAACCTGCTCCCAACCAGGTTAGGTTCACAGCATAAGTAACCATGGACACTGACTCCGAGTATAAGTTACCTCTCTTTCAGAAACGGGTTTGACTTACTCTGCTTTCTCTGGTTTAACAAACCTCCCATTCTGAAACGGAAAACCCAGAGTTTCCCTGATTTCAGGGTTAACTCACTCAGAGTTTACACTTAACCTCCTTTCTGAAACAGGCCCCAGATGCCCTTCCTTATGCAAATAGAAAGTGACTGTACTTAAGATCAACCCTTCAATGTACCTGTAATAATCCAGTGCAGTGCAAAATGAACCACGATCAAAGGGAGTGTACTATCCTCTCTACCGGAAAGTTCTTATTCTAGGTTTTGCAGATGAATTGGCAACAATTCACTCTTTCTAAATGAATCGTTTCTTTGTAGAGAAAAACACATCTTCCATGAGAAACATCTATTTCTTTTTTATCTGTAGAAAAGGCAAAAGTGATTTACCTTATTTTTGCTATTTTCTTCTTTTGTGATCTTATTCTTTCATATAAATTATTTTTGTTAATTATTAAGAACTAGGGATGGGTATCGTTAAGGTTTTAACGATACTACTACTCTTATCGATACTGCTTATCGATCCGGTACTCTTATCGGTACTCTTATCGATACTTTTTGAGGACGAAAAAAAATAAATAAATAACAAATTAAGAACATAAAGTGTTTTATTTCCTCACTATGCAACAACATTGTTTTTTTTAACAAAACATTTTACTTTATACATGAGAATGTTCCAGACAGGATATTTATTTATTTATTTAATCTAATTGTTTTTATTATTTATGAGCGTGATGTTTCATTTGGTCTTTTGTCCATTTTCCACAACCTTGAATAGACTTTTCTGTCTGTCAAACACCAGAGTTAAGATAAGTTAAGTTAAATGATGGAAACAAATTCACTTTAATGCAGACTCCTTTCTATTTTGCCAACTCCATTTATTTTTCTTTAAATCCAGTAAACCCAATAAATGATATTAATTCTACGGATGACAACTATCATTAGTTATTAATTATTATTAAGTATTAGGAAGCAGCTGATAGTTTGTCGCGGGTCTGGAATCATAAGCGGTGAGTCTAAGCCCCGCCTCTCTTATCTGTATGTTGTATTCTCCGCGTGCAACGCCCCCCCACCCCCCCTCCCGCTCCCATCCCTATTAAGAACCCATTACAATGAAAATTGAGTTTTTGTTGTGTTTAACAAGTTCTTGTAATTGATTTGAACCAGGAGCAGATGAAAAATTTGCAATTGAAAAAAGCTTGAATGGTGTGATGTAGAAGCTACAACAGCGAACCACAAGCTTCCGGCCCATTCGGATGCATCTGCCTGCAGACGAGTAGATCTGCAAAAGTCTTTGTTTTCCTCATCCGAGCAGGCAACTGGTTAAAAACTGTACAGCTGGATAGTTGTTTGTTGCACCAGTAATGTTAGTTGGGATTATGAGGGGCCATAAGCCAGCGGAAGAATGCATGAACAGATAGATGATGGGAGGTGGGGGTGGGCTTACTCCTCACCAAAGGCCCTGCCCACAACTCTGAGGTGAATTTCTAATGAACCGCTGCTGCTCTGCAGAAACGTGAAAAACGACACCATGGCATGATCATATTTAGAAGGTGATCAGATTTGGACTTTAGGATAATTTATGAGAATATGTATTGCCAAATGTGTTCATTGTCTACCAGATTCATTGTGTCTCTTGCCAGCATGTGTCTCTCTTTGCGTCACTGCTTTCATTTTTTCTCTCCATCCAACTGTTTTAGGTTGCCACATCCTGCTGTGCTACGCTTGTCTCTTCTCTCTGCAGTTCTTGCTCTAACAGTTGACTCCGTGCAGCATTGGTCTCACACGGCTGACTGCACTTGCACAGATGTGTCCCCTCTTGTCCTTTCCTGTCCCACTTCCTGGGACATGGTTCTCTGGCAATAACCCCATGTTGGCCCATGGGTTGATACCCTTCTTAAGTGTGGAGTTCTCAGCTGTCACCCTTTATGTTTCCAGTACTCTTTTTTTTTTTTTTTTTTTGTGTCTTATTATGTTTTCCAGCGTTTATTCCATGTACAGGTGTTAATGGAAAACGTGTTTGATCAAGAAATTAAAGTTGGTGTAACAATATGGTAAAATATAGCATCTTAAGTCTTTAAAAACACTTTTCCAACTCCCATTTAGGGACCAGTAAATCTATTTTCTTCCCTCCATGTCTTTTTATTGTTCTTACAGTCAGTTTAAAGCATTTCAAATATTTTTTCTGTTAACTTTTTTCTCTTTACTTTCAATTTTTTATTGTAATATCACACTGTAGGAAAATATCTGCTGAGCAACATACATGTCTGAATACATATTTGTGGATAGATCAGATAAATACACTAAAGCAGGTCGCCTGAAAAAAAACTTTTGTTTACAAATGAATTTTAATTAAAGCATGACATAAGCTAAATTAATCCTAAATTGCATCTAAGGTCATTGCTGTGCAATATTCCTTTCATTGTATCCTAGAAAAAAAAACCTTGTACATTGGAGAGCTAGTTTGTTTTGAATTTGATTTAACACAGAGATAGATGCAGACACAATCTAAAATAGTACTTCACTACAATGTTTGCTTTGATGTAAGTTTACTAGTTGCCTGTGGTGCTGATGCAAAGTGTAATCAGCAGAACAAAGAGGAAGACAGGCTCAGGATCTCCACCCCTGCTCTAGTAAATATCCACTGGCATAAACACAAGAGCTCTGTTAAATAAATATTGAACCCGACACCTCCAAGTCTAATTATAAAATGTAAGTGAACCCAATGGCAGTTCAATCCTCAAAGCGATGTTTGCCTTTTATACAAGCAAAGCTCCCAGGTTCATTTTCATTTGTGCACCTAACATTTTGAAACAAGTGACGAAAGCTTCTTGAAAATTGCTTTGCAACACGAGGAATTAATGGAGAAATTAGTTTTTTGGGAGAGAATGAAGAGTTCGATGTTTTTCTTTGTGGGTATGTTGTGCCTCTTTTTTTGGTGCAAGTAGAAGACAACCAGCCAGCAGCCGTGCAAGGTAACCTTTCGCTAATTGATGTCTGTGTGTGCAGCACACCAGGCGGCCATACTGTGCAGGAGTCAAGAGCTGCCTAGGCCTCAGCATGTGGTCAGGTTTAACAGGAGGGGGCTGATGCAGCTATTTGAGTGATGCACCACAATCATACGTGAATGTATGCGGCTCAGTCTGAAAAGGAAAGTTTAGTTTGGAAACAAAATAAACATATGTTTACTGGGGACAAAGGGGGATTGGTGATGGGTTTCTATTCATAGGTTACTGCTAAATATGAAGAGATATTTAAATGTATTGCTAAGTATTACAGAAAGAGACACACTTAAACATTAAGATTCCTAATGCAAAACCAACATATCCAACAAAAGAAGGTCAATTTAATCACAGTTATTCTCTGAAACTCTTGCTATAAGAGGACTGAGTTAGAACCCTACAGTGAAGGATTCACTTTTCTTGGACAGACTATTGCTTCCTCAAGTTCAAAGGGTTCATCGGAACATTGGTGCAAATAAATGAACTGCTTTATCCTTTGACTGTTTACAAGAACTGGACGGAGTGACTTCTCCCTCTGGTGTATCCGCTGGTCACAAAAAGCCAGACTTCTATTGAAAAATAAACAGCTATTATTCAGTCATTCTGTTTGCCAGATGTTATAACTGGCCAATCAGATGCCTCAATGAAAGCGTTTGATCTTGTCTTGAATGTTTAAAGCGTTTGACAGATTTTCTCAGCCAGCTTTCACTGTAAGGTGTGTCGTCTTCTAACATGCTCGCTCCTGCTTGGAAAGAGTGGTTGCCATAGAACTGTAGACTCAGACCAATCACTGCTTACTGACATTTTCTGGTTCCAACATGGCGACAGCCGTGTTGTGTAAAAATGGCGACTAAATTGACTTTATTTGATTGGACCTGGAAGCAAGACATTTTCTATGGGTGGTGTCACACACACACACTCACTCAGTCCATTATTTTTATACAGTCAAGGGTTTTACCTGAAATTAAACCTTGGTGCAGTTTAGTCCAACTGCAGACAGACTATTCAGCAAACCAAAAGGAAAACAAAAATAAATTACAGTAAAATGAGTGCTTTTTAAGTAAAAACAATCATTAAAAAAATCGTATCCCATGTGGAGATGTAAATTAGTCAGAAAGCACAGTTGCATTGTTGCCTGTGGATTTATGAGCAAAACGCTTTTGTTGGTCTTCAGAGTCAATGAGTTAGGTCAGTGCTCCCTAACTGCCGGACCATGGACTGGTTTTATTCAGTATGGCAGATGGTATCGGGTTGCAGAGAAGAAGCAAAAAATGTAACCTAGACTTTTTTTCCACCACTTCTGACTCATTCTTGATGCATGTCAAGTCACTTGTTGAAAATACATTCATTACCTTTTTAAGGCGGCTAATGGGTTCCGATAGCTAGCTAGCTAGATAGATAGATAGATAATCATGCCCAAGGGTTATTCGGTTAAAACCCATCTGTTATAATGCATAATATTCATCAACTGGCGGTCTAATGTTACAAGGATGTTGCTAATAAAGTTGCCCAAATAGTGGATTCACATTTATTACTTAAAAAAACAATTGAGTGACCTCCTTTTTTTGGGGGGGTATTTATCTGTGGTAACTAAAAGTCTAACGAGGCTGCAGTTGCTTTTTAGCTTCCACTTTGACAGAAAAATCAACTGTAATTAGGCTGCATATATATAGCCACCTGTATATTGACACATTTGACATGTCTACTCTTTAATTATCTAAAGTTGGAGTTTTTTTTGTTTAACTTCTTATGGAAACTCTAATCATATTGAATCAATAATAATAAAAAATGTATTATTTATGTTGGCAAGATTTCAAAGCACAAGTAAACATGTTTAACCCTTGTGCTGTCTTGGATGACCCCGCCCTTACTTTGACGTGTTCTCCCTACCATAACAAAGGTGGATAAAGGTGGACAAATTTCATGTAATCCATTGAACCAGTGAAGATCACAAATCATTGAAAAAAAAGGTTCAGAGCTCTGTCTAGTGGGTCTAGATCAGTGTTTTTCAACCTTTTCTGAGCCACGGCACACTTTAACCTTAAAAAAAATCCCGCGGCACACCAGGATCCAAAAATTAAAAAAAAACACACACAAAAAAAACGGAGAAACTCATAGTCTGTATTGATCTACAGTCCCTCCACAATCTCACATGCATTTTTGAGATAATTGTTGCAGAAAAAGCTGGAAAATGCAGCTGTTTTTTTTCTAAAAGATGCAATAAAAGTTAAGTTAGAAGATTTGAAAACAGTTTGATGTGTGTTCGTTGGTTTCAAGACGTTTAACAACAGATCTTGTGCGCGGTCAGTCTCACAACCCAATGCATCATGGGAGATGTAGTGCATTAAACGGCCGGTGGAGATCGCGTCTCTGAGCTTCATTGTTTTGTTCTCTTGTTCCACGGTCTGACACCGGATTCTGTGGAAAGCTACACCGCTAAAGACGAGCTTTAGCTGGTATTTTTGTTAGAACTGAGCGATTTTACGAGCTAAATCGGGACAAGGAAGTGAAGACTTTAACCACTTCTGATTGGTCAGACTGATGACATGTGATTAAGCCTTCAAGAATGATTGGTGGAGACAATTAAAGGGGCGGGACTTTTACAAAATACAGCCGGAGCTGCAGCTGAATCGCGGTACGTCATTCTCATCAAAATGTCTTTAATAAAATAAAATAAACGCAAAGAAAAAGTATTTTACGATCTTTTATATTCCTAACTCCTCAGTGTTTTATCAAGTCCTGTTTGGATGAACACAGAGCTGATA
Organism: Oryzias curvinotus; assembly: GCA_023969325.1. Classification (NCBI taxonomy): domain Eukaryota; kingdom Metazoa; phylum Chordata; class Actinopteri; order Beloniformes; family Adrianichthyidae; genus Oryzias; species Oryzias curvinotus. The sequence goes on along the minus strand of CM043726.1, from coordinate 4,428,022 downwards.
TCCTGGAGATGGAAAATGTTTTTAGATCAGTTAATGAGGGCAATTCCCCACGGCACACTTGACCATCTCCCACGGCACACTAGTGTGCCGCGGCACACTGGTTGAAAAACACTGGTCTAGATGACCCAACTTCCAACGGTAAAGTGCCTAGGATAGCACAAGGGTTAAGTGTTTGCAATTTCTTTCCACAGAAGCTCCTCACAATGTGGATTTTTAGAAAACTATCAAAATACTTTTATCTTTTGTTTTTAGGTCGATCCCCCCTATATTCCATCTTCTTTCAATTAGACCACAGCATGGGGTCTTAATTGATTTAAAGTATTTCCACCTGAACTATTTTGGCCTGTGTGAGGGAATAGCTGCAGGGTCTGACGTCAGATGAAACACACTAGACCAATCAAGTGAAACGGCAGAGAGAAAGACCAGATGGTGAAAGAGTGCAGAGACCAGAACAGGAAATGGTGCACTTCGCTGTTAAATTGTGTGGAATGATTTGTTGTTAACAACAAAGTGTCCACTCTTCTCTAAGCTACTTTTGTTCCGAGAGTAATTTTCTGTTCACACTTCTTGCTCTTTATAGAACTCCTGTGGTCTCTGCTTTCTTTTTGCCAGAACAGCACTAATCTGAAGCTATGAAGCTATGAAGGTCACGACGAATTAATATCTACTTTACCTTTCAATTAGGGATGTCCCGATTCAATCATTAGAACAGAAATGGATCACGTTGTTTGAGACTCAACTTTTTCTTGTTATGATCAGCGCTGTATATGTCAAGCCTATTATTATACATACATAACTCTAGTAGAAGCATTTTGTTGTTGTGATGCGCAGCAGAATATGGCACCTGGTTTGATCAGGTTTTGGTAGAGTTTGGTAAAGTTAGTGAGATATTCACAGATTCGGACTCTCAGGCTCAATAACTTTTTCAATAGACTTTTTAAATTGACAGCAAGTATCACTTGCCTTTTGTCTTAACTCAAACAATGACCTTAGAAAGTATTTGAAATGAAAAAGCATCCGGTTTTGGTTACTTTTAACGAGAATTAGTCTCTCCATGCGGCCTCCAGAGAGACATAAAGAGACAAAAGAAAAGAAATCGATGATCTTTCTTTGATACCAATATTCATCATATTTATGTATATATAATATAATTAATTAATTAATTAATTAAATATAATTAATTAAATTAAATATAATTAATTAAATTAAATATAATTATTTCAAAAGGTCATCACTAATTTATAAGAATAGTTAAGAGATTTAAATTACAAATTACAGTCAACTAATGACTAATTCTCACCTTTACTAGTTAATAGTCAACTATTTTTTTCTAGTAGTAGTTGCACTTTTTTCTTGACTTGTTTGTAAAAGCTACTTCACAGAAGTGCTCTGTTTAAGGGCTAAATGGTAAAAGAAGCTGAAAAAAATAAAAACAAGGAAAAACCTGGATCTGTTGATTTACTTGGTTCATTTTTTAAATGTGATACAAAAGTATCGGATCAGGACTCGTATCGGCAAATACTCAAAATCAAATTAATCGTATTCGGGCCAGAAAAACCCGATTGGGACATCCCTACTTTCAAAGGTATTAAACATAGACATTTAATTCTTAACATATTCAGAACAAAATCTTTTCTTTGTAACTTAGAGATGCACAAATTGGTGCATTTTTGTATGTAAACTGGATTTCTATTGAGTACCTGGTGTACACAATAACCACTGTCTTATAAGAACATCATTTCCCATCCTATCCAGCTGTTACTTTTGTATGAGTCGGAGCCCTTTATTATGCAAATGTGAACCAAAACTTTAGGAAACCAGCTAGTTTCTGATTAATGTGACTCAAGAAAGCCTATTATAACCTGTTTGCTTAAACATACCGTATGTGCCAGTGCAAGAGTTCTTAACTCAAAATAGTTTTTTTATACTAACACAACCATATATACAGTAAACACATTTTTACTTTCTTGTCTTCTATTTGCTATGAATGTACAATCATACAATTGCAGACATTGCAGTTTGTTCATATCCATGCTTTTACCAACACTGCAAGTTTGCAAGCTGCACACATTGGATGTATTTATGTTGCATTCTAATCCCTCAGTGACTGACTCAGCTGTTAGAATAAGAAGTGTTTGTAGAGGAAAAAAAGCAAAAACTCAAATTCCATTAAAAATATTCAGGTACAGAAGCTAAAACCATCAGAAAAAATAGGAAAATGAAAATAATCCTTACTTGATTAATAATAAATATTGCATAATGTGGATTTATTCTGAAATCAAATCCTTAAATTAATTATGAACTGATTTAGCCTTCTGCCCATTGAGGTAAAATACAAAAAAAATGATTATGATGTTTTCAACCAAAGTTTCTTTTTAAAGCAGGAAGAATGACATTGAAGCAAATATGTCATAAACAAGCTATAAAGTATTTACTACACAGTAAAATTTGCAGAGTAAATTTTACTCAAATTGAATAAAATTTTACTCTGAAAAAGACAGTATTTGGTCCCAGTCTAAATAGAGTCAAATTTACTCTCCTAACAGAGTTAAAATTACAGAGTAAAATGTACTCAATCTAGTGCAAATATTTTACTCACATGGATTAAATATTACTCTGTGCGGAGATAAAAAAAAATTACTCTACAGTGATTTTAATCTAGTTGGAATACAATTTGTTCTCTCTGGAGCAATATTTTATTCAAAATGTAGGTGTTCTTTTTACTCTAACAGATACAATTTTACTCATTATAGATCACTTTTTAAATTTATATTGTGTCAAATTTTGCTCATAGTGGAAATTAATTTTATTCTTTAGTGATTTTTGCTACTTTTTGGAATTAAAATAAGAAATCTTTTTTTTAAAGTCACTATGCAACAGTATGAAAATTATACATTTGTAGTTTGGTATAACAATACATAAAAAATAATTTAAAAAAACTAATGTTTTAACAGCCATATTTATTTCATTCTTTTTACAAGAAACAGTATGGTACGATATAATAATTTGCATCACCATCACTGTATGACATCTGCAAATCAAAGGCTTTGCAACAGAAAAGGTTTTCAACAGAAATCACATGAGGTCTGTCATTTGTACACAGAACTTGAGAAGCATTAAAATGCTCATTCAGACACAGTGTTTGCATTGCAAAGGTGACCAATAGTAAACGGTTATCTTTCATACCAATATACATACTAATCCTTCTATGTCCGGGAATCTTGGGAAGTCCAAAAAGATGTCAGATGATTTCACTGGATCATGGATCATTTTTTGGCGGTAGTTGAAGGTCTGCCTCATCTTCCTCTTTACAGTTCCTTCATCTGCTGCATGTTTCATCAGTGCTATGGCCTCAAAACACAAGATGTCAGTCATTTGGCTGTCTTCCTTTCTGAAGCACCTTCTGTCAGCTGTTGGTCCCCCTATAAAATAAATCAAAAAATAACAATGAGTAAAGCTCAAGAACTTCCATAGCAAAAAGGGGACAATAAACAAAATTTAAATTTTAACTTGTAAAATGCGCATACCAGTTAGTGTCCTTGGCAGTCTTGCAGCCTTCTTTTGTCCATTACAAGCTTCCTTTTGGACAAACTTCAATCTCCAAGCCAAATAACCACTCCCATCTTCTGCATTGTAGTAATGCTCCTAAACATCAATAAAAAGATATTTTTAAAGCAGTTAAAAGAAAACACAGAGTAGACATAACATACAGAGTTTTTACAGAAAACTCTTGTGTATAGAATGTTAATTAAATGGGTACATTTTTTTTTACAAAACAAACATGAAAAATTGCAGAGGCTCCATCTCTGCCATGGTACTTACATAGCCAAATCTGCTCCTAGGATCAGCAAGGTAAGGGAACAAAGCGATGAAACCCTTGGCATAATCCTCTTTCACACGCCTTGATGGACTTGTCCTTAAGAGAGACAATTAGCCCAGTTGAAGATGACACATTTTGAAAAATATTATGTAGTGAAGAGCACAAAAAACCTTCAGTATACCCATGTTCAGCTGTCATATGTGCCACCAATATCTTAACCATGTCACGCCGTCTGCTGTCTGTTAGGCTTTTTGTCCGAGCATACTCATTGATGATACTCTCTCCTCCTGGTTTGTTTTTTAGAATATCTTCAATCATCTATGACGGAAAAAAAATACATGATCAATATCATGAAAATACATGTTCAGACTCAACATAATTTTTCTCAGTTTTGCTTCAATTTTAATGACAATTATAATTACCAGTACTTCAATTAAAAGGTCTATACCGAGCAAAAAAAAAAAATAAGGAAATACAGTAGAATGATGTGTTTTTATGACAAGGACAGTTTTCCAGAATGTATTCAAATGTGTTGTGAGTTACTCAGTGCAATCTGCTGTTTCCATCGAAAACTTTAAACTAGTTTGGATTATATGCCTTCCTGCACTGTTTGACAACTAAACCGAATTGGAAAGACAGCATGCCTTTGAATGCTTGAAATGACTTTGTGAATAGATTATTTAACTTACTTTGGCAAGAGAGGTGTCCTCAACTCTCTCTCTTGTTGTCGGACTGTGTAGTAATAATGTGTCATCTGAGTCCACTTCAGTGTCTCCACTTGTAGGACAACTCAGGTGATCTGTCAAAGTATTAAAGCTTTCAGTTATTGTAATATTTTAATTTGTATGATAGCAAAAACCGAACAAAAACAAGAAAAGTAAAAATTAAGATTTTTTAAATACTGACTGACTTAACAGTTTAGCACAGGGGTCGGGAACCTATGGCTCGTGAGCCACATATGGCTCTTTTGATGGTCACATGTGGCTCGCAGACAAATCTTTAATTATACTTTTTTTTTCATTAAACCAGTCCTTCTCGGGCGCGATGCGATGCCAGAGGCGCGCAGTAGTAGCGGTGCTTGGAGAAAAAAATCTGCGCCAGCACTCAGTTTACTATTATCTATTATTTCAGAGTTTGTACCAGCCGGAAACCTGTGAATTGCCGTGCAAAACTGCGCGCTCCTGTCTCTGAGAAAGAGGGCCCAGTTGCAGGGACGGGATGTGAGGAAGAAACCAGAGGGTGGGGGTGCTGGGGACAGGCAGCCGGTGAATCGCGCAGGGATTGTCCAAACTTAAAACATGCTGCCCATCACTCACACACACACTCACAGCGTGTGAGTGTGTGTTTGGCTCCACGTCTGCATGTGAGCAGTTTTGTTACATCTACAGAACATTCATACCAACTTGAGATCACGATTAAGTCTCAACACCTGCATGAAGCAGAAACTCACCACGAATCAACCAGACTAGACCATCAGCAAAACCACCACGAGAAATACTCATCATTTATTAGCAACAGCATAACGATGTTATTAAAAAGAATCCACAGACTTATTGTACTTTAAAAGTGTTGAAATTACATCAAATGCTCCCATTCACTTCTATTTTTAGTTTTAAACATATTGTCGCGGACTGAGTTGGGTCCGCTGTTGGGCCGCGTTGAAAGTTCTGGAGCTCATTGAACGCATCAAGCAGAGATCTGATTGGCTCTCAGTTCTGTCGCTCAGCCTGTTGTTAGGTAGTTTGGACCAATGGGGTTCAGCTATGGGCCCAATAAGGGAAATAGGAGCGCTGGAGCGGGAGCAGGGAATATAAAGTTGGGAGAAGCGCTCTCGTCTCAGCGGGAGAGATTGATGAGTTGCTGAATTAATTGTACGGTGTTGGTTGCGGTCTACAGTAACCAGAATAAACAACCTTAAAAGAGGTTAAGTCTCCTTGCCTCAGTGTGGGACAGGGACGCTACATTATTGTATGGCTCTTTCAAAATTACATTTATAAATATGTGGCGTTTATGGCTCTCTCGGCCAAAAAGGTTCCCGACCCCTGGTTTAGCAGATTTATAATCTTGTCTAACACAGCAATAGGACATAAAACTCGTACTTATTTGCCTGTTTTTTGTTCCCCACACTATCCTGTCAAATAAATCATTAACCCTTAGACTCCTATTGATGCAAATATGTATGAAAATTCTTCGGCTCATTATCTTAATTTAGTATGTACTTAAAAGCAAAAAACACTACAGATTTTTTCCCTTGGAAATAAATTCAGGCACTGAAGGGTAATTTAGCCAAAACAATTCAAAACAAAATAGATAATTTACAATTTACAAGAAAAACTTCTTCTTCTGGATTTGTATCTTTGGCCAGACAAATCTCCAACACACCAATGTTTGGGTTTTTCATCAGGAAATCAAAAACCTCCTCATCAACTTCTGTCTTTGAGTCATCAAAGACTTTCAAGTCCAAGGTTGGAATGTTGAATTTTTTGGTCACTATGAACACAGCAAGATTATGTTTAGAATACAGCACAGAAATTAACATTAAATAAAAAGCAATAAAAAGAAAAACAAATCAGTTTGTATCACAGCTGGCAGCTCACCCACAAAGTTGTCTGATTCCTGTGAAGAAAAAATGCGGGAAATTGTAATGTCTCCACTCACCGCATTCCAGAAAGGATTTGTAGGTCAGCTGACCTTCAAAACAGATATATTTCTGCCGTTCACCGTGTTTCACACGCACAGCTTGCATCTTTCCTGGCGTGAAAAAAATAATTCATCACAAAAAAGAAAAAAAACATTACAAAACCGAAGGTACCAAACTAAAATTTTATTCAAAATTATCCAGTTTTCCAAATATATTAATAGATAGTATAGCTAATATACAGTTCACACTAGCTGACACGGCAATGTTGCTAAATTTGCAGAACTGCTGCTAACAAAAACACTGACCGCAAAGCACTGGCTTAACAGTCATCAGGTTTATTTTTTTGGAAGTTTATTTATTTATTGCCATTATTATTATTATTTCATTGCTGGTTTATTGATGATGAGTTTTTGGAATGGGAAATCGTGAAGAGTATCTGGAAACACGGACCGCTATTTAAAAAAAATAATCTCCACAGGAGATTTATCAGAATCGATACTGTACTGTGCGAACTTCTCTGCTTTGCATTTGAGAAAGGGTGGCTGCCCGCCCACAGGAGCTAAGACAGACTGACAATTTTCAAGGACCGCCATTTTTTCACCGCGCGGCAAAAAAAAACAAAAACAAAAAAAAAAACAAAAAGTTGACCATGAGCTCCAAAACATTAGCATTAACGCATTGAATTCGACAGACTTGATAACTTAATCGATATATTAATAGGTATTATGGAGCTGTCGTTTCAAACGTGGCTGGCTAGTTACTTAGAAAAAAAGAAAGAAAAAAAGTGGAGGGTAGCGACAGAATTATAATATTATCTAGTGAAAAAAATGTATATATTAAATGTATTTAACGGAACGCGGTACGACCCCAATATAAAAAACGTCTTAACTTATTTAAAATGGCTATATTTAGTTTAGCAGAAGTGCAAATGGTTGAGCGCTAACCGGCGTTAGCAAACTCCCGCTCGAAGTTCTCAATCTCCTTACAGCCACTTACACGGCAGAATAGCAGCATTACACGACACAAAAGTTATTTCTTACAGATAAAATAACCCAAACCGCTTAATACAGGCTTCCAACTTCTTTTTGAGCAACTAGCAGACTTACCTCGTTCACAGCCTCCGTGTTTCTCCGTCCACTGCGGGATAACAAAATGGTGGAAGAAACGAAACTTAAGAAAGTCGAGTGGGCGTGGTCTTGCTGGTTTACTCCAACATATTTCCTCTACGTTTTTACACCTACATTAGCTACCAGTCGAAATGATTGTAGTCTAAAACGAGTAAAAAATACTCTATTCGAAGAAAATGATAGTAACTCTGAAAAAATTACTCTCTCATTTTTCCTGTGTAGGGGTGTAACGATTCATTTTAACTCCCTGTAAATCCATGTGTTGGGGCACAATATCATCCAGTAACATTAAAATGACTTTGGTAATCAGAATATGCAAGCTAAGTTTACCCATTTTTATTATAAGTTTTTGTGACATTTTTCAGATTGTCCAAAATACATCAAGTTCGTTTTTTTTTTTACTTCTATAGAGAAAGAGAAGGAATATATATATATATATATATATATATATTTTTTTTTAAATGATTAGTTATCTTTACTTGCATCCTAAATGCTAACATTTTCAATTATTTTAAAATATTTAAAAAAAACATTAAAAGGGATCCAGCCAGTGTTGATTTATCATCACACAATTACCAGTGGTACTGATTACACGGACAAACATCGAAAACAATAGAATCCAAAGATCTTTTTGGTGCTATCCCTGTAAAGTGGTCTCTCATTCAATGATGCCATCACCAGACCCCTGATTTCCCATGGTGCACGTCGATAGTATCTCTGATTTTTAGTCTTTTCCACCTATTTTATAACAATTTCTTTCAAACCCTCTGATGACTATCCACACTTTGACCTTGAAAAGGCAACCTAAAGCCAGTAGAATGATTGTCACTGATTGGGCAACTTTCTTTTTGACGAAAAAAAAAACAACTTTTTGTGTTGAAGATATGATTCTGTTTTGCAGGTCAAATGGATTTTTAATGGTTCATCAAAAAAGATTCCAGAAAAACTACAAAAATAAGAGGTGGATGACCGGGCACTTCCACATCTTCTGTCTGAACTTTATAACAGAATATTTATTAAGTATTGGTCAAATTATGTAAAAAAAAAGAAAAGTGTGTATTTACTGTATATAGCTATAGCTACTATGGCTGAACAGACGCAAACGTTAAGATGGAGCAGAACCATGCTAGTATGGTGTTAGTGACTACAGCCTTAACCTCACATGAAGGCGGAATGTTAGGCTGACTTGTGTCCCGTACTCGGCATGACCCCGGGCAACCAGAGGGAGTCCAGGGACCTCTTTGAAACCATTCAATAGACATTTTTTCAATGAACAAGCATCCAAAAACATTGAAATAGCCATGCAATTTCATTCCTGTTAGAAATCCACTAACTTCAGGTGCTAACAACAACACAAACATTGCTTCCCACAATGCAATCTGCCTACCACAAGTCCTGGAGTGGCCAAGGCACTAAGGTATGCAATCTGAGCCTTATTTTCATGGACTCTCTCTCTCTATATATACACACATATGTAATTGTTGGTATTGTATAATACCAACTTCTCTTCTATCCTTTTAACCCTCGAGGCCTAGAGTTTGACACCCCTGGTCTGTTGGGTCAAGGTCGGGCAAGTTTGCTGGCCAATCAAGCACACAGTAACAACTTAGCCGTTGAAGCAGCTCGCCTGAGAGCAGCTTTGAAAACATCCTGGACGTTGACGAGATATTTTCCAGCCTGGACCCCTGTGTTTAACTTACTAAGGTTTTCCAAAAGGAGTTTTAGACTCTACAAGGGTCATTGGAGTTCAGCAAGCAACACATAGTAGATCTAACAAATGGTAGATGGCGTATACTTATATAGCACTTTTCTAACTTCCTCGAAGGCCCAAAGCGCTTTACAGACACAGACCCATTCACACATACATTCACACAAAGGAGAAGCAAGTTTGTGTGAAGTGCTCACTGTGGACACACAGCAGGTGTCCTCACACAACAAGAACATGAGGGATAACCTGGTTACTAATGCCATTCCCAGCATGCAGGTGAAGATCCAGAGGACACAAAAAGGAGCTTCATAAAAAAGCAGCTGAAACTTCCAGTGGAGTCTATAAACCAAATCACATTTTATCCCTCCATTCACGCCTAAACAGGTAATCTAATCTATTATAGACTGGGCAGGAAAATTACACTTGAGCCAAATGAAATTAACGATTCTTTTAAAGAATTTTACAAGAAATTAGTCATCCCAGATTGACATGTAACTCTAGCATGATCTTATTTTTCAATATTATAAATCTAACTAGCTTAAATAAGGATTGAGACTCAAACTTAGATACACCAATGACAGCATCAGGTTTAGCTTTACGCTTGACAACAAAGCTTTCGGGCCTGATGGCTTTCCTGCTGAACTTTCAAATTGATGTCACCAGATTAGCTTTCAAATAAAATGGTTCCATTTATTAAAAGGAAATCCAAATTTACCAACTAACATACCAGCTAGCATAATTCTTCTTCTCAAACCAGAAAAAGGGGTTGGGTTTCCATCTTTCATTCTCTATTTGGGAACTTCATTGGCTCACTCTTGACTCAACACAAACATTTACAATATATGCATGCAGGTGTGGTATATGCTCGTCCATTGGACTAAACCTTTTTTTTACTGCTGTGGAATGATCACTTCATTTGTTTTGTTGTAAATGCTCTTCTGTACGTTCAGTGATAAATTATTTTTGCCTCGACACCCCAGAGGGGGGCACACTGGGCTTTTTTTAATCAATTGAGTAAATGCTCTCAGGAAGAAATAGGGGGCTACTTCTCCCTTTCACAGAATTTGCCTTTTTTTTAATTAAGTAATAACTGTCAAGAATGTATTCATTAAGTTTGATGGTAATGTTTTTCTCAGTTAATCTATAGAACCAGCAGATAAGGAAACCTTTGGCTGTCAATCATGCAGCTGCTCCTACCAATATATAGGCATCGCTACTGAAATAACTGTTAGCCATGTTCAGTTTGTAGGGTCTGTCTAATGCTCTGATGTTTTTGGAAAATGGGATTCATTTGAGGAAACAGCTCCGTGCTTTTCCTTTCCGAAGAGTAACGTGCGTTATGCCTAATGCTGCGTTCACACCAAATGTGATTCACGTGGCAGCGGCGACCAGTTTCAACGTGAAGTCAACTGTACATTCGTGATCTGAGATCCTAGGGCATGATTGGAGCGACTAGTCCGGCGGTCTGGCAGCAGGGCAATTTGAGCGGGGCAGCCAGCTTTCAAATATTTGAACTTTGGTAAGGTCGCTGCATCGCGTCATCCAATCAAGGACTCATCTTTGGGCACGTGACGTTTTTAGTAAGTCAATGAGCTAGTAGAATCCAGAATGCTGGATCAGTCCGACTGTTCTTGCGGCCGACGTGATTTTGACTCGCGAATCGCTTTCAGGGGAATGCAGCACAAGTCATATGCCCCCGTTAACATATGAGGGTGTTGCAAGTTTTTGGGTTGTCCAGGCCTGTGGAGGGACATACACCATTTACGACATAGAGGCGCTGCTGTCGTACGGTGCCCACATGCGCTTTACTCATTTAAGGTGGAAGTACTGGCTCCTTACTGACTAATGCACATATATTTCACATGTAGAATGTTTACAGATACTACGCTCCGATTGTGTCATTCCCTCAATTCTAACAGTCAGGCTGCAAGCATTGAGCAAGCACGCACTAATACCAACACAAACAGCCCCTTGTGCAGTGCTCAGAATTAGAAGGGGGCTGAACTAAGGGGGCTACTTCACCCTTACCTATCCTTACTTGTTGGTTGGGTTTTGGTTTTGGCCTGTCGCCCACTGCATGCCTGTAGAAAAATATTGTGCATGAACTATTTTGCTCTGCGGCCCCAGATCCAAAAATGTTGTTTGGGTCACCTGCGTGCCCCGTAAAGGTTTGCCCATTTTTGGCCTGCAGACACCCCAGATGCACCTGTGAGGGCAGAGTGACTAAAGCATTGGTATGTAGTCGTAACATGCAAGGTGTTCATGAGTCTGCAAAAACTTGTATAGTCAACTGTCACTTGAATATGTGTGTGAGCTTTGCATGAATAGGAGCTCTTTGGCTATTATTTATGGGTAATAGCAATAATGAAAAGGAATTTTTGCGTGTTAAAGTGTTGTTTCCTTTACTATTCCCAATCCTTTTCTTATGTCCATTTGTAATCACCCCCATTACAATCTGTCCAACCTTTAATGAATCTCAGTTTTAGCGGCTTGGAATTAAAATATATGGACATTTCCTACAATATTCAATATTTTTAGATGTTCCTGCATAGGAATATTTTGGATGGCTTCCAATTCCTGAAACAAGAGTCTAAAAGAAGTTTTCTTCAGTTTGTACACACACAAGACTTGTGTTCCGTTGTGTTGCCTGTGGTAATTAATCATGCAAAAGCCTGGGTTTTTAATGCAGGCTATTGATCTGTGATGAGAGGAATACTTTTCCCCGCTTCCCAGCAGGAACTGCACCTCAGTTAAAGGTGAACCAGCAAATCAGGGTTAAACCCAAAGTTAGCCTTGCTAACCTCTAAACCGGCTCCTCTTGCAGGCCTCTGGAGGGGCTGCAAAGTAGAAGGCCACATGTGGAGAACTGCTGCAGAGGAAGAAAAAAAAAGCAACAAGCGATAAATAAATAAAAAACAACGGAAACCCACGCTGGGAAAAAGATGGAATGAAATGCAAATTTGAGATGAGAAATGGTATTTAGGTTTACAGATGCATAGGAGGGTTTTAGACGAAAACAAAGCGTCATTATATTATGCTATGCAGCTAGAGAACAATACTGAACCTAAGGATCAGCCTCCTACATCTAGTTCTATTGATCAAAATCTTAACTCATTAAAATGCTGTTTACAGCGGTGCTTTAAAACCAAATGCAAGAAGCTTCGGTGGAAAATATATTATAACTCAATATGTTCCCAGGCCTGTCGAAATAAGGGATGAAAAAGATAACATGACACTGAGACTTCACACCCTGCTGAGTGCCTCAGAGCAGCAGATCACATTTTCTGCCAAAAGATTTCAAATGGAAAAAAAAAAAAATGTGAATGGAAGGAAGCAACTGCTCTGTTCCTGCCAAACATTACTGCAGCTAATGTTATATGTGAGACAGAGGAAGGCAAGTGATTTAAATCACTGCTACCGAGGCATCCCTCTGGGTATTGATGAAAGGAGTAGATCTTCTAAATAGTTGCCAGAGGTGGTGTTGTTTTTATCTTAACTCAGTTTTGATAAGGTGTTAATTTTCCATGAGCAGAAGCTGCTTCTTTGCCTGATATCTGATCCCTTGAGCCTATCTGCTGTTTTATTAGCCACTTGCTTGAGTAGATGTCTGAGATACATTTGCAAATCTGTTCGGTAAGGTAAGACAAGCATTAAGAAGGTTTTGATGTTTTGTTTTTTTTTAATTTTAAATGAAGGTACTGTATTTTTCAGACCACAAGTCGATCTGAAGTAGAGGTCGCAGACGCCAAAAGAAAGCATAAGAAAAAAGAAAAGCTCATATTTAAGTTGAGCTGAAGTTAAAGGTTGCACTTTTGAGAGAAATGTATTCAACAAAATATGGGAACCAAGAATGATTCAAAAGGCAAATCATATTAATGGAATAGATAACAAAAATAGTACAAAAATAATACACTTTATTACTGTAACAGTATTTAGCTTCATGAAACACAGGACTTGAATAAAGCTACTTACACGCCTGGCATGTGATGCACGTTCAAGAACCCGTGTTCAGCAAGTTCTTTAAGCATATGCTGTTAAAACTGGACTGTCACTACCTGATACTAGTGCATGTACTAAAGTTAGAAGAGGCTTCTATTCCGATTTATGAAAGACTTGGTGTCATCTAATTCCGGTACAAACTGTAATTATTAATTTTCTAATTATCAATTTTCTAATGGTTGGTACATCCAAGTTTTAAAAAGGACCCTACCCATAATTCACTACCAAATCCGAGTCCCTGATTGGTCAAAGTTCAATGGGTTTAACTTTGCAATCACTGTGCGTTTTGTACCTGGAGCCTGAAAATGGTCGTAGAACTTGCAAAGCGATACGTGAGCGCAAGAGTTTTCAACGCAGAAGCCCGACAGGTGCAAATGCGTGCATTTACGTACTTTTCATTGAAAGTAGTTGCTTGAACGTAGGTTTCCAAGCCTGGTGTAAAAGTACCTTAAGTGTTTATATTAGCGCAACATGTGAACAATTAATCAGATGCATAGCATAAAGAACATGCTAACAAGTCGACTAAACTTTTTACATCACTTTAAATCACTAAATATATTGAATTTTTATCGTCTGTGTTGCTTTGATAAAAGAGGCCGGCGCTTCTTCTTCTGCATTGCTGTAAGTTGCAAACACTAACACACACACCTGCAGTGCCCTCTAGCAGTTGTTAGTGGGAAAATAACAGAGACATAAGCCTTTTTTTTATTTTTTTATTTTTTTTTTTTTACACATAACAGTATATAGTGCCCCCCTCTGCCCAAACTATGCAAAAAAATTGATTTATACTATTAAAAAATACAGTATGTGTTTTCAAGGTTAAACCTCTTATTTACAGTTTCATCCATACTCTTGTCTATTGATGTTCAGGTCAACATGTCATAAATCTCCACCACATTTACGCATACCATTGGCTGTCAGAGATATTTGGGTCAAATTTATGCTTTTAAGTAAAGATTATATTTAAACTCCTATCATGCTCTCAGGCAATTCTGAACTATCTAGTCCATGGGTTTTAGGTGTGCTTATGTATTTATTTATTTATTTATTTTTTAACTTCTCCCTCTTAATCATTTACAAAAGCTCACATCAAAGTGGATTTACCCCGGAAAGTTTTTCTCGTATGCCAAAAGATATCAGATCAGCAATTACAGACAAGCCTCTTTGATGAGTTTTGATGCAAATAAACTAACAAGTTTAACTTGTTTGATCTTGTGAATTCAAATAAATGGACAAGTAAATATTATTATTATTAGTTATTTTCTGTGGTTAATGTAATAAAAACCAGGTTTCTTTAAGGAACAATTAAATTTGTTTGCTCACTTAGTTTGACAGGCTTGAATGTTTATCTAAACTCTGGTCAGCCTGCTTTTTTTTTGTTGCAAGGGAATCCTGATGCTGTCTGACAGCAGTATGAATGCAGATGAACCACACTGCAGGCTTAGGAGTGAAGCCACACTAATGCTACGTTCACACCAGACATGTGACACATGTTCAAAATCAGGCTAAAAAGCATTTAGCATGTGGTGTTCACACAAGACTGTCGCTACCGGACGCTAGCGCATGTACCTACGGTTGGAAGAGGCTTGGTTTGAAACTTTGCAGTGGTCCAAATCTTGCTCCAGGTTTTTTTGTTTTACAGCTCTTTTCTAATAAATGAAATACTTATCGTAATGAAATTCCATCTGGGGAAACAAAACGTAATTATTAATATCTTCTCAATGATCAATTTTCAAATGGTTGGCATTTCCATATATCAAAAGGGATTTCATCCATACGTCCCTGATTGGTTAAAGTTGGCCAGATTCCATTTTTTAGCCTCGTTCAAAGGCGGTGCGTTTTGTACACACATGCATAGCGACGTGTGAATGAATGTTTCAACGAGGAAGCCTCAAACGTGCATATACGCTCGTTTGCATTGACTAGTCATTGAAAGTGGTAGCTTGAATGCTTGAAAGGAAGATCCGCTAAAGGAATAGTGCATTTTGGATAAAACAATATATGGTCCTGTCCTACTGTCACTCTCCTTTGGTAAATCAGCTATTGCTTTCCTCTGGTTTCTGTTTTGTCTCCACAGATGTGCAGGATTACTGGTGGGGACTCCTGACACCCCTGCAACCCATCTGCACTCACCCTGGCAGTAAGACCCGTTTTTGGCAGTTTTTACCCACCAGTCTGTCAAATAACCTCTTGTGGTGTTAAAATATTTTTTAGAATCTTCATCATTGAGTAACACACACTACTTTTCACACCACTTCTGCATACCTCCACCACAAGTGTTTCCTTTTTACCTGGCAGCTTCCTTCTCCTTTTATCATGACAGAACATCATAAAGAAATGCTGGTAACTGTGGTAACAGGTGATGTGAAGGCACTGAAAGCAATAGAACTATAAATTGCTACCTGTTTTATGAACATCTCTTATAACAAATCAAATCAATTTTATTTATATGGCCCAAATTCACAACAACAGTCGTCTCAATGGGCTTCGTACCGGTTATTGTAAGGTAAACATGCAATCAAAAAGGATCATAAATGCATAGAGTTCAATAGGATAATACTAAAACTTTAACTAAACTAAACTGGCATAAATTTATGATGTTTACAGGTGGTTTAGTCCACTCTCAAATATGTGGTATTGGAGCAAACCCAGAAAAGGTTTCCAAGATTTCTTTTTCCTATGTCTCCTCATTTAGGTAAATACCACAAAAAACGCTGTTTATATCATTTGCCATAGATTTACCCTTTGACCATTAAAAAAAAAAAAGCAGAGTTTAAGGCGACAGCATCGTCTGATGATCATCTATGTGACGGTGTGGCTTCGTCAGATGGCGAGGGGGCCCACACTGTGTTTTATTTTATGTGCATTTATGTGTTATATGTTTAAAACTACTACCTGTGGTGCCACCTGGAAGATGATGAATAGCAATGCCCAATGGGTGGGGCTCATCATTTAAAAGGGAGCATCACAGGAAGGAAGATTGGGTGACGGAGGTGTCATGTGTCGATGTGGCCCTGCGTGGAGCAATTGTGGTGCTCATTGTAACCTGAATAAAGGAGGTACACACTCACCTCGGCTCCTCTGCATCCTTTTCCGGCGGGACCCCGCGACAAAATCCATCTAATGACTTTGTTATTTAATGTATGTGTTTGCTTGTGGCAATGAAATATATCAAATCATTGACAAATAATCTTATATGGACACCTCAATTTGTCACGTTCAACCCAAAAAGACATTTATTAGACCACAATCAAAATGTAGTCAAAGAAGAGGAGAAAGACGTCTTGAATACAATGTTGTTTTTTTTTGCAAAATCATTTCTAATGGCTTTACACATAAATACATTTCCCTTTAAATACAAAAGAAAGGGCAAACTGAGGTTAGAATGGCAATGTTTCATTTCTCAGCTGATGATGGAAACTGATTTACATTCTGCACATAAGATGGAAAGCCTGAGGAAATAAGAGACAATAGAAGATGAGAAACAGCAGTTATGGAGAGTTCTAATTAGATACTCTTACAAACCGTGTTCTAAACATAGAAGTACAGGGTATTAAATAACTTTTTAGCGCATGGAAAACCAGGGTTTCTTTCCCAAGGGGCGCAATGAGCTTCATCCAGTGTGGCTCCTTGGGCAAGACCCTTCATGCTACTGCCTAACTAGACCAAGTCTGGGTCCCCCTGTGCCGGACCCCAGCCCGGAGAAAATACAGGGTTCTGTTGGGAAGCTAAATCATCATCATCATCATCAGCCTGTCACGCCACTGCTGGCAGATGGCCTCCACATCTTACTCCACTCAGCCTTCTGCTCGATGTCATCTCTCCATCTTTTTTTCGGTCTTCCCCTTCCTCTAAATAATAATGATAAAAAGGATGTATTTTGATATTTTCTGGTAAAAATAAATAAATAAATCAACTTCAAATAGACCACACTGACTAAATCATTAGTTGTACTGTTATGCATGAACTCCATCTGTCACAGGCAACACAGGTTCTAATGTGGCATATTAGAAGAGCTCAGATGAGTTCTTCTTATTCTAATCCTCTCTTTTTTTATGACATCGAACGTTTACCTTGATTACAAAAGTCATTATGGCTTGTGTTCTCTGCAAATTCAGGGGTGTCAAACACACGGCCCGCGGGCCGTGTCCGGCCCTCCAGGTGGTTAAGTCCGGCCCACACATCAAGAGTAAAAATCATAAAGATGTTTAAAAAAGAAAGCACATTTCTAGTCCATTCCTGTAGCAAGTTATGATTTTTTAAAGAAATAACCGAAATGCGCAATTCCGCCACTAGGGGGAGCAAAGGAAAAGCAAAACAGGTGAAACAGCATATCTCTTCACCTGCTAAAAGCAAAACATAACAGCTCTGCATCTGGGTAAGATTCACTTTGGTTTCCTATGAGCCTTAACGCTGTTATCTTGCTATATGGATGATCAGTGGCGACACCCTAAAGACAAAAATGTTGTCAAAAAGTGAAGTAGAAGGAAGAGCTTTTCAGGGAAAATTGACAGTTTCTTTTTTCACAAAGCTGAATGCAAAATCTGCATGGTTGGTATGTCATCAACAGGTTGCAGTGTTCAAGGAATATAACATTCAGCACCACGAAGAGACTTACCATCAAGAAAAGTTTCACCATTTGCAGTTAAAAAAAGAGAAGAATTACCAATTGTTAGCTGGACTGAAGAACAACCGTCTGCATTTACTGCAGCAGTGACATCAGTGATGGAGCAGTGACAGCTACTTTATTGTAAACACGTTGGTGCAAACATCCAAATCCTTTTCAGAGGTGAACTTGTGCCCCAAAAAGCAGTGGACCTTTGCCAACATGAGTCTGTCAAGGATTACGATTCCAGATCCAACATCTCTGAGGAGACTTGGACGCCAAATGAAAGAATCGAGTCATTTATTGTATTTTCAGTTGCTATTTAGTAAATGCACAGCCTTATATATCTGTGATGTTGGTGTTTTCATAGAGAGTTTCTTGAGTTGATGGACACAACAACAGCTGATGACATACTGAGCTCTCTAGTTACTGCGCCAGACGATGTTGTAGTGAACTGGTCACGTGATGTCAGTGTGGTCACGGATGGCGCATCATTAAAGGTCAGGACAAGGGCAGGTGATGCCACAAAATCAGGCAGAAACCAGAAAAAGATTTTTGGACATTTCATTGTGCTAATGACAGTAAATGTGTTGCTGCACAGGATTTGAATCCTGATATTGACGGTCAGGTGAAGTTTAAGGAGAGAAAGGGAGGTTAAATGTTTATGTTCACAAATGTTAGCAGGTTTAATTTTGTTTCATTTTTAATGGTTTGGACATTTACATTTAAGGCACAGTGTTTCGTTTTTGTCTGTAGCCCCTCTTGAGTTTATTATCGGGATTGTTTCAGCGTCAGAGGTCAAAATTAGTCTGTATAAAAATAAATAGACCAACTTTTTTTTAAGTGAAATGAATTTTATTTGAGATCCATTGGCCCCAAGTGATTAGGCTGCTATGTTGGTTGAGGCGTTTTTTCCAACTGAGTTAAAAAACTAAATCAAAGCTGTTATTTTGCTTTTATGTTACTGGTCCGGCCCACTTGAGATCAGATGGGCTGAATGTGGCCCCCGAACCAAAATAAGTTTGACCCCCCTGCTCTAAATAGTATTTTAGATATTAATAAAATATTTGCATTATAGATCTATTGCTTATTTACTGGCAAGAAAGCTGCAAAACCTAAACAACTTTAGTGGTGTGACATTTCATATCTGTCTTTCAATCATTTTTGGAAGTTTTACTGAACCCACTTCTAGACCGTTTGTTTTTTAAAATAGGAAGGGGAAAACGCTGTTAATCTTAATCCTGGAGCAGCCCGTAAATCCATTTTTTCCTCATATTCTGCCTGCTGCACATTCAGACTGTCCCCATCAGAAGCCATAAGTGACCCAACTGTCAGCTGAAGTGCTGCTCGCATTTGAAAAGAAAACCGAGTTTGAACCCATCTGTCTTATTAGGCAACAATGTTTTGAGCACCGCTGCATGCCCCTCCCCCCCAGTTATTATTACTGATAATCCCAGGAAAAGAATTTAGAAACATAAAGTAGAACATTTTACCTCACTATATTAATGGGGCCATTATACACCATCATTTACAACATTGTATTCAGTATCCATTCTTTTCTTTTAGAAGAAAAATAGTTTATAAATGTACTTTCTTTATACGAGTCAAAACTCTAAAAAGTTGATGTTCTAGTACTTGCAGACTTCATAAAAGTTTTTTTTCTTTGTTCCAGGCTTTGCTTTGAATTGTTTTAAAGTAGGATTTATATATATTTTTTCTTTATTTACTGTAATGTCCTTTGCTAGCATCTGTTGTGGGTTTTATTCCAAATTTAAATCCATTTTGGATTTCTGGCACTTTATTTTCTTTGCAGTGGTGGTATCCACCAAAGTATTTTGTAGCACAAAGATGTCGAAGTCTAATGTGCAACATTTGCATAAGCAGAAGCTTTGAAGTGCCACCTTCCTCCTTAACTTTGATATTTTAGGGTTTTTTTAAGGTTGAGAATCAAATCATTATCCGAGAAACTTCACTCTCTTTAAAGCTCTACCATGTATTTGAAGTATTAAAGAAACAAGCTCCACATGTAATTAAAACACTCTTTTCTCAAAGTCAGAACCTTTTATTTAACGTACTTCACATTAAGGTGTTCCTGTATCTCTGCTTTTTGGTCACAAGTTTGTTTACTTCACAAATGTTTCACTAAACCATTTTAATATTCATATTGATATATGTGGTTATTTAAAGCTTCACTCAAATCTTTTTACTTAATTTAAATAGTAAATACACATAAAACTTGTTTTAACATTAAACTTGTTATTCTAAAGCTATGGAATAATTGATAAAAAAAATAATCTAGAAAGCTTTTGTACTTTTTAAATAATAATGATATTTAGAATGATACCAAATTAGTCCATAATGTTAAGTTATTTGGTACGATTGTTTTCTTTAACAATGAGCCCTCCCAAACAGTCAACACAGTGTGATCCTGAAATTCTGTACAAGGTCTACATATTATTCTGAATTACACATTTTTCATCTTTATTAAAAGATGAACATTTATGATTAAAATGCCAAACTTCGTAGCAGAGAAATGTACAGCAGAATAGTAAACTCATATTTTGGCCCTCATAATAATATAGATCTGTCTCTATCTTGCATCTTGTAGATCAACAGAAAAAACGTCTCAGCTGTGTTATCAGTAGTTTCTGAGTTATTTCCAAACTTGAAATATTGAACAAGGCATCACAAAAAATCCTACCAGTTTTAACGCACAAGTCCAAGTGATTAAACGACACAAGAGTGATTCCCTAACATCTTCTACCTCCCCGGCCCTTCATGCTGTTCTGAAATGTCACAGCTCTCAATTGCAGCCTTGAAAACAGCATTTCTACCGCCTTACCTTTGCTGAAAAAGCTCCTGATAACCTCGCTGACCAGATCTTCGAATGAAAGCAGCTTTCTTCTGTACTTAAAAGAATCCAAATCTTTTTGAAGGAACACAATGTCACAGTTCTGATGAAAAGGGTGCAAGTATACTGTGTGTGAAGGAGACACAAAGCTCCAAAAAGTCTTTGGAATGAGTTTTTAGCAGATGGACGTAAAGACAGATGGGTAGTTCTTTCGGCGTAAGGCACGGCCTGCAGTCAGAACATGATTCTAAAGAAGTTTAAGAAGTTCACGATGGTTAAACAGATCTGTCTGAACTAAACTAAAAAATCAAACTGAAACCAAACGTATCTAAAATCCCTTAACACGTACGAGTTGTGAAGTCTGAAAAGCTCCAAAGAGCAAAAAAACTAAAAATCTTCTGCATCATCCATTCATTCTCTTTCCGAACCCCCTTAATCCCTGGATGCTGGAGGGGTGAAGGTGGGGTGCAGCCTGGACAGGAGGGGTCACACAGGTACACACACTCACATTCACACCAAGGGACAATTTCATTCATTCATTCATTTAATCGTTTTTTCCCTTTTGGGGTCACGGGGCTGCTGGAGCCTATCCTGGCCACTTGTGAGCGAAGGCAGGGGACGTCCTGGACAGGTTGCTAGTCTGTCGTAGAATGTCAACAATCACACAGCCATTCACTCTCACACTCACACCTATGGACAATTTAGAGTTGCCATTAGCTGTCACACACCTAGGTGTGTGTTCTCCGCATTCGACCCTTCCCCTGGGGGAGCTGCAGACACAGCTGTGCTTGGGAACCACTTGGTGGTTTAACCCCCCCAATCCAATCCCTTAATGACGAGGGTCAAGCAGGGAGGCATTGGGTCCCCATGGTATGACTCGGGCGTAGATTTGAACTCACGACCTTCCTTAAATACTTAACATGTCTTTTTAACATGTAGTCTGTAGTCTTAACATGTTTTCAGTCATACAAAAAACTCTTGCAGTAGAATACATTTATTTTCACATACTTAATATACATCTTAGTTGGCATTCACAAACTTTGATTGGCATAAGGCTCCGTACAATTCCATGAGATAACTTCCATAAACTTTAGGGTAAAAACCCCCCGAACGGAGCCCACAGGTGGAAGCCGGGGAGGAGGGTGGGGCGACGAAAACGGTGCTGCGGTAAGAAAGAAAATGAACGGCTGCACACCTGGACTTAAATAGGAAGCTGAACAGGTGAGTTAATTAACTACCGCCCTAGGGGGGAAAGAGACTGCCGAGTTTTTGGTGCCTGAAATGCGAATATCATTCGCTATTTTAATGTTTGTCTTTTACTATTGTGTTCAGCACTTTGTCTCAACTATTGTTGTATGAAAGTGCTATATAAATAAAGTTGAGTTGAGTAAATACGCAAAAAGCTAGCGGGGTGCAAAAACATGTCCTACCAAGAACTCTTATTTCAAGAAAATAATTAAAGTCACTAAAACATGTTTTCCTATACTAAGATATTTTGCTTTCTTGATAAGATTATTTTCTGTCTTGGAAGAAAAATAATTCTTTTTAAAATCCGGGTCTTTTTTGCTTTCTTCGGTGTACTTAAATCCAGCATAAAGCTGCAAAATATAAATATAAAACAATATTCTTTTTAGGTTTTCAGGCACACATATTTGTTATTTTCTCTTCTTATCCCATTTTTTTAAATACTAAAAAAAAAAACAAAGTTATGACTCCAGTTTTGTTTTCTTGCATAAACAAATGAGCAACCTCAAATCAATGTAATAGATTGGGTCAAGGTTGCTGTCATAGTTAAACTCTTTCTTCACCAAGAAGGTGTGTTCCTGGCAACATTTGCATCGCCGTGTCAATGAACATTTCAAACACAATTAACGCCCTTGTCCACCCACCATTGTGATAGTTTGAAGTTAAGCCTTGATAAGTTGTCTGGCGATGCAGACAGTTTTCCTCTGCAGAGTGACATTTATTGAACTTCTGGAAAAGAAATGGGAGTGGAGGGGGCCTAGATGGAGAAAAAACTAATTGCCTGACCTTTATCGACTCCTTCAGAGGAGGAACACGCCGATGTGCACCAACCCACGTTACATCCGCATAATTAACGGCAATCGATCTGACTCCCCTTTTCCTCTCCCCTGATGCAGACTTATGTGGCAAAGAGGAGAGTGACAGCTGTCCCGCAAAGTGACACAAGGCAGATTCATGACCCAATGAATCAATGGTCCTGCTAAAGGGGGGGGGGGGGGGCAAGACAAAGGAAATCTATTGAAACTCACAATAAGACCTGACGTCTTAACCTAAAGCATTATTGACTATCTTGATTTAAAGATCAATGACTTGTCCCAACGATTGATTTTGTTTGTATCCTTCCTAATTCAAATGCAACATCATCTTATACTGTAGATTTAAGAATATATACAAATACATAAGAGTTTGTTTTACTTTGATGAATGCATATGTAAAACCGAGTATTGAGGCGACCAGAAAAATAATAAATGAACAAGAATAAAGTCATTAAAGTATAAGAAAAAAGTCATAATTTCACGAGATTAAATTTGCTAAATTATCAGGAAAAAGTCATAATTTTGAATCGAGCAGTCATAAAAATCAATTTACAAGAAAAAAGTCATTGAATTATAAGAAAAAAGTCATAATTTTACAAGAATTAAATTGTAAAATTATCTGGAAAAAAGTCATTATTTTTATGGAACCACTATAAACATAAATACATTTACAAGAATAAAGTTGTTACATTATAAGAAAAAGGTATAATTTTACAAGAATTAAATTGTAAAATTTATGAGAATTAAGTCTTAAATTAATTGGAAAAATTGTACATTTATAAGAAAATAGTCATAAAATTATGAGAAGAGTTGTACATTTCTGAGAAAAATCATTTAATTTTAAAAGAATAAAGTTGCAAAATTTTAAGAATAAATCCCTAAATCTATTAAGAAAATGGTGAATACATTTGCTGAAAATCTGTAAAATGTGAAAGTTGTTGGAACACTTGTTCAAATGAATGTTGGTTGTGGAACCCTTCATCCACAGTAGGTGCTGACTAATCCATCAATGCAGTTTGTTAGTTTTCCCTATATATATATATATATATATATATATATATATATATATATATATATATATATATATATATAATATTTGTTCTTAGTAAACTTTTGACTCATAATAAAATACTTCTTTTTTTAGTTTTGATACAAGTTTGTGTAAAATTTTTACTTTTTTCTACATAATATTACGACTATATTCTTTAAAAAAACGTTTATTTATTAATTCTTATTACTTTTTTTATGGTGGCCGTAGTACTCCATCATACATATCAGTGAATAAATGCAAATAAATTAAAAAAAGGTTTCTGTTGCACTTGATACAAGTTTGACCATTTTAAAGCGACGATCATTCAACCGTTCTCTTCCCAAATGAATCATTGGGTTAAAAATAGGAGAAAAGTTTCTTCATTTAAAGCTACTTGAAGTGCAGCATTAAACATTTAATCATAATAGGGATAAAATAAAGTGCAACATGTGCCTGGAGCACTTATGCCGCTCCAGCATTAAAATTGGTTATCTTGTTTAAAAGCCCAAGCCAAAGTTAATCCTGCATTTCACCACCTGAAGGGTAGAACAGCTTTATTTCCTCCCATGAGCCCCTCTCCTTCTTCACTGCCAACTGGCGCTTCATTTGCATACGCAGTCAAGAGGTCACAGACTCAGCAGCACAGTCTGACATTTTAATTCTGCAAAGACAGCCAGAGTGTGCCCCGGTCTATTCCTAACTCTGTCTTAGGGGCAGTGTTGAAACATTTGATGTGGTTTCATTTGGGTGTAAAACTAAGCAGAAAAAACCAACAACAACAATGACTGCATGTAGTGACAAACACGATGAAAGAAGAGCAATTTAACATCCTGATTTGATTATGATTCCGGTCATTCACTAATCAAATCAGTATTGCTTTTCTTTACTTTGAATGCTCTACTAAGTCAGATGTTGGTTTAATATTCTTAATGACTAATAGCCAGTGGATGTTTTTTTAAGTCTTGACTGCTCAAAGCGCTTTTCAAGTGACATTTTTCCATTCATTGGTCCGTGTACTGATTTTCCCCGTTGAAAAACTCTTTTGTTTGTCTGTTTTGCAGCATTTACATTGACTATGGACTGCAGTGTTTTGCCAAACAGGACTATAACCTGTGGGTTGTTTTGAAGCCAAGGAATCCCGCCAACATCCTTCTTAAACTTCCCTTATTTGTGACTTCAGTATTGAGCATGAAGGGGTATGCGGACAGATATTAACTCGGAGGTTCTTTTCACATAAAAACCGGAATAACTACAGATAAATGTCTACACAAAACCTAAAGACAGGGACACACAAAAAAACATTTGTCAACTAAATACTTATTGTCCAACATTTTCAAATCAACAGTTTTGATTTAAAAAAAAATATCCTTAGTCATTTTAACTTAACATTAAAACTAAAGCTTCCTCATATTCCGTGCCTGTAGACGTGGAAGTTGACTCAAGGGGTTAATATGTTTTTTTATTTTGCAGCTCTCACTGGTGGAAAACGCCAACATTTTTCCTATTTGCCTGTTTGCGGTAAATACCATCTAATACTTTTCTAAACACTATTGGAAGAAAAATAATTGTGCTTTCAGTAAAAGAAATGAAAAGTAAATGGAATTGAGTGTCCACAGGTTTAGTGATGAGAGCATGTGTCAAACAAGGCCAACCAGAGGTCCGCTTGTCTTCATGCTTCATGCCAGCAAGTAGCATTCCTGCTGAAGGTACCGCTTTTCAAGGAAATGAACGTAATGTGACTTTGTGAATGTTGTGTCTAAAACAACACGGCTGAAGTCCATTGCCCATAAGCCTTTGAAAATTTAAAGTTGACCTTTTCTGGCCATAATACCTTCTTCCTTATTTTATTTTGTATTATTACAAAACACCCACCTATGTAGCATTTCACTATCGTCTTTGCAAACTAATCTTCTAAAGTTTTTAGATTTAACTGTAGATAGGACAACACATTGAATCAGGACATTTTATTCCTTTTTTAAATGACACTTTTTTTAACCTTTATATGAAACATATTGAAATTCACACTAAAGCTTTCGGAACAAAAACCAGCAGTTTCTGTCTGGGATCTACTGATGCCTTCTGAGTGCTTATTAGATTTTTTTTTTCTTTTTTTTAACACACAGAGGTAGCACTGTTGCATAATATGAAAGAAAACAACAGCACAAAATGATCAAATTAGCCAAAATGAATGCTAATGAAAAACACTTCTTCATTTTTGTAACCACACTCCAAGGATGTTTTCCTGCCCAGCAGGTTTTAATATTTTTTGCTGACTTGAATGTATTGTCACAGAATTACCTAGTGCTAACTGACTTTCCCCAATAATTAAAAAATGTATTTCTTCTTGTGTTCTTTAAGTGTGTGCAGAAAAAGCACATAGAATATTATTTTGTGGTGTTCAAATTGTGAGCTTCAATTTGTCTTAATTATGCCTATTAACATCAGTAAAAAACATCAACTTCACCTTCATCCTGTTTCTTAAATGTTGTTTTTACTTCTTCGTTAGTTTAACATAAAATAATCCAGACGTTCGTAGAAAAGTGTTTCAGTTAGAAAGATGACTTGGACCAAACTCTGGGATGTTTGGCTGTTAAGAAACACAAACCTTGAAGGAGAACTAAACTGTCGACCTCTGATTTCATCAAGAAGATGGAAAAACTGTTTGATGTGTGTTCGTTGTAGTTTAAGAAGTTTAACAGAGAACACTCATTGTACGCAGAGATGCTGTCGCTTTAACCTAGTGCATCATGGGAGATGTAGTGCAAAACTGCCGCCGATCGCAGACAGACTCTCTTCTCTGAGCTTAATTGTTTTGTTCTCTTGTTCCACGGTCTGACACCGGATTCTGTGGAAAGCTACACCGCTAAAGACGAGCTTTAGCTGGTATTTCTGTTAGAACTGAGAGACTTTATGAGCAGAATCAGAACAAGGAAGTGAAGACTTTAACCACTTCTGATTGGTCAGACTGATGACGTGTGATTAAGCCTCCAAGAATGATTGGTGGAGACAGTTAAAGGGGCGGGACTTTTCCAAAAACAGCTGTAGCTGCGGCTAAATCGCGGTACGGTCATTCTGATCAAAATGTCTTTAATAGAATCAAATAAACACAAAGAAAAAAGTATTTTATGATCTTTCATATTCCTAACTACTCAGTGTTTTATCAGGGCCTGTTTGGATGAACACAGAGCTGATTTCCTGGAGATGGAAAATGTTTTTAGATCAGTGAATGAGGGTAATTTCCCACGGCACTAACACTGGTAGAAAAACAGTGCTTTAAGAAATGGCAGGTTAACAGCAGCTCAGATCAGAGAGCAGCTCAATGGCACACAGAGTTCTAGCAGCAGACACATCTCTACAACAACTGTTCAAAGGAGACTGTGGGAATCAGGCCTTCATGCTAGAATATCTGCTAGGAAACCACTGCTAAAGAAAGGCAACAAGCAGAAGAGACGTGTTTGGGCTAAAGAACACAACACTCTAAAAAGAATATTTGGGCTGCAGTTGGAAAGATGGGAAGAGGGAACTTGAATATCCATCCATTGCTCCTCAAATACACAAACATTCAATAGAAATGTAAAAAGTAGTGTCATGGTGCCTCTGTCAGACTCCTCCCCCCTCTCCTCTCCGCTTGGTTCCTGATTATTCCCAGCTGGTTCCACTCACCTCATCGCCACACCTGCCTTCTTAAGGAGCTCCAGGATCTTCATTCAATGCCAGTCCGTTGCCCCTGATGGTGCATTTTTGGCCTCATGTCAAGTTCATGCTTTGCTTCTTTGCCTTAAGCCAAGCAATTAACTTACGCTGTCTTACCTGTCTCCAGGAAACCTCAGCCACGAGCCTCTGCCGAACCAGCTGCCTCACGAGACAGGACCACGCTGCCGACTCCAGACCTGAACGAGCTTATCCACCAGTGACGCCACGAGCCCCAGTTACTCATTCTTCGGACCTCCAGGAACTGTGCCCTACCTGTTTTGCCATCACATTAAATCCACCTTCTCGCCAAGACATCTCTGTTCTGTGTCTCATTCCGGGTTTCAGCATCTGGGTCTCAGTCGTTCCATAGCCATGACAAGTAGTTGAGTAATAAATAGTCATAAAACAATCAAACTCACTAAAAACGGAGTAAAAAGAATAAAGATTCACACTGAAGATGAAGGTGTGTCCAAATTTTTGGTCTGTACTGTATATATATAGATATTTTTTTTAATTTCCCCCCCATAGTTGGCTGGATGTAGGACTGGCACATGGGAAACCAGAGTTTGTTTCCCAGGGGATGCGATGAGTTTCATCCAGTGTTGGTCCTTGGGCAGGACCCTCCACGCTACTACCTAACTATACAAGGGGGCCTAATTCTGGGTTCCCCCTGTGCCAGTCCCCAGCCCGAATAAAATACAGGTATGTGTCAAAAAGGGCATCCGGCATAAAACTCTTTGCCAAAACCTATGCCGAAAGCTGAACAACAACAAGTTGTCATGAAAAAAAAAAAAGCAATATCCTTAATGTTTGACACCAGGCTGTAAATGACTATACTAACTGTGCAATTTTGAAACCTGCATCATTTTAGGAACTGCACAATTTGGCTCATTTAGTCAAATCTTTTTACTTCCTTTTTTCTCGATAAGGGAGGGGAAAAGGACAAGTTACTCAATAACATTTAGAAATGCCAAGCTGGTCTCAGGCATAATACACAATCACAGGGAAAGGCCTGCCACGCCTGTGGGAGCCAACTCAAGAGTCACTAAAATGTCCCGCAAGTCAGGCTCAAAGATAAACCCTTTCTTCAGTGTGATATAAAGACGTATAATCATTTTAAACAAGACACATTATGTAAAGGAATCTACAAAATGTCATCTTATCTCAGAGTGAAAGAGAGAAAAAACAAAGACTGAAAATGAATAACAGACCCATGACTACTGTATACTTTTTTCTGGCACAGTGATGGTAAAGGGAAGTTTAACCCAACCCTTGTTGGTATACTGGTTAGTTTGGTCAGTAGGATCCAGAGAGATGTTTTTCTTTTTGCAATTATTCATCTATTGAAACGGTGTTAGAAAAAGTGAGCAGAGGAAAGGAGAAGCTTCGGTCACTTGTTCCCAACACTGCGGCTGACCTGTCACTCTTGTTGGTTCTGCTGTACTTTTGGCTCATGTTTACAGGCTAAAGATCCAAAGAACCTCCTGAGACTCTGAAGCACAAACCGGTGCTGACTCAGCCTCAAACTTCAAACACTCCAAGTGCAGATGAACAGAAACCAATCTGCAGTGTCTGCAGGCAGCACTTACAACCTGCAAAACAAACTACTTTTTCAAAACAAACTACCTTGAAATTACATGTTTTAGGTATATTAATATTTCTTTGAACATAAATAACAAACTGAATTGGTTGCTTTTCAATGTTTTTATGTGCTTTCACATCAAATTTAATTTACTTGTAAAACAAAAAAGCAAAACAATAAAAAAACACTAGAATTTGACTCTATGCTTTGGTTTATCTGGTTTATTAATATGAAAATAATTGTCTTAGGAAAATAATTGTAATTTAAGCCTCTCTTTAGCTATCCTAGTCATGTTTCTTTATTTTGAACCAGACATCCATAAACTAATATGAACTGCAGCAGTTGTGGACTGCAAGGACCATGTTGTCATCCCAATTCTTCTTTCTTACTGTGCCTTTGAGCTAAAAATCTTACATCTGCCGCACACTCACTAAAACTCACTAAAATGTGCACATGCCTCAGAAAAATATCATAAAAAAAGGAATGGGGCTAAAATGTCTTATGGGGTCAAAAAAAAACCAAAGTTCTACATCAAGTCATGAAAGCAAAACAAACGTGTCGGGAATACCCAAAGGGAGTGTTGATATTACTATGGGATGGCCACAGGACCTACAGCTTGGCAACCATGTCGTAGAAAAGTGTCAAATTTGGCAAATGATATCATTTTTGCATAATATGTTTAAAAGAAAAACTTTGTTAAGCAATCTTCACAGAATTGTACAGACATACAACCAGCTTGAGTCTACCACCACAAAAGTTCAGTTGATGTTTGACCTCGGGAAGAGGCCCCCTCTCACTTTAAAAAAAAAAAAAATTACCTTTACCAAATAACACTCCTCCTAGGAAATTCGATCTATTTAATGCCTGTAAAAATGATTTCTATACTATTTAATGTTAAATGAACTTGACGATTATATTTTTAGGGAGAAAAAATATGGCTAACTCTTGATTTTGTAGATCACTTTAATCAAACTAGAGACTTGGCTGTGGGAGCAGTTGGGCCCCAAATCAAATTTCCTTTAGGACCCATAAAACCTTGAACCTGCCCTGTTGGAGTGTCTTTGAAGGCCTGTTTGATGCTGAGCCTGCAGGCCCTAATAGAAATCTGCTGAAGAAGGCACAGAGGGGACAGCGTCCTAATGTGCAAAAAAAAAAAAACTCCCCTTGACTTATCCTGTGCATGATAAATAAGATTCTAACCAATAATGTGGTTTTCTAGCCGCACCACAATAGGAGACTCCTCATGCCCACACATCAGCTGTTCCTCTCTGTCGTTTCAGGCAGCCACTGAGCCATCCACACAAGAAAAACACAACTGAGAAAGGACATTTTAAATCTAGTGTTGTGAAGACACTTTAGCTTTAGCTTTGAAAATGATCCTCTGACCTGAAGCGCCTGTAAAGTTAACTGTCTCCGGATCTCGGGGGGGTAAAGGAATCAAAGAGTCTTAAAGCACAAAACTTTAAAAACAGACAAATCTTTCATTAAGACTAGCTAATTTCATCCGGAGCGACTGAGCCATAACACAATTCTATTCAATTTGCCATTAGATCCTAATTATTGTCAGAGAAATGGTGAGTATAGGACTCTGCTAATTGGATTGTTAAACTCGTTCTGAGCAGAAAAAACACACATTAAGAAGCAAAATCCTGGCGGGTTAATCATCGTAAACAAAGCAGCTTCGGCTCACTATCTTCAAGCCTAATAATGTCTAGAGTCATATTTAAGGTCTGGAGGGGGTGTTCATGTGTTCTGCTTACTAAGCTTTTAGTATGAACCACAGTCATTGCCATTAGTTAAAATATGATTCTTTCTTTATTATTTTGTTCTCTTAATAGTTGATGTTTTTGGGAAAAAAAACATAGGTGTCTATTCAGATTACATAATGGCTCATGAATAGGTATTTCACTTTTGTCTCTATGAAAGTTTGGGTCTATGCTCTGATCAGATTCTGCTGCAGTCAGCTCTGAATCCTTAACTGAAAGAATCCAATAGATCAACAAAGGAACTTTTAGGATCAAACAGCTCCTTGCAGAGTAATGGTTGTGATGGTATCCTTTTGTCTCAAGCCTTAACCCTTGTGCTATCCTATGACCCCACCCTTACATTGACGTGTTCTCCCTACAATGACAAAGGTGGATAAAGGTGGAGAGGATTTCATGTAATCCATGGACACCAGTGAAGATCACAAATCATTGAAGAAAAAAGGTTCAGAGCTCTGTCTAGTGGGTCCAGATCTCCCAACGTTAAAGTGCCTATGATAGCACAAGGGTTTGCAATGTTCACATCATCCTCAGCTACGCATGTTCAAGTGGCCACTTCCAATGAAAAGTCTATCTATATATAGTACATGTATGTGCGCTTCTGGCTTCCATGTTTAAAAACTCCTGTCTTCTTGTGTCGCTGCAGGTTTTTTTAGACTGTTTTCTGGCTCTACGAAAAAAAAAACGAAGCCGTGAAACTCATATTGCAAGTTAAACCAGGCTCAGTTTTGACCAATCAGGAACTTGGCTTTGGTAGTGATTTATGGATGACGTTCATTTTAATTCATGCCCACTGTTTGAAAATTGATAATTGAAGAGAAATGAATACATGTGGTTTGTGCCTGGCTGGAATGATAGGATACCAAGTCTGACATGCATCGGAATAGAGCTGTGAAGGAAAAAGCCTGGAGAAAGATTTGCACCATTTTGCACCTATAGCCTCTTCCAACTGTAGGTGGCGGACCTCTGCTCGTAAACAGTAGAAAATGAGGAAGGAGTCCCTCCTTGCTTGTCCAGTGTGAACATCATGGGCCGACGCGCATTCTCAAATGTGCCCGGTGTAACGTAGAATCAGTCACAAGCACCCGTATGGACGCTGTGGGTTTTATGGGTTGTCCAGGCCAGTGGAGGGTCAAAAACAGAACCGGCTGCATATTAAGAGACGTGCAGGTATGTCTTGAAGTTCCCTTGAGGCTCATGCCTTCACCTCCTAAAGGCGTCATGAAAATGGAACGTACCATTGTAGTGCATGAGGTAAGTTGCATGCACTCATGAGCACGGGTGATACTGTTATTCGGTGTCCTTACCCCACATTCTAGTATTTGTAAGGTGCGAGAAGTGGACCCCTGAGAATACACATGCACAGGGTGTGCATGTAATACATAAGCTGTTCACACAAACTGTGCTCTGTTTGTCTAATTTTCTCATTTTGGACATTTAGGCTGCACGGATCCTATAAGTAGCGTTCACTTATCATGTGAACAACACTAACAGGCTCTTTGCATAGTGTGTGTAACGTCCCTGTCACCTATGTCACTCTTATTTACCTTTGCATGTTCTTGAAGTGTTCTCTTCAACCTCTCCTTTACAGCATGCTCGTAAAAAACGTGGCCAAACATTTTTTCTTGCCTTGCTTCTACATTTTCACCTGCAAACAGTCCGTAGCACCCCTAAGGTTTAAAATGTTTGACCTCTGCGTTTGCTAATTTGCTAAACATCTGCTAAGAGTTAACGTGCATGAGTTTTATTAGTAGAATCATGCAGGTTCTAACAAAGGAGCCGGTTTAGCTCGTGCTGGTTTGCGGTGCCTTCCCTCTGTGAAACCCAGGTTCAAATCCGAGCTGCTCCCTGTTTCCCTCTGCCTTAAGAGGGTTGCGTCAGGAAGGGCATCCGGCGTAAAACATTGCCAAGCTTACCATGCGACTTGTTCGCTGTGGCGATCCCTGATGGGAAAAGCCGAAAGTGAAACAACAACAACATGCAGGTTCTAACAGTTTGGTTTCCAGAATGTCATGTGCAGTAGAGGTATTGTCCACAACTGGAACAGTGGATCTCCACGCCAAAACATACAGCTAAACATGTTTGTGCAAAAAATCAAGGGGGTCAGTTTTCATTGACTTTGCCTATATTCACCAAAATTGGTACGTGCAGTTAACTTCATTTTTAAAAGAAGAAGGAACAACATACATTGAGTTTAACGCATGGACATGTAGGTCATTTTTTTCTAAAATATGTATTCGACAAACTGCATATTTGAATGGTTTTGTTGCACTGTTTTAAAAGTGTTCATACCTTTTGCTCAAAGCACGGATGAAGCAGGGGGGTTCCTTCATGGAAGCCTGTGTTTGTTGTTCCTAATTATCACTAAAAACAAGCCCGGTTCCTTTACAAGGACATGTGGAAGGAGAGCAGAAAGATGCGTTCACGGTCCACAGCGGGGCTCCAACACGCCAACAGGGAATAAAAAATAGAAGAAGAATCCCAGCAGGAGTCCAAAGCGGCATCATCCACAGAGTCTGGCTGCATCGTTAGTGGTTATTAAAACATTATTTAAGCCAAGCCTCTGCACTTTGTTAAAGCATTTCTTCAGTGCCCTCAACTCAACGCTGTACTTGAACCTGTGTTTGCTTTGCTGTATTAAGACCGTGAAAGTCATGTCTTAAGAGCTCTTTTGCTTCTATTAACTTTTTTTTGAGACGTCAGCTCAAGGTAACCTCTCTGTTCATTTGCATTTTATTCTGAAAACAATTATCATGCTATAAACGTATTTGAGGTCTAAATAATGTAAGAAGAAAACATCCTTTATGATGAGAAACAGATGAATAAACAATTTCAACTATTTTATTTAAGTTGATTTTTGAACGAGGCTCATTATTTTTGCTTTCCATCGAATAAAAGCTAGGATGGATTTTATATTTTAAGATTTTGGAGGACATGAAACATTTTCGCAAAGCGAAACTTTTGAGAGGTTGTCTGAAAGAAAACTTCATTTCCTGGAAATGGCTTTTTCATTTTTCTGACCTCAATCTGGTTTAAATTTTCCCGTGCCCTAGAGAAAGCCATTCAGCTTGAAAGGGCAGTTTTCTTTTTTTCCCAGAGGAGTGAGAGAAAATCTGAGATGATGTGCGACAAACCCATAAATACCTCAGAGAGACGTGCAACAAAACGGCTGCAAGAAAAAGATCCAAAAGCAAATTCAGTTTCATTCCAGAACTAAAACACAAGCAAACATGAAAAACAAGAAACTGGGTGACTTGAATGAATCATTTTTGCATATGTTTTGGTTTAAAGACGAATCTTTTGATGTTTTTAGGATATTTTTGTGGGATTTTTCTCACAATGGGGTCATAAATGAAGAAAATGAAGCTTAAAATAACGTTTCTGAGTACTTCTTTATTCAAGTTGTTGTCAATCAGGAGAAGACAAAAAATTGCTGTTGGAAAAAGTTGCCGCAGTGCTACTACGGCAAGCGACAAGCTCCCTGTTCCGTAACACTAGGGTGGGGTTGTGAGGCGCTGTAAAATAGCGGAAGAGTGTTTAGAGAAAGGGATTATGGGAAATAAGAGAAGGATTTCTCTGCCAACAGTCCTCCACACAGCTCAGAGGGGAATTTTTGATAAATTCCTGCTGCTCTGCAGAAACTAGGTCCTAGAATACAACTCAGGGTTTTTGATTTTGGCTGAAAGCGGCATAATTAAAAGACCATTGGGAACGGTTTGAAAAAAGATAAAAAGATGATCGGAGTGGGTCTTTAATGTAGTGTGGTCTGCTGTGTGCTATGCACTGGAAACGCAAAAAAGCACAAGAAAATCCTCAACCTCACCGTCTCAGTGGACTACAATCAACTGTATGATTTCTACATGTATTTTTCAAACCAAGAAATCTGATATAAAAGGTACATTTTTGCAGTCTTATTTTACATTTAATTGTTACATGTATTTTTTAAGTACCCTTTTTTATAGCTGCTCTCAAATTTTAAGGCCTCAAATATGAAGAAAACATTTTACATTGCAATAAGAGATAATGCAGACAAGC
Organism: Oryzias curvinotus; assembly: GCA_023969325.1. Taxonomy (NCBI): domain Eukaryota; kingdom Metazoa; phylum Chordata; class Actinopteri; order Beloniformes; family Adrianichthyidae; genus Oryzias; species Oryzias curvinotus. Next base: position 4,393,107 of record CM043726.1, on the reverse strand, counting down.
CAGACCACATGATAACGCTCACTTCATTGATTTTCTGCTTTTTCTTAACAAAAATTGAAGTTGATTGCAAGGGGCAAAAGTGACTGGGTTCCATCATAAAGCAATTTAACTTAGTTTTGGTCTCAAGCTCCCACATCATTTAATTTTAGGGTGTGTGTGATGAGCCCTGACAGTCTGTGGTCAGCTCTGTGAGGCTGCTATTGTTGCCAGCACAGATGTATAAGGGGGGGCCGAGCTTAAAAAAAAAAAATAAAAAAATGCAACATGTGCATTGAGACATGCACTGAAGCATCTTACTCAGGCACGCAAGCCGGGCCTGCAGAGGGGAAAGAGGTCGTATCGCTCTCCTGGGCCCCCCACCCATCCAGCCCCTGAGGAAGAAGATATATGGACCCCAGGAATCTTGGAATGGTCTAAACCCCCTCCCAAGTATCAAGGTGTTCACCATGCAGTCATTTATCAAAGTCTTTCTGTGTTCCTACAGAGACGAAAAAAACTAAAAGTGACACGGGTGGGGAAATCACAGACACAAAGAGTGCACAAATGAAACAAGGCAAGAGGGAGATGGACTTTGGTGATCATGGGACATGAAGAAATTGAAACAATACCACAGGATGAGTCAAGAAAAAGCTGAAATGAAGTGCAGTGGGGGCGGACAAGTGTCAACTGGGATAAAGGCTCACTTGATGATGAGAAAATGAGTTTGTGCTTGAACAAGTTTAGCTGCAGAAGACGCTGGAGCTTTTCCCACATGAAAGTTATTGACTGACTGCTTTGTTTGGTTTTGTTTTTAAATTGTTATATATTTTGTTTTTTTTTAATAGTTTTTCCTTGTTTCTTATTAAAAATACTTGAACAGTCCTACATTCCATGTAATGATGGGAAGCGGACCTCATTCGCTGTTATTTGTTAGGCTGTAAAACTCCTCACTACATACTTGATGCAATTTTTTCTGACAGACATTCACATTTTCACACTTTTCTCTTGTCAAAAGTATTTTAGAACGAAAGCAAATATCTGATTGCGATAAAAGATTTATGCAAATTTGTCAACCTAAAATAAAAACCTAAACATTCTTTTTCCCTTGTGCTATCCAAGGCACTTTAACATGGGGAGTTGGGTCATCTAGACCCACTAGACAGAGCTCTGAACCTTTTTTCTTCAATGAGTTGTGATCTTCACTGGTGTCCATGGATTACATAAAAATCCCATCCACCTTTATCCACCTTTGTCATGGTAGGGAGAACACGTCCATGGAAGGGGGGGTCAACTTGACCCTATAAGATAGCACAAGGGATACAGGAGACACGGCACTGATTGTAAGGTCAACAGTCAATCAGGAAACAAAACACAAAGCACTGCAACAACAACAAAAAAAAGAATTAGCATGCCAAATTGCACCGACAGCAATATGGGGGAGGGGGGGGGGTGTGCTGTATCTGGTTTATGCAGTCAATACTTAGAAGCATCCATAGAGACTTCTCAGTGGTAGCCAGGTTTATATGATCTTTAAATTGAGAAGACGAAGCATTGAAATCAACCAAGATAGATGTTCAACATTTCACTACTGCCTGGCAGCTGACTGCAAAGTGAAATTGACCTTTGACTTCAGACAATGCATGTAGCTGCTTTCACCATAGTCACTTCTGAGGATAGCTCCTTCCATTTAAAACAATGCGGCCCAAGCATTTCAGCAGAAAATGCCCACAGTTCTAAGAATTTTTCAAAGATTTTCACTGTTAGTAGAAATGATTTGCACTTTGGTTTTTTTATATGTGTTTAATACAGCCCCAGATAGTAGAGTTCAGATGAACAGAAAACTCCTCTGCAGCTGCTCACAGTTATGATAATCCAGCAAATGGTACCAGTGTTGCCAACACCTCAGTAAGGAAAGTAGCTATTGGCTGACTGAGAAGTTGCTAAATTATGTCAGAGTGTTTTCAACATATTTACATAAAAAACACTTTCAGGGAGAAATGAATAACACTGTGGAAAAGACAAGAAAGTGAGTATATACATCCTAACTATGTTTAAAACTAAAAACTAATTCTGTGTTTTCAGAGATGAAAAAAAACATTTTGGTTTTCCCTGTCACTCCTCAAGCATCACCTCAACTCTGCAAAATGTACTGCAGGTAGCTCTAATATGGCGATAAGAAAGAAGTCGCAATGAGTCCAAGGATTTCCAGAGAAAATTTTGCATGCTCTCATGATCCTTGTCTATCCCTCTGCATGAGCTGGGGGGGACATTCTGACTCCTCTGCTATTCCCACCTCCCACTCACCTGCAGCCGCTGTATTAAATCACAGTGAACTGCCATTGCAGTTACATTCGGATATCTTGGGGGGCAGGACCGTCTTCACACGTGCTTCATAAAAAAAAGCCATTGTTCTTCCTTATTATGTCATTTATTTTCTTGAACAGTAAAAATATAAAGTACAAATCACACAAAAAATTACTTTCGTCCTGACAATAGCATGTTCTAAACACGGTCTGAGATGAATGTGCTGCCGTGCTTCCCAAGTTCAACATCCAAAAAGGCAAATGCCACTAAAAGACACAGCAGCTCCCAAAATGCACCCAACCAATAGGAAGCCAGAACAGCTGCATGCCCAAGGAATGACAGGCACATGCATGCATGCATGAAATCTAATCAATAACCCAATTTCAGCCAAATGGCTCCAACGCACAGTTCCAACAGTGCTAGAACTTTTGCTGGTTCTTCATGCCTGCCGAACCCTGCCAGCTCTCTCCAAGCTGGGCCAAATGCTTTTCTCAATAACTTCGGACACACAGTCTGCTATTTTGATCATACATAATATACTATTAGTAATGTATTCAAATGTATGGCCCCAGCTTCAGTTCATAACTAGACCTCACCAAAGTAAATTAGCTATTTTTGAAAAAAAAAAAAAAAAAGATTAAAATAGAGCCAACTTTAGAAATGAACCATTTCTCCATTCTGTCAATGTGCAAAATAACCCTAAACCAGTTGTTTAGTGCTTTCTGCTTTCCTTCCCCTGCAGGATGGGTCAAAGGTAGAAAACAACATTCTCATACTGTGATGACTGCCAGCCTTTTTACTTTCACTTGGTGTTAACTGAATTACGGAGCAGCTTCTGTAACAAAATGAAAGACGTCAGGACTTAACGTGGCGCCAGATGTCAGAATATCTCTCTGGGTTGTCTTATGAGCTCTTTGTGGGCATGAAAACAGCAAGATAAGTGAACACTTTGAAAGTTTGAAGAACAACTTTGGTGACAGCCTTTACATCTTGAATCACCCTTACATATCCAGATCAAACGGATCCTTGGAAGACGAATGACAGTTTAGATTTTCTCTGGGATTTGTCTTCAGCTGTCGCTGTCACTTACGAGCAGGTGGCATGTGAACAGAAAGCAGAAAAATAATAATAATGCCCCATGGGGAAAACTGGAAAAGTATGATTAATGGAAGAAGAGCCAGAGCAGTGAAACATGTGCAGAGTAACCTAAACAGGAGAAGAAGGATAAAGAGAGGGTTTCTCTTTCTATTAAACTCGTGTTTTTAGTGAGTGGCATGACTGGATATAGGATAGAGGCATGGGCGAGGGGGGACAATGCTCCCCCAAATGGGATGGCCCGTAAAAATCTTGCTAAATAAATAAAATTTACAACAACAACAAAATAAAACACCCAAAAACAATACACTTACACAAAAAATAATTAAAAGACAAAAGAACTTCGGGTTGCATAGACAGAAGATGGACAGACGGTTATAAGAAGAAAAGAAAAAAGAAAATACCCTGTTTCTAAGATCTGTCCTATTATCCAATGAAAAAAACAAGGAAAAGTCACGTCTTATCTTTTGTCTGTACTTTATTGTAAAACACTTAACAATTGTTCCCCTTTTATACTTTCAAAGCTCTTCATGTGTTAAAGAACCCTGAAAAAACATCACGCTAGCGTAATAACCATCAGAGTGAGCTCCTGGGATGCAGGATGTCTGTAATGTTTTTTTTCTTCAACACTAAGAAGGCTTGTAATGGCCATAACTACATACCACTGCTTTCTAACCTGTTAATTATGGCCTAATAATGGGCAGCAGATCACAGGTAGTCATCATCATTAAAATCCTACAAGCCTAGTAGTTCGGTATCACTGGTGATTTTGTTTTGTGCTTTCTACTGAGTAGTTAGATGGTTAATTAAACCTGCATTTATCCAGGTAGGTAGATTGAGAACACTTTCTCACTTGCAATGACCGTCTGATGTTGTAGCCACAATACCACAGAATGAGAATGTAATATAAGTTACATACACCTAGTGTGTACACATCAATACACACTATAAAAAGTCCACAGGAGGCACTAAGTTAACGCTAATAATAAAACGACAGAAGAAGACCCATGAAGACATTTAAAACATCTGCACTTGTCACAAACCACATCTATTACAGATGTCTTGAAGGCAGCTAAGAGAGAAAGTCCAGAGAGTTTGTCACCGATGTCTAAATCATTATTCCTCTTGTTTTGTTTTTTTAAGTAAAATGGTTCCAGGTAAAATTGTTAACTCCAACCCTCTAAAAGGGTATAAATGTTCTAATTTTTTGAGACTTAGTTGCTAGACTGAATGTAAGGATGCGGGTCAAAAGGGCCAGACTATGTTCCCACCCTTCCATTGACGTGTTCTCCCTACCATGACAAAGGTGGATAAAGGTGGAGAGGATTTCATGTAATCCATGGACACCAGTGAAGATCACAAATCATTGAAGAAAAAAGGTTCAGAGCTCTGTCTAGTGGGTCTAGATGACCCCACTCCCAATGTTAAAGTGCCTAGGATAGCACAAGGGTTACACTAGGTGTGCTATCTACGCCGAAAAAGTCCCACTGCGGTCATCTTTTCATCTGATGTGAAAGCGTTCCCAGTGGTCTTTTTATTACAAATATGCCCTTTTTAGCCATAATTTTTAAAAATTGAGTTTTTTTTTGAGGACATAGGTTGTGTCAAGCGGCTATATTTGCATTGGACAGGACTCTTGGCACAGAGGAAGTCTAACCCCACTGCCCGGTATCCAACTGTTTACACACTCTGCTAGCTTACAGCCCCTCACAAGCCCAACCTAACATTAGTAGTGCAACAATGTTGCACAACATTGATGCGCCGCATCACGTAACATATAGTGCGCTGTTTGTGAGAAAAGTGATCCAAATCGGAAAAAAAACAAGAATTAAGGACTAAAACCTGGTTAATATGTATTGCTTTTGTAGGTGACCATGGTATAAGCGGGTTAATGGCCTTCGAAGTGTGCGGTTACTACTTTTTAACGCACTTCGCTTCGCGTCGGACGGTTCAGGCTTCCACGGCGTGCGTTAAAATGTAGTAACCGCACACTTCGTCGGCCATTGACCCTTATGTAACAACTTTTAAAGTACCGTATGCACAGGTGTCAGGTGCACACAACTAGTAATTTGAATACTGATGAATGTTGGAAGAAAATTAACATTATTAAACACATGAAAGCTCTAGTATTTTTTTAAACAATATTCTGAAAAATACAGATTTTCGTGAAGTGATGTTGATATGTTAAACATTCTGTCTTCACATAGTTAAAAACCAAAATGTAGATTTTTTTTTTTGGTACTACATATTGTTGCTTTAATTACCATGTCATCAGATCAAACAAAGTATGTTGTAAAGTGGTCATGTAAAAAAAAGTGAACATAGTAAATGTAACTATTTGGTGTTGATTAGTAGGTCTTGTTAATATAGGATTTTATAACCACTTTTATGCTGTCTTTTTGTAAAACACTTTTCTGTGAAGATTGCAATAGAAATAAAGATATTCTATTCTATTCTATTCTATTCTATTCTATTCTATTGTATTCTATTCTATTCCATTCTGTTCTTGTTTAGTCTAGTCTAGTCCAACAGTTGAGCATGCAAATAGGAGCTGGACATATTTTACTGTTACAATAGGGGTTTATGGATCTTTGGACAAACAGAGTATATTTGTATTTCAGGCTTAGCTTTATTTATATTAATTATATTTATATGCATTCTTTATGGGACCACACAGAAAAACAGAAGAGAGAAAGAAAGAGAGATAGTGGGATTAGGGGGTTAAAATGGGGGAGATTAGATGGAGGGGTGGGGGGCAGTTGATAATGCAGAGTCATAACATAAGTGTCATAAGTAAACTGCATGACTTAGTTCTCACATACACACATGAACACATACCAACAAATAGTCTGCACACAACTATCTACCGGTTCTAAGTATAGCCTGCCCCGCCCAGTCTGGGGGAAGCTGGCTATTTTATTCTATTCAAACCTGGCTTGGCTATATACAACTCTCTTATTTGCACACAAAACCAAAAAACTCTCAACAGCCGTCAATTTTTTTCTTTTGTTTCCCACTTTTTTCCCCGTTTCTTTTTTGTGTTTGTGATTAATTGCATATATGTGTAGCGACCATTGTGGCATATGGCAGCAACTCTGTTTATGTTACTTTCGTCATTTTGCTAAAAAACATTTTTTCATTTTCATCTTTTTGTTTCAAATGGGTCCATTTCTAAACTCTGACTTTAAAAATGGGACATTTTTGAGAGCCCTTTAAAGGAAAACATCGCATTTCTCCACTTGTTCAGTTCATGTTAGGGGTACTTTTTATTCTCTGAAGACTGGAGGACATGATTTTAGTGTCAGCAAAGCAGCAGCAGTAATGCACAAAAAATAATAGACAGATGACTTCAGTTGTTAAAATGTATTTGAGCAAACTCATCCTCTAATCCTTAAATCAAAAAGTATGACCAAACTGAAAGTGACTTCTCTGCTTTCAAAAATAAAATGATCTTGTGTATTCATTACTCTCCTACATCCAAGACCATAGGATGGACTAATTGCTGCCCAACTAGAGAGCAGCACAGCAGGTGTTGTGAGACGTTCCCGGTCTCTGCTTAAAGGGCTCTAAGAAAGGATAGCTTGTCAAGCGTAGACAAGGTCATGACGACCCAAGGTTCCTGGATACTTGTCGGGAGCAAAGGCTGGCTTCCTGACAGAACAGCCACTGAAGCGCAAATTGAAAATCATGCTGGCTATGATATAGGGACGTCTGAAGACACAGTCCGTGACAGCTAGCTGTGCAGCTGCAGACCGGTCACAGTCCTCAGGTTGACAATTCTCCCCCAATGAAAGCACCTACAGTGACCGAGTGAGGGTCAAAATTGCATCATGTAGCAGTGGGAAAAAGGGCTGCTTGTGTGATAAATCATGAAAATTTCAAGACCCTGACTGCAAAAGTCAGCCATTTCACCAAACGTTAGTGACGAGTTTCAGTACATCTTGCAGGTTATTGTTTTGAAAAAACAAGAGGGTAAGTTTTTTCTTTTTTTTAATTAAAAATCAGTTTTCCATAAACTTTGACTTCCAAGTTTCCACAACAATAACCCAAACTAACCCTCAAATACGTTTGCCGCTTTAGGCAGCTGTATTACTTTATCTCATTCCATCTCCAATACATGAATTGTCAAAGTAATGCTCACACATTTTGAGATAACCATCTATGCTTAACCTCAACCTGTCACGAACAGCACTTAATGGAGATTGGGAGATTAACCTCAGATGAAGTAAATCAATGGAAAAGATGTAGATTAGACGAGATCGGGCAAATTTACATTCTGTAAACTGTGAAAAATTATTACTGATCCACGTCGATGAAGATTTTTTTTGGTGTTATAACATGCTTTTGTGGCATTTTTCTGGTGATGGAGGACATATATAATGAAAATTAAGCAAAAATTGCATAATCATACTGAAAATATTATTTGGAATGCTTTCAAAATAGTCCAAAAGATGATGGGAGTGGGACTTTAAGGACTCGCAAGAACAGATAATTACATTATATTTTTTATTTTTAAAATATGTTTGTGATTTTATGCAAATGAATGGTATCCAACTTTCCTTTATGTTCACATTTTAATGAATGTCATTTGACAGGCTTATGGGCTACATTCTACATAACAATTAGCTCTCCTCGTGGATAAAAACAGCAGATAGACAGCAGGTAGAAACTGGTTTAATTTTGTCCGGGGGGGGGGGGGGTGCCATTTGGTATCAGTTTTGATCAAAGAGTGGACCGTGTGCTTCTAATTACATGAAACCTCAGGTTGATGGGCTCAGGGCTGAGTCAACAAACATGGGGTGAAGGAACACATTTGAATTTATCCTCCCATTCAAACAGGAAAAACAAAAACACTAAAACGTATCTTCCAGGGGCTACCATGCAAAACAGTCACACAAACCTCTGTGGCAAATAAACCGAAGCTGTATTGCACATGTCTGTTCCGTTTCATTGCTTTCCTCCCCACCAATTAATTTGGGGCTTTAAAATCAAATCCAAGTTTGACTATAGGTTACGCACTAATTACCCTGTCCCCCACTATTAGTTTCAAGTGCCGCAGGCCAAATAGAATACATATAGAGCTAGCAGCTGTGTGTTTGGCCGGCCAGTAAGCAGGCTGACAGAGAAGGTGAAACACATGGAGAGGTAACATCCCTCACCTGCTCCACACAGACACCACAACCTACCAGATTCAGGCAAACCCCTGATGGGCTTCACCCATGGGGACGTAAGCACATGTACCACATATGATACATTTTTACAAACTAGGTTTTTTTTTTTTTTTTCTGAATTTAGATGGTAGTGTTTGCAATCTGTTGTATCAGCGTTTAAAACTGTTGTGCATTTCTAAATATGCATTCAAACTAAACACAATTTGCATATCAAGGGCAGATGCATTAAGCAGTCATGAACAGGCGCAATCTGAGGTGTTTTGGGCGTTAGACTGCAATAGTTATTAGTTTTTCGACGTTGCGGCACAGCATGGTCAGTTCTCCATCAGTTCTTTGACAAAGAACTGATGGAGTTTTTTGTGTGTTGAGTTTACATGCATGTTGAGTTGGCTAGCGTGTCCAGAAACCGGTTTTCTAGTTTGGCTGGTGGTTCTTAATTGTGTCTTAAGATACGTCAACACCGCACTCAGCATTCTAGAAACTACTTTTAATGAGAAGTCTATGTGAACATGCGTAAATGCGAGTTTCGGGCGTCCGCATTCACGCACAGCTAAGCGCATTTTTTAAGACTGTTTCCGGCCTATACATAAGAAACGCCCAGCCATTGAACGCGCACTGAAAGTTAGATTGGTTGAATTATGACTAGTCAGGGACGTAGATTTGGTAGCGACGGATGGATGAGATTCCCTTTAATTCCAAAAGTGCCAACCGTTTGAAAATTGACCATGGAGGAAAAAATGTCTGTAATAATTGCGGTTTTTGCTCAGCTGGAATTCCACGTCTTTTCCTTTCCTTTTCCGTTGGGATTAGTCCCAGCGACCCCTGTGACCCTGAACAGGGCAAAACTGGAAAACTTAATTTTTGCAAATAGCAAAATCTCATGACAGGAGTGCTGAACGTGTTACTACACAAGGTTTTAAGGCGGTATTAATTTCATTAACAGATTAAAAGCAACCGCTCCAGTAGGATGTCAGTCAATCATAGAAAAAGGGAAAAAAATTAACAGATAGAAACCTTTTAGAAAAAAAGAAGCAAATGTTCAAATATTATTTTTTTCTCTGTCCTCTCTCTAGTCCTAAATAATAATTTTGCATGCAGTCAAAATGGATTTATCTTTTTATTTATTTTTCATGCCAGAAAAGAAAAACATCAGTTTTCCCAGCTGAATTGACAAGCCAGACAAGCACAAGCTGTAACCCACACCCACCTCACTCACACAGCAAATTACACTTTAACTCCACACTTGCTAAGAGGACTCCCCGTATATTTGTGCCCAAGAAGCAGATGTCTAATCCAGAGCAGCTTTCTGTTCGAGTGACAGGCATTTGCAGCTTGCTGGAAGTTTCAGAAACAGGAGGGGAGGGGCCAGACGAAAAGAACAGTTTTAATCAAAATTCTGCCAAACTCATTTCGAGTTTGACAGAAAACAAAGACATTCTCCGTGTTTATGATATGAAACTTTGTCAGCGGGCCTTCTGTTTTGTGCCGACACCATCCAAGTTCTCCTTCAAAATCTGTACTTGAAAAATAGCTGTGCATAGAAGGACAAGTGTACAAGCTGCTTCTTTGGAAGCCAAATGAGAGTAAATTGATGATTGGAACAAGAAGGAAAAATTAGAAGCTTTGAATCAGTTCACAGAGTATTTTGGGGTAATTTTGTTAGTTTCTACTTCCTCACAGTTGAGTATCTTCCTCACATATTTTATCAACCATTAGCATCATGGGTGGTGAGACATGAGGAAAACCTTTGGACTTAAAAAGCCCATCGAGACGACTTTTGTTCAATAAAATTGGATAAAATAAAATTTAAATTGAAAAAATTGAATTGAAAATGTGACCATGACATTCTTACTCATTTAGTTGTGTTGTTCTTGTCGACCAAATTGTTTAGAAATGGGATAATGTTCATTTTTTCAATAATATAATTACTTTATATTTGCAGAATGATCCTTTTCTCTTTTGGCTATAATCTCACACACAAATGTAAATACACAGTTCCCAATAACTAAGGGAAATTGATATATTAGTACTTCTTTTATTTGGTCTCAATAATAATGACAAATGTAAAAATGTACACAAAAACTATCCCCAAATAACAAAAACGTAGCATGTCTATAGTGGGTATTTGCACCATTTACTACAATGACAGTGATGTCTCATTCTCTTCGCTAGGCTCATGTTGACTCATGCACTTCTGCCAGGTCACTTGGGGGTGTACGATCATCCAGTCTCTGCTTCAGCTGGTCCCAGGCGTGCTCTATGGGGTTCAGGCTGGCTAACATTGCTGGCCATACCATATAAGGGCGTCTGAAGTTGAGTTGTGATGAGTCTGGCATAATGTGGTGGATGGAGCATTATCACCCATGAACAGAAAGTTGGGAGTGTGCTGGTGGAATTGGGTGACGATGATGGATCTATGATGTCTTTGAGGTGAGAACGTGCAGCGACTGCTATCTACAGAAACCAAATGGTTTTTGTGCTGACTGGTGATGCCTGTGTAACAACTGTGTCACAGAAAGAACTAAACGGGCTTGTGACCAGAAGACTAAAATTCGACTCAAGGAGGAAGTGGCAGGAAACTGAAGTTGCTTTTGGTTTGATGCAATTTATTTACAGTGACAGACAATATTGAAGAATAAGACAAAATAAATTCATACATATAGAAGTTCTTCAAAGGTTAAAGATTTCATAATCACAAAATGCATAACTGATGTAACATGTCATAGAGTCCAGCAACTTTAGTTGCGCCACAGGAAAAAAAAAACACATGGTAATCCATTGAGCCGACAGTGTGGGCATAAATTGGGTGAGAGGTCTTTTTAACTGGGCTACTAAGAGCCCCCTACCGGCCTGGCAGAGGATGAATCTCTTCTGAAGGTTCAGGTTCCAGGCTCTAGCTCACCATCTTGGACCTGAACAAAGTCCGCTAAAATCACTTGTTAAGTATTCTGTGTTTGGACTGGATAGAGGGCCCCTGTGCCTTGTCTCTGATCTGGCTTCCCCACCGCTTCTAACACTACTGATTCCCAGCACCCTAATAAGTGTATGTGATTGGCCGCGCCGCGTCACGTGATGCTGTGACGCAGCGCGGCCAATCACATACCCTGGTCTAGTACCTTATGGACCTCTGTCCATAAGGTACTGGTCATGGTTCAGAACTGTCACCCACCTGGCTCCACTCTGTAATAAACTTTGCCATTAGTTCAGCGTCTTGATGCAAAGTCTGCTGATGACACGTTGAGGCAAAATCATCTGCAACATCTGACTGCCTGCTACCATCCTGACGGCTCTATAGCCAGGTGGGGTCGCTCATCCATTAATCAATGTTTGTTCATGGCTGTTAGAAGGATGAACTTCAAAATCTCCTTTTCATAACCATAAAATGATGAGATTGACGTCACATTTAAGAGGTTTAGCTTTTAAAAGTTTGGGTTTTGGCCCCAATACATAAAGCACACACTACACAGTGATACCATGATGTGGAAAACACGAAAGGAGATGTGTCTGTCACTCCATTACAATTGACTCCCTATCCCAAAAATCTGTGAAGTAAAACAAACACTGTGAATGTGCCATCCAGCAAATTTTTCACAACATCCATCCATCCATCCATCTTCCTCCACTCATCCAGGACCGGGTCGTGGGGGCAGCACTCTAAGCAGAGATGCCCAGACTTCCCAAACAACCCCTGACTAACTTCACCTATACTTTCCATAATTTAGATAACAAAAACACACTGGAAGGAATTAAAAAAAAAACAATTATTTTCTAAATAATTGTGGTTGTAATTTAGCAATTGTACAAAGAAAATATTTTATTTCTTAAGATTTATGGAAACAATCTACATGACATTGAGATTTCTATTTTTTGCTTAAAAATTACTCTGTCGTGAAAAGTTAATTAATTTATTGAATTATTTCTCATCTATCAAAAGGACAAGAAAGCAAAACATTTTTGAAAACTTCCCTTTAAAATGAAAACAAATGTGTAAACATGACCTTATCTCCACTTAAATTAATTAAACTACTCTTTTGACAAATGTAATTTTTAATGTAATATTACAAAAAAAATCGCACATTTGCTGCTGCCATTACCATTGTCAATAGCTTCTGTAGGGCGTATGACATGTCAAATAACCCATTCTTTTCTCTTCATGGGTCAAAGTCATCCCACTTTTATACAGCATCAATGCACTTTTTTTTAAAGAATCAAGCTCAGTATACAACTACATAAAAACGTAAGCAGAAATTTGAATAGATTTTCAGAGAATCCCAACAGCTCAGCCTTCACATATTCAAGAAGAAAGAGTCAGTTCAAACACGGAATACCTTTTTAATAAGTGTAATTTTTAGAAACAATGCATTCTTAAAATGGCCTTTAACTTTATACCCACAACTCTTACACCTTAAAGTACAACTTTAAACACAAATAAATAAAACTCTAATAAAAGTAAAAAGGGAATAATAAGATGAAACCGCTCCTTACAAATTATTAATAAGAAAGAAAGGCAAACGTGAAAAATAAAAGGTGATAACATGAAAATGATTTAAGATAAAATATTTAGATAATTATGATACAAAAGACTTAAATAGACCTTTGAAGAAGAGAAAATTCAACAGGAGTCAAAAATGTAGGGTAACATATTGGTTTTAATGAGGTAAAGTTTCTAGAAGGAAGTGACTATTGGCATGTAATTAGGGCGGGGTTAGGGCTACAGTTACGGTTGGGGTTAAAATATGTGCAGACAATGCAGCAATGTGCACTTTGACTGCAGTATTACATGTGGCTAACATGAATTTCGTTCAGATTTTGTGCTTGGTCGAACATAAACACATTCAGCCTTATAGAAAACAATTCAATTAACAAGTTTTCTTTGAAATTGCACCGAAGGATGTAACCCTGGGACTGTGACAGGTTTTTCTTTTATTTTTTTTTTGTACATTTATGTCTCCTACCCCACTGGTCCCCAACCCCCAGGCAGCGCAACTCAAAATCTAGAGTACAAATCCAGTTTAAAGCAGCTGCATACATGATACTGAGGATGAAGATAAACTTTACCCTCAAACATTATGGGAAAATGGAAGCTGAATATAAATGGGACTCCTCCTCCAGCCTCGTAGAGGCCTGTCTGGGAAAAGGTTGGGGGCTACTGCCCTAGAAGCCACCATTCCAACAACATGCAGACTTTATATAACAATCCGTCAATACATTTTTCACAAATTTTTCACAAATTGTCTACCCTAGAGCAAAAAAAAAAAAGATAAACATGTTGATGTACTGAAAAGATGTCGCAAAGCGAATCTAAAGGGTTGTAAAATTTGTGAACATTGTTTTTTTTTTTTTTTTTTTTTGAGGATTCCCCCTGTCACAGTCGCACAAGTTTTTAGCTAATGGTCCACAGCTGATTTCATTTTCGTCAACTGTCCTCAGTGTATATAAGTGTCGGATTTTTCAGTTCTTCGTTTAACAGGTCATCTGCTTTTTTCTTTTGTTGTACCCATAGTTCAAGTTTATTTATTAAATGTTTAGGTTTGTGCTACCAAGCCTGGTCTCCTGCATCACCAGATCCTGACACTTTTCCCTCAAATTAACACTACAGCAATTAGTGATGGGTAGATGAGGCCTCGTGAAGCGTTTCGGCACATTGTGTCGATACTGTAGCACTTAAAACTGATTCCTGCTGGACAAAAAACATGAAGTAAAGAAACTCAGCTGATATACTTATTAAATAATCTAGAGACAATATTCGTCATCATAGTTCGTCTTTCCCATGTCTCGCTCTATTATGCCCCAGCATTGAGGAAGTTTGACAGATCTGCTGAACAAATGCCACATTACCTTTACAACATAAAATGATTCACTTCAAATAAGTCAGTTTGAAATGTAACAGAAACCTAGACCAGGGAACAAAAAACACAATTACAATGATTAAATAATTCCACAAACCTCATTAAAACACCACATTCAACACCTTTGGGAAAGACTCGGTAAAATGCAACGTCAAACACAGGTGGGCGGGGAAAACGGGGGCGCGTGAGCGAGAGAATTGTTCATCAGCTAGAAGCTGGACGCGTCTCTGCGGCAGCAAACGTTTTTTCTTCTACTCTTTTAAAGTCCCTGCTGGTCTGATTTAGCATCCAAGTGTTATAAATGTAGCAGAGAAGATCCGGTAATTTTTCAAAGTAAAGTATTTTTCAAAATAAAAGATAGCTTAAAGATAGCTAAAATCCGCCCAAAACAAAGTTTCTCCACAAAACCAAAACCACCAAATTGGGTGGAAAACCGCAGAATCTGGCAAAACTGCTGGTCGACGCGCTTCCTGGTTTGGCTCCTCTGTGACACACCGACACAGTGGCTGCATCGGTCACATGACTTTTCCCAAAGCGATATGCGCACCGACACAGGTTTTACTTTGTGAGCTCGACACGTGTCGATGCATCGGTGTTGCCGGACCCATCACTACTAATAACTTCTCATTCACTCTAGCTCATCAGAGCTCTTTGAATCTGAATTTGCCCTTTTGATTTTATCAGAGCTTTCATTTTGCATAATAGGGCAGTAGGGTTTGGAGAAGTCTGAGGATCTCTTGGAGATCGCCGTAAAACGTTTATGTTCCATCCAACCACCACTTTATGATCTGTGGGGTGGAAGAAACTCTGGTCAATGTGCTTGTCTCACACCACATGTGTTCTTTATTTTATTATTTTTTTATGGTTCAAAATCCTATAAATGAATTCAGAGACCATCCATCCAATGTTTTGATGTTTGTGAGCTCAAAGCCTCTCAGAAATCATGACTTCTATTTTTACATTTCATAATTTAAATGCAAAAATTTAATAATAACAATATCAAAGACTGAATAACCACACAAACACATTTTGTCACTTCTGCAGTTTGTTTTTCTGCCAGCTAATAGCTATTACAATTGACCCCAAAATGCAATGCAGAAGCGCACTCTATCTTGCAAATTAATCAATTGTAATCACGATCCCTTCTCTGTGATGAAGCCCATTGTTTCTCCTGATTAAAGCTCTTAAACTCTCCAATTATTTTTGACACAGCTTTCCTTGTAGTCACATCCTGTTTTGAATATCATCAACAGGTTACTGTCTGATTGTTGGATCCCAGACTGTTAAAACAACAATTCTGCAGTTTGATTCAAATCCATGCTCCATGTCTGCCTATTATTTTGATTTTTGTCAATTCTTCAAAAAGTCTCTAGTAATTCACTTTGTTACAAATTTGACCAAAATACTGCGAGGAAGCAGCTGCCCATTGTGTTTGTAAAAAGATGGAAATAATCCCTTTTTGTTGGATTTGTTTTCTCTGATTATTTAAAGTTAAAGTTGCCACATGAATGTGGGAAAAGCTGTCACCCCTTCTGATCCAGCGCTGTGGCAGCCGTCTTTAGCATGATCATCCAGTTGTTTGCAAGTCACAGGAGTAAGCGGGTCTTTATGTCAAAGGACAGGATTTCATGCTAATTTATTGTAAAATTTATTTTTTGTATTTTTTGCTTCTCTGGGTGATTGAGCTAAAAGCAGCTTTTTGGTGGAAATGTCAAACTTTCTTTCCTGTTTGTCAGCAGGTGTGGGACGGTGTGGCTGTGAATTACAGTGGGCGGCAGACGTGAAATCCATTCATCCATTCTCTAAGCCTGCTGTATTCTGCTTGGGGACACGGGCCTACCTAGCAAGTGAAGGTCGAAGGCGGGGTACAATTGGCCAGTCCATCATAGAGACATGATGTAAGCACTAGTTTTCTAAAGCTCCCCTTCCTCCTGTTTTCAAAAGTGGTCTGTCTATACCTGGACACAACCAAATCACATTTTGCCATTCCGTGTTCGTCTTCAGGTTGAACTTTTCATGGTTGTCCAATTCTCTGTCTGCATAGTGATACAAGTACACACCGTAACCCTTGTTCTATCCTAGGCACTTTAACATTGGGAGTGGGGTCATCTAGACCCACTAGACAGAGCTCTGAACCTTTGTTCTTCAATGATTTGTGATCTTCACTGGTGTCCATGGATTACATGAAATCCTCTCCACCTTTGTCATGGTAGGGAGAACACGTCAATGTAAGGATCGGGTCATCTGGACCCCATAAGACAGCACAAGGGATAAATAGAAATGTTAGAAAACAGCCTTAAAGGTGCATGAACTTTTTTGCTTTTTAAACTTCTCTTTAACAACACAAACAGATAGTAAATTAAAAGAAAGTGTGTTTTTTTAGGGTAAATAGAATTTAACAAAATGAGCCAAAATCAATATTTATTTCGTTTTGTGTCACACAAGTCTTTATTTAAAAGAAAATGTGATGTTTTTTTTATATATATATATCTTTTCATTTGATCAATAGAGAAAAAGGTAGCGTTGCCAAAATTTGCCTGAAACTGAAAGTGCTTGTTTTATTCAAATGGCAGCAACATATGAACAGTATTTGGCAGTGCCATATCACTGGTTATGTCTTCTTTAAAATCATATCTGAGTGTTATTCCAAAGCTATTCTCCCAATCCATCCAAACACTGATGAATCCAAAGGGAACATTCTAGATACTGGATGGTCACATGACTTTGCTAAATTCAAAGCGTTTCCACGCGTTAGACTGGAATGATGGTTTGATCATGTGTTGCTATCATCACATGTGTGTTGTCAGCTGTGAGACACTTAATTGTTTTTACGTTACAGTAAAACAAACCTAACGTCCCTCAATCTAACTGGTATTTTCCTAAATCAATATAATATAATTTGCCACAGACAGATTAATCTGGTCTGATCTTTGAAATATTAATAGATTCATTGATTCAGTTGATTTATCATCCCATCCCTGATTGGATTTCTTACAATCTTTTTTTCTCACAAACAAAACAAAACTGATAAAATGACTTTTCCAGTCTTTTATGTTGTTATTTTTAAATTGAAATAAAAAAATAATCTTTAAAAAAAATTGTTTTTAAAGGAAACTTGAAAAATCTCAAAAGTAAATGAATCCTGAAGGACCAACCATCATGTCTCTTTGATTGGCCATCCTTCCTTAGACTGCTTCCCCTGCAACCTGGTCTGGGATGAGTGGGAGAAAATAATGGATAGATGATATAAAAAAAGGTCGTTTTTCTTCTAAGATGCCCCCTTTTCTTTCTTTTTAACTTTTTCCTACTTGACCTCCTACTTTCTACGGGAAATGGAAAGAAAGCCATGAACATCTCTCAGTGGGTACAGTTACCTAAAAAGAAGTGTCTCTCTCAACCATCATTGAATTAATTTAGTTGTATCTCAAGACTGAAAGACCATTTAACAAAGCCTCTTTTGACTCTAAGTATTCTCTTAATGTTACTTCTTGTTGCAGCCGTTTTCAATTAATCCTCCTGCATTATGCATGATTGCATTAAACAATTCAATAAATTGATATGGAGTCTCTGGCAAAGTAAGGAACTCTGTTAATGGATTTAAAATGGACTCTGGGAAGAATTCATTATTTCACTTATTGTTCTAAAAGGGTACCACACAAGACCTGGGTGGCACTTTTATCTCAGTTGGTCTTTTTTTGATAATATATCTTTACTTTTATGTTTATGCATTCATTCATAGCCCCTGCATTATTGTATCATTGTGCACCATGGTGCTCATATGTAATTCAGCTAAATCTTTTTGGAATGCAAAGGAATACTCTGAAAAAAATGTATGCAATTAAAGCTGCTGCTGAAGATTCTAAACTCCACGGATCACTTTCTACTAAAGGTACATTTGCTCTACAAAAGGCTGCAATTTTGAATGAGTGGAACAGTGTTTGGAAGCAGGTTGTTACAGGTGAAGGAAGGTTTCAGGTGTGATTTGTGATAAGAATGTAAGAACAAATGACAGTAAGACTGAGGTGAGAGTGGCCATGTTGTTGGTTTAGACACAGAAGACAGAGGTGGATGTGGCAGAGCTGAAGATTTTGAGGGTTCCTTAGGGAGTGATGAGGTTGTTCGGGAATACATCCATCAGAGGAACAAATCATGCTCGATGTTTTGGAAATTAATGCAAAATAACAGATTGAAATGATTTAGGAGAAGGACATGAATTGTGATGGTAGACAGCAGGCGGCGTTGAAGCTACTTGGAAGACCAAGGAGGAGGTTCATGGATGCAGTGCAGGAGGACATGGTTGTTGTGAGTGAGGAGGATATAGGTGGAGGCGGATGATTTTTCTGGGACGACCCCTAAAGGGGATAGCCAAAGTCAAGGAAGTGTAGGTGGATCATGAGCATTCAAAAACAAATGACATTTTTTTCACAAAAAATAACATACTGTAATCTGACATATTCATCTAAATGTATTAGTTTTATTCTAGATAAATGTCTTATCAACTTCAAAACATGCTTTTTAAACATCTGTGTATTTAAGTACATAAACGTGAACATTTAAATTTTTTAATATATTTTTCACATTATAGGTCACACCAGATAATGCGCCCTCGATCTTGATGGGGCAATCGAGGTGCAGTGGTAGGGTGGTCGACCTCTGATTGGAAGATTTCAGGCTTGATAACCGCCTTGCCTGCCCAAATGTTGAAGTGTCCTTGGGCAAGACACTGAACCCCACCTTGCCTCTGGTGGAAGGTTGGTGCCAGTGGAGCCGCCACCAGTGTGTAAATGTGTGTGTGAAAGTGAATGGGACTGTGACTGTAAAGCGCTTTGGGCCTTCAAGGAAGGTAGAAAAGTGCTATATAAGTATGCGCCTTCATCATCTAGGGTTAGGGCATGAACATGAAACAGTGGGAGTGGGAACATGGCATCCTTAAAAAATGAGTTTACTCACAACAGGCCCTCCTGGCATAAATAAAGATTCAAATAAAAAAGCTTTTCCTTCTGGAAATTATTACCGTGATGCCAACTGGCACAGGCAGATGCAGGATGGTAATAAAGTGAAAATAAAAAAGGGGTGACAAATGTGTCGAGACTTGACTACCACATAGTTTCTCTTCCAGGACACCAAGTGCTCCAGCTTTCTGGCTTCTCATTATACTGCCACTGTCTGTGCACCTTCCTCCAGCTCTCTCCTTTTTTTTTTTCTAGTATTGT
The DNA here is from genome assembly GCA_023969325.1 of Oryzias curvinotus. Classification (NCBI taxonomy): domain Eukaryota; kingdom Metazoa; phylum Chordata; class Actinopteri; order Beloniformes; family Adrianichthyidae; genus Oryzias; species Oryzias curvinotus. The sequence goes on along the minus strand of CM043726.1, from coordinate 4,373,496 downwards.
CTACATCCTCTTTTGCTGCACATTAGCTATTAAGTCTTATAACTGTCAAAGAGCCTGTGGGTTGCCTGCAGCAATATACATTACTGTACCCCACTGGATGCTTGAAGTTCCAGACATGCAGTCACATGGCAAATAAATCAAAAGATACTAACACTCTGCCAGAATGTGCCACAATAATGAGTCAGTGATTGCTTGCACTGATCCTAATGATAATCTCCTTTATTTTTGTTTTGTTCTTGTTTAAAATAAAACTACAACATGACTCCTATAGACTTGTGCTCTGGAGAATATCTCACAAGCCAGTTTTGATACATATTTGTATTCTTTTGTTGGTGTTGTTTCGTAAGCCCTTTTTTTGTAAATGCACTCCTGTTTATGTTGCTTTTGTTTATGAATAATTCATTCATCATTCATTCATCTTCTATTCCGTTTTTCCCTTTCAGAGTCACGGGGCTGCTGGAGCCTATCCCGGCCACTTGTGGGCGAAGGCGGGGGACATCCTGGACAGGTCACCAGTCTGTCGCACGTAAGAGTGTGAAGAATTAAAACGTACACTGGAGTTTTAGGGCCAGTTTACAAAAAAAAATTTTCTCGTAAATTTACGAGAAAAAAAGTCATAGATTAACGAGGAAAAAACACCAAAGTTTTCCGTTTATCGGAGCCTAGCTTGAAGATGAAACATATGGAGCCTTTTGTGAAGCTTTATTTCCGGATAGGTTTAAAAAACAAAGAAATTCTGAATCTGTTGGTGACTCAAAATCATATTATTTTCAGTGGAGGCCGCTTTCCGGGGTTCTTTGTGGGTAAAGCAGAGTTTCATCTGTAAAATAAGGAGCTCAGAGACACGATTGGGTGTAGAGCACCGCTGCAGTCTTTATTCTCCTTTTCATTCACACACTGTGAAGTTCATTTGTCACCTTACATCATGAACCTGTCATCCGAACACCAATGCAGGAGTAAACAGTGTTACATATGCCCCCTCCTCCAGATGAAATGTCCCGTTATAACATAGACTATTTTCATTCCTCGTTATTGTTATGTTATCTTAGCATTAGAACGTTGAAAATGCCAAAAGAAAAAATTGTGCTTGCTCAGATGGAAGCATCACACAAATGTAGAGCTCTGGTCTTTGGTGGAGGAACAAAGGATTGACGTGGACAGCTGCTGGGACACCGATGTCTTCATCAACGGGCTGCAGAGATCCTGCAAACCACCCATCAATAAATAAAACATTAATAAATCGTAAATCAAACTAATGAGCTTGCATTATCAATAAACATTCAGCTCACCTGTTCAATTGAGCTTAGTCTGTCTGCTCTGCTCTGCTGCTGCGTGACGTTCACTTGCTGCTCTGTATGCTCACTTCCACTTTAATCTCGTAAAATTACGAGTTTTTGTTCTAGTAAATCTACGTCTCCGGATCGAACACTATAACAAAGCATCTTCCCTTCCTGCGAACACGAAGCTACGAGACTCCAGCTGCTCTGCTCAGAGATGTCACCGATGTCTAACTGTTATATCACGTACACGAAGCACAAATCACCTTAAAATTGTGCTATGGTGGGACGATTAATTATCACGCACGGTTCATGTTCTACGTTAATTTACATGTTCTTAGCGTGGTTTATTCTTACTTCTGTGGTTTTAACGTGGTTCATCCGTGACATTTCTGTGAAAATTTCACGTACAACTCTTCTCAGCTTTTCCTCATAGGTATGACCAATTTTCATTCGTGCAATACGTGCAAAATATACGTAATGGCTGTGTAAGCTTCTAAATGTGTAAAAAAAGAGACATTAGCAACTTCTAAAGGATTTCTGATCTATGATCTTAATAGTTAATCCATTGGTTTGGGTAATGACATCACTGCAGGGAAATCTTAACATTTAACCATGATTTTCCCTAAATTGACGTCAAAGGTAGTGTCCTATTTTCTGCCTAAAAAATACATCCCTGATCTCCATTCTAGGGTTATTCCGGATGGAAAGTCACATTGAACAAAAACAAAGAAAGTTTATGTTTTGGGTCTTTTCTGCATTGTTTATTTTATCAAAAAGGGCACATTGTGAGGAAAAAAAAGTAGTTCAGCTCTCAATCCAAAAATGCAAAGCTAAAGCCAAGAACTTTATGCTAATTTATGGGCTTTTGAAGAGAACCATGCAACATAAAAAGTTTGTTTTGAAAATTATAGCCTTCTTGTTACACCTTAATACTGTCTTGTTTTTACTGTAGACTACAAATTAATTGATAATAACGTAAGCTTAGCATGTTGAGGGCTCATTTTAGTCCCAAATTAGCCTTCCAAAAACAAACTACAATATAAAAGATTTGATATAACCTACATGCATACAAATCATTTGTTTAATTCTGGGCACTACGTCAAGGTACTGGCCTCTTTGTTTTTCCAGTGACTTCCGCCTCTTCAGGTCACATGGACTAAGCGCCCCCTCCTTTTATGACCCTTCCTCTGCGTTGCCACGGAGACAAGGAGCCCTTAAAGCTATTTGCATAGTCTCTTCCACAGTTCTGCTCACAAAAACCAGCTCCCGCCATCCAGTTAATAGTTGTCCTGATGCCAAGCAAAGTTTTCAAGGCACACCAGTTGAGCCTGGTTTGTGGAACACAATGACAGTTGTGTTTTGCAATTTGCATTATCAGATTACTTGATGTCAAAGGATGATTTAACGTTTTCCAAGCCGGGTTGATGTCTGCAAGACAGTCAATGTAGAGCAAGATTTCTTAACCGTTATATGTGTCTACTCCAGAAGCTGAGCTTTAGGCAATATACCAGAATCAAAAATTAATGGCCTATTTTTCTGTGTACAATAAATTAATGATGATTTTTGAACAAATAAACCCTGACAAGCTCTGTAGGATATTTCTGACCACTTTTCGATGATGCTTTGCCACTGCTGTGAAAATTGTCCTTTAGAGCACCACACAACATACTAAAAACACTGCAGTGTTTATACACAGACCCAGTGGTTAACACAGTTCACCATTTGTGGCTTTTTTTCCTGTTTGGTGTTCTCTGTCCTAACCAACTAAAGAGCATTGTCCATTAATATCCTCTGTACTGGGTCTCCTGTACAGTGCAGACTGTGTTCAGATACTTGTTTTCATGTTTTATTACTGGACAGATTGTTATACGTAGGTTTGAACTTTGATAGAGTTAAAACAAGAAAATGTAAATATTATTATGACTCCATTTTTATTGGGTCCAACTTCTTAAGGCATATCCAGCATGTAAGATGAGCTTGCAAAGTAGGTGCTCTCCTAATCTTCTTTACTGCAGATATTTTATATATATAAACTGGTAGATGAACCTGAATAAATGATGCATTTGGCAGCTACAAGTCATACATAAAACTGGCATTGGATAGCGCTACAAATGCAGATACAAACAAGACATACTGCAATATATGGACTCAAATCTAAACCGTTCACAAGCTGATTCCAACAGGCAGCAAAAAAAGCTAATTATTAACTTGTATCCCTTGAGGAAACACCAAGAAAGCAAAAGAAAAGTGCAGCATTTATACAGTAATTGTTGTGTAACAGAGTACAAGCCAAGATTCCCTCCTTCAGAGAGATCGTGCATAAAAACTTGACCGAAGCAATACATTCATAGCAAAGAGCATAATGGAGTTGAAAGCATGTGGGTCATTTCAAGCTCTCATTTTGAAATATAAATGTTCCACAGATTATAGTATATTAAGATGTTAGTGTAATTTGAATACACTGGAGGCTCACATTTGATACACTACGCTCAATGCTCTTGATCTTTTATTGAGCCCTGAAGTCAGAATATAAAAAAGGTAGTCGCGCTAAAACAAAAAGAATGTAGCTTTTAATAAATCTCTTGAAGTATGCTACAGTTTAGTGCAACGTTTATCATGTAACACTCTGTGGAGCTTATTCTAAAATGTGTTAGCTGCTGCAGTGAGTGGGCTGTTGGGGATAATAGATTGTCTGGCCAAAGGTTAAGAACTGAAACACCAAGCCCCCCCTGACCAAGCGGTTTCAGCGATTTGCAGATGTTAGCCAACTGTTTAAATTAAATGTCCAGAGTCTAACATGAGGTCATCTTGCTTTTTATTATATTCTCTAGTCTGTCCATCTGTAAATGGCTTTCGTACCCTGTGAATGTTTTTGTAACCGTCTATCTGGTCTGACACACTGTGACTCAGGCTGGCTGATTCACTAAGTTGGAGAAAATATCCTCTGCTAGTTGTGTGGTGATGGATAGGCATCACAGAAACATGTATGGGTCATTTGAATGTGTGTATGTTACTAAAAATAAATGTTAATATGTGACACAGAGTAGGAGATTGTTCGTTGAGGAATATTTCTAGAGTTATCAAAAACCAAGGCCTCAAGGGTTTATATTTTTAAGAATTTAACAAAAACTGTATGGGGTTTGATGGTGATATGACACAGGTTTAGTGCATCCAAACATCTGCTGATGCATGAAGATATCTCTTATTAAGACATTTATTTTTTACTTAACCAAAATGTAATTGTTCTGATCTTAAAATGTACAAATTTTATTTAATTAAATCAGTTTTTAAAATCGATTCCTCAAACTTAGATCCTTTTTAAGATACACACACACACACACACACATACATATATATATATAACTAACGCCCCTCTCACCCTCCGCGGGTGGTTTCTCCTCCAAGCTGGGGTTCTCTACCAGAGGCCTGGGAGCTTGAGGGTCCTGCAGTATCTTAGCTGTTCCTGTTCTTTTCTGGACTGAGAGGTCTGAGGATCTTTCCAGGTATCTGTTGTAGCCACTCCTCCAGCTTGGGGGTTACTGCCCAGAGTGCTCCAATTACCACAGGCACCACTGTCACCTTCATTTTCCAGGCTTTCTCCAGTTCTTCTCTGAGTCCCTGGTATTTCTCCAGTTTCTCATGTTCCTTCTTCCTGATGTTCCCATCGCTTGGCACTGCCACATCCACCACAACGGCTTTCCTCTGTTCTTTATCCACCACTACGATGTCTGGTTGGTTCGCCATTACCATCCTATCAGTCTGGATCTGGAAGTCCCACAGGATCTTTGCCCTCTCATTCTCTACCACCTTTGGAGGTGTTTCCCATTTTGACCTTGGGGTTTCCAGTTCACATTCTGCACACATGTTCCTGTATATTATTCCAGCCACTTGATTGTGGCGCTCCATGTATGCTTTACCTGCCAGCATCTTACATCCTGCAGTTATGTGCTGGATTGTTTCAAGCGCCTCTTTGCACAGCCTACATCTTGGGTCTTGTCTGGTGTAGTAGATCTGAGCCTCTATTGCTCTGGTGCTCAGGGCTTGTTCCTCAGCTGCCAGGATGAGCGCTTCAGTGGCTGTCCTGTAGGCCAGCCCTTTCTAGCCATTGGTCACTGTCAGTTGGGGCCTTGAGCTTGATGTACTCATGCATCTTGGATGTTTCATCCTGGATAGTGGCTTCTACGCTCACTAGTCCTCGGCCTCCTTCCTTGCGGCTAGCATACAGTCTCAGAGTGCTGGATTTGGGATGGAACCCTCCATGCATGGTGAGGAGCTTTCGTGTTTTAACATCCGTGGTCTGTATCTCTTCCTTTGGCCATCTTATTATTCCTGCAGGGTATCTGATAACTGGCAGTGCATAGCTGTTTATTGCCCGGGTCTTGTTTTTGCCATTGAGCTGGCTTCTCAGGACTTGCCTTACCCGTTGGAGGTATTTAGCTGTTGCAGCTTTCCTTGTTGCCTGCTCCAGGTTGCCATTTGCCTGCGGAATTCCAAGGTACTTGTAACTGTCCTCAATGTCTGCTATTGTTCCTTCTGGGAGTGAGACCCCTCCTGTGTGGACTACCTTGCCTCTCTTTGTCACCATCCGGTTGCATTTATCGATCCCAAATGACATCCCAATGTCAGTACTGTAGATCCTGGTGGTGTGGATCAGGGAGTCAATAGCTGCATTTACATGGGCAAAAGTAATCAGAAAGAATGGCTGATCGGAAGGAAAATGCGTCATGTAAACACGCCGTTCCGAATACTCTGCCCCGATCAGACTCGTTCGGATCAAAATTTCTCTCCGATCGAGATAGGTGGGTTATACCAATCTTTTGTCCGATCTTTGGTCATGTAAATGGCTCATTCCGATCGTATACCACTTCTGCTCTGGTTTTACGTCATGCATAGACAGTGTTTCGCTCCAGAGAAAGCTTCGGAGCTCAAACAGGACAGAGCAGTGCGGAGCGGCGCTTCGCACTGCTGGCTCTCTGCCTCTCTTAAACCCCTTACGAAGGGGGGTCCGGGAAGGAGCGGGACCCTGTGCGGTCCTGGTTTGTGTGCCGGTGGACCGAAGGAACTGTCTCTGAGCAGAGCAGCTGGATTAATAACTTTGTGTTTGAGGGGAGGATGCTTTGTTACGTGTGCGTTTTGTTGTTTGTGTGGCTGCGATCCGTCCCGCCGCTCTCGGTTAGCTGCTGTCAGGAGAACCGTGTGTCTCAGAGCAGAGCTCGGACTTCCAGCTCACACAGCGGCTTTGGGGCGGTGTGCGAACTTTTCGAAGCAGAATGTCGCTCAGTCCTTAGAAACCATTCAAACAATCACGTGGATTTGTGTTTCTAGTCATCAAAATAAAGGCTGACGTCATTCCCACATATTTACATGCAGCCAAGATGCAGATTGCAGCATATCCCGCATGAGTTTATCAAACTAGGCTAATGTTGTTAGCGCGTGTTAGCTTCTCCTGGGAGCTCCGTTCTTCCACAAAAAAGCTCCAACCACACGGATTAAATATAAAATGATGAATGAACAGGCGCTTCATAATATTCATAACATTGATTAAACACATTTGGAAGATCGCCTAGTAGTATTACTTGAGTAATAGTAGTAGTAGCTTTCTAACAGAATATATATATATATATATATATATATATATATATATATATATATATATATATATATATATATATATATATATATATATATAGGAGGCAGAGGACTAGTGAGTGTAGAAGCCACTTTCCAGGATGAAACATCCAAGATGCATGAATACATCAAGCTCAAGGCCCCAACTGACAGTGTGCTCAGTGAATGTCTCAGGCAATGGAGAGCAGAGGATACAGTGCTGGAGGAGAGGACAGATCCTCATGGGAGGACAAACCCCTGCATGGGATGAACCACCGGACCATAACTGAAGTGGCTGATATCAAGAAATCCTACCAATGGCTAGAAAGGGCTGGCCTACAGGACAGCACTGAAGCACTCATCCTGGCAGCTCAGGAACAAGCCCTGAGCACCAGAGCAATAGAGGCTCAGATCTACCACACCAGACAAGACCCAAGGTGTAGGCTGTGCAAAGAGGCGCCTGAAACAATCCAGCACATAACTGCAGGGTGTAAGATGCTGGCAGGTAAAGCATACATGGAGCGCCACAATCAAGTGGCTGGAATAATATACAGCAACATGTGTGCAGAATATGGACTGGAAACCCTTAGGTCAAAATAGGAAACACCCCCGAAGGTGGTAGAGACTGAAAGGACAAAGATCCTGTGGGACTTCCAGATCCAGACTGATAGGATGGTAATGGCGAACCAACCAGACGTTGCAGTGGTGGACAAAGAACAGAGGTTGATGTGGTGGATGTGGCAGTGCCAAGTGATGGGAACATGAGAGTGGAGCCTGTGGCACTCAGGGCAGTAACCCCCAAGCTGGAGGAGTGGCTACAACAGATACCTAGAAGGACCTCAGACCTCTCAGTCCAAAAAAGAACAGGAACAGCTAAGATACTGCAGGAGCCTCAAGCTCCCAGGCCTCTGGTAGAGGACCCGAGCTTGGAGGAGAAACCACCCACGGAAGGGTGAGAGGGGCGGTTTTTTTTATATATATATAGTGTCCAAATTCAAAATTTGATTGAAAAATGGCATCTTTTTTATATATTTGTAACTTGGTCAAAGTGTTGTTTAAATCCAACCAAAATTGAAAAAAAAACACAAGCAACAGCAAAAGCGCGGTTAGTGAATGACTAAAAAAGAGACTGAGCCTGTATAAAGCAGAAAAGAAAAAGGATCTATTGCTGGTGGAATATGGAAAATAAAAAATAACGGGGTGTTTGGTGGTCAGGGTGAACCAATTAGGAGTTCTGTGTTTAGTTTGTCCAAAGAGGACTTAGATGTTTATCATTTTTGATGCATGCATGAGTGTGTTGGCCAAACAGATAATTTAATTAATAAGAAAAATTGGGGGAAAGAAAGTCATCATGGAAAACATTTATGATGTTATGTCTACTGTATCATCTGCATTATAAGACGCACTGTCGATAAATGGTCCATTTTCAAACTTATGTCATATATAATGCACATTCATCTTTGTGACAGTCAGAGATAAGTCTGTCAGTCAGACTTTATTAACTGCATTCACAGTAACTCTAGAACTTCTTTTTAACACGCTACACGGTAGCTGCATAAGCGCTTTCACACCACCTGTCACTCCCAACATTGCAACACTTAAAAAAACAGTCTGATACCACTAGCACAAACATTACTGTGACTACAGTGTTAGTAAAACCGAATACAAACCCAATCTGACACCGCTACATGTTAGCCTCATTAGCGTATTTACAATAACACTGAACCTTGTTTGCAATTAGTACAAAAACAGACTGACATTTTGACAGAGCGCCGTGTTCATCTCAAAATCGCTTCCACATCAGTAAACAAAACCAGAATGAACCATATACGGGTGTTGCTTATTGGATAAAGAAAACTGAGTCTCTTAAGTGTGCTGTATAGTGCAGAACATACTTTAATTTTGTTTTCTGTTACTTTAAAGGCATGTGGTGTGTCGAGAATTCAATATGCCATCTTAGGATACGTATTTGAGGTGGCATTTGCAGAATTCTCTCAAAGCTATAATTGAATGAGATGAGCCGTACCTGGATAAGGTATCTGCTTGAAGGTTGGATTGGCATTTTCAAGCAGCTCCACACAACCACAAGGCAGCCTCCCACTTAAATGCACTAATAATAAAGGTAATGTTAATCTAAAACGTGAATTAAATAGGCCCCAAGAATTAGCTTTTGATAAGATGAAATGAATTCCATGGCTTCTGGCTGTTCTTCATCCTTAATGAAATGAATGACTATAGATGGGCAGAGGCATAGACTAGATTAATAGATCACTCAGAGTTGAACTCAATTTTGAAAGTCATAATGAGCTGTTGCATTTCTGTCTCTGCAAGTTTTAACATTTACCTTCAGCCTGAGTCATGGACAATGAAAGAGGTGATGGACTTCAAATAGACAATAAGAACTAATGGTCAGGAATAAATAAAATGCTTGATCTAATATTTAGATAAACTCAAACTATTGGGCCGAATCCAAATCCCCTCCAAAAGACCCTACAATTGTCCGAAATAGTATTTTTAAGGACTTACCCTCGTGGCGAAGGGATACTGAGCCGTCCGACGCAAGGGTGTTTTTCTTCATGCAGGTGTGCTCTGATGCACAAAAGTTTACATTTAAATGTACGCAATGACCTTTTTTAAGTTATAAAACCGATATTTTTATGCATTTCCGAGTGCTAGAAGCATAACGTATCTGACCGGTAACTATTGATGACATCATCGAGTGTGAGTAGTGTCCAAATTCGAAGAAGCTTTTTTTAAGCTATTTTTAATTCTCCATTTGGAGGTCTAAATGTAGGGTTAGGGGAGGAATTCGGATTTGGCCTTTGTGTCTAGTAAACTGAATAATTAACCACTGACCAGTTTGTTGGTCCTGTTAAATGGTTGGAGTGTGCGAGCATGCAAACAAGCACGTTTTCTTAAAAAGAAAGTAAGCATTCTTTTGGCGGCTGTGGTGCAGCGGTAGGGCGGTCGACCCATAATCGTAAGATTGCAGGTTCGATTCCCGCCTTGCACGCCCATGTGTCGAAGTGTCCTTGGGCAAGATACCTCTGGTGGGAGGTTGGTGCCAGTGTTCGGCAGCGGAGCCACCATGTGTGTGTGACTGGGTGAATGGAACTGTGACTGTAAAGCGCTTTGGGCCTTTGAAAGAAGGTAAAAAGCGCTGTATAAGTATACGTCATACGCCATTTAATGTATCTTGTCTTTTTGTCGCAGAAAGACAAAGAAAGGTAAACATAAAGAAACAAAAATATTTGTCTTTTCAAACATGTAAAATATAATTTGACAATGTGCAAACAATATTAAATCCTTTGCTTTCACTGCATGTAAAGAATTACATGATTTATGATAATCAGCCCTTTGTAAAATGAATGTAAGAAGTATAGACGTCTAAAAGTTGTGTGTTGTTATTGTGTAGCATAATTGTGCCATGTTATCAAAACAAACAATAAAAGTCCAATGGAAGAAGCAAAGATTTTTTTAAAAGATAACAGGCTAAAACATTATAACAGCATCTAATTTCTAAATAACTATAACATAAATTTTCTTAATAACATGCTATAATAAATTTTTTTCCGAATGAAGAAATTAAACTGTCTTTCCCCCCTAATATTTCATGTCCCAATAGACAAAGTTCATTTAAAAAAACTTAAAAACACAAAAGGGTAATGTTATTACAGCTAATAAAACATGGAGGCCTCTGTTGACTATATGAGAACTGGACTGAGTTTGATGTCACCCATAGCAAATGGTTTCCTTCCAGCTCTAACCAAATGGAGTCAATTCAGTCGCCATTGGTCCGAACCGGTCGGAGTCATTGTTTTTATGAATGGAATCCCACATCCCTGCCACCTGAAAGTGGGTTTGGGAGAATCTGTCAATTACGCGTTACAATTGTCCAACACTGTTTAAAATCAAGCACACCCTACTCACACCATTGAAACACACATGATGGACCCCAAATTTGGGCTTGTTTGTCCGTGTCATTACTGCTGTGGTTGACTGAAAGAGTTTGGTAAACTCTGACATGGCAAACCCCAGGTGGAATCACTCAGCAGGCCCAAAGCGTGGCACTCCAAAGGTAAAATGTCATCTCTGCACTGCTCAATGTCAGCTGTAAACTTACTTAACAACAATCCCGAACCCCCGTGATTTCCACCACACAGGTCGGGGAGGTAAATATAATTTAGCTCCATAGGATTCTAGGGTTTGTGCAGCAACAGGCAGTGGAAGAAGAGCAAGTGCAGAGCCACGAACAGGAGCATCCCACTGTGGTACTGATGAAGGGCAGAGTAACGGCCAAGACGTGGAAGAGGAGAGGCTCACTAAACTGGTGAGAAATATCTTCCTGATGAAAAGAGGCAGATGGACAGGGATACTTTCTGTGCTCATGTGTGTCCTCTTATGTAAAAGCGTGTATTTTTGCATGTCAGTTGTAGAATTTATATGCTGGAACAGAAGTTTTTTCTTTGTAAACGGTTTGAAGCTCCACAAGTGTTTTTAACCTGTTATTTGTGGGATTTTTCAAAAAATGTAGGACATATAGGGAGAATTTTATTGTTTTATAGTATTTCTTTGCTCAAATCGTGTTCAAGCTCAGACAAAGAAAATACTATTTGTTGTAGCAAAAGTTGTCTACTTGCAGACAAAGAGATCCATGTATGACTTTGTTTTCCTCATCCAAGTTGGTATCTGGCCCAAAATTGTACGGCTAGAAAACTCCAATATTGCTCACTATTTTTCTTGCACCAGTAATGTTAGGTTGGTTGTGTGATGGGCTACGCTAGTAGGAGAGAGTGTAAACAGATGGGTGATGGGTGGTAGGCACGGGCCAGCTCCACGCCAATAGACACCCACCCCCCCCCAACTCAGGGGTGATTTCCAACAAAGTCCTGAAGTCCAGAAACTATGTCCTAAAAAATAATCGTTTTATGATTTTGGCTAAAAATGACAACATCATTATTAAAAGACCACTAGGAATGCTTTTACAATAGATCGAAAGTAGATTGGAGTGGGACATTAATTCTTCAAAATTATGTTTTTACTGATAATTGTTGGATGGACTAGTCTTTGACCAATATATGTGAATATTTATGTGTTTTATTCCAGCACAGTTCTGTATGAAGACACGTTTTTACACTCAAAGCAGAGTAGGCATCCGTCTTCTTGACCATGATTCAAAACAGACACCAAAACATGATGAGAGAAAAACAAAGCAAGTGTTTCCAGTTTCCCCAAAATATCCCAACAAAACCCACTTTGATAGACGGCTGCATGGTTTTAATAAAAAAGGTAAAACTACAGCACAAGAGATAAAATTCAAGAAACTGAACTGAAACATCTGTTGCTAAGTCATACAAATGCAATGGCAACTAGAACAAAGGTGGTCAAGAACCACTTCGATCTCTGGGGAGGTGCTGGAAAACCTCTACTCTGAATAGAGATGCTAAAGTGAAAGGATTAAAGCAATATGTTCAAATTATGTTAGTGATTCTGAGCAGCTGTCTGGTTCTGCAGACCAGCAAAGCTGCTCTGTTTGAGGATACATGCCATGAACCTGTCAACATTTGTTAATTTTTTAGAAACAAAAATTCATCAGCATTGTGGAACTCTGACATCACCGCAGAGAGTAAGACGGTAAAGTGTGCAAATTATTAGTCATTTGTTTTACAAGCAGGAAAACAACCATCAAAGCAGGCATTTTATGCAATTTGATGGTCTGTTGCATTTCTTGTAGTTCAATGCAGTTAGAAAAGAGGCAAAATGTATGACTCAACCGGAATGTTCATCAACAGGGTCATGACAGCATAATTAATATGTGCAACCTTCCATCTGGAAAACAAGTGTTGTTGAAGAACAGGAGTTGTTGTTTCTGAAGGATAAATGTTTTCCTTGTTTTACACCCAAAAGAACTCCACGTGGTTTCGTCAGACCAAAAATTCTTTGCAGGACACTTTTTTTGTTTTGTGTTTTCCTCAGTTATTACTTGTAGCCTTTTATTTTAATTCTGTGAAATTATGGCATTGACATTCTAGGAAATTATTTTCCCTCCATTTTTACCCCCAGCATGTTTTTATTTCAATATGGTTAGAAGCTATAAAAGTTTTTTTTTTTTTTCTAAATAGTAAGTTTGGTTCAGTTTACTGGTCATTGTCAGCAGGCTGCCTCTTTTTCTGAACTTGCACAGGCGAAGTATTTTGAGAATTCAACACTCTTTCAAGGACACCCTGTTCACACCATAGAAAGTTCACACTGTTCTGCATTTGCACTTGTGATCTTGTCCAGTAGACATGGACTGTTCACAGCTTCCATTAAGCAAACAGGGGTCAAGGGCAAACACAGGCTTACATTAGGTAGCTTTCAGTGTCAGTTTGTGGATTGTGTTTTTATATTGTGCAGTTTCTTATGTTCTCTCAACCATTGGCAGAAATCTGGGGCTGTGAGTGTTAGTAATACATGATATAAACGGTACCATTGGTAGATATCCATCCAGCCAATCTTGCCAAATTCCTTTCATGGTCTTTCTGGAGACAACCCAGCTACGGTTTGGTAAAGACAGAGTCACCCAAGTCGCCAGCCTTTACCAAGGTCACACACTCACTCACTGGCACACCTAGGGACAAATTAGAGGTACCAATTCACCCATGGAAGTGAGAGGAAGCTGCAGCGCCCCGGGAAAACTCCACACCGAAATGTTCCAGCCGGGATACGAACCAGAAGCTTCTCCCTGTGAGGCGAGAGCGCAAACCGTAACGCAAACATACAACCCTGTCCTTTCAGCATGTGTATATATGTCGGCTATGTTCTGGTTAATTTTTCTGCTTTTTTGCTGTTTTTTTATAGACCATCAAATCCAATCAAATCAAATCAAACTTTATTTATGAAATAGCGCTTATCATGCATTTTGTACAACTCGAAGCGCTTTACCATTAAAAAGAAAAAACACACAACATTACATTAAAAACCCAACCCACCCTTCACCCTTCCCACTCCCCTCCGTTAAAACACATGACCCATGGCCCCCACGTACAAAGAATAATGACTATGTAACTTTAAATAAATAAATAAATAAATAAGCAAACAAACAAACAAGTATGGCTTGGCTCTGCTGTGAGGAAACGGTATTTGGGAATCTTTTTATACCAGGAGCCAGCCCGGCCACGGGAGCATCGCCACAGCGCCCACCCAGACTGGGACAACACTGGGGTCCACCCCACAGCCGTGAAGTTGCAAAATTAGACCCCAGCTGCCCCAGCAAGGGCAAAAACCGCAGGAACAACCGCTGACCAAGCCGGCAAGCCCTGGAGTAAAAGATCCCCACAAGAAACACTGGGACTAAAATCATGATAAGAAGCTAAAATTAAAAACATAAGATGTATATAAAAACATCAAATTGAAAATAAGATGCATCAAATGAAAATAAATACCTAAAGTAGCATAGACTAAGACTAATAGAATAAATTAGCAGTTGAAATCAACTAAAAGCTAAATTAAAAAGGTGGGTCTTGAGCCTCTTCTTAAAAACCTCTACAGTCTCTGCAGCCCTGAGGCTCTCCGGCAGGCTGTTCCACAGGCGAGGACCGTAATGGCAGAACAAAGCCTCCCCATAAATTTTGGTCCTCACTTTAGGAACAACTAAGAGGCCAGCACCGGAGGACCTCAGGGTCCGCGAGGGCTCATATTTTAAAACAATATAATTTAAATAAGAAGGCCCAAGACCATAAAAACATTTATAAACCATTAAAAGAATTTTAAAATCAATCCTGAAACGCACAGGGAGCCAATGCAGTGATTTTAAAACCGGTGTAATGTGTTCCCGCCCCCTAGTCCTCGTCAGAACTCGTGCCGCTGAGTTCTGCAATAGCTGTAGATTTGAAATAGACTTTTTGGGTAAACCAGAGAGCAGGGCATTACAGTAATCTAAACGACTAAAAATAAAAGCATGCATTAGCACCTCTGTGCTGGCAAGAGAGAGGAACATGCGGACTCTGGCAATGTTTTTGAGGTGGTAAAATCCTGTCTTAACGACATTTTTGATGTGTGGGATAAAATTTAGCTCAGAGTCAAAAAGTACGCCCAGGTTTCTCACACACTGAGAAGGTTTAAAATTATAAAGATGTGGTAAAATCATCTCTCTCTTGTCTTCAGAACCGATGATCAAAACTTCAGTTTTGTCCTGGTTGAGCTGTAAGAAGTTTTCTGCCATCCATGACTTAATATCTAAAATACAATTTAAAAGAGTGTTAATAGGTTCAAGGTCACCAGGAGACACGGCGATGTAAAGCTGTGTATCATCAGCATAGCTGTGAAAGTCAACGCCATGTCTCCTGATGACCTCCCCAAGAGGCAACATATATAAATTAAAAAGTATTGGCCCTAAACACCAATGGAAGCTTTCAGAAAACCTTTGAAGGTTAAACTATTCACCATCTCATTTGCTCTGTGGCCTGGTGGTGGAGTGTTCCCCTCAAGGCTGGGAGGTACTGATTTCCAATCCACAATCGGGTCATACCAAGACCTCTAAAAAGGATGCCCAATTCCTCTCTGTTTGACACTTGGCATTAAGGGGTTGGATGGCTGGTTAAACCGTCAAATGGTTTCGGAGCATTGCCGAGGCTCATCCAGGGGATGTTTCGCCTGACTTTACAGCAAATGCTGTCACCAAAACCAACCAAAGGTTCTACCATTGGATGGACAAGATTCCAGATAGCTGGCATACATAAAAAGAGGAGCTCACATGTCTCTGAGACAAACAATTTTGGGCAGACGAGTAGATGCAAAACACTAGCCTTTCCCAACACTTACAGAGTGCTAAAACCCACAATGGATTCAGAAGTTTAGTGTTTTGCTTCTGTTGAATTTATTAATAACTCAAATTCTAACCTGTATGCTTTTCCTAACTCTAACTATTAGTCGATATTAAAAATGTGCCACATACCTCCCCCACACTTTTCATGTTAATTATTGTTATTATAAAGATTTATATTCAATCTGAAAAAGAAACGTGTTTAGATTTAAAAATACAACTTAAAAAACAAAAAAAACATTTCAAACTCTTACAAAGTAAGATGGGGATATTGAAAAAGACTATATACTATGAACATTCAGTGTATAAAGGCTAATATTTCTAAAACCTACAGCATGTTGATGTGGGATATCATGCAACTGAGAAGAATATAACTTGCTCTAAAACTTTCTACTGTATATGTTTAAGTAATGACCCGTCTCTCATTGAAACCTGTTCCCAGCTAATCCTAACTATCCTTCTAAATACACTCAATTCTTATGTAAGGTAAGCAAGCAGAGTTATGATACAACGTCTTTAGATATAACCCTTTTTTTGTCATTTGTTGCTGGATTTGTGGCAACATTATGGTATTTAGGCAACATTCATGCGTGTACATCAGCCCGTTAGCATTAGCACAAAATCATTCACAAATTGGTAAATGTACAGGGTTATTTATTTTAAGGTTGTGGAGGCAACAAAATGCTAATATTACTGAAATCTGACAATTCATTCATGAGATAATTTGTCACTTCATTAGTTTAAGTGAGATTTAGTTTTTGTGCTCAGTAAACCTAAGCAGCCGCAAACTGGTACAAATGCATACCACCATGGCGCTCATAAATCTGTAACCATTTCATTTCATGCACTGATTTATTTTACTGCTTTTTTTGTTTTACATGGTAACAATCTCACAGAAAATATAACACCACATGTGGAAATAATGCCAGCCAGAGACTACTGTTGGAACTCTTTAGTGACATAAAGGAACTGCAATAAAACCAAACTTTTATCATAAGTTTCATATGATGTATGTTGTACAACGTACATCTCATGAATTCATTCATTTAGGCTTCATTCTACAAAGACATCTTTCTGTAGTGTGACCACTCAACCCTTCACCTTGATCTTTAAAAAAAAAAGATGACTACAAAACTATTCCGGGTTGTTTTAAAAAGTCTGGCCCCTCCCCTTTTAAGACCTGGAAATATTTTTTTTCAACCCTCAAAAGAAAAAAAAAAGAAATGCTGCTTTTCCAAAATATCTATAAAAGAGAAGCATGCAGCGGTATTTGAGTCCATAATTCATAGTCCAGCATTCAAAACAGCTGGTGTGAGCAAATGTGTGACTTATACTGTATACCATAAAAATGCTGCAAGAATAAATACTTGTTTTTATTGTTTATGTTGTTTTTATGGTGTTATTTTTGGTATAATGTATTTTATGTTTCCTTCTGTGTCATCTTCAACATTTTGGCAATTGGGAATGTCTCCACCCGGGCCAAACATGCCCACGTCAACAACAAACAAACACCTAACTCATCTCAGTCATCACTGAAAAAGCTCACACCTGAATGTTTGTTGGGTCTGATTCCACTCCAGCTCCAGAACCCAAACCAAAAGCACAACGGCTATGGACTAATAATGAATAGAGAATATTCTCTATGTTTATTGCTGGTTATTGGTTACCAGTTAAATTTAAGAGCATTTTGATATGTTTGACATGTTAGGTTTATTGAAAATGTTCAATTGAAATACTGATGACTTTAAACTTATGTCTTTTAAGGTTTTTAACCCATCAGGTTCAGCATCTATCAGACAACTACCTGCCAAAATAAACAGAAAAGCAAAGCAAATGAATGATTGAGCTGATTCCATGTCCTTTGGAAAGCAAGGTGTATCGAGTCGGACAGGAGCTGGAGGAGACCAATAGACTCGGACAGTGTGGTATGTGTGACCGTACACTAACCGGACAACTGAATTTCTCCGTATGGGGATTCATTAAGTATTCTCTACTCTACTACAGGTCCCCAACCTCTGGGCCGCATACCCAGAGGTTGGGGACCTCTCCTTTACTGTGCTTAAAGGGTTGATGAAATGCAAAGCATATTGTTAGCAATTGTGTGCAAGTGTTGTGATTATAATAGGAAGCGTTGTAAAGGGATACTGCCCGATGAAGGTATCCATCATCAGAAATTAATCATTTATAATAAGCGGATTATTTGATGCACATTGTGATGTGCTGTCATGGTAACGGCCATTGAGCCAGCACTGACCTCACTGTGCTGCAGCCAGTGTATATGCTAAACCTCATGTTTCATTATTTTAGAGGGAAAGTTCACCTCTTGCTGCTTGTTTTTGCCAAGCCACCCATCACCAAGTGCAATGCAAAGCGTTGATGCAGTGGTGTAAAGCATGCCACCACTGGAGACACCTTCTCTGGAGTGATGAATCACACTTTTCCATCTGGAAATCTGATGGACGAGTCTGGGTTTGGAGGTTGCAGAAGAGCGGTACATTTCAGGCTGCATTGTGCCAAGTGTGAAATTTGGAGGAAGAGGAATTATGGTCTGGGCTTGTTTTTCAGGACTTGGGTTTGCCCCCCTAGTTCCAGTGAATAAACTCTGAATGCTTCTGCATACCAAAACATTTTGGTCAATGCCATGCTCCCAACCTTGTGGGAACAGTTTGGAGCGGCCTCTTCCTCTTCCAACAGGACTGTGCACAAAGCTAGATCCATAAAGACATGGATGACAGAGTCTAGAAGTGATGAACTGGACTGAGTCCTGACCTGAACCCCCTTGAACACCTTTGGGATGAATTAGAGTGGAGACTCAGAGCCAGGCCTTCTCCAACAGCATCAGTGTGTGACCTCACCAATGACCTTTTGGAAGAATGATCACAAACTCATATGAACACTCTATTTAACCACTGGACAGCCTTCCTAGAAGAGTTGAAGCTGTGATAACTGTAAAAGGTGGACATCATATTGAACTCTAAGGGTTAGGAATGGGACAGCACTTCAGTTCATATGTGAGTCAAGGCAGGTGAGCCAATACTTTTGGTAATATAGTGTATGTATGAACAATTTTTAAAAAACACTTTATTATAAAAAAACTCTTATTCCCTCTGTTTCAAGCAATATGGTAAAAGAAAAGACAGACAACTATTTAAAATTAAATAGAATTGATGGTGAAATGTCAGTGAGATATTGGCATGTCTGTCATAGAGCCATTTGAAGGATGGAGATCTTTTCTACTGTCTTGCTGTGATCTACTGTGGAATAACAAACCTATGTTCCAAGTTTTTTTGTTCCAGTTACCAACTGGGGTTCAGACCAGTACAATTATATAGAACATGCAGGCTATATTACTTCTTTTTTTAGGTGTCCATTTTCACTTTTTAATGGACACCCTGCAGCCAATCAGAATAGAGTATTCACCCCAACCACATGCCCATTGCAAAAGATAGCAAATGGATCCCCTGCTCATAGCCAAAAACTGATTTCACTAACAAAGAGGCTACACTTTTCATTTTGTATTGCTCTGAACGTCAGTGCTCTGATAAGTGAACCACCTATGCAATGTCATGAAACCACCTGCTCTTTGCTATTCTAATGGGACTTTCAACTCAAACCATCATTTTCAAGATGTATGAGTTTATACCGCTAATGATTACATCAAAGGGCACCGAAAAACTAAAAAAATAAAACTTGATACTGAAGCTTGAAACTTTTGAGGTTCAAGTCTTTTAATGTGGCTGCTGGTGTAGCTGAATTTCAGAAGGGTTTCCAGAAATAATGAGTGTAATAATGAGTAATTCCACGCTTTTGCACTGCTTGACTCAGCCAGAGAACTGAACTCTTCTGTGTTTACCCGGATATGTAACCAAATGAACAATTAGTCGGTTTGAGGAACAGATTAGAGGTCCTTTTTCTTCTGAGGGGATTACTCTGGATTTTGTTTGTTCTTTTTCCAATTTGGCAATAATTACTGTGCAAAGGTTGTTGTGAGTTTTTTTTTCTTCTTCATATTCTGCCAGAATGTCAGGCCAGTTACAAAGTGAGCAGTTTGTACTATATAACCTTTTCAATTGAATTTTCCAATCCTGTGATTTCATTGTAAAGGAGCCACGCTTTGCCTATTTAAAAAAAAGTTTTTAACAGGTTTTAACAAAAAAACTTGAAACTGTTTTTTTATGTTGTATCAAAATCACCTAAAAATACAGCTGAATTTGTACATCAATTCTCACTATAATAAAATGCTATTCTGCGGTATTGGGCTGACACATTTTGTTTTCTGCATGAGCATTAGCAGATGCAGCTCACTCCCACGCACACTATGGAGTGTGACTCAAAGTAATGCATAAGTCACCTTTGGTGTCACTGTCGTTGTGGTGTTGTGCAGACAGTATCCCTCACATTCACTTACTCTTTCTGAACTGTTTCATGGTTCTTTTCATTATAAAGGCAGTTGTGTTTTTATGTTTCACGTTTTGAAACTTTATAATAATTACTAGTTAACAAAAGGACCATGCGCCAGGCAATAGTTTACTTTTTCTTATTGTATTTTCTGTTCTACACGGCACACTTAAAAGCCTTTTTTTTATGACAATGTGCCTTATATAAATTCATTTTGGTTGTGTTTACTGATGTGGAAGTGATTTTGAGAGGAACAGCGGCCCTCTGTCAAAATGTCAGTCTGTTTTTCTTTTTCTTTTTATGAGTTGCAAACAAGGTTGGGTGTTACTGTGAACACGCTAACGCGGCTATGTGTAGCGGTGCTGGACTGTACATTTTTTTTATGTCATGCTACTTGCACACCGGACATGTGTGGTGCGTTCAGGAACGCATTGAGCATGGGTTTTGGACGCGCTTTTAGCATAAGGTGTTCACACCGGTTTGTTCCTGTCTTATGCTAGGACATACACTTAAAGAAATGTGCACATACAAGTGCTCATGTTGATAACCACACCTTTCTGAGCCCGTGGTGAGCATAGCATGACTAACAAGGCTGGGAGTTAGCGTAGACACACTAAGGTTTCTTTAACGGTATCGTCTGTTTTCTTACCTGTTGCAAACAAGGTTGGGGGTTATCGTGTTTACGCTAATTCGGCTCTCATGTAGTGTGTCACAAACGGCTTCTAGAGTTACTGTGAATGCAGTTAATGGTGTTTGACTGAGTGACAGACTTATCTCTGAATCTTTTGTCTCAATTAATGTGCGTTATAGTTTGGTCCGCCTTGTTTATATGACATAAGTTTTAAAATAGACCTGTAGTTGATGATCAGCAGCACCTTATAGTGTGTAAAATACAGCAACCAAACTATTAAATCCACTTAATAACAGAATCAGAGTTAGCACAAATCCACATGAACATAAAATGCTGGATTATGACCAAGCTGGATTCTTTTTGGGGAAATTATTATTTTACATTTAAAAAATAAATACAGGAAAAAATCAAAAGACACAAACCAATATAAAGCAAAACATCAAGATATTTTTTAGGACCCTCAAAAAAGGAGAAAATTCAAACTGATGACAAACTCATGAAATATTAAAAAACAAAATCATTGCCATTAATTTTTTTTCCCCACATTTTTTCTTTGGAGTCTCCTCTCTGCCACAGCCTGGGTGACAGAAAACTGAATAGAATAAAAAAAAAGATGATATAACAGGATTTTTTATATAATAAAAAAACATCAACAAAACCCAAAACTATTAGAAACTTCAAGAAAGTTTTCACTAAACACGTGAGACTAAAGTTTCAGGCACAATTATTTACTTATAAAGTTATCAACCTGAATTTATCATATTTTTTTTTAATTTTTTTTTTTTAATTCAGTGTCGATAAAAGTCAATTATACTAAATACAATAAATACAGGGCAAAGACAGCGGGTTGGAAAAAAAAAATGCTGGATAAAGTCTACTGCCACAAAGACTGTCGGCCGTGGAATGTCTCTTAGTCCAGCATAACCCTAGTCCTAGAGAGCGTCTGCTGTCTTGTTTTGCCTGCTATTGTTTACCAGCAACAGGTAGTCAGTCAGAATCTGGAGGACACTGTTTTAGATGAGGGCAGAATTCAGGAAGATGATGTGAGTCGGCTGTCATTGCAGCTGCAGGCAGCCTCAACACATAATGAAGGATTAGATGCGTCCTCTCTGCTTGGTTTTCATCGTAAAAAAAAAAAAGTCCTATAAAATACACAAAACATAAAAACTCTGCTTTTTGGCTGTTAGAACTGCCTTAATCCATGGTGGTATAGATTAACACAAAAATCGGGAAACATTCCTCAGAGTCTGGTCCATGTTGACATGACAGCATCACACAGTTGCTGCACATTTGTTGGCTGAACATCCATGATGCTGATCATGGATGCTGATTTCTGCTTTGTGACATTGCGTGTTATCTGGATGGAAGTAGCCATCAGAAGATGCTACTGTGGTCACAAAGGGATGGACGTGGGCAGCATCTACTTTATACCCAGGCCGTGGTGTTGTAACCATGCTCAATTGGTACTAGGGGCTCAAATTGTGCAGAGAAAATATTCCCCACACCATGACACCACCACCAACTGCATGAACTGTTGATGCAAGGCAGGATGGATCCATGCTTTCATCTATCATCTCCAGCTAAATGTCACTGATGTAAGAAATAAAATAGTGACGATTCATTGCTTCAGTTCTAAAGTAATATTTACAAAGAGTTCACAGCTGGCTAAGCCTTCCCAGAGTTGTAGTTAAGTGCATCTTATTGATTAAAGCTAAAATCAGTGATGACTCATGCAAAGGTTTTGAACCAGCTACCTTCTAGTTCCAATCATCTATTGTTTTGTTCTCTTTGGGGGTTCCTACTTCAGACACAACGTCTCTGCACATATATTCCCCTGTTCAAAGTCCTCCCTTACACTGTGCTTACCAATATAGACCAGACGTTACTGTTTTACACATTCTATACAGCCTGTAATGGAATGCTCACTTTTTGTTAGAGCACCATCTGCTATGTCAAGGAATGACAAAGAGCTTCCTGGCCTAAAAAAAGAAAAAGCATAGATAAAGAGCAGTCTGATAGCGATAAACGCATACTTCAGATTTACCTTTATGGTAGGTCTTGTAGGGAAAGATGCAGTTTGCGGCTGTGGTTCAGCACGGAGCCATTTTGAACAAATTGACGCAGGAGACAGAGTCTCACGGAATTGATATCCCAGCTTTGGAGAATTACGCATTGCCACGTTTAGCAATCACTTTAGAACCGCTGCACCAGAGTCAGCTGAAACATATTTCTGCCTACCTCTGTATGCAGCCAAGGGAAAGGCTCATTTAACACATTTGTATCTGAGCAAAGAAAATGGTCACACCAGCCACATAAGTTTGACTTTGGGATCAAACTAATTCAGGTGTGAGACAGATTGCTAAATATGGGTGCATCCTTTATGAAACTTTTAGTGTTATAAAGTTATAACAGCTGGTTTTAAATTCAAAATGATCAATCAATGAATAAAAAGGCACTGGTAACTTTTAGCTGTGCAGGGTGGACCTTCCCAATTGTTAGTACAAGCTTAGCCACCCCCCACCCCACCCCCCCACCCCCGACCCCAAAAGGAATTACGCAGGTTAGGAAAATGGATGGATGGATGGATGGAAGTATTTGTCATTTTTTAAAACGAATAGCTTTTGCAGTCATGATGAACTCTGTAATGTTGCCTGACTGCTGTAAAGCTGCAAGACAAATATCTATGTTACTTAATTTTTGTTAGTTAATTTTCTTTTTTTTTTTTTTTTTTTTACTTTATTCACATTTGAGTGTGACAAAAATTTAACTAAAGATTAAAAAATGTGAGAAACAATTTCAAATACTTGCAGATCATTTTGTTGATATTCAAGCACTCAGATATGATGTTGAGTTTGAGCTTTCAGACTCAAACTCAACAGAAGTTGCTAAGAATTTAAGGTTAACGTTTTTATTAGATTAAAATGTGACTTTTTCTTACTTTTTTTAATGAAGTTAAAAAGATGCCAGACTTACTGAATAACACTAAAGTCAGATTTTAATTCTGATATTCCCAATTGACAAATTATCACAGAAAGTTTTTTGAAACTTACAAAGCTGTCTTATAAAATCACCAAGCTACACTTGGTAACGTCACATTTCAAAAACATTCACCATTTTATCGTCTTTAGCTGTCGCTGACAAATGGGGGGTCAAGGCAGGGCCATATTTTGACTAGTGCTGCCTTTGACTAAATGTTATCTATAAAAAACAGTGTGTTGCTGTGAAATGCTAAGTTTTCACACCCAAAAGGTACGGGGCGCAGATGACACAAGCGTGCACAAAAGCACACAAGAAAGTCTGACGTTTAAAGCGTTTGTCAGCTCTAGTGTGGGAGGTACTGTCAACCGGGCTCGCCAGAGCTGTGGTTAAATAGAATTTAATGGAGTGTTTTGTGTTAGAAATGAGACTAAGCTGCATCTTTGTTGCAGCATGATGTGGTGAGCCAAAGGGAATCAAACTGTTTTATATCCCTTTACACAACATTAGCATATCAAAGCTTGCCATGTCTTGATATCGTTACAGTGTTTGAAGTGGGCCAGTGTGCTGGGATTATTCCATAAACAAATCATTGGCACTTTAATTGGGAAAATCTGTCAGGTATTTCAGACCTTCTTTGGTCCCGAGCAGCGGTTGCAAATGTAAATTTGCATCACAATGGCTTAGTTTACAAACCTCAAACAAACAGGCTCATTAGAATTCCAGTGGCAACAGCTAATTTGGTGGGTGATCATGAGGGGAGATGCTCTTTAAAGTGGTGCAGAAATAATGCAGCTTTCTGCATAATTTATAGGAATCACAAAACTTGGGAAAGTCAGACTGTTGGTATTTAATGTGATCCTAACGGGGGATCAAAGCCTTTTTTTTTTTTCCAAAAATAATGTATGATTCACTTGTGTGACAAAAAATACTGCAGCAGTTGTTTGAATATATTTGTCGGTTGTTTCACACACTGAGAATGCAATGCATCTGCACAGCCCTTACTGATGTCTTTACATGCACTTTCCTTTTTATTCTGTTTGTAGGTGGAAGGCATTCTGTTGTT
This sequence comes from Oryzias curvinotus, assembly GCA_023969325.1. Classification (NCBI taxonomy): domain Eukaryota; kingdom Metazoa; phylum Chordata; class Actinopteri; order Beloniformes; family Adrianichthyidae; genus Oryzias; species Oryzias curvinotus. The sequence continues at coordinate 4,348,735 of CM043726.1, read as the reverse complement.
ACTCACTTTAAAAAAAATATCTGCTGTAAAATCCCAAAAAGGTTCAATGAAGCCAACACAGATCAAATAAAACGTAGTCAATTTAAAAGTTAACGTTTATGCTGCGACCTCTGGTAAATCAACTTGGTTTACATAAACAAACGGATGATAATTACTAAAAAGACTAAAATATCAAATACAAATATTCAGAGAAACATGGCCCCAATTAAAGTCTAAATGGTTTTCATCAGAAAAAATCTTTTTGTCTCAAAGTTCTTAAACACTGGTAAATATTCATGAACTGCCAGCATTTATTAAAGTGAAAATAAAATGTTTTTGTTTATTTAAAGGTTCCCTTCTCTTTGAAGCAGAGAAAAGCCTGGAATGACTTTACCTCAGTAAAGTGTTGCATATCTGTCCAAAGCGATGCACGTAAAGCTTCTTTTCTCAGAAGCAGCTGATTCGTGTCGATGGTCATGTCTGGGTTCATGAGATCATTCAGAGACACTTTCAGTGGTACTTCTGTCTCTATGTGGCCCCGTTTAAGTACTTACTGTCCTGCATTAGTCTGAGGAAGAACACTAAATTACAGGACCTCTTTATTATTGTCACATTGCAAATTATGTCATGAAGCACAAATTGTAACAATCACCTTCATGTTGGATTTGGACTTCAGCTGCTGTTCACATCATGAACACGTCACCACCAGAGCAGAGTTCCTGACTCATTAATCTAAGGCAATGTTTTGCCAAAGTTCAGGTATTTGAATTCCGGGAACTTTTCGCACTAGTGAGAAGCAAAAATATGTGGCAGAATTTTTGACTCCACGCTGCCACCTGTCCGAAAAGTGCTACTAGAGAAATACACCACACCTAAAACTCAAAACGCGGCGTAGGCACTCTCATCGCATTTGTACATTGACTTGATGTTCAACCTGGATGCCCTGAATTGGATATAGAATTGAGTGTGAATGTAGCTTTAGTGAATAGTAAACATTAGCTGTAATGTGGAAAGATCTCATATTAGAGGCTAAATAACCTAAACAGTTAACTGTAGAAACAATATTACATGCAATCTTCTTCTTTTCCGCTCGGCTTTTCCCTTCAGGGGTCGCCACAGTGAATCAGCTTTTCCATCTAATCCTGTCTTCTGCATCCTCTGCTCCAACACCGGATACCTTCACGTCTTCTTCCACTGCATCCAGAAACCTCCTCTTTGGTTTCCTTTCAACCTCTTACCTGGCAGCTCTAGATTCAGCATCCTTCTACGATATATTCTCCTCTGGACGGGTCTGAACCATCTCAGTCTGACTTCATCTCCAGAACATCTAACATGAGCTCTCCCTCTGATGTCCTCAGTCCTGATCCATGCTGGTCCCTCCCAAAGAGAACCTCAGCATCTTCATCTCTGGTACCTCCAGCTCTGCTCCCTGTCTTTCACTCAGTGCCACTGTCTCTACACCGACCAACATGGCTAGTCTCACATATTACATATTACATGCAAAGGCTGGAGTTTTTGTTTTAGGCCAAATTTGCCTTTACATTGTGACATCACAAGCCAACAGATGAAAACTGCTGTGAGTTATGTCAATCAGCTGTCTTTGGCTGCTTTTTTCTGGTTTGCTCAATAAAGACCGCCAAATGACACGCCCATCATGAGTTCATTTCAATTGTACGAGGAAGATGTCATAAGATTAAAATCAGAAACATACATTGTTAACCCAAGAGCTGTCTTTTTCTGAGAGATATATAAATGTTACTCAATACAGGAGATCAACAATCAGAGCTTCTTTTATGCCACAGGAAAACAGATAATAGTAATAAAAAAATAAAGTGTTGAATCTTTAACAATCAGCATTCAAATGTGCCTCTCAAAGATAAGGTCACGCATCTGTTTTGTCTTAACTCATAATAAATCTGACATAACGTGCAGAGTTTTATTTGGTTGACTGTACTTTTATTTATAAGCTTTTTCACAACAGTGTCTTGGAAACTGATTCCTGTGAGAACAAGCCTCAAAGCTTCAAATACACAACTAAATCCCCCCTAAGATTGTTCTCCACTGTTTCCCAGCTCTAACGTTTAGATGCAGAGCGTTGGTCAGAGTGGAAATGTATGTGTGTGTTTTCTTAATGGAGTTTCCTGAGCACGCCATTCCCTGGAAATTTGGCAGAAATGTATGACAACCATTGATTACCGTGTTCTCCTGATGGGATGTGCCAAGAGGTCAACAACAACAATTCGTTTATTTCTTTTTTATGCAAAAAAAAAAGTTTAGGCTAACTTTTTTAAACTAAGGATAGTTTTGCACAAAAAAAAACAGTTTGAAAAGCAAAGTTTGCTTTGTTTTGCACTCTGTTTTAGTATTTAAGTTAACACAGCCCAAAAACCACTGAAAATGTGTTTCAAAAACAAGCATAATCCTCATGCCTAATATTGTGATCTAGAACAAAACATTAGGTACCAACACAAAACCTATAATTAACTGACCAACTTTATACTGGATGCCATCAAAAAAGCATTTTTACAGCTTGTTGCCGATTATTATTTGGCAGCAGGTGGGATTGCCGTCTCCCAACATGCTAACACTCGTGCTTCTGATGCCTCTGGTCTGTCCACCTTTTACCTCGGCAGCTTGCCCATCTGTCTCCTGCTAATAAATCCGCACTCCAGACTGTTGCCGGCAGAAATCAGAAAGTGTTGAGACATTATGGTGGAGATGACAAACAGCATCTGTGTGTGGAGTATTGGGTTAGAATGTTGTGTGAATTGAAACTGGGGTAGTAGAGGCAGAATGACTACACGAATGTGACAATAACGGCAAATGACGCAAACATGATTAATGACAGAAAAGGTAACAAGCAGGGATCTTTTTTAGCTGTAACGAGAAAGTAACATTAAAGCCCTGTAGATCTCTGAATACAGTTGCTTGACAACATTTGATAGCGGCACAGTAAAGGCATTGGACATTGCTGCAATGTCCAGCATTGACTTCCGTGTTGCACAGTGTTGGTTCATCATCAGGTGTTGCATTATCAGTAACACAAAAACACCAACATTGAGAAGCACCAAAGGATACTATGGCTCCAAGTAAGGTGTGCAAACCTAAATTGTCCCCAGTGGTGAGTGCCATTGTTCCATGAACTGGCTATCAGACACAGATGATCTCAAACTGCTCGAGTCCCTCTGAATCAATATCCCTACCAGAGGATCCAAGATCATACATCTACTTTCCAAACTTGTTTTATGACTTTTGGGGTCATGGGGTTACTGGAGCCTGTGCCAGCTACTGTCAGGCCAGGGTGGGGTACACCATGGCACCAGCCCATCGTAGGGCATCCAAAATCCGTGGTATAGGTCTGAATGTTCTCACTGGGGACTATCATCAGAACTGAATTTACTTCAGGTGTCAAGTTTTAAAGGACAAAGTCGATTTTTCCAATTGAATAGATTCCACGCCCATGTGAATTACAAATGTATCCAAGAAAACCTCAAAGAGCATTTTTTTTTATTATTATTTGTGAGGAGGGAATTGCTTATAAAATGATTGCAACATCCAGAAGTATTTGTATAAACAAATCTGATCTGAGGGCTGAACAAACTGGCCAGATGTTGGAAAAAACACTGTTTTAAAGTTGCCAGCATTGGAATGTGATGGATAGTATCAGGAAACATCAGAGGGACACCTTATGGCAGAGTGAGATAGTTTGGACACTTTGAGCGAAAGTGATCATCTCGGTAAAAGGATGGTGAGGATGGAGCTAACCAGAGGACCAAAAAGGAAAGTACAGAGTATAGTATTAGATGGAGGCAGATATTTTACTGTGGTGACCCCTAATAGGAGCAACCATAAAGAAGTCAGATAAATTCTTTCTCCTTTTTTCAGTTAGTCTTGTTTACCTTAATAAAGTACTTATTAAACATAAAATTAGTCAAATTGACAGACATTAGACTTCAAATATTAGTTTATCCTTAAAATGTGGACAATCAAAAAGAAAAGTCTTTCAACAGGTTCTCTACTGTGTCTTGCATTCCAACAGATTAAATCCCAGTTGTCTGCAACTGACTTGAAAGAATATCTCTCTGATGTGTTTTGCAAAGAAAAAGGTCCAATTACTTCTTTAGGTTTTGCCACTAGACTGGGTTTGTTAAATTGAGCAGTTACTGAAATGCCTCTATTTTCAAAGTAGTCAAGCTGTGCATCTGACAACTTGGTAACTAATTGCTTTGCCGTTATTAATTAAGGCGATTTTATTGGATTTTAATGTATTTAGGACTTGCACCAGTAAAGCAGTAACAACTTAAAGGAAAATCGAAATTCTTTTTTAGATAATTTATAAGTAATGACTGTACACGAGAGTGAGATGCAAAAAAGGTCAGAAAAATTAATCTGTAGTTTGTAAATTACCAGCTTTAGTCTTTGTTTTTCGTAGCACTAGACTGTGCTTTTTATGTATTGTTTTTACCTACCAACTCTTTATTTATTTTCTTTTAATTTACGTGCTTTAAATAAACATTAATTGAAACAATACATGTTTCAATTAATAAAAATAAAAATTAATTAAAACAATTAAACAACAAAAGGTATGATTGTTAAAATACAATTTAAAGAAATATAAAAAAGAACAGAATTTAAAGAAAGCTTAAAGTAACAGGGCAAATACTTTTTTTTATTGCATACTACTTAAATGCAGCTGTGAACAGGCAGGTTTTCAACCTGGATTTGGAACTTTATCAGACTTTATGTCATATTTACGGTGATGTCCTCACACGATAACATTAACCTCTTAGATAACACCATTTTGGATGAGGAAAGTTTAATTGTGGAGGTTCAAAAGTGTGTTGTGAGACAAACGTCCACTTTACAAGGACTCAGTTAGGAAGGAGTGGGCTTGGGGCTTGATCTTTTAGGTGTTGGATGAGTGAAGAGAGCAGGACGAGTTACCTGACGACAGGAGACACAACAGAGTCAGTGTAAATTATTGACCACCTTGAGACGGACTCCTCACCCGACGCAGCGGAAGTGCACCACAGATGGCCCGGTAAAATTCAGCTTCAGCCCATCATTGTCACCAGTAACCCTTCACCTATCCACTTTCGGTTGCTTGTCATGTTGGCCTGTCTAAAGCTAAGTGATCAATACATGAAGCCTCATCAGTCATTCGGTCCTCTGGCCCATGTTGGAAAACGGTTTACATCTTAAGGCCTCACTGAGAACTAAGAGACTCCAGCTGCTCTCTAAAATGAAGCAATAAAGTTTTGGGAAAAAAAAAGTCTCAGTGAAAAACAACAAAAATGTGTTGGCCTTATTTTTTCACTTGTAAAGAGCCTTAAGAAAAAAGAAAAAAAAGAAACCTAAAATCTACAGTAAAAACGTGGTGATCCTTTACTCAGAAGCCAGAATTCAACTGAAAGGTGCAGTTCACTGCATGTGTTGGTGCGTTTTAATCAAAAACAAGCACAACTTGTATTAAAATTGAGAAAATTAGTTTTTTGTTTTTGCAAAATAGAGCTTTTAAAAATTACATTTTACACTTTTATTAGCAGACCAAATTCTTGAATTTACCACTTCATGTTTTTGAGGTATTTTAGTTTTTATTTGTTTAACAAAGCTCTGCTTAGCATTCAAGAACATGAGAAACTGGAGAAATACCAGGAAAGTGATGGTGAAGGTGGTGCCTGTGGTAATTGGAGCACTCGGGGCAGTAACCCCCAAGCTGGAGGAGTGGCTACAACAGATACCTGGAAAGACCTCAGACCTCTCAGTCCAGATGGAACGGCTGAGATTCTGCCCCTGGTAGAGGACCCGTTCTCGGGTGAGAAACCCCCCACAGATTGTGAGAGGGGCGTTTTATTGCATTTTTCTGGACTGAGATATCTGAAGTTCTCCAGGGATCTGCTGTAACTCCTTTTGGGGGTTGCTGCCTCCAGTGCTCCAATCACCACGCCCACCTTCACATTTTAAACTTTCTCCAGTTCTTCCCTGAGTCCCTGGTATATCTTTATTCAAATATTAAGCTGGTCTTAAAAAAAAGAAAGAGAAGCCTTTGAACATTCTTTTCTAATTCGCACATTTTAAATAAAAAGTGTGCTTTGGAAGTAGCACTGGAGCGTCCACAGAATCTTCTAATTCATGACTACAGAACGAAAAACCTAAATACTTCCCTAAATGAACAAACCATCTTGAGACCTCTAAATGTTTAATAAACCCTTGGAAGGTTGTTTTCCTTCAGGTTTGGTTTCTGCAAAAACAAGCTTTCTGAAGTGATGAGTAAGGCGAGCTGCGTTAGAAGAGAACCAGACAAGATCAGGCAGGACATTGACGATGAGCGGCGTTTCGTGGTTGTTTTCGTACTCACTCTCTGTTCTAAGTGAAACTGATTGCAGGACAGAGTGATGGACCAGTAATGGACCAGCGGCATCAGCGCCTGGCTGAAGGTGGGAGCGTTAAGCAGCAAACGATTGAGCTCAAATTTACTGCTCTTGTTTGGGGGATACTGGATCCTAGTTGCCATGTCTGCCTCCTCCGTCCCGACGCGATCAATCTCAGAGGTGTTAAAAGAAGCCACAGACAGAAAATTCTTTAATTTGAAGATCAAATGTGGGATCTGTTGGACAGTCAGTGTAAAAACTCACCAAGGTTAGGTCGTCATGACCAAATAATCTGACACAACTGAGACTGTTTGTTTCTTCTTGACACATTTACTTCCCACACTGTCAGACTTGCTTAGATCAAAAGTTATTTACTCAAGCTTTACTAGTCATTAGGTTGTGTGCATTCCTCAAGGGTTTCTTTTCAGTTTGGGAATAATTTATTCCTTTTACAGATATCCATTCACATGAAAAAATTGGTAACAATCAAGGACGCAAACCAAATACTCCTTTCCTTCAGCAGGGATGTAGTGTAAGCTAGCTGCAGGGCACTGGAAAATCAGTCTGCATAACAGACACACCAAATTAACCCAAACAAGGCCTTTAGGGCTGTGGGTAAAAAGGGAAAAACGGGCAGAAAGGACATGCTGCTCGGGCAGGTGGATGTCTTGATTGCTGAATTGTGGTGGCTTCAAGTGTTAAGGCCGGTTTCTTGTAGCACTTTTAAATGTGGTAAGGATGACAGAGGTCATCACTACATGTCACAAGAGCAGCTGCATGGGTTGATATGAAAAACAACAGGACTTTAGCAGAAATGGGAGGAATCCTGAGAGTATCTCTCACCAAGTTGATGGCTGTGTCCAAATTCCCACCCTAACCCCTAGAGTGCACTATATAGCGCGTTCTCTATTTTGTAGAGCTGTCTGAATCTACAATTCCTAAATCCAGTGCCCTAGAAGACTCCCTGAAGTCTCTGTGAAAAACCAGTGTGCATCAATGCTCACTAGATCAGCAAATATAGACCACAATGCATTGCGTCGGAACAGTTTCTGGCCCAAAAATGTATTTAAATGTTTTTTTTAATAAATCAACGTTTTTCTCTTCAGGAGACAGTAGACTCATAAATATTTATCGCAAAACACTCATATTAATTAGATTCTAACTTTGTGAAATCGATGACGTCATATCCACAGTTTAAAAAAAAAAAAAAAGGTAGTGAGCATGGTGTCTGAATTGTCCTAAAACTCCGCCCTGACGCTCGAGACTTCCTGAAAGTCACCATTGTCTCCAAAAGGAAGTTTCTAGATGCACTAGGGCAATTTTCTACCAGAGGGTTGCTTGTCAAATTGTTACAGACAAAGGCAGAAATGGCTGTTTAAATGCAAAAAAAAGTAAAGGAAAAGGAAGCCAAACAATTCTGGATGCTGAGAGTCACTCATCTTGGTAAGTGTTGGCTTCTATAAGAAAAAAAAATTGCTCTGAAACGCTTAAGAGACCGCTGGTGTGTGTTAACCTGGTATTACCGTAGTTATGGAGCTGTGCTTACCTTCCAAATGCTTCTCTAAATTTGAAGTGCACTCTTCTCAGCACTGGAAGACGCGTATCAAACTGCAAAATATCCCTTTCCGTAAGACAACATGAGCTCAAAATGTAGACAAGCAGCACAAACGTCTGTGAGTTTCCTCCTTTTCTATGCTGATTGACTTTTAGTCTAGCAACTTTGATAACTTATAATGTCTTCCAAAGTTATTTTATTTTTTATTTTTGCTGTTCCACTGTCTGTCAGTCCGTCCTCACTGCTGAGTTGCAGCCAACTCTAGAAAACAGCAGGCCGGGGACCCTGGGAACCTGCAGATAGCTAAACCCTGCAGCACGGCGGCAGCTGGGTCCAGCACCTCGGAGTGTCTTCCATCAATTAACACCCAGCTGTTTTCCACACCAGTGTGAGGATGGAGGCCTCCTTGGCCCTTCTTTTACTGCTGGTGAATCAAACTGTGGGGGCGCAGTCAACCTGTGTGGTGGAGGGGTTGGGCGTTTTAGAAAACGCAACATATTGATCAACAGGAAAGAGTACAATAACTATGTGGCTGTTGCTTCCATAAGGAATAATAACGTAAAAACATTAGAATTACCCAAACGATAAGGAGGGAAGCAAAGCCAGAGGTTGCTGGTGGAGGTAAAAAGTCGAAGCTCACAGTAACAGAAGTGGAACACAGTTGGAGGTCAAGGCAGAAGAGATGAAGCGCCATGTTGGGGGGGGCAGAGCAGGAGGTGATGGGAGCAGAGGGCGAACAGATGCTGGGTGGTCGTTAGCAGGTTACACAAGAAGAGGTGGGACAGCAATTGGATGTAATGCTACTTTCACACCACCATCCACAAGAAACATTCAAGTGAGCACTGTCTGTGTGAACACGCATATGCACATGTCGAGCTTCTGCGTTCCAAACCCTCGCGTTCACGTGCCGCTATGCAAGTTTCTACGGCCGTTTTCGGGCTCTACGGCCAACACAAGCGGCCATTGAACGCATGCTGAAAGCTAAACCAGGTTGAACTTTGACCAATCAGGGACTCTGAATGGATGACGTCCCTACCATTTGGAACTTTATGGAGGAGAAATTAAGAATTGCAGTTTTTGCCCGGCTGTAATTCTAGGACACCAAGTTTTTTTTTATATAGATCAGAAAAGAGCTGTGAAAGAAAAAGCCTGGAGCGAGATTTGTCGGATTTATACTGCTTTAGCATTTCACACCAAGCCTCTTCCAACTGTAGGTGGCGGACATGCGTTAGGAAATAGTTGAAAAAGAAGAAGAGGCCCCTCCCTGCTCGTCCAGTGTGAACACCACATGCTAAACATCACAAATCCGGTGTGAAGGAAGGTCACAGAGATGGGAAAGATGCTCGGCGGAGAAGGGTCAGGGGTCAGAGCAGAAGGGGTGGAGCCTCTGCTTGGTGGTGTGGAGTGAAACATGACAGCGCTGCTCTGATTTCTCACTAATGAACTGGGGCGGTAAAAAACGAAGAGATGAACTTGCAGTCGGTGTAGCGTAAAAAAGAAGCTTTACTTCAATATATGAACAAAACCTTTGACATTATCATGCTTTGTATGTGCTGACAGATACTCCCGATAGCATAATGTTAATACTTGAACCGTAACGTTTCTGAGATCCTTAAGTGAGTCCAACTTTAGGGAAAAGTTCAGGTGACATATTAGAGGAAGAAATAAAATGACTTCTGGATTGTTTTGCAAGCATTTATTGACTCATTGCTGCAAAGTTTGGTGATAAGACTGATGGGACTTAGATGCAAAAAACTTCCATTAACTTGCTTTAATTACATACATTCAGGTTTTTCTTCAATTTGTTGCTATTTTCTTACGTCACTTTTTAATGTACCTCAACAATGCCACACTAATTCAAGATATAGAAGAAGCTTTGAGGAGGAGTTATGTTGTCTTGTATTTCCCTTTTCTTCTTTAGTCCTTTGTTTTCTAATAAAACACAACGAATCGACAGCAGTACCCCGTGTGGAACGCAGCACCTTGTTAGGCATTTTTAGCACAACCTGGGGATAAACGGGTGATCTTTTTTATCACCGATGCCATCTGCACACACAGAAATTCACCTTCAGTCAGATGTGCAACAAGAGTTGTGATTGACAGTTGTGCCCAGCAGGGATTTTTACCTGAGGGTTGGATCTTTAATGTTCTCTCAAAGTCTCGATTGTTCTTTTTTTTTTTCCCCCCCTTCCCACCACAGACAGGAGGGAATAGCAAAGAAAAAAGCAAAAGCTTTTGGGGGAAAAGAAATGTGCTCTGCATCTGTAAACCCCAGTCAAACGTTTTCTCGACAAAACCTGCCAAAGAGTAACATTAATGTTTGAGTGATAACTGTTTTCAGTCATTGTTGTTGAAAAGATGTGTTCCAAAAGGCGTGTCTTCAAAACTGGGTGGTTATCCAATAACTTTAATGGATCTTGCCAATTCGTGACTTAATCATTCATCTCATTCCTAAAAGGCAAATGCGTGCCAGTGCTTAAAATGAAATATCAAGCAGCAAGACGGTCCGTCATTACTTTTCACTTTTCAAATCAAACACGCCATTAAACCCTGTCCACAGCCCGTAGATTACTTTCTACAGCGGTTGTCCTTCTTCTTTCTACAAGGATACTGGGCTTGGAGGTATAAGAGCATTTGTCCTCTCTGCCTTTCAGTTTCTATGCTTCTTTGAACAGTGTAACCGAACAATGAAGCGTTCCATGTGTTTATTTTGATCATTTCATTCATAAGGTGCTAGGATATGGTATCGTCTCCTTTCTGTATGGTCCGCAGCTGTCCGGGACCACAAGGACCAGACTTTTTACGCAGTTCTACTTTATTACTATCCGAAAATTTCATCCCCACCACATACTTAAAAAAGATTTGCACACTAGTGAAAAGGAATTTTTGACATGGGAAATGACACACTTGCACATGCACACACACACACACAACACACGCTGCCTCAAAACAAAATAAAAGATGACCACACAGCAGGTGAAACAGTCAAAAAAATGTCAATCTTTTTTGGGTTTGAAAGAAAATTCACAATCTACTGACAAAACCAAAACAGACATATCGTGGAGAACCAAAGAACGTTCTGAAATTATTATGGGATGGCCACAGAACCTATGGCTTGGCTACTGTTTTGTGGCAAATGTGAAATTTGGCGATTTTCACATTTACACATATGGCAAAAGGAAACTTTTGTTCGGGTGATCTTCACAAACGTTCACACACATACTGCACCTCCAGCTTAAACGTAAAACCACAACTGAAGTTTTGTTGACTTTGGAAAGAAAAGGCCGCCATCTTGAATTAAAAAAAATCCTCTTTAGCACAAGCTACACATTTAAACTCCTTCTTGGGGTATCGATCTATTGCCTCCTAACTCATCTGGCATCTTTGGAAAGCTACTTGGGAGAAATGTTGGATTTAGAAATTTCTTGCATGAAAAAAAAAAGACATATGATATGAACATAAGAATGTGGGCTTGGCTAGCAAAAAATCTCAGTGCCTAAGACAATCCCAGACGTTACACAGACATGTTTGTCACCCCGAGGCGATCGAAAATGAAAATGGTTGCTATGGAAACGAAACCAACAGAAAAGGCAGCATTTTGAAATAAGTAGTCTTTATTTTTATGAATTTTGTCACAGGCAGCTCTGACCAGGGTAGCAGGGGCTGAAAGTGATGGTGAGGGGCGTGTAGCAGCCGCTCAATCAGCGAGGGCAGGTCAAAAGGGGGCAACAAGGAAGGGGAGGAGGGCAGCGCCTGCAGGCCAGACAACACCGCTCTGGACTTTGGTTTTTATTTCTTCCTCATCTGGTTCTTTGACCGCCTATGCTTTTGCCTTTAGAACTAGAAAGCTAAAGTCCTTTGTTAAACATAAAAAGGATTGGGGGGGAAAAGCGCACATTTCTAAACTTCATTTGAAATGTATCGCATTAAAAATATCAGCAGAAATCTTGACTTGGGCTTTTTTGCGGTCTTGAAAAGCGGTGCCATGCAGAGAGCTGAGCCCTTTTGCATTCGTCGCCCCAGAACGACAGACGAGGGAACTGAAGGAGGGCTCAGCAAAGACCCCACCGGAGCTCTGCTCCTGCTCGGTCAGCATCTGGCGCCATAGGGCTTCAAACACACAAACAACTACACACTAATATGCACTCCAGAGAGCAATTTAAAATCACCAATTACCTAACACATGCTTTGGGTCTGTGGGAGGAAGCCAGGATGTCAGGAGTAAACCCACGCATGAATGGAAGTAACATGCAAAGTCCACACAAAGAGGCCCACAGCTGGGATTTGAAGCAGCTAACCCCGACGGCGTGAGGCAGAAATTAAACACTTTAATATTTGTTCTTTTAAATGCAGTTCAGTCATTTTAAATTGTGGGTGTAAATAAATAATTGCAATTATACATTCTGATCAAACAAAGTAAAGTTAATAGAGGGTTTGCACGCTTTGATGTCATCTGTTGGCCACTTTTATAGCCTAGACTTAAAATTCAGTTAAAACAATTTACCTTTATTGAATTAATCTGGACTAAATTGGATTATGCTGATATGGAAAGTCTGGTACAATCTGGATTTCACCAACCAAATTGAGCAGAATCTGATTTAGATTTTTTTATCCTTATGTGGCATCTTCAAACAACCTTAATTGGCAATTTCTGAATACAACAAGTTGAACAGAACTTCCCTGCATATCTTTACAAATCAGAGATTCTAATAGTCCAGCTCCACCAATGAAGCTTTAGTGTTACCTGTCACTCACGGCTCTGTGCCGAACAGAAAGCAGAACATGTTCAGTGGATTAGTCGCTGGGTGAGAAGTAAATAGAATCTCCCAACTGTGTACCAAACAAACAACAGTAAACAAAGAGTTAGTTTTCCCTTTAGGCTGAGATGCATCACCCGTTTTACTGATGCCTCATGGGAGATGTGATATTAGTCTAGAAACACTGAAATTCGGAAAAGCAGTTCACAGTGGGAAGGATTTGATCAGTACTCCATTAAATGATCGGGTAAACAAAAAACAAAACAACTGAACTTTGAGAGCCCCTAAGCTCTCCTTAAATATTGGTTGCATTTGTGTCACTGGAGCCAAACTAAATAATTGAGTTAGTTTTTGGAGCAGAATGGAGAAAACTGAGCTAGTTTTCAGACATTAATTAGTCTCTCTAATCCTCCAACTTCTTCTGTTTGATCCAATAATCTCTCTGTTGCCTTTACACATAATCACTTTTAAACTCTAGAAAAAGCTCCTTTGCCCCAACAAACGTAGCGTTGACTGTTGGGACAGAGGAAATCCTGCAGAGCTGCAGCAATAAAAGACTGATCATCACACCAGCAGATTATATCTATAGGTTTTGATGACCGTTCATACAAAATTGCGTTTTTGATCCTAATTGTTTTACAATTTCCTGAATGTCTTGCTACAAATATTTTCTGCTAGTTATGTTAACTTATCAGCAAATGTGTATAAACACTCCAAAACAAGGCTGAACTCTAGTGGAAGACTCCAATGATGACAGAACAAAAATCAGGAGCAAGGAAGAGGAAATGCAGCTTTCTGCTCTTAATTCTCCCAAGGAATGGGGCTTTACAAGCATAGGAAGTGCTGGAATGCAGAGTTGTGCTTCAGAAAAAAAATGATTCAAACTTTTCATCCCAATGCTATGAAGACTTCAAGAAGGTCTCAAGAGTAAACTAGAGATTACAGTGCTAGTTAGGAACAATAGTCACAGTAATGGAGTCTTCTCACCACTCCCAAGCTTTCAGCTGAGCGATTAATACAAACCTTAAAATCACTTCATTGTAAGGCTGATGTTATCCACATGTAAAAATGTGTGAGCAAGCACAAAAAGTGTTGGAAATTCATGTTGGCCACCCGTAATATGTGCAGCCCAAAATGCACATTGCTGTAAGCTCGCACGTATTTTAACCGTAACCCCAACCTAATTACATTGGGCGTTGATTACAATAGTCGCCTCCTTATTGTAAATCCATTAATTTTTACTATTTACATTGAAACTAAAGTAACCAGTCAACACAATTTACAAGAAAACCCAGGAGTTGTGCTGTTAAACCCAAAACACAACAGACAAACATGGAGTCACATTTTGACCTTTCTTTTGAAATTTCAAATTTGAGACAAATTAGTGTGTGGATGATTTTTTTTTTCTTTACTGCTCTGATATTAAACATCTTTGTTAATCACTTGATTTTACATTATGTTTTTCCCCCAATCCCCAATTTTAAACAGGAAATACAAGGAATCACACGACTCATAAATTAACTTAAAAAACCCTAAATCCTAACATAGCTTAGCCATATGACATAAAACATAATCATGATATTTAAGGCTTCTATTCAACCTATGCACTGTCCAATTATTTGATTTATTCATTTGGAATCAAAAACAAATCCAAAACATTAGTTAAATATTGAAAAGATTGGTGCTTAATCAAAATCAATGCAATGAAAACTGGAATTAGGCGACATCTCAGCAGCATTTTAAAAACCCAGGTACAGGTTAGAAAAGCCACAGAAGTTAATGCATTTGAAAAGACAATGTTTTAGTCGTTATCTCAAGAAGTCCCTGAAACTCTATAAAGACGACCCCGTGGCTTGGGAACAGTAATATATTGGCTCCTTGTGAATCTGCAGACCTCAGACAGAAAAGTAAAAGAGCTGTCAGCTGAGGAAATGAAGGTCTGATTACACCAGCAATCTCACACCTGAGCCCCTCCGAGCCGCTCCCATACCACTAAATACAGATGGATGCACACAATCACGCACATGCAGGTGTATGCATGACCACATAATCCATTATTTTATTATTGGCACTCTGAGATTTGGGCTTACTGGTTTATTTGCAAGTGGAAAATAAATGCAGTTCTTTTGTGTTTTCACTGCTAGACAAACAGATTACAAATCCCACATAAATCCATAATGTTGTCTTTTGAAGGATAGAAGTATGGATTGGAAATACTTGCTTTTACCAACATGTAAAGAAAATTATTATTTTTACTTTTTTGACAGAAAAAAGGTTGTATTGCACATCTGGGACATGTGGGACGACAGTGACTCAGGTGGTTGAGCGGGTCGTCCAATGATCGAAGGGTCGGCGGTTCGATCTCCGCTCCCACCAGCCAAATGTCGTCGTGTCCTTGGGCAAGACACTTCCCCCTCCTTGCCTCCAGTGTGGCCTCCACTGGTGTGTGAATGTGTATGAATGATCCCGGTGATGGTCAGAGGAGCCGTAGGCGAAATGGCAGCCACGCCTCTGTCAGTCTGCCCCAGGGCAGCTGTGGCTACAACAGGAGCTACCATCACCAAGTATGAATGAGGAATGAATGAATAATGGACACAATGTAAGAGCTTTGAAAAGCGCAGAAAAATCCAATCTATTATTATCTATTCTATCTATTATCTACTACAGGTGAATGTGTGAAACTGCATTCACGGTGCCCTCTGAAATGAACGTACAAGCAACAACTTTCAAAGAAAAGTCTATGTAAATGAGCGTAAATGTGCGTTTCGGGCTTCCGCGTCAAAACTCTTGCGTTCACGTGTTGCTTTGTACATTTTTCTGACTCTTTATACTGAAAGTACAGCTCCACTGTACTCATCAGAGGCAACGTGGGATTCAGAGTCTTGCCCAAGGACACTTCCACACATGTGCAGGCAAGGGGGGGACTTGAACCGCCCCACTGCTGCACCACAACCGCCCCATACAAGATTGTTTACCAATCCAATTGTCACCACTACACCTGAGAGATTAACTGCCAATTCAGTGACAGTAAAGGGATGATGCAAGACGTTCATGCATAGTCCATTAACGGGGGCAAAAAGGATGGAGATTGTGTAAAGATGTGGCAGAAAGTGCTTAAAGACTCATTCCAATGAAAATGTGTTTTTTGATAATGCTAGGCTGGAGTTGTAAGGAGCTTTAAGCTAGCTGGAAAGAAAACAGAGAGCTCTTGGCTGTGGGCGACGGTGCTGCTCTCTAGAAAGGATGTCCTGAAAAACGACACATATTTTGATTTTGGTTCAAAACAGTATAATCATAATTAATAATGGATCAAACAATGTTTGGAGTGGAACTTTGAGGATGTGTTGCTGTGCGTCTCGCCTCTCAGTTTGATAAATGTGTTGACTGAACAGACACCGTGCGACTGATTGTGTTTGTTCAAATGCTTTTTCTGATTTTACCACAGAAGAGGATTGACAAGGGCATGTACTACTTGTTCAAATAGTGTGTCCTCCATATTTACATTCATAAATTAACTTCTAATATAAAGAAGGGGCCCTATACGTTGGGAAGACACCCCTGGTTTGTTGCACTTTGACACAAAGATTCTGACTTTGCAAAGTTAATCAATCATCATTATGTTGGGGTAACCCTTACCAAGTGCTTGTTGACAAAATGTAGGATTTTTCCCATGCTATGACGCCTGTTACTAAGATGATCCATTCAAAAGGACTGGACTTTGTCAGCTGGAGAAGCATGAAGCCGATTGCATTGATCTGATTCGGCTGAGCAACAGCAACGCACTGCAGCGGTTAGTCGACCTGCTGCCTGACATCTGAGTTTCCTTGCCGTCACGACACAAGGATCAAAAAGAACTGTCAGATGGTGTGTGGCAGGCTGACCTGGGATTTCTCACAGACCTGACAACTAGACTGAACGAGCTCCATGCAGAGCTGCAGGGCAAAGGCAGAGAGATGTGATGCAAATGATCAGCACCGTCGGTGCGTTTAAAGCTGCTGATCTCCCAGGTGGAAAAAAAAACAAAACACAGACACACTTTAAGAACAAAATAGTCTTTTCAGTCACAGTTTCACTGTTTTCAAACTTTGCTTCCACCTTGTAGTCATACATTTCATCTATATGCATAAATTCAATAAAATGTCAATATTTTCATGGGCTAATCTCTGTTTGATATTTTTGGGATGTGATTCCATATGAGAGTGAAGTATACATTGTACAATTTGACTTGTTGCATATATGGTCTGCTAAACCTATAAAATATATTCCAGTTCGAGGCCACAGTGATGCTGGAGCCTACCCCTCACTTTTCCTTCTCAGTCCACCTGAGATCTTGTAGGTATTTTGTACAATTGTTAAAACACATCAAGCCCGGATGGCCCATTAGGCTGCATGTAGGACTGACGCATGGGAAACCAGGGTTCGTTTACCAGGGGGCGTGTGCTTCATCCAGTGTGGGTGCTTGGGCAACACCCTTAACGCTTCCAAACTATGCAGCCACAAGGGGGCCCCCGGTCTGGGTCTCCCTGTGACGGTCCCCAGCCCGGATAAAACACAGGGTTGTGTCAGGAAGAGGTCTCCTGGGTAGAAACTCTCTGCCAAACCATCTGTGTGGATCAGTCAAAGCTGATTCGCTGTGACGACCCCTGAAGGGATAACATAGATGAAATAGAACACAGATGAGATTCCTGATTAAACAGGGAGTTTTTTAAGAACCCAGACTTTTTATTAATTATGTGTATTTTACCACAAATCAAATGGACAACAGAATCCAGTTCTGATATTTTCTGCTACACTGATGTCACCGTGGGTTCTTATGGGTTAAAACAAAGCAAACTTTTTCCACATTTATACAAGAGCAGGGTGTTAAACATCCATTTCATGAAATGAGCTCATACTTCTTCTAAAGAACCTTTATAACCCACATGGTAAATTCACAAACATGCCAGCATACTTTGTTTCAAAAGAAGTCATAAATGTTCGGTTCCATCAAAAAATTGTTTATGTGCAACAAGGAATGATATTTTAGTTGATAGTTTTGCTTGACTCGCTGAAGTTGAAATGGATTTGGATGCAACAGCCTCTGTTATTGTCTCTGTCTGATCTGCTTTTCATGACTGTCAGTCATTCTCCCCGAATGTTTGCTGGTTTCTTTTTCATCGTCGTCTGTGGTTTGTGCTGCAATACAATGTCAGAGAACAAAACAGCTTACCTCCACTTTCATGAAAAAATATAAACTGTTTAGCACAAACTTTGGCTGTTATTGTTGTTGGGAACTGAGCGACTTTATCTCTTATTTATCTCCACTTTTTTATAGGTAAAATTGGAAAACAAAGTCTTCGCTGGGCAACTTTTAATTAAATAGATCTAGATGAATTCTCACTGATCATCGCCTTGAAAGGAATTCAGTTAGCAAAGATACGAAACTATGGTTCTGACAGACCCTGCAGACTCTCAGGTGGGAGGAGCCAAACAGACAAAGTAACTGTGGTGACGAACTCAAAAAACTTAGCTTTTGTGCAACTGTTTGGCCTGAGGTTAGTCATCGCATCTGGTTTTGGACTGTGATGTGTTGTGAAAGTCAACTGTGATGCAGTACTTTGTAATATATGGTGTTGCATACATTTTGTTTATTGCAACTGTGATAACTGTCAATGGTGAAATCACAGATTGACCGCCTGTCATTGGCTTGTTGTTGGCTTCTGTTTAATCGTAGTTGTTTTGCGAGCCAAAAGCTCCCTTATTCCCATCTTCTACAGGCAACTGGTTTAGTCAAATCTGCCTCTGGAAAAGATGGGATTAAAACTGTCGACTTCCTGAGGGGTTCGCTGGCTTGTGCATGAAAAAGTCAGTTCCCATTTATTTCAGTGTACAAAGACCCAACTTAACAACAGAAATGGGAAAAAAAAAAACCATTCTGCAGGGCCGACATCTCTTTTCTTCTCTTTGGCTACACTGAATGTGCAAGACAATAATACTGGTGCTGCACTTCAATTAACTTTTCATTCATTCATTCATTCTTCTTCCGTTTTTTCCCTTTCGGGGTCACGGGTCTGCTGGACCCTATCCCAGCCACTTGTGGGCGAAGGCAGGGGACACCCTGGACATGTCGCCAGACTGTCAATTAACTTGATTATTCTAATTTGAATCAAAATTTGAATCAAAATTTGTCGATTGTCCATGGGGTAGATACTGAGGCTTTTGGCTTCTCTTGTGTTATGACCCTTGTCATATTTGTGTATGTTTTTTATTTCATTTGTTATTTTGTATATTGAGTGTTTGTGTAGGGGTGTGAAAGGGCTTTTGGTATGTGTGTAGGGTCTCTGTTCTTTTCCAGGCGACGTAGGTTGCTGCACTAAGACCTTCTGGCTGCCCTGGATGAGTGGCTGGTGCTGGCTCAGGATTGGAGGGAGGAAGATTGGTGGCTGCACGTGATTGGAGGATGGGACTTTAAATATCTGGCATCTCCACTGCCCCATTGGGGGAAGATGTTTAAATATGATGAATGTCAAAGCATGACAGTCTGACTTCAAATAGCACACAAATATAATAAAGGTCACAGCAAAAATGAAGAAAGCTAACATAAAGATTGCAGCAATAGAATGTGCAAATGGCAAATGCAAAGGAGGAAGTTTCGCCATGACTATGGATGGAAATGTGTGTACACCTAAAAGGCAAAAATAACAGTGGGAGGAACATAAAAACCCAAATGTGTGCTCCCAAATTGGTGCAATAGCAGCTTAATGTTTAAAGGAACTACCTTTTTATGTAACCTAAAACCAATTTCTTTGTGTCCCTACGGCCTTTTTCTGGGTGCACAAGTATTTGCAGTTTATGGCTGTAATTCTGAAACCCCTATTAGCGTGCAGCTTAACCGCTTCTGTGTTTTGCTCTGTGATGAATTGGTAACCTGTATAAAAAAAATAAAAAGAAGAGCGTATTCCCCCTTCTGACAGGTGTTCCACTGTGATGAGCCCCTTCATTTAGCTCTCCAAAGGACACGCAGCTATAGGTGGCAGAAACGTTTGAACAAGGCTGCCATTGAATTTCTTCAATAACAAAAGCAATCCGTGTCACTCAGCCAGCTGCAGGGGGATATCCGTGCTTTGAGCACTGTTTATTTTTCACAGTCTCAATTCACGCTGGAAGATATGAAGTTACTTTTTCCTGTGTGTAATTGAGAGGACAAGAAGAGCTAAGTATGGCGCACAGAGTGTATCTGTAACTCAGAAACGAGTCAGTGTAATGTATAACCTCCCGTGTCAACACAGTTGGAGACAAAGCTTTCTATTTTGGAGTCACAATGGGGCGACTGTGGTGGAGAGGTTTTTATTTATTTACTTTTTTGGCTGAGATTCGAAACCTAGGGGCCAATGGAACCACGACTTGATTTTAGTATAATGAATCAAAAAAGATGCGGGAGGCATGATGAAGAACTGTGATGTATAGTTTTTGGATTCTACCTTTGAAAATGTGATATAAAATTAGACAGAAAGCAAGATAGTAAAATGTAAAAATATTGGGAATTTTAAAAAAAAATGTATTTAACAAAATAACCAATTTAAAGAAATTCAAGCGTAAGCACTATGGAAATATTTATTTAAAGCAATTAGTGAAATTAAGTGATGTCTTCTACCATCCCCTAGCGCCGCCCCTACCATGCATCATAAGTGCTTGCAACAGGACAATGGTACGTTCCATTTTCAACGAGCTTCAAGGGAAATGCAAGACACACCTGCGCTCCTCTAGACATGGAACTTGAACTGCCCATCTTTATGACCCTCCATGGGACCGGACAACTCAAAAACATGCAGCACCCGTACAGGGCAACCCCAACACAGGTGGAAGTGACTATCTCATCCAGCAAGTTTCTTTGTGGAATTCTTTTTTTTTTTTTTGATAGAAAACTTTAAACTTTTCACTTCTTGCAGTCTTTTCTTCCCATGAATTTATCCTTGGATGACATGCTGACAACTGATGCGGTTTAATTCAATAATCTTCAAACATGATTGTGTCTGTGGATGTCACTTATGAACCCACTGTGAGCAAATGTGTTCTCAGCCCGACACTTACAAATAGTTTGTCACACTTAAGTACTTTCGCTATCAGAGTTCAGAATTCCCCTGGAGTTGCTTCTGGAAGTCAATTATGCCTTACTTGTAAATTAGCCACCATTAGAAAATAACCAGCATGGACCACCAGGGGAAAAGTGGGACTAATGAGATTCACTTGAACTTTTTTCTTTTTTATGTCCAAGTGACATTTTCAAGCTACAATTTCATGCTGAACTATCAACTCCATACCTGTTTGTTGTTAAAGTGTTACCCATTCCCTTTACCCTGTATGCCAACTCAAATAACTCCGTGAAAACTCCAGATGGATCAGCTTTTCAGAAGTGTGGTGCAATCAACTATGTGCATACTGTATGCTTTGTGCTGCATGCCATTAGCTTCAAGTCTGCGTTGGTATTAATGATTGACTCTTTATGAGAACTGGACTGAGTGACCCCCTCCCTTCCCATATTCCAAACAGGAAGTAGCCGCTGGCTCCAAGAGGCCAAAATCCCATAGACTTCTATAGAGAAACAACCCGCTGTTATTCAGTTGTATTTGTCAGAATTACCATTCTTACTCTGTTACCTTTTTTAGCATGTTCTTAATAATCTGATTTTTTTCTTTTTCCTTTTTTCTTTATTGGAAGTTATGAACCGACCAATCAATAGAAGTAAGTGGTCTCACATCAAACGTTTGACATTTTTGATCGTCAGATTCTCCTGAGCACGCTTTCAGCTATTAGGAACGTGGACTTCCAAGAAACGTACTCGTTACTAGCCAGAGTGGTTGTCATAGAAACGTTAACTCAGACCGACTTGAATCGCTGCTTACTGACGTAGTCTGGCTCCAACATGGCAACATCCGCATCGCGAAATAAATTGTGGATGAATTGACTCTGATTGGTTGGAGCTGGGAGTAAACCTTTTTCTATGTGTGATGTCACACTGACTCGGTCCAGCTCTCATATACAGTCAATGATACCAATTCATGCCAAGCCAAGGAACAATCTCTGAATTTTGACCTTTTTTTTTTTTTTTTATCTTGAGAGCTACTAAACTCACAGGATGTGTGCATGTAAAATAATAAATCAGACAGGGTCTCAAAAGTACTTTTATAGATGTTGTGACTTTAATTGTTTTACTAATCTAAAAAGAGGATGTGATTATTGTTTGTGCATGATCATTTAATTTAAAATCTATTTCTGAAATGGGAATTAATAGTTTCATGGCATCCTCTACAAATAAAATGACTTTGGCAAAAATGGAGAAAATCAATATCTTCATCTTGTAGAGCCAGTTGAGTTCTGTCCAACAGTGAGGTGTCTCATCCACTATCCTCTGAATGGGAGAAGATTACTGTTGGCGAGGTGCAGGGTGGCTTAAAGCATCTGTGTTCCAGCCAGGAAGACTGTGCTAAATGACAAGAAAAGTTTCAGTTTGAAACATCTACAGTATGGGTCAAAACATTGGCTCCTTCAGCTCTGCAGTGTCTGGTGGGATTGGTACTCTGAACGAACAGCACTCCTATCGCCAGCTTCCGAAGCTGTTGCTTAATTATTTCTTATATTTGGTTTTATTTCTCTAAGGTCATTAGCGGCACATTGTTAACCTAAAGATATAATAAAATGTGAAAAACAACAATGATATATTTTTGCTATGACAATGCATAAAAAAAAAAACTACAATATTTTCAAAGACTCACTCCAATCATCTTTTGATCTATAGTAAAAGCATTCCCATTGGTTGTTCAGTTATGATTATGACATTTTTGGCCTAAATCAAAAAAACTTTCGTTTTCTAGGACACAGTTTCTGCAGAGCGTCAGTAATAAAAAAAATGCCTCTGAGTTGCGGTCATTGTGAAGCAACCCCGCCCCTCCTCCCCTCCCCAGCTTGTGACCCAATGTGCTTTCTATGTCACAAATATCCTCTTTTTTTTAATGGCATTTTTGCATCCGCTCCTGATTTACAGCGATGTGAAAAAAAAGTGCACTTTATTTTGTAGCTCCATCACCCACTGTTCTCATCACATGTAAAAATATCTCCACATGCTATTTTAGTATTTTAAACTTTAAAAGAATTAGTCTAATATAAAAGTCAAATACTGTCTTAGTGGAACCACAGGAACCACATTTGCACAGAATTGCCTTTCAGTTTTGCCAACATATTTGTCAAACTTACAAGCAAGTGTACAGTATTATAATATGTTATTTCAAATTATTTAATAAGAAGATAGAAAAACTGCAGACTTTTTTTGCTGCAGCTTTCAATTTTTATTTTATTTTTTTTGGAAGGGGGGTGCAAACTCACAACCTACTTATTCAAAAGAGAAGAGAACTACAGGTACTCTCATTAAACATGCAGGACAGAAACATACTAAGGTAAGGGTCTGTATGAAGCTAAAGAATGACGGCTACATCAACATTTTAACACCTGAGCTTTAGCCTCAGCGGTCACTTTCTTTCGGCTACCGTAAATCTTTAACCGTTTACGCAACATAACTCCAGTGAATTCTGAATTGCAGAAAAGCCGCTTTGTGCCGTCATGCAACTCTTAGTAATATGTTGCATATTGGAGCAAAGTCAGTACAAAAAGTAGCGCTACTCCACATCAGCATCAGCTGATTCACGCTGATCGTGGAAACAATCAAGGAGTTACAGTAAGTCGTGTGTTACTTAGGTGTTCCTGCCAGATGAAATCAATTTGCTGTGATTGAATCCTTTACCCTTTAAAAGTAAACTGGAATAAATAGTGAGTACCTCGGTTTGGCCAAAATGTACACTTTGCTTTATTTTTCATCTTTTTAATTTTTATTTAATCATTTTACTCACATAAAGTAAACTTGGCAAAAATGTAAATATGTCCCATCCTATGTATCCAGTCACTCTATGTCTTTACTGATTAAGCCACTGAAACCATCTGTCAGCACTCTGGGTTACAAGGAGCTGCCTTTTGATCAAGCGTCATGCCTGCTGGTACTTGCTGCTGTACTAAAATGGAAAGAGAATTCAATTATTTTCAGCTCTGTTGTTCCATATTAATTATGACACATGGTAGAGGCAACACCGGATAGAGTGATAATAGATTTAAATAGATTACCGGCCAACTGGGTGACCGTATTAAGTGTTGAGCGGAGGCATTTCCGTGCTTGGTAAGTGTTGATTTTTGCATATATTTATTTAGCAAATTGTGAATGCTCTGCTTAAACTTAATGGAGACAAATGACAGCACTGACCAATGGAGCCTTTATTGATTGGCTTCCCTTTGAAATCCAGAGTTAATAAAGTGACTGTCAACGTCAGTAAAAAAGAAAAAAAAAGAAGCTGCCTTTTCGCTACAGTAACCAAGAGGAGGTTTGGAATATAGATGGATCAAGTTATAAACTCTGGAAGTCACTGTTTATCAGTTTAATCTAACTTATAAAAAAACAAATGCATATCTAATTAGTAATAAACTCATTGATGCCTGACAACAGTATAAAGATAGACGGCAAAATTATGAAAGAAAATGGAAATATTAAAAAATCTAAAATGAGCAGTGATTCTTTCACGCATCGTGTCACACACCACAAAAGAATTAAATGGTTGAAAAATGTTTGGCACTAGCATTACATTCTGTACAAAGCTATAATTTTGATTTCTTATCTTTACAAACATTAATGTATCTGATTATTTTGCCTGTAAAGTGCCTACACCTTGCAAAATCAACTTTTTTGAGTGTTTACGTGTATTATAATGTTAATTCCTCACTTAAAACAACTCCAAAGCAGTATTTTGATCCATTCCCAACCCACAAAAACCAGTGGGTCCTCACATTGTGTGGGGAACAACCCAAAATGGGGAACAGTCCCTCACAGGAAGAGGCAGAGATGCCGGCCAACCCCCAGGCTAACACACACTCCCACCTTCTCCACAGAGCTCGCCCTGATCAGTGAAAACACTTTCCTTTTTTATATGCACAGTATTCACATCCATCTTTAGTCAACACATAGGGTTTGTTGTTTGCTTCCGTGGGCGAAACGCAGACAAACGAAGGCAATCGAACCAAACCAATACCACTACGCCTCTTCCCAGCCCGTCTGAACCAAGTCCACCAGATGTTTTTCCTGTAAAATAAAACGATTATAATGATGCCATCTCAGACGTCGATGAGTCAGCTTATATGGCAGAGGCTGAGGACCGAATTTTTACTTCACAAAGAGATTAAAGCAGTCAACTCTAATTGAAAAAAAAAAAACCTTTTACAACCTTTTTCTAACCTTTAGGAAGCCCACTGTTGGTTTTTTTCCAATCATACATCATCATAGAGAGAGTTTTCATGTTAGCCTCTTTTTTGGAGCGATGATTTTCAAGACTTACTTGATAGGAATATTTATATGTTTTAATACTATTATACCAATCATTTTTTCTGAAGTCATTCCTTTATGACTCATTAGTACCTTGCTGTGAATGGCCATAAAATGAATAAAATGTCACCAAGTTCTTGTTTTTTTTTCCCTCCATCTACCTATTTATTGTCTAACTTGACCTGAAAGTTGGAAGAGAGTTTTTAATCACTTTACACAGATAAGCTACTGTTGCCAAATATTTGCTATTACTTCCTGGGCCCATTTATTCAGAGCACACTAATCAATACGTGCTTGTATTCCTGGCCTTTCAAGTTAAGACTAAGGTGATTCCTTGAACAAAGTCACTTGAAAGTAATTCAGAGATCGCCAGAGGCAACCACTCTGTCTGACTGCTCTGCTTCATGAAGGAGATGTGTTTCACAAGGGGGGTAGGCTGCACAGTTTCACTGTGACGGAAAAAAACTAAAAAGTCTGTCTTCTGGCCTTTGAGCGCGTGAGATGGTTTGTTTGAGAAGTGACCACGATCAGATTTCTGTGACCGTTGAAACCCTCATTAGCCGTGGACTAAGACAGACCTCCAAATCTGACCAAGTCTCATCTTAAAAGGACACAACTTCTGTCAGTTGTAATTAGCGGACTAATAGAACAGCGGTGAGGCCGCAGCAGTCAGACAGCAGTCGCAAGAAAAGTCAGATCTGTCTGCAGTTTTTATCTGTTTGTGCAGATGGGTGGACCGACTTTTATTTCCAGGACAGCCTTGGCAATCAAACTGTCACACGGCTTGATGGATGGGAGGCTTCACGGTGTTTGTTGGGCAGGTTTACGTGCCGTGCAGGAATGTGTTTTTTCTGTGTAACACAACCTTTCCATCGTTGTACGTTAACATCTTTAAAGTTGCGTTGCCTTAGGGTTGGCTCCTACCGAGGTCAGGTTTGGGTCTGTAGATCTCTGGCTCCTGTGCCTCCAGAATGTCTGAGTCTGGTGCCAAACGCTGAATAAGATGTGCTTCTAATGGAACTTTTTTTTTTTTTTTTACCCCTTTACTTCTCTCATCTTTGCTTTTGACGTTCTTGTTCCTCAAGTTTTTCTGACGAGGGTTCCCACCATGTGTCGTGGGTGATTGCGGTTATTGTAACAACATTCAAGCACGCTTTATAGACCCACTTTAAGAAAAATTATCTTTTCGATGCTTTTGTATTATTTTTCTCATCATGTAGGACATAGAGGAGGTATGGAAAATTCAGATTAAAATAGCATCTCTTGAGTATTTTATTTTATTCAAAACATTGAGAATTAGGAGCAGACGAAAAAATGCCGTTTGAAAAGTTAGGAGGTCAACCTCTTGTAGATAAATAGATCCATGTTCGCCTTTGTTTTCCTCGTCTGAGCTGGGAACTGGCTCAAATCTACATCTGGATACTTCAAATATTTCTCGCCATTTTTGTTGCACCTGCAAAGTTTGATTGCGGTTGTGAGGGGCTGTGAGCCAGTGAGAGAGAGAGTGTTATGAAAGGGCTGATGGGAAGTGAAATGAGTCGAATGTCTGATGAACTCCTGCTGCTCTGCAGAAACTAGGCCCTAGAAAATGACACAGGTTTTAGATTTTGGCTAAAAATGACATAATCCTAATTAAACTGGAAATGCTTTGAAAATAGATCAAAAGATGATTGAAGTGGGACTTTATTACCATCAACATTTTGATTGTTGGAAAAGACATCAAACTCTGACTTAA
The DNA here is from genome assembly GCA_023969325.1 of Oryzias curvinotus. Lineage (NCBI taxonomy): Eukaryota > Metazoa > Chordata > Actinopteri > Beloniformes > Adrianichthyidae > Oryzias > Oryzias curvinotus. The sequence continues at coordinate 4,321,944 of CM043726.1, read as the reverse complement.
GAAAGCCTATTGGTAATAAAACAGTCTGAAGGAGGCAGCTGCACAAACTCAGATTCTCTTTTAAAGTCAGAAATTTTCCAAATCGTTTAATTTGGATAAAATACCTTCAAGTCAATTTTTGCATTGTTTGCATTTGTTTCACCACACAGGAAATTTTTACAAAGAACTAACAGAACTTTCTGTGAAGTTTGTGATCTTTGATTTGGGTTTAGTCAGTTATGTTGTGGTTTTTGGTCATGTTTTGTTTCCCTATCAGTCACTCCAGGCTGTTTGTCTTTCCTTAACATTTTTCAAAGAAGAATCCAAAACTACATCTGGAGGCTTCATTAGGGAAAGTGTAAATAAGTGGCTTTTTGTTTGAGTTTGGTTTTAGTCATGTTGTCCAAGGTTTCAGTGCCTCTCTGCATTTGATCACACTCAGTTTGTCTGTTTTTGCTCAGAGTTATGTCAGGTTTTACGTTTATCCAAGTTCCACCAAGCCTGGCTTCCTGCATTTGGTTTCCAGTATTGCCAATTCCAAAGTGAACCGCTGTGTTTTGTGGTTTGTGCAACAATAGAATCATGCAATTTAATGTCACCAATGGAGATGTGAATTTAAAAGCATCATCCATGTCTTAGACTCTTCAGGGAGTGGCTGATTCTGGCTGGAAACAAACACTGTTAGGAGTCAGTGCTGTGCATTGTATTGTCAAACTTGGCTGTGATGTGTGTATTCTTGTTTCAATGGTATTTCAAAGCTGGCAGCTTCCGCAGCTGTAACAGCAGCTGTAAAAACGGCTCGTTTTGTGACGGTGTGATGCTTTGGTGCAACTGCCCCAACCTGGGGTTTTAACAGCTGAAACAGTTGTGTGATACTGCATAGGTATGACAGGACTGCAACAATATTAACACATTCAAGCGCTACAGACGGTCACTAACCAGAGTTTGGTAGCCGAGTACAACAAAACACAAAAAGAGACACGTAAAGGCATACAGCCTCATGGAGCGCCTGGACAAGTCTAACAATTCAATTATCATGTCTCTGATCCCGAAAGAAGCTCATGCCGCTGCACTTATGCCTTGAGGATACACTCTGTCACAGAAATTAGCCTCTTTTTAAATGATTGTAAACCATAGTTTTGGTTTTTTTGTTTAGATTTTTTATTTATTTTTTGTTATGTATGTTATTTCTGTCTTCTTTTATGGACCGCATCTGAGTCTGAAATAAAGTGAATTATTATGTTATAATGATTCCCTTTATCAACATTCGCACTAACTAGAGAAAGACATCATTACATGTCTTTGTATTAGTGCCATTAGTGCACCAGGACATGGCACAACACATCCCATGGATGACAGATCTGGTTCTGACTTCTCATTTAGAGCAGTCCCACATCATAATGTACGTCTAACCAAACCAGGATTTCCAGTTTCTTGGCAGTTTTACAGCCCAGTAAGTCCAACTGTAGCCTCAAAACAAGCCAGACTTTTTTTTTCAGACTCAGAGTGCCCAACTGGGAGTGTTTCAGTTCCAAGTTTAACTGCAGGTAGTTGGTATTAGTTAGCAGAAGAATGATGCAGAGAATACTCTAACAGTCTGGAATTTTGGATTGATGTAAAGACGTAGTCACACCTGCTCTTATGGTAAAATGGCGTATAATTGTATATAGCGCCTTCTACCTTCCTTGAAGGCCCACAGATAGGCACAAACCCATTCAAACATTCACACACTGGTGGCAGCTCTGCTGCCGAACACTGGCGCCAACCTTCCACCAGAGGCAAGGTGGGGTTCAGCGTCTTGCTCAAGGACACTTCGACACAACGCTGCACCATCGGCCGCCCTCATGGGTAGATACAGGCTGTCTATGGGCAAAAAATGCATGTGTGGGGTAAGGGGTGGCCCGCATGAAATAGCAAAGTTGTAGACCACTTAGGTGAGCTTGTAAAGCAAAAAATTTCACGCACATTTTCTTCTGGGCACACTGTGAGCAACAGGTCACAGCAAACGCTTATTTAACGTAGAAATGTAGGTGAGACGCTTGCATGTTGTGCAGATTTTTCAGCTTTTAATCCCCCTCCCAAATCCAGCTGACGGTGCCTAGGGGGCCTTGGAGGGTTGGTAGGTGCAGACTCCTTCCAACCTCATGAGGGTCAGACAGTCCCCATCTAGCCACAGCGACAACTGGGGCTAATGCTGAGTGCGGTATAGTGCACACTGTACAACATTGCCCCACCTAATTGTTAAAATGTGCACAACTTATCCTCACAAATACTTTATGGAACACTTAGAACATGCACGAGAATTGTAAATTCCATTTTTCGTGAGGCTCAAGGGAACTGCAAGACACATCTGCCCTCCCCTTAAGATGCTCCTGTCTACAACCCTCCATGGGCCCGGACAACCCAACAAGCTGTGCACCCATGCGACTAAAGCCTTAGATGTAAGCACAGTTCCGTTTTCTATCATCACTGCTACTCAGGGGGCAATGCTTTTGTCCTTGCATCGCACTGCAGGTTTAACCGATTAAATACATCTGCTTCTGTAATGGAGTAAAGGACACACAAGGGCAGAGATAATCCTCGCCTGAAGGTTCAGTGTGAACTGACCACAGGAAAGTGGAAGCAAAACCTCTGTCAGTTACTGGTACTCTCATAACTTTGGTGTAGACCTCATAGTTGATGATTTAATGGTTCAGGCATAAACATATTTTTCTTCAAAGTTTGAAGGATTTCAATGAACATAAATGTAGGAAGAGTTTCTATATTCTATGTGTTATGACAAAGAGTAACCAGGGTAAACAAAGGATGTATTTGCAATTTTCTTTTAATAGAATAAGCAGCTTACTCTCAGCTGTGGTGACCTCTAATTGAGACTGCACACATTGTGGACTAAACATCTAGACTGAAACTCAAACTCTGCTCTAAAAGAATAAGACAAATTCTATGAACATCAGAACAAAAGTAATTATTAAAGAACAAACTTTTGCTTTTGTTATCTTTTTAAAGTAACAAAAGGCAGCCACTGTAAAAAACCAATTTGCTTAAAAGCTGAATGAATTAGGAGATATTGCCGCCACTCCGGCTGCTATCGTTGGTGAACGTTTGTACAAAGCAAATGCAGTACCTCCACAAAAGCTTTCTCTGAAGTATTTTTTGTTACATTTTTGTCATCCTTCATCACAACACTCTGGTTTTAGTGTCAATTTGGTTCAGAGGCAGCTCGAGCCCACTTTTATTATAATACGATGTCTCTTTCTCTACTGTTTGTAAGAGCTTAACACAAGCCTTTTATCTGTCCTTCCATTCTGCAGAGTTAAGCAAAGCTTTCTCTGTTTTTTATTATAAATATAGGTGTTTGACCAAAAACTCTCAGCTGAATACACTCTGAGAGTGCTGGGATTAAAATTTTGACTTTAGTTTTTCAGTCAGGGTAACGCCGAGATTTGATGGAATGATGATAATATTTTTGAAATGACCAGTGGGGCAACAAGTCGCAGGCTGTTCAGTTTTTTGACTCGCAAAGTGTCACCATGTCATCAATAAAATATAGTGTACATATACACTCATATATTGTATATGTATGTGTATAAGCACTTCATGACTTAAAAAAAAACATAAAAGGGTTTTTAATGTCCCACTCTGATCATCTTTTGATCTATTTTCAAAGCGTTCCCGGTGGTCTTTTTATTATGATTTTGCTGTTTTTAGCCAAAAACAAAACAAAACTTGTTTTCTAGGATATTGCTTCTGCAGGGCAGCACTAGTACATTTAAAATCTGTCTCTGAGTTGTGGGCGGGACCATTGGCGTGATGCAACCCCACCCCTACTTCCTCTTCCTGATGCTGAGAGTTCCCCCGTTAGCTTACACCCCCCACACCCCCAACCTAACACAACTGGTGCACTAAAATGCTGAGCAATATTTATATAATATAAACTAATATATTAGTTTTGAGCCAGATGCCAGCTCGCTCGAGGAAAACAGACATAAATGGATCTATTTTTCTGCAAGTGGATGCATCAGAACGGAGCGGAAGAGGAAGCTTGAGGTACATTCTATCTAACAAATACAATCTTTTTGAAATGCCCTTTTGATTTGAATAAAGCAATTTTCAGCTAAATTTCCTTCATTTGTATCTTTATTATGAGACTAATGCCACAAGAACACGTTAAAAACACCATTCTCATCTGAGTGGGACCTTAAGATAGACACATTTTAGTAGGCAAGTTTAGATAAAGGTCTAATCTGTCACTGTGGTGTCTGGAAGCGGTGAGAGGGGTCAAACCAGCATCCAAGACCTCTGACTCCATTCACGCCAGGATCACAAACTGTTTAGACCAGAAACTCTAATTAAATGTTGAATCCAATTATAGGAATGGTAATGAAATGTTCAAATGTGTGAGCTGCTCATTGAGGTGTTTAATTACCAGGAAGTCTGCTCTTCTGAGAGATGCCACACTTCAGACTGTGGTTGAAGAAGAGATGGACACGAGCTCCGTAGATTACATCTGACTCCTGCTTCCATTCATAAAGTTACTGTAGTGTAAAAGACTCTCACATCTCAGTGTTTTTTTCCAGTTTTAAGATTAATGGATGAGCAAAACTAGGAAATGAATAAAATACATTTAAATGCCAAAAGGAAATGAATTGAAATGATTTGCGTCTTTATACATAATATCAAGTTAATGAGACCCATTCCATCTAAGCTCACGCACACAAGCTAAGTCCTGATTCGACTTTATCAAAGCCGCAGCACAACCCTCCTCCCACGTAGTTTAGTGAGCCTGATTGCATGTGTGCCAGAGGATCACAGCTGTTGACATTCTAATAAGTCTTGCAAGTCGTATGAAAATTTGAGATATATTCTGACAAAGAAACTGCTCTATTGACTGATTGAGTACTGTGAAAACAGAATTCTGTCTGATTGTTAGGGTGTTTTTTTTACTATATTTATTCAAACACATCATAGAAAATGTATTTTAGCATTTGAACTATGAAAATATTATCCAGAAAATGTTTTTAATGTTATATTTAAATCCAATCATCTTTAGATCCATTTAAAAAGTGTTCTTAGTGGCCGTTTAATGACGACTATGCCGTTTTGAGACTAAAATTGTAAACCTGTTTCATTTCCTAGCACATCGTTTCTGCAGGGCGCCACTAGCTGACTAGAAATTCTCCTCTGAGTTGTGGGCGGGACAGGTGGTACGGAGCAACCCCACCCCCCTTCCCCTCCCCTTTGCTCTTTGTTTACATGCTCTCCTGCTAGCTTACAGTCCCTCACACCGTCAACCTGACATATTAGGGGGGCAACAAAAATGGCGACTGATGTTGGAGCTTTCCAGCCAAGCTTGTGGCCTGTCCAGCATGTTTTCTATGGTACACATGTGTTCTTTATCCGCCAGCATTTTCTTCTGCTCCCAATTCACAATGATTCAAATAACAGAAATGCTTAGACATGCCATTTTAAGCTTAATTTTCTTAATATATATTCAGAAAAATGCAACAAGAACATGTTAAAACACCCAAAAAAAGGGTTTTTTTTTATCATTGTGGATTTCTAAAGACAGCTTCTGTCTGCTTTTCTTTAAATCTTAGTCTATGACCAGAGCTTTACTGACTCAAGCCAACTGCTAATGAAAAGACATTTTCTTTGTCTAATAGTGATGGAAGGTGAATCCTACTGATGAGTCAATCAGCTAAATTCCATTTTACCAGCACAGCTCCCTTAACTGTGTTGTGTTCAAAGCCATGTAAAGTTCTGTCCTACGTTGGCTCTTGTTGTTTCTGTAATGGAATTTTTTGGAGTATAATGTAATCTTTTGTTACGTATTTTTTTTAATTTACCATATTTTTCGTTTACAGGCTGCTCCATAGTATAAGTCACAACAGCAAAAAAAAAACAAATTAGAAAAAAAAAACATAAGTTGCGGTTTTGTTTTTTGATTTATTTAAATATTTATTTAAAATTAATTTAACAAAATGTGGGACAAACAAGAGACATTACATCTTGAAAGGGAAATCATAACAGAATAGATAATAGAATCTGTGCGTTTCACTACTCTAACACTTTTAGCTTCAAGAAACGGGTAATTTTAGTATAGCAGTGTAGCATAATTATTAAGAGAACCACAGCATAAAAACATGCTAACAAGTCAAACTAAACTCTTTTCATCACTTTAAAATCATTAAATCCATTGAACTTTATCCTATGTGTCGCTTTGCAACAATTCTGCCAAGCCCAACTTAAGACTTAGGGCCGCTCCTTCTTCTGCGCTGCGTCAGTAGCAAATACTTATACAGGCACTTGCACTGCCCCCTAGTGGCTGCAGCTAAACTATGAAAAAAAGACAGAGTTTTACTCCGAAAAACACGGTAGTGTCATGATACTGCAGGGGGGGGGGGGGGGACACAGACAAAGACAGGTGAGTTTTGAGGTAAGAGGAGTTTTATTGTTTTTCCAGAAGTGTTGTTGTTCGAGGTCGGTGGTGACGTGGATGAGTCTGATGGCGTGGCTGGAGGGCTTCATGCGGTTAGCGTAGGCTGTGGTTTCTTGCGGGCTTCAATCTGAGTGGCTGCGAGGATGATCCGTGCGGACTTCACTCGTGGCATAGAGGGTTAGAGCAAGAACGAAGCTTCGCAGACCGTTATTGAGCATGACTTGGACCAGGGCTAGTCACCATAAGGGGTCACGAACTGGCGTTGAACTGTGGCGATGAGTCTCCTTTTGAGCAGCAGCAGCAGATCAAGAGAGTGGAGTCAGCTGGTGGCAATCAGGCAGAGAAGCAGGCAGAGCTGGAGGGGGAGGAGTCTGACCGGCACCATGACAGGTAGTCATTTTAGGTCATATGTTTGACTTTGTCCAGGTGAGCCACATTTCCAGTCTTTTTTTCACCTGAATTTACTGACTGATTTACCTGGAGCTTATAGATTAACTAGACTTTGACTGTCAACCAAGATAATTTGTTATGGATGCCATAGTTTGCACAAGTACACATAATTAGACCCCCACGGAAAGTTTGAATGATCAGATTGCTCCAAGTAGGAGGACCTTTTGAAGCAGACCTTCATAAATATTTTGAACATAAGGTGTCGGCTGTCATGATGTGTGCCACAATGTTCCTCTCCATCACTTCCAGGCTTCTTAGACAGACCAGTTTCTTCTTTTAGCTCCATCCTTTTATTTTAGTCACTGTTTTAACGCTGCTGTCCAGTCTGCTCCAGTCACTGAAGCCAATTTGCTGCTGTCATCAGTTATGCAATTTGATGTAGGGGGGGTCTTCAATCCCTCCTCTTGTCATTTTTCTCCTCCCCCGTTTCTCACTGTTCTGGCCACCCATGTGATCCAGAAGGTGTCAGAGTCGTGGAAACATGTCACTGTAAAACACCAGAAACTGCATCTGCATCAGCACCTCAGAGGTCTGACTTCCCTGTGATGAAGAAGAAGAAAATCTGCTGCTTGCTCTCAAAGATGCAGAGGGAGGGCTAAAGCGATGCCCCCCTGTCAGATCAGTCAGAATTCCAGGTCTTTTTTTTTACATCACATTCAGACTTTTATGTTGATGGGATGTGCAGAGATCTGTTGCTTTGCCGATCCATTATAACAAATGCAGAGGAAGCCTCTAAAACTCTCTTCACGCCGCTAACTGAATTAAAAGCAGTGGGAAAACTTCAACTTTTAAATTATTGATTGCATTTAAGGCTTAGAAATGTAGTCAAACGTCCTCAAACAGGTTTGGGAAAATCTTCCTGACCTAGTTTGGGAAAGTTTAATGCTTGTGTTGTGATTTTAGGTGCTTTACAGCTTGACGAGCGCAGTCTGTGTTTTAGCTTGGACATAGTTGATAAAGTTTGGAACGTCGTCACACGTCACTAAAGAGATGCTGTGGTTCCATTCTGAACAAAGAAAATGTATTTATGAAGTTTGTTTTTGTTATTGTATTCTATAAAAACCAAGATTTCAGCAAGATGAAGAACAGGGACAGAAGTTGGACCGTGATGACAGAAGGTGGGGAGCAAATGATGAGCATGAGGGCTTGAATGGAAAAATCTTTGTTTTCAGGGTGTTTTGATCACCGGCTCAAAGCTTGCAGTAGTGATGAGAACAGCATCTGTCAGATCATTGAGGAAAATCTGCAGAAGTTCATTCGTTTCTCCTCTTTCACAGAGCCAGCCTAAAAGCTGCCCGGCTTCCGCCAGTAGGGATTCGGCGGGAAATCTCTGCTCGCGGGTTTGTGCTTCAGTTTCTGTAACAAGTGTCACTCTGGATTTTGATCAAAAGATAGTCTGAGAGAGCAAACTGAATGTCCGCTGACAGCAGTTTGGATGGTGACTGTATAGTCTGATCATGATGGGAAAACACAATTTAGGCAGATAAAAGGGGAGAAAAATGCTGGTATTTTTAAATCTATACTCATAAATGAAGTTTTGATGACTGCAAACTTGACGAGTTGTAACATTGATCATTTTGAAGTCCCACTCCGATCACCCTTTGTTCTATAGTGAAAATTCTACAAGAAAAGGTTTTTTTTCAACACGCTGTTTTAGCCAAATTAAAAAAAAAAAAAAAAAGGTCATTTTTCTATGATTTAGTTCCTGCAGCGCGGCAATAGTTCAACAGAAATTCACTTCTTCATTGAGGGCGGGACTGTTGGCGCCAATCAATCCCACCCACATCTTCACCTCCCCTAAGCTGAGAGATCTCTGTTGACATGGTCTCTAACTAGCTTAGAGCCCCCTCACACCCCCAACTTAACATGATTGGAGCCATGAAAAAAGACGAGCAGAGTTGGAGCCATCCATGCGTATGACTGGATAAACAGAGCCTGATGCTAGCTCAAATGAAGAAAATGATAAAAAAAAAAAAACACGGATCTAGTCGTCAAGTATGCTTCAGAATGGAGGGAGCTTGTGGCCCCCCCAGCTTATTTCCTACATCACGAATGAGTTTCTGAGTGGTGCGGGTCCTTGCCCTGGTTGGGGCTCCAGCTCGGCGTGCTCTCTGTTCCTCCTAGTCCTCGACCGGGGGACTCCCAGGTCTAGTCCTTTATCTCCATGGTGGGGGGGTCTGGTGCGCATGACGGTGTTTGTTGCCAGGTCCTTGTCTGACTGGGGGGCTCCTGGATGCCTGGATCGGCCGGGCTGCCACGCTGTCTGCTGCTGGGTCTGGGGTGCCGGTTCTCCTGCCTTTGCTGGAGCATTCAATGTGATCAGGGTCCACTCTAAGAAGCACAGGTTCACTCAACCCCCCTGCTTCGTCACTTTTGCACAAATATGGACATGGGTAATGTTTTTACACCCCTCTCCAAGAATATTGGTTATGCAAATCTTGTGTGTACCTGTCTGTGTGCATAAGTCTAGTTCAGTCCTGCACCCTTCTATGCATATACATGTATATGCAACATACTTGTGTATCGGTGTGTGTGTGTGTGTGTGAGAACTAAGTCATGTAATTAACTTATGACACTCTTGTGTTATGACTCTGTATTATTGACTCCCCCACCCCTCTATCTCCCTCATCTTAACCCCCCACAACAGCATGTTAAAACACAGTGTTGTATTGGAATGAGTCTTTTAGGCACACAGCAAATTCAGTTTTTTTTATTCTGTTTGGGGTTTACTGAAAAGGCTACAAAAACAAAAACTCAGATCAATTTCAGATTGACCAGGTGTTCTGTTCTGGCTCTAGTTCTTACTGAACAACAACATTTTTCCCTAAAAACGCCACTTTTGATTAATCTCTTGTAGCTTTGCTGTTTTTATTGATCAATGGTGTGACTTTTGCCTTTAAGCCTAACAAAAAGCAGCACAACAGAAAAAGATTCTTGAGTTGAATTCAATTTTTAAAGCGACTAATTCAATCATCTCTAATATCCATTAAAGAAAAATTGATAACCAACTGCAAAATGCCCAGAGTGGAAACCCAAATCAAATTTCACATTTTCATTTATTTAAATGTTTTATTGAATAAATTATAAGATTGGGGGACACAGACTGAAAAGTGAAAGTCTGAGCTAAATTATTAAAGTATTTTCATATATTTTTAAATGATCAAATGCTTCTCTAGCAAATGGGCCGGTTTTGTTAAGTTTAGTAAAGTCGGGTCCGGTTAGTGGAGAAACACGGTTTGGTGGTTTGAGTTTCTAAATCAGTTCAAATCAAACAAAAACAATTTTCTGATTACTAGAAGCAGGCTGCTCTGTGAGACATTAGATGATATAAAACTACTGCTGGAGATTAGGTCAAGCACGCTTTCATTAAGGAAACAGCGTAACAGTTTCAAAAATTATTTTTGGAAGGGTAATGCGCGAAGATGTTGCTCCTGCAAGCTTTCCACCCAAAAAGAGATTTGGTGGGTTGAGAAGAAAGGATGGGCAAAACCCTTTTTTAACTAATAGTTGAAACCAAAAGAATTTTTTATAAATTTTGGTCTTTCTTTGTAGATAAAGTATACAGTCTTTCTTGAAATAATAAAAAAGTGTTGCAAGTTTTTTTTTTAATCAGTTTTAAAAGTTATTTTTTCAGACTCATGAAGGCAACAACCTAAAACGAATGTCTTGAATCCGTTTTACCATTGCATAAGACCAAATTATAAAAATAAAACACACACACACACACACACACACACACACAAACAAACAAGCAAAGGAAAAATGAACAAACTCTACAAAGAAAAGATTTTTAAACAGGATCATGGTGTTGTAAAGGTGTACATTTTAAACATTCCACTGTTGTGCAATCCTTTTTAGAAAGAAAAACCATTAAAGAAAAAAAAAACAATAACCCCAGCATAAACGTGCCAATTTAGAACAGTTTGGTGTCATAAAACTAAAGGAAACAATCAATTAATTTTTCTGGATCACACTGCGTGAGCTCCATAAAGACACAAAGTGCTCCAGTGGCTTCTAAAGCTGCTGTGGTTGATGACGCATTGGCGACGGCGGTGGGAAGAACGCCATGAAATTCCTCTAACGATAACCGTCTTGTTTGTGAAGAAGCTCATGAATTTATTGCTTCAGAGAGTCTAAGAACTGGATGTTCCCTCAGAGGTACATTTTGACTTTTAGTCAGGCTGACTTCAGTGCTGAAAAGAAACCAGCGGTGCCTCTCTATTAATACTGCATATTTAGCAGTTCTTGCTTCGCAGAGGGCTCCCCACAATGTTAAGAGACATCGTGGCAGTACAATACTATTACGAAATAAAAAACAAGACACCCAGTGTTGACTTTTACACACATAGAGGCTTGCACTGCTGTCGATGAAATAATCAACTTGAGTCAGAGTGAAGGGGACAGAGCATGGCATGAAGTACACAGCCAGTCAAAAGTTTGGACATGATCATTTCTCTGTCATCTCATTATATTGTACCCGGAAAGACTCCTGCCACAACTAGATTACCTCTTGGACGATAAGTCATCGCTGGTTGTGAATTTGAAACATTCATCCAAATTGGCCAGAACAAGGCTGTGACTAACTCTTGTTTCAGCACTTTTCTGTTGTCTCCGGGGTGTTGACTGAAACTGACTCCTCAGTGTGTTTTGATTGTGAGCAAAGAGGTGGAGGACAGTTTCTCAGTCCAGCACACTCACTTTATTAATCTGTGAAAATGACTGTTGCTGTTTAGCTCCTGTCACGTGGACAACCGTCACTTTGCATCATTTCCCCAGCTGGTTTAACACGTCAAGCATCAGTGACACTTGGAATGTGCTGCAGGCACATGATTGTGCTACTAGGTTCTAAAATTATAGGATGGAGAAGTGTTGACAGTTAACGTATAGGGACAGGGAACCCCGACAGGTTTTTCACAAACAGAAAAAAAACCGTATTGAATTATTGAGACTTTCAATCATTCAAATGCTTTTAAGAATAAAGATGTACAAATGAACCTATTCAAGCCTGAGGAATAAAAAGACATGTTAGAACATACTTATGCTTAGGCAAAGATTACAGTGTTTGCTGGTGCAATTGCAGCAAACCATGCTCGAGCATTGTTACTATATTTTCAGACCACGAGGGGCACCTACAATCCTTGATTTTCTTAAGTATCCACAAAGCAACTTATAATCCGACCGATGCACCTTATGGAGTAATACTAGTTGTTTACTGAACCAGAACAAATTTTCTGAGCGGCACGATGCTAGGAAATCTGTCAGAATGCTTTAGAAGGACTTTGATCAACGACGAAGGTGCACCACCTGATGGATCCTTGGAGCCTAACGGAGTGATTTGTAATTCACTCAACAGAATGAACTGAAAAAGGGAGTATATTGTTTTGTATTATGTATTGCAACCATCGACTGTCAAAGAAAACCTGACTGATAGTCCCCTCCCCAGTCGCGTTTCAAACAGGAAGTACCCGCCGGATCCAAGAAGCCAAAATCCCATAGACCAGTGGTCCCCAACCTTTTTGACACCGTGGACCGGTACAACGCAAGACGCGTTTACCGCGGACCGGTCGGGGGGGGGGGGTGAGTTGCAATGCTGCAGCGCAAGGCACATTTACCGTGGACCGGGGGTGGTATTTTCTCTTTAGTAATAATAATAATAACAATAATAATTATAATTTTCCCCTTGTCAAGGCAACTTTCTAAAGAAGTTTCTTTTTTGCTCATTTTGGTTGTTTGGATTTAATTTTTGTGGGGTTTATCACCTGATGTTTGGTGTCGCGACTTTGACGTGCGTTAAGTGTGACACATGTAACAGAGAGAATCCGGTCACTTTTCAAAATAAAACGTTTTTGTCGGAAAAAAACAATAAAATGGAAATTATTTTTTCTTTCTGTGCGTTCCGGTGCCAAAATTTCCCGCGGCCTGGAACCCCTCCGCGGCCCGGTGCCAAGTGTCCCGCGGCCCGGTACCGGTCCGCGGCCCGGTGGTTGGGGACCACTGCCATAGACTACTATTGAGAAATAAACAGCTATTACTCATACTTCTCAGAATAACCTTTCTTGCTTGGCTACATTTTTTTTTTTTTTTTTTTTTTTTCCAGTATTTTTTATTGACTTCTAAGCATAGTTTTTAACAAACACAAACATTGCTCAGCACAACATTGGTCCACAATCGTGTACATTTCTGCAGAAGTTTTTTCCAAATTAAAGTTCCTTTTTATACCAATGCAAAACTTATCATTGAACTCTTTCCTCTGGAGTACTTGACCTGTCTGCTCCACTCAACTAAAAGTGATTTCAGGAAAATGTGGACCCCCTATCTTCGCTTTACCAGTCTCACTATTGCTTCAATACTAAACAACGTGACTGTGGGCTTGGCTACATTTTTAACTTATTCCTGCTAATCCTAATTTTTTTTTCATAATATTTGTTCTGTAGTACAAGTTGTTCAAGCTATATGACTCAAGAAAAGTATATGGTCTCACAAAAAAAATTGGCAACTGAATTGACTTTATTTTGTTGAGGCAGGAAGTAAACCACATTCTATGGGTGACATCACCCTCAGTCAGTCCAGTTCCCATTTACAGTCAATGGTTACAGCATAACAATGGAGAGTTACTGTAAACAAAGTTTGACTTATCGGCCATGTTTTGGTCTCTGCAAAGGCTACTTAGTGCTGATAAAAGATGTAAATACGAACAACACAGTTCACTGAAAAAATTTCCCAGCAACCCCTCTGACCAATCACCTGCCTCTTGGCACTTGTTGGCATTCTGGTTTGTGTAATCATATTACAATATATGACTGTTTTGTTTTACTTAATGCTACCTTAATGCTGCACGGTGGCGCAGTGGTTAGCGCTCTTGCCTCACAGCAAGAAGGCCTCTGGTTCAAGTCCCGGCTGGGGGACGTGAAAAACTACATCAATGGGGGACCTTTCTGTGTGGAGTTTGCATGTTCTCCCCGTGTATGCGTGGGTTTTCTCCGGGGTCTCCGGCTTCCTCCCACCGTCCAAAAACGTGCTTCATAGGTTAATTGGCAATTCTAAATTGTCCCTAGGTGTGAGTGAGAGAGTGAATGGCTGTGTGATTGTTGAAATTCTTCCCTGCAACAGACTAGTGACCTGTTCAGGGTGTCCCCTGCCTTCGCTCATGAGTGGCCGGGATAGGCTCCGGCAGCCCCGTGACCCCGAAAGGGAAAAAACGGATAAGAAAATGAATGAATGAATGAATAATGCTACCTATATGATAAAATGAGCTTTATGGTCCAAAAATACAGTAAGTAGGGAATTTCTCCCTGTGAGGAAAATAAAGTTCAAGTCAAGTGAAATGCACCATGGTCATCTTGAAAAGGTCAGCCAATGCCAGATTTAGTGGACTTTATTCAGATTTTGCGTGCCTTACAAAACTTACCGAGCCATGCCAGTAAACTGACCAAAAGCGTAAATATAAATGTCTAGCTATACAGTTACAATTCAGTAGCTGCATCTTCGTGACAAAAAAAAACTTACAACCAAAACACCACCAGCAGTCTTGGAAAATGTAAAGTGATATTATTCACCAGATAAAATGAATTCAACTTTAGTGCAATTTCATCACAAGCCTATTGCTACGTTCGGACACATGAAAGATCTGGTGTCATATAATTCCACATGGGAACAAACCACAACTATAAATTTCTTCTCCATGATTAATTTTTCAACGGTTGGCACTCCTAGTGCCTGATTGGTCAAAGTCTGACCTGGTTTAACTTTCAATGCATGTTCAGTGGCCACATATTTTGTACATAGAAAACCAAAAAAACGGTCTTAATAATTCGCATAGCTATGCGTCAATGCTAGAGTTTTGAACCCGGAAGCCCAAAACATGGATTTATGCATGTTTACATAGACTTTTCATTGAACACCTACTGTCACCAATTTCCCCTCAGTACTAAAGACATTTTGCTTTCTTGCTTACATACTTTTTAAACAATAAGTTTCCCAAAGACATTTACAGCTATAGTTGCTGACAATGCTTTTTTTTTTTTAAACTTGAGCTTTTTTTTTTTTAAGTTTTGACTTTTCTCATCAACTCAACAGTATAGGAGTGACCTCTTTCCCCTTTAATTTGAGCAGACGTCCTCTGCTTAGGCTTTTATCTATGTATATATTAGGAGTGCAGATGGAGGACTGTATGCATTCATGCCCCAACTCATTTCTATGTACCATACATTTACACTTTAAAATTGCAGCAAATTATGACTGGTGCCTACTTGGCTTAAGGACGGTTTCACCAGCCATTAAGTAAACCTGTGGTCACACTTGAAGCCATCAGACGCCTCCAAGTGATTTGTGAAAACTACATTTAATTTGACTTCATAATTACTCTCGCTTCCCATCCCCTGTGGCTAGCCAAATTAAAGATGGGGGCAAATGAACTCCTCCTATCCAATTAAGTGAGTTGGCTGCTGAAGTAAATGACATGACAGTCTGCGGCTGCTTCTTTGCTGCCAGACCCCAAAGGTCTTCAGTTTCCCCTCCCTCGCAGATGAGGAGATTTTAAGACGGAGCTGGACGCGTTAACCACCTGCAACGGTAATTACTTGAAAGGGTCCAGGGGTATTGCGTAGCCTTTCTGCCTTCCGGAGCCACAACAGAATTTTCCAATTGACCTGTAGAGGAACGTTTAAATGCAGACAAGCTGATGCTAAAAAGTTTTTAATAGCCGTGAGAGCCGGCTAGTGCCCTTATCGTGGGCTCCACCTCCAAAAGATGCGATTTAGATTTCAGTACAAACAGAGAAGGTTTAAACTTGCTGTTGTATGAGAGGGTTTTTGTGTGTGTATATTTCAACTTTCTTTCAACACCGTTAAGTGAAAGGTGTTTTACTGCTCTGTGGTGGATTCACTGCTAATGTGTGAGGAGCCATGAAAACAGCAGTGGTGTCATTTCATCGAGGACAGTGACCCTTTTTCCTCAAACTATTGCAGGACTGGTTTTTTGTCCTTCTCTTAGTCCACCTGTTGACACAGTCTTTCTTATACGTTAACCGTCTCTCATTTAAGGCACACAAATAGCGTGAAAAAGCCCTTTTCAGTCTGTTCTTCACTTTGTAATCATGCTTAGCATAATCATAAGTTATGCTTTCAAATAAAAGTCTATGGAATAACACGTATGTGCACATTTTGGGCTTCCGTGTTCAAATCTCTGAATTTCATGCAGTGCACTGTGCATACATTTTTACGTCCTTTTTTGGGCTCTACCCTCGAAACGCATGGCCATTGAACGCACAATGAAAGTTAAACCAGTTGAACTTGGACTAGTCAGGGACTCAGATTTGGCAGTGTTGCATGGATTGACTTAACCCAGTTTAACCATAACCCTTAATCCTAAACTTAACCCTTCCTCTGGGTAGGTGCGGCCAAGAAAATAAATCAGCACTGGCGTGTTGACGTGTTTGTAAAAATTACGTGCAAATAGACATTGCCTTTCTGACAATTCATTTTATTTTCTGTGTGAGTAAATACAACAACCTGCATGTGCTACCAACAAATCAGTTCTAAACCATAGCCAGTGCTGCTCTCCACTGCAATGTAGCTTAAAGTATGATGTAATTCAAAGCATTTTTCATGGACTAATCAAAGTTCTTTTTGTGTGTAATTTTACTAAACAGCAGGTCTGATACACTCATTGGTTTTATAGTTCCATACATAAAGTTCATAAAGTTTTGATTTGAAACCAAAAATGTATTACTTTTCTTCATCAGTCAGTAGATGTCGTTTGTGCCGTGCCCCCCCTTATCCTTATCATCAGGATTAAAACACCACTGGGATCTTTTTTTTTTTTAATTGTCATAGGGTGACTTTAAAAGCGGAATTGTTGGATCCATAGCCCCTGTCTAAAATCACAAATGCCGATTTCTCCAAACCGCTTCATCCATAGCGGCTCCCAGATGTAAGGAGCTCGCCGCTCCATGGTCTGAATACGACGTTGACGTCTCCTTTGATAGGTGATGATAAGCGCTACATTGTCATGTTATCAAACAGGAAAAAGGGTCGAACTGCTTCCTTGTTCGAATGTTTCTTTTTTTAAACCGCTGAACAGGCTTCACCCATGCGTCTCTGTGTCTGGCTCATTGACATATAAAGAGACTGTCAATGGTGTAGCTGTGCGGCACACTTAATGCATAGCCGTTACTTCATCCTAACGCTCCCTTTCTGTGATTCAACTTAAAACAGTAGTTGTTCTTGTCCATTGCCATGGTTCTGACTGACTTATTACGTGAGTTGGATTATGTTTATTCACATAAATGTGATTTAATGGAAACAGTGTAATTGAGAAATTTTGTTTTTATGACATTTCTAGACATTAGATAACGTGTCGTGCATATGTGAAATGGAAACACAGCTAATGTGAACACCAGATGCTAAAAGTATATGAACAAGAACCCGGGTTCAGTGTGTTCTTGAATGAGCAGCACATGCCAGTGTGAATGTAGCATTAGACATCATGAAACAGTTGCCCTTAATGGCCAATGAAGAGCAAAGAACGACTGTCTAAGTACTAGTACATGTTCTTACTTGTTGGCTTTTTTTTTTTTTTACAGCATATCACTTTTGTCTTTATCGTTTCTCCTCACAGCATCATTTCTTTTGTCCTGCCAACGTCATCCATCTATCTTCTAGACCGCCGTTATTCCCTTTTGGGGTCACAAGGATGCTGGAGACTACCCAGCTACTGAAGGGTGAAGGCAGGGTAACACCCTAGACAGTTGGACTGTGCCAACCCCATTACGTGTCCTATTTACCCCACCCCCATGAGCCTCCTCACTGGTCTTCTCCTCTATCCTTGTCCTGAAGTTGTCTAGACTTTTTCTCTCAGGCTCCAAGACATCACATGTCATTCCTCTAACAAACGTAGCACTGTCTTTGCTTCTGCAGATTAAAATCTCAACATCTTCAGATCTACCACCTTCTGCTATAGACTTTTTGAAAGACATCCACAGACTATACAACGTAGAGTGGAGCCCAAAGTTATTCACGCCTCTTTTGGAGTTTCAAATCACTTTTTCCTTAAATGTGAATAAAAAATACAAATTATTTTCTTTCCCAATGATGCCTCCTATAGCTCTACGACAAATTGATGACCTGTATGTATGTAACCCTTGGTCTATCCTAGGCACTTAACATTGGGAGTTGGGTCATCTAGACCCACTAGTCAGTGGGCTGAACCTTGTTTCTTCAATGATTTGTGATCTTCCCTGGTGTCCATGGATTACATGAAATCCTCTCCACATTTATCCACCTTAGTAAAGGTAGGGAGAACACGTCAATGTAAGGGTGGGGTCATCTGAGATAGCACAAGGGTTAACCCTTGTTGTTGTTTTAACTGTTGATTGTATTTCTTATACTGTTACATGTTGTGCTGCGACCTTGAGTGCCCAGAAAGGCGCCTTGTAAATAAAGTGTATTATTCTTATTATTATTCACCCAAAGGTCGCTGGGATACGCTCCAGCTCCTGTTGGTTCCAGTATAAATCCAGAATCAAAGTTTCCTCACCAAACTACTCTAAACAACTGTACTCTGTATGTTGTATAATTGCTATGCCTTTCCCTTTCTTCGTCATTGTTTGCACATCGCTCAATGCATACTGGAGGGTTGGGGTTAGGGAGGTCCCGGCTCGATGAAGCCAACAGGACAATATCATCTGCAAAGAACAGATAGGAAATCCTGAGGTCCCCAAACCACAACTCCTCTGGCCCCTGGCCATGCCTAGAAATTCTGTGCATAAAGACTGTGAACAGAAGCAGTGGTAAAGGGCAGTTTTGCCAGAGTCCAACATGGAACAGGTCTGGCTTACTTCCACCTATGCTAACCAAGCTCCTGCTCTGGTCGTAAACAGACCAGACAGCCCTCAGTAAGGCCCCATAAAGCTCTGGTATTGAGTTTAGTTAGTATATTTAGTTAGTATGACACACCCAAATTTTTAGTCTTAAAAAAAAGCAGAAATGTCAGTTTTTCATAGTATTTTGTACTTTGCCATCAAGGTTTGATTTGGAAACGCGTTAAGTAGTAGTTTTGTTAAACGTTAAAAAAACTTTCATCCTTGATGCCCGTGGGATGGACAACTGTACGTTTACATTTTGCAGTGTAAACCAGCCATGTAAAAGGAAAGAGACAGATTTAAAAACAATCTATTCTTCCAACACCCCTCTCCATCTCTGATCTAACCTAGATTGCATCGTCTCAATAAAGTTTCTTCCTTAGCCACTGGCAATTGCACTCATTTCTTATAACAGCCTGCTGTCACTCAAAATGGGGTTTGCCCTACAATCCTTATTGCAAAGTGAAGCTATGCGGGGTTCTATGGAGCAACCATTTCCACCGACAACAACAAATAAAAGAAGCTTTCATTTCGCTGATTAAACTGTGGGCTCACTTTTATTTATCCAACAGCTTTTACCTTGTATGTACTTACTTCATGCCAGAAAAAAGTATGTTTGAAGACACCTATTTTGCAATGGGCAAAACCCATAAATATGAAGGGGCCCACGCAGTCAGTGCACCCATTCTTTCGCAGCTGTTCTCAATTTCTCACAGTTCTTCCATGATTTGGTTTTATGACTGTCAAGATATGACAAGGTTATCTTAAAGATAGACGGCTCCTAAGAAATACCAGTCAGAAAGTTTCAAAGGTATCATTGGCACATGTAATACATTTGGACTTTCTTTGACTAAAAATGTTACTTTTACGATTTATTGTTTACGCCCGGCCGAAATTATAGGATGCCAAGTCTTTTATTTATTGGAAAAGAGCTGTGAAAGAGAAAGCCTGGAGCTAGGTTCACGAGATTTGCACAGCTTCAACATTTCACTCCAACTGTGAGTACATGTGCTAGTACTGGGTAGCGACAGTTCAGTGTGACCACCGTATTCTGAAAGCATATGCAAAACGTGTGTTTAGCGCATGCTTGAACATATACAAAATGTGCAATTAAGCAATATTAGCACAACATGGCAAAGGAAACTTGCTTGAGCAGCGTCAGAGACCTTGGAAAGAGGCCTCCATCTTAAATCTGAAAAAAATAAAGACCTTTGATACTTTCAACATATGAAACTCTTCCAAGGGATTTTAATCTATCGCCTCATAATTCCTCGAGCATCACTGGGAAGCTGACATCACTTGTCCTGTCCAATAGCTGGGCAAACAGATGACAACTGAGGGCCTCTTGTGTTGGACATATTTTACTGTTACAACAGGGGTTATTAATCTTCTGACAAACCAGAGGTATGTCTGAATAAACCCCTTTTGGAATCCAGGACAAACTTTATTAATTTCAATCATATTTGAAAATCTTTGGTGTTGGACCGGACGGAAAAGGAAAGGAGGGAAGAAGATTTTTTGATTTGATTTTGATTTGAAATGGTTTATTTCAAGCAATCAAGTAGAAACAATACACAAAAGGAATATAATCTTCAGTTATACATTCATACAGTAACTACCGGTAATCAAACTTAGGATAATTAGACATATTGATAATTATTGCTTGAAAGGGAGTGGAAGGAAGCGAACTTATATAATTCCACCCCGTTATACTATAACCATTTTAATACATGATTTAACAACATCATCCCAGACATCCTGACAGAGAAACTGCTTCACCTGGGCCTTTCCTCCCCCATCTGCTTATGGATTAAAGACTTTCTGACAGAACGACCACAATCTGTTAAACTTGGACCCCACCTTTCATCCACCATCACCATCAGCACAGGATCACCACAAGGATGTGTACTGAGCCCACTCCTCTTCACGTTCTACACATCGGATTGCACGCAGACCCACCCCTGCAACACAATCATCAAATTTGCTGATGACACCGCTGTGGTTGGGCTCATCTCAGGGGAAGATGAGACTCTCTACAGGGATGAGGTCAGCAGACTGGAAAAGTGGTGTTCAGGAAACAACCTCCACCTGAACACCACCAAAACCAAAGAAATAATCCTGGACTTCAGAAAGAGGAGAGTGGACCCGCCCCCGCTTTATATAAATGGGGTCAGCGTGGACAGAGTCCACTCTATCCGCTACCTAGGTGTGCTGATCACAGAGGACCTCTCCTGGACTGCAAACACCACTGCGGCAGTAGGGAAGGCCCAGCAGCGTCTCCACTTTCTGAGAATACTCAGGAGGAACAACCTGGAGAAAAAGCTGCTGGTGACCTTCTACAGAGCCACCATCGAGAGCATCCTCACGTACTGCATAACAGCCTGGTATGCAGGATGCTCAGCCGCAGACAGGAAGGCGCTGCAGAGGGTGATCAACACGGCCCAGAAAATCACCGGCTCCCCTCTGCCCAGCCTAGAGGACATTGCTGGCTCTCGCTATACAAGCAGAGCCAGACTAATTATCAAGGACTCCCACCATCCCAACCACCACCTGTTTCAACTGCTACCGTCAGGCTGACGGTACAGATCCCACAAGGCTCGCACAAATAGACTAAAGAACAGTTTTTTTCCCAGAGCAGTCAACCTCATAAATAAATGTGAATCCCACAAAAAGCTGTAACTTCGTGCAATATCTGTAACTAATGTGCAATATTAACAATTCCCAGTGCAATATAATGCAATTCAAAGAGTTATGTAGCTTTGTACATATGTATATTTTCAGTCAAACACAAATTTATTGTTTATTATTGTTTATTGTTCTTTAGAAGATTATCTATTTTTATTGTTTAAGCAGCTGGAGAGCACCGGTAATCTCGTTGTCACAAGTTTCCTGTGTAACAATGACAATAAAGGCTTTCTGATTCTGATTCTGATTCTGATTTATCAATATCCGGTTCCCAGTTTTTTATCAGACAGACTTAAAAATCATAAGGTATCGATAAGGCACATGAAAAAGATGAATTACTTAATTATTATGTTAAAAATAAAAAACAACTTTTAGAAATCAACATGGCAAATGCAGATCAGTTATCTAAAATATATGTTACTCATAAAAGTCATTCATATGATTAAAAGTAATACTATATCAGTAAAATAGACAACACTGTTTCAGAGATTTTCATAGTAAACTTTCATCAAGTATCAAAAGTTAAAAACGTGCAAAATTATGCTGCATTAGGAAAGATTTTTGAATCAATTTATCAATTTTTGGAGCAAGTGAAGTAATATCATTAAACATCGATCAATTTAACCATTTTCAATAAGTGATTAATCATTTATTTTACTTTTTTTTCTTTTCTTTTTTTTCTTCTTTTTTTTTTTTTAAATATTTAATAAGGTAATGCTGTAAGGGAAAAAAAAATAAATAAAATAAAAGGGTCCACAATCCGTCGATTATCCAAGGTTGGCATATCTTCTTCTGCTGAATAACAGCTGTCCTTATGGGTTCAAAACAGTTTCTAGTCTCTTCCATGTTATGTCTGCAGACATTAGATTCAGGTCCATATCCTTCTTTAGCTGATATCAGCTCGGTGAAAGTTGAGGTCAAGTTGTCTGCAGGTCAGAACTCTCTGCTGTTATTCAGGTGACGTCAGACGATGGAGAAAGTGATGAATCCAGGTGTCATATTTCTTGAAATGATTTGGTTCTTTGGTTTATTACTCCATGTTGATTCAGACGACTGTAAACAAGCACTTCTCAAAGTCCCTCATGGTGTTCACAACCAGAACCTTGGACCGGTCCGGTGGACCAAGTGGTTTGACGCAAATCCTGCAGCCTTTAACCCAAGTGTTCTCAATCTGCTTACGCTTCCTGAGAAGCCGTGCATGTTTGGAGATTTCAGCATTCCTTCTGGTCAGATGGTCGTTCAGATAAACAGTAGATCCTTTCAGGTTCTTTCTTTGGTTCATCAGAGCTAGCTTGTGTTTGTGATTCACAAACCTGATGAGGATCGCTGGTTTATCCGTCTCCTTTCTCCTGGGGAGCAGGTGGCAGGTCTCCATGGTATTAAGATCCAGGGAAATCCCTTTAGATGTGAGAAATGAATGTATTTGCTGATCCAGAGACTCTGCACCGCGCTCCGTATTAGCACTGCTAGCTACGCTAGCGCTAGCATTAGCATGAGCAGTGCTTGCTCCTGGAGTTAGCTTTGCTCCAGGTTTGATTGGTAATCCAGTGAGAATGACATTGTTCATCCTTACTTGCTGTTCCACATCGTCCAGTCTTTTCTCCAGAATGTCGACCCGGTTTTCTTGTTGCTCGTTTTGAGCCCGAAATCTTCGGAACTCTTCCATCATCTCCATGAGTGGCGTTAGCTTAGCCGACACCTGATCCATAAAAGATTTAAGCGTTTCTTGAATGCTATCAAGAGCTTTTTTGAGGTCTTCATATTCCTGGGTTTTCTTAGGGGGCATGGTCAGCTCTCTTTTTGGAAAAAATCAACTTTTCAAGTAATTTAAGGATAGTTGTATCCGCAGAGAGCCGCGACCACGCGTCCTGCCCGTAACCCGGAACCGGAATTGGTGAGAGAGGGGGATGTTAGAGAGAGGGAGGGGGGGAGGAGGGTGATAATAGAAGGGGGGGGGGGGTTAAAACCATGAAGCAGCATAAAGCAACAAGCTACTGGATGTTTATCATTACGGTCAGGTTCAGATGTAATACAAATCTCAAAGGGCGGGGCCTGTCCACACACACACTCAAATGTTGTAAACACACCTGTTAACTGCAGAAATGTCCACCTGTCAACATGAACACAATACAGATATTGTTCACACACGCATACTTATGCCTTCAAATGAACTAGTGTGAAATATTTTATTCATTCAATCATGCAAACTATTAGTGTAAAGATGAGCTAACACTTGTGCTCAGGTGAGTGTTTATGTTCTTCTAAATGGATGATGGAATGTGAAAAGAAGGAGGGGGAGTTCCCAGCCATCCCCACACCAAGACCCCTGCCGCAGCGGCAGCCAGAACCCCCCCAACACCACACAGTAGCAGGCAGAGAACAACCGCCCCCTGGATGATCGCATCCGCCACCCAGGACAGGGCCAGCAGGACCGCCGCGAGGCCCCCAAAGCCAGAGAGAAGGGAGGCATGGGGGGAAAGAGAGCGCCGCCCCAGCCCAACCAGGAGAGCAGCCCCCCGCCGCGCCAGGAGGGCCCAACGCCAGGCCCCACCTGAGAAGGGTGGGGCAGCCCCAGACGAGCACCCCATCACCACCCAGGAGTTCTGGCCATCCCCCCGCCCCAACCCCAGGTACTAGCCAGGACCCCCCAAGGGAGACCCGCTCTGCGCTCCAGGCAGCCACCCACCCGGCCCACGGTTGGTCCAGGAAGGAGCAAGGCAGGGGCCAGCCGTCCCCACCCAGGAGGGGGGCACCCCGGGGAAAAGGGGGGCCCACGAGGGGTGTTGTAAACATGGCCCGACCAGGCTCGGCCACAGTTGGAAATTGGGCGGGGCCCAGGGGCAAGGACCAGGACCCTCCCCACAGGGACACGGACACCCCCGGCTCAGGTGTAATGTAAACTCCCTCCCTGCGCGGAGAGAGCACCACCGGGCCCAGGAAGCCGGCACCCAGGGGACACGGCCGCCGTTGCCAAAGGCCCCGTACC
Organism: Oryzias curvinotus; assembly: GCA_023969325.1. Lineage (NCBI taxonomy): Eukaryota > Metazoa > Chordata > Actinopteri > Beloniformes > Adrianichthyidae > Oryzias > Oryzias curvinotus. Next base: position 4,297,545 of record CM043726.1, on the reverse strand, counting down.
CCCCACCATGAATTCCTCTTTCATCCTCACTGTGATCCAGTCTCTCAGTGACCGCCCTGTTAGTGTCAAACTTTCTAATGCCTTTCGTGGTTGTTGTTGACTGATGCAAGCCAATATCAGCCAAAGCCAGTTTACAAATGAGAGTCTAAAAATGCTGCATTTAACTCTAGATGTTTTAAATAAACATGATAAACGATACAAGTTTAGAAATGTGTATCGTCTGTAACATTTTCCACCTTGTTTGGTGTGATAACTGCAAATCCCACTAAAGAGATAGAAAAAAAAAACCACATTGCATTTCTGTGATTGACACCAATGCAAAAGAAGCAAATGTTGCAGTTCCCTAAGTGACCACTGGAGGCTGGTTTCAGAAGAGAGCATATTCTAACTTACTCCCCTGTTAAAAAGGCTGCTCTTTCCCAAAAATAAATATATGCGTGACCTGGTTAAAATACATTTTTTAAAGTATATCGCTTAATTTCTTTTCATGATAAAGATAATGTTGTTTTTTTTCTTTTTAAATCAGCTCTGTTCATTTCAATAAAACTTACATTTGTGAGTAATTGGTAATTGAGTAATCAAGGATTGGTTTTGATTGACAGATGTGTGGGCCCATGGCTCTCATGACCAACAACTACTGATGGTGGTTTAGGTACACACAAGAACTATTTCATTTCTATTGTACCAGGTGGATGAAAATCTGCATTAAAACAATAAACATAAAGCCCATTGTTGATTGTTACCTGTGCAAAATCACATTTCATGCAGTGCATTTTTAATAATGTCTGTCAGGAGTAATTTTCACACAATTGTTGCCATAAGAAATGTTTTCCTCTCCAGCTGCCACTGTTTCTCTTTAGTACTTCACACAGTCCAAACGATTGTGGTTAAATGATGCATTGAAGTCAGATGGAGGCACCCTAGGGTGCAGGTTAAAAAGAGTTGTGTTCAACACAGAGAAGAGTCTTTTATGAAACAAATGTGAGCTGGTAGCAGTAACCTGCTGCACTCTAGCAGACTATGGTGTTTAGTAAAAATCTTTGAGCACAAACACTGTTTGGGTGTGGCTATGGTTATTTATTTTACCCGCTAGCAAAAATGAGTGTCTTTGCTATTTGTCAACTGTAAGAATGTTGCAAAAAGATGAATGTTAAACATATATAACCATTTATACCATATTTGATACAGGCATGTCTGAGGCCCCTATCTCTTTAGCATGTTCCAAACATTCCTTAAACCCCATTGTATGTAACTTGATTCATTTTTTTTGCATGTTTTCTGGGAAAAGTTAAGCTAATTTTCGGAACTTTATGGTGGGAATCTATGTTTTTTTATATTTTTAAAAATGTAGTTGCTGTATTGAAAGAATGCAAAATGCATTGATAATTATTTTTTGTAACAGTTAAAAAAAAAATCAGAGTGGTAAATAAGTTGCTTTTTTCCTGAACACTCAGGTCAACAATTTTGCATCTTAAACTATCATTGCTGATACCAAGAACTTACCTCATCACCCAATGGATCGTATTTGATCCTATCTATATCTCATTCAAAGCATGACATCCTTTTTCTTAGATTTTGTTAAACGGTTTATAAAACATCTTATTTAAAAAAAAAAAATTTCTTTCAATTTTAATATAGTGGGCTTTGCGGGGTTAAATATATTTATTACATGCACAGTATAACTAAGGATATTGTAAAATATCTGTATGTGGAATTTTACTTCAGTTAAAATAAAATTTCAACAATTCTTCCTCAGTTTTCACATAGAAATTTAGAACTTATCTTTGTCTTTTACACTGGCTTTATGCAATACGGTGCACAAACTTGAAATCCACAATTCTACTGGGGATTTGGCCTAATCTGAATTTTTTTCCTACCCAATAACATCTCCCTACCCCTATAATTATTTGTCCAAGTGGAGAGATATGAAGAAAAAAAAGTGTGTTCAAATTCAGACTTACTACCGCACAATGACGACATCAATTAACGCTGGTCATCTGCGTTACCGCCATGAAAATACAGATAAACTTTGATTTTATGGCATAAAAAAGTTGGCCCGGGTCTTCCCCGGGGCTTCAGCCCAGTGGGACAAGCCCGGAACACCCCCACAGGGAGGCGTCATGGAGGCATCCAGACCAGATGCCCGAGCTGCCTCAACATTCATTCATTCATTCATTTTCTATACCGTTTGTCCCTTTCGGGGTCACGGGGCTGCCGGAGCCTATCCCGGCCACTTGTGGGCGAAGGCAGGGGACACCCTGGACAGGTCGCCAGTCTGTCGCAGGCTGCCTCAACAGGTTCCTCTATATGAAGGACTAGCAGCTCTACTCCGAGCTCTCTCCGGGTGACCGAGCATCTCACCGTAGGGTTGCTATTTCAGCCGCTTGTATTCCAGTCTTCTTTCTCTGGGTTATGACCCAGAGCTCATGACCATAGGTGAGTATTGGAACGAAGATCAACCGGTAAATTGAGGCTAAGGGTAGGGAAATAATTTGGATTCAGCCTTAGGGACGTTTGGGTTAAAATCAATCAAATCCCAGTTATTCGTCGTACAAAAGCTTGCTACTAGCAAAAATGCACAGCCCCTGCCAAAGATGCTGTATTCTGTCCTCTGTTTTAGTAATGCTTCAGTGAGCCAGAACGTCGATCCGGCTCAAAAACTAAATCTGTTTGGTCTGCATGTAGTGCTAAAAATAATAAAAAATAAGAAGAACATAAATTCCTGTTTGTTTTTCTACTGTGTGTACATATACTGTTAGCCAGGGTAGTGAAAAAAGCTACGTGCCATTTGTAAAACAAGTAGTTTTTTTTTCATTTCATATATTGATGGCTTGTACACACAGATAAATTTACATATGTGTGTCAACTTTTATCTGCTGCACCATGACACACAGAATCACCTGCCCTCCCTGAAACAACAACTAACATGAGAAAACTCAATTTCACAATGCATTGTACAAGCAACTATTAATCGTCTTAGCGCTGCACAAATGGTGTAAAAACCCTAATTAGGTGTTGTTTGTCTTCGTCTTTGTGCAGTCTGAAGTGTGCGTGGTGGAGGGTTGTCTCATCAGCGCTGCAATCAGAAAGCAGATGACAAAATGGGGAGAGAACCCAACCCTGTTCTGTTCAACCTAGAGGAGTTTAGCTGCCTGCAATCACGAGGAGAAGCTACTGTGAGCCATTGTTTCACTCCCCAGCACCTGCTCATTAAAATCCCCATTCTGAGCGAGATGTGGCCCGCTCGAAATTTGACGCTGTACTTGGCACGCCGTGCAGAAGTTGCCGGTTGATGGAGCCATGCACATTGATCACGTGTGCACATCTGTTTCCAGATAATTAAATCGGAGCATATGTAAATTAATACGCTTACATGCTAAGAGAGGTACAGCCCAGATGCAAGCGCCTAATTATATTGATGCATGATTATTTGATTTGATTTTTTTTTTTTATAAAAGTGACACAAGCAAGAGGAGCAAATGTTGGATGTTTACGTGTGTCACTCATCAAAACTCAATGCGAATGAGTCAAGAGAGCATATGGAGACTCAATAGATTAGGTTTTATATTTTTAAATGGGTGCCTTGTTTTGATGTTGGAGGACAGGAAACATTAACGGTGTCTGCATGGGTCGAAGGAGTGATAAAAGATCCGGAAATAGAATTGGAGTGATTTCTTAATGCATTTTGCTTTCAGGGAAGATGAGCTCAAATCAGCTTTTTGGGTAACAAATAAAAATGCAAAATACTCACATAATAGTCAGATTTCTGCATTGCTGGATGCAGATTGTTGACAGATCATGACCCACTGTATTGATTTTACAAAAAAATGAAGCTGTTTGTAAGCCTTTATGCTCTTTAGGCATCCGTATTAAGAGGTGATGGCCTGCATGACAGGTTAAGGTCTTTCTGTTTATTGTTCATTTTAATTGTTGCCTGTGGCGCAATGTCTGTTTTGCCTTGTAGCTTTTTTAAAGCAATGCCCCCAATCGTCAATTAACACTTTTATTGACGGGGGCATGCTTTTTAATTATTCTTTACAAAATAAATATGATTTGACCATTTTGATCCAGAGTTCCCTTTGATTTTTTTAGATCAAATTTGAAAAAAATTCTGTGGTGGATGTTTTGTTTTTTTTTTTTTTGATTGGCAGGTAGTTGGACTCAACACAATTCTCACTTTCCTTATCCAGCTCAGTTGGCTATTTTCACAACATTTTGGGGTTAGGTGGAGTAAGCTCTGGTTCGTGCACACGACCCAATTCAGGCTTTATTTTCACTGTCCAGCATATTATAGGTAACAACAGAAATTCCCCATCCAGTGTATTTCTGTGTCTGTGGTTTCATATAGCATTTTTTCACTGTCACTGGCCAGACAGTTATCATTTTCCTTAATTTTATTACATAAATAACACTTTTCAGTATGAGAATTACACGCATGACTTTAAAAAAAAAAAGCTATAATGTAGCCTAAAAGTAGCTTAAACTTAAGCCTTAGTCAAATGACCCATACAGGGGGTTGACCCGTATGGGTGCTGAAGGTTTTGTATTGTTTGGCCCGTGAAAGGTCGTACACAGGAGCAGCGCAGTTGTGTCTCGCAGTCCCCTTGTGGCATGAAAATGGAACGTACCATTTTTGTGCATGTGGTAAGTGTATCAACAAGTGTTTGTAAGGATATGTAAGTTGCACACATGTGATAGAACAGTACACACACTGCACATAGGGCGCCCATACGATGCCAAAATGAACGACACTCTGATTGAACAGTCAGGCTGAGCGCAAGGAGCGTGCACTTAACACTTGAACATTCACTAATGACCTTTCAGCAGTGCACAGGATTTGAAGGGGTCAAAACCATGAAAATTTCATTTGACGTGACTGCCTTTCACCTACTTCACCCTTCCTTGCATGTTGTATGTGTCACCCGCATGCGTGCTCTGCACAGGTTTGCCTATTTTTTACCTGCAGACATGTTGTATCCACTTCAAGGGCACTTGAGTCCGGCACAAGAACAGACAGACGGCTGGATCCAAATGCAGCTGGTGTATGAGCTCAGCTAAAAGCTAAATCAGGGTCAGGGAGGGAGGGGTCATTATAGGCATGAGATCATCAGAGGAGAGACAGGAAAGTCAGGATCCAAGCGAGAGTCGGGACAGGCTGCAGGCAGTCAGGGTCAGGGTCAAGGTTAGGGTCAGGATACAGAAGATCAGGTCCAAATATTATATCGGTAAGGAAGGCAGAGAAGCACAATCATATAAAACCCTTCATCAGACTAGCTGAGGCTTAAGGTCCTACATACTGCATCTTAAATAAGGCTGTGACTCAGGTTTAAAGTAGCATTAGCTGGAACTTTTACTGTAATACCTTATGTTTCAAAGAAAAGTCATCGCAAATACTAAACGTTACCCCCATTTGACTATTTTCTTGAAAAACTTGATTGTAATGACAACGTATTTTTTTTATGATGCCTTTGACCCCTATCAACCCTTTAGAGCAACAATAGGTCCCATTTGCATTTAATTACTGTGTAGAAACCCCCCACAGTCTTCAGGTAACAGACTGCAGTGTTGACAAGTATGGAATGATGAGCTGTCAGGACACAAACATCAAGAATTTTGCTGGTGGGCTCGTTGGATGAACCAGGTTGACACCCAGCCTGTTAAAGAAACACAGTAATGACTGAATTTTTGTGGGAAGGAAGGTGTGGACGTAAAGGGAATGAAACAGGAGACCAATTGAGAGACAAGCCGGGACTTCCTAGCGCCTGACTGTGTTTTTCTTCAAGTTTCACATCCAAACAAAACACAGGTTGGGTTGATTTGAGTGTCTCTGTGTGGTCCTGTAACAGAGCGCTGGTCTGTCCAGAGTTTATCCAGCTTCATCTATGCTGACGCCTTTGATGGGATCCAACGCTTTGTGTTCTTCCTAAAGTGGGATGCACTTGGACACAAAATAGCCACTGATTGTTTTTTCTATTTTCCTGCTTCCCATAAAACCGCCAGCTCCTGGATTAACAAAATAAGTGCAAGATTAAGATTAATACATCAAAGTAATTATGAGGAAAGAATCTATCATTAGTTATTCAATACGGGCCTAAGTGTTGTTCCAGAATGCTCTCTGGTGAGTTGGTGTACATTTCAACAAGTCATAAACGTAATTAGCCCTTTAGCCTGGAGCGAGCCTGCATTTAGGGAGATGTCATGCTTAGTAAAACTGCACGGGTGTCACCGATACCAGATTAGGTATTCAGTCTGGCTAATGTATAGATAAAAAAGGCAAGACATAAGACGAAATGTGGTAATTACTGTTTGGAGGCACTACAGCTTCCGTCGCTGCTGATTTCAGTCATTAACAATGCGACAGAGGGAAACTGAAGCCTACAATATTAGGGAGGATTTCTGATTTGTATCAGACAAAGCTTGAGCTATTTATAAATTCTGCTAATTCCTAAAATTGCGAAGAGATCAAAAATAAAAACATTTTTAGGGGGATTATTTTTTTCTCTAAGTGTTTCAATACACTCATACAGACTATGTTTCTTTAAAGTTGTACAAAGTTCAATATTGAAATGTTGAACATTTTAAATAAAGATAACAGGGTATAAAAAAAAGGAAACCAGACCATACATGTCATACCAACGGGCTTGTCACTTAAAGACCCACTCGGATTAAAATGATGTTTTTAACGTATTCTTGTGCAGTTTTCCTGATGATGGTGAGCATATATAAAGAAAATTAAGCTCAAAATTGCATCCCTGGGTATTTCTTTATTCAAATCAATGTGAATCAGGAGCAGATGAAAAAAAGCCATGTTGTTGCACAGGTTAGGTTAGGTTGGTGGTGTGAGAGGCTGTAAGCTAGCAGGAAAGAGTGTAAACAGATGGATGACGGGAAGTGAAGATGGGCTTACTCCGCACCAACAGTCCTGCTCACAACATGGAGGTGAGTTAATTGACTACTTCCGCTCTGCAGAAACTGTGTCTGGGAAAATTACACAGGCCTTTTTCCTTTGACCAGAAATGACATAATTAATTTTAAAATAGATGATTGTTTAAAATAGATGATCTTTTAGAAATAAACTTCTGATGTGCCATTTGACAGAAAAAACATTTTGCAGCGCCTCTGTTATTTTCCTGTGCACGACTGGAGTCTACAAACATACAGGCGGATGATTAATCTAGGTGGTGTTTGAGTCAAAGTGATTCAGAGTGGATGATTCAGAGCGTATGACAAAATTACCCATTGGTCAACCATGCATTGGTTGAAAAGCTACTCTTAGAATGTGTGCAGCCGAGCACACTTGGACCCATTATAAAAGATGGACAGACCAAAAGATGACAGTCCTTGGTGTTGCTATTAACCAATCCATCACTGTTCGGCCAGAACTGTGGACCTCAACATTTTTATTGTTTTAAATTAGAGAGCAGAACTCTGGTTTTCAATAATCCTCTTAAAGAGCATTTTGATGGTGCAGAAGTGGGTTAGATGTTAGATCAGTATCCTCTGCTTTTGTTTTGAAAGTGTTCTTACCGACTTCAATGCTTAATGCATGCAAGACATAAGTGAATCAAGTATATACCTCATTAAAATTTAGACGTGCACATCTTTTTACATCATGTTTCCCTTATTACTGGAAAACTGCCTCATAATAAAGACAACCTTTTGTCACATGAGGTTTTTATTGGACAGAATGTTTTGTTAAAGTTTTTACAGGCAAAGTAAAAAACTGTATTCTTGACACCTTGAACTACAGAATCAATTCTGTTATTTTTTTTTCCTCATTTTACTGAATACAATGCATAATTCAACTAATTCCATTGAATTGCAACAGAAAGCCGGAAAAACAACAGACTAAATATTTACATGGCTGCTTGTTGGTGCAGATTTCTAATCATAATTAATCTTGTGACAGAAACTTGGTCAAAATGACCTGCAAAAGTTTAGACCTAACAATGCTGAGTGTGATTTCTAGTGCGATTGCTTGTGGCACATCAAACATTGAAAAATAATAATCAAGACATAAGACCAGTTCTCTGAAGAAAAGTGATTTGTTGAAAGGGGTTTAAAATAAGGTGCCAAGTAATAACCTGTCGTAACAACAGGACAGCCTTTTGAATTCCAGATTGATGCATGTTTTGAAACAAAATTAGCTGGAACCAGTGCAGTTAAACATATATTATTATTTCAAAAAACAGAGGTTCAGTAAAACATTTGTGGTTAGATCTTACAGTGGGGCAAAAAGTATTTTAGCAGTCATGTATTCTGCATGTTGTCCAACAACCAAAAAAATGAGAGAGAGAAAAAAAGTTCATATTTATACTTCAACTGTTTTATAGATAGAAAAAAATGTTAAATTACCCTTTTAATAAGTCTTTGTGACTTTGTCTTTGACCCTAACATTGCACAGTGACATGTGACCATGGTCGATTTCATTTTAAAAAGGAAAAATCATAGGAGTGCGAATAATAAAGATTTATTTGTGATACAAAAAAAGTGGGTTGGAGTTGGGCTCTTGGCAGATGACGGCCATGGAGGGATAAACCCAATAGCCTAGAGCTGATGGTGGTTGAGGCCAGTCCACGACACACCATCAGGTAGAGAATTAGACGGAGGAAGGCTGGAAAAAACCATCGAGAATGTAGAGTAGGGGTTCCCCAAATCCAGGCCTCGAGGGCCGCTGTCCTACATGTTTTCCAAACAACCTGCCGTTGAAGTTCCTTACTGGCTAAACACACCTGATCCAGGTAATCAGCAGCAAATAAGGCAGGAATTCTGGAAAACCAGCGGGACACCGGCCCTCGAGACCTGGATTTGGGGACCCCTGATGTAGAGAGATGAACATTCATAAATTTCAATGTAGAAACGTGATTGTAATTGGCTGAGATAAAAAGGCGGTGAACTCAATTAATGAGAGGTGTGCAGAGTAAGTGGTGCAAGAACCCAGCTTACCCGGACGTGAGGTAGATCTTCCTTACTGAAATTCAGCCAAAGCTTCACCACATTAAGCACCAAGCGAGGCCATGGTGTCAAAAGTCCATTAATCATTTCATTTCATATTCATAAAGGCAATTTTACAAAGCTTAGAAACATGTTTTTCACATTAGCCAACATGACCACACATCACTTCCGAGTTTGCTTGATAAATTGCTTGTAACCCGTGCACATTTTGTTGTTTCAGAGTAATGTTTTGCCATATGTCAAAGCATGTGGCTTAACATGAACTTGACGTCAAGCTGTGGATCACTTTAGCATGAGGGTTCCTGGTGCCACTTGTGTTAACTAAGGTCTGCATGCTTAAAAATGGGCTTTCTCTACCGCCGCAATCCTTAAAAAGCACACAATTCAATCTCTCATTCTGCACTCACTAGATTGTGTACAAGGTTGCATGGAAAACATCAACTGCTCAGTATGCCCAAATGCTTCAGAGGACGACAGGGGACTGCTGGAAGCGAAGAGAAAAGGCTTGCTTTGAAACCCAAATTAGTCAAATAGAAAGGCAGCCTTGGGCCTGTCTTGCCACCACTCTACTTGTTAAGCTTATCTTTCTTGCTACCTTGTCATAGTTTCAGATACATCCCACACTTGTTTACTGAATCTATGCACCACAGCTTTAAAGCACGACGTGCCTTTTCATTCATCTGTAAATAGATTTCAAATTCTGAGACATTTTTTAGAGTTCCCTAACCACAAGCACCAGGGGTACAATGTCATTGACATTCCTGTGCTCCTTATGAACTTCCAAAGTGTGTGTCCCAACAGCAATGATGTCAATTCAGTTTGTCATCCAGCTCCCGACTTCTGAAAGCCATTATGTGCTGAATTAAAAACAAAAGAAATGTATCCAAACCTGAGAAGGTGGAGTTGTCACACAAGTTAGAAGAGTGTCTGAAACACCTGGAAATGTAAAACGCGGATTTTAGAATCTGTTGTTTAGCAAAGTTGTCTTAGCAGCAACTCCCACTATTACTAAGGAAAACTGCATTGAGTAGAATGAGCCTGCAGCCAGTGATGATTGATTCTGTTGCTGTGCTGCGCGACGGCTTATGCATTAACACAATTAACATAATTAGACCATTAAATTCCACATTTCAACTGAGTAAACTGCATTTGCGTTAATGAAGTACCAAGTCGTCATATCCCATTTTCACCTCACACTAACAGATTTTGATTCCAGATGATGAGCGAAGATAAGATTTTCACACATTTATCCACTTGTCCATCTATTAACGTTTACTCGCGCCTCGGAATACAGGGTCAAGAGCGGCTGTTGCAGAGATGTTGTTTAAGATTGTGATCATTAAAGATGCAGCATTTATAGAAGGATGTACCCTCACAGTGCCGTTCTGGTTCTTCCTGTGTAGAACGGTGACATTTTTCTTGATTTGTCATTATTTCGCAAAATTGAAGAGATCAACTCATGAAGCTTTGAGGCCATCTATGGTTTAGCATATATATCGCTAAAACCTACTCAGATAAAATTATGTTTTTGTTGTTTTTCACATGTTTTAGTGGCAATATGGAGGTTATATTTAAAGAAAAATAAGGGTAAAATTCCATTTCTGAGTACTTATTTATTCAAATTATGGTGAATCAGAAGCAGACGCAAAATGTTGTTAAAAAACAAGCGTATTTGTGGCGTCGAAATTATGCTGGGTGGGGTTGAAGCTCCCTGCTCTGAGCTCTCAGCAACGGGGAAGGGAAGTGGGGTGGCATTCCTCTACGCCAGCAGTCCTGCCCGCAACTTAGAGGCGCATTTCTGATGAACTCCTGCTGCTCTGCAGAAACTACGTCTTAGAAAATGACACCGGTTTTTAGATTTTGGCTTAAAACAGCATAATCCGAATTAAAAGACCACTGGGAACATTTTTAATATAGATAGTGAGTTTTTAATGTCTATCAACATACATACAAACCTCCATGCATTTAGATGTCTTTTATTCATCCATGAGTGGTTCCTAAATGTGTCATCATTTTACGTAATGTAAGAGAAAAGATGGGGCGTCCAACCAGGCTGAAACCACAGCAACAAGTAATTGGCTCCTAATGACTCCCAACAGGCAGGGGGCCTGGGAACACCATCCCAGATACCAGCCCAGCAAAGACGGGGTCAAGGGGAACGGCCCCGGGGGCTCCACTGCTGGAGGGCCAAATCACGCCAGGCAGCAGAGAGGATTACTCTAAGCCCAGGCGTAGACTGGGCACATTGCGTGTCCAAGGTCCAGTTCAAGGCCCCATACACTCAGAAATGCAGAGTTCAAAGCATCCTGGGCTCCTGGGGCCCAGAGGCTGATTGTAAACATATCCAGAGCTTTACAGTGTAAAACTGTGTTGCATGTCACATGTGTCTTTGTGTACTTCAAAAACATTTCAGAGGAATTATGTGTTTAATGCAAGCCCATAATTAGCTCTGTGACCCCTTAGTGCCCTTTTCTTCATTGAACTAATAAGAACTAAACACTTTGCCACGGTGCAAAGGGATTCTTTTCTCAGTTCTTTTCACAAGTACTTATGGGGTAATCTTATTAACACCCTCTGATTTAATCACAATCACCACATCATTACAAATTAACTTTCTTAAAATGTCTTTGCTTTTACTTTTACATGCCAGCAATGCGCTAGCTTATACGTAAACGAATGTTCTCGAATTTCTGACAACTAGCACTTCTGATCACTTACTGTGCATAAAATGTTTTTTTTTATTATAATAGCCTAGAAAAACCCCTGTTAGCGTGCATATTTATGTGAACACATTGCCAATTGTTATAGCATGTTGTGAACCCAATAAGCAGAAAAAAATCCAAGTAATCATGTTTTAGTCATCTGTCATCAAAAGGTTTACTTGTGTACATATTGCAGCAGCTTTTAATCCATACTATCATGAGGTCAAGTTTCTTACGGGCATGACAAGCCTTAACAACAACCCTCTTTGTTTCCTCCTAAGGGCTTTTCCATGCGCATGGCTTCCAATTTCCTCGCTTCAAAGGGCGAGTCTTCTCAACCTGATGACTGAACCTCTTCAAATCAGAGAGACGCTGGACGCTCTCTTCCCCCTGTGGCCGTACATGTCAATTACTGACCACATCTAGCCCCACATGACAGCAGCAACCTCTAGCCAAAACAGAGAGGAATGATAATGTGATCTCCTGCGGATTACTAGAAGATAAGACCAGCATTGAGTAAGCGATACGTGGGTACATGGATATGGCTTAGAGACGGAAAATAGTCCACTAAAGTTGAAAGACTAACTATGACAAAATTGTGTTTAGGGTGTTTTGGGTTTTTAACATTATTGTAGCATTTTTCTGGGGACGGAGGTCATGTATGAAGAAAATTTGACAAGGATTGTATTTGTTAGAAAATACCCTGGACGGACAACAAGCTCCCTGCTCTGCTCCATACCGATGCATCTATTTGTAGACGAATAGATCCATGTACGTCTTTGTTTTTCCTGTCTGAGCTGACGTCTGGCTCAAAGCCGTACGGTTTGATAGCCCCAACATTTCTCGTCGTTTCTGTTGCACCGGTAATGTTAGGTTGGAGACCTGAGGAGCTATAACCTGGTGGGAGTGAGGGTAACCAGACAGCTCAGTTTATGGGTGATGGGAAGGGGTGGGGGAATGGCCCGCGCCATAGGTCCCGCCCACAACTCAGAGGCAAATTTCGAATGGACTCCTGCTGCTCTGCGGAAACTATGTACAAGAAAACAAGACAGGTTTTTTATTATTATTATTTTGGCTAAAAACATCAAAATCATCACAAATAAATATGGGAATGCTTTGAAAATAGATATAAAGATGATCAAAGTGCGACATATTTTTTTCTTGGTCGTTTTTGTTTTGGAATTTTTGCCTTGGTTTCCTGTCTAATTTCGAGATTTTTTTTTTTCTGACTCAAAGAATTAAACCTGTTATTCAAATTTACTACTGCGGGAAATTCAGCAATACATTCCGTCTATATGTGTGCTAAATACTTAAAATACAAATATATAACACAAATAGCATTAAAGGACATCTTCGTCTTCAATTTTTTAACAGCCCCCACAACTGATTAAAAAAATAAATAAAATACATTTTTGTTTATTGGCTTTTGATCCAGCATGAAAGTTATTCAGCCCTCTATTATTCTTTTATCTATTTTTTTCAGAATTATATATTTATGTCATCATACTTTATTTCATCTTTTATTCTTTTATAGTTTTACCCTTGTACTTTGTTTTCTGAACTGTAAGTGTATTTGGTTCCTCTCTGAAATAGAAAGAATGGCGAATCCGAATGTTGTGTCAGAATGTCAGAGTATCAAACCCTTTGAAACACATACAAGTTGTACATCTAAATTGCTCTATTTTCTGTTTCTTGTTGTTAAAATAAAGTTTCTTTCCTTTGACGAAAGAACAGTGCTCTTGAGATTGGACACGTTGACAGTAGTCAGTATGCATGTTACCAATTGAAAACCACAAAAAAAAATATATATATATATGTTTCTTCTGACTTAAGTTCCTCCTCAGCCATGACCCCCCCCACACACACACTTGTTACTGACTTGGAGGGACTGGAGCTTTAAACGCACGGGGCTGCAAGTAAATGTAAAGTGAAAAGATGTAGCGAATAAAAAAAGTAAAGCAAGCTAAACTAAGCTTTAGTTAACTCATTTACAAACAGTTGAAAAACAAAATGTATCACAAGTCAAACTGAAGTATTTTGGTGGATTTTTGGGCATCACATATCAAAAGGCAAAACCAGAATCAAAGGGTACAGGATTCTGAGATTTTACTTTTTTTTTAACAAATCAAAGTATTTTAAGTGGTTTAAAAAATATGGTAAGGTCACTTAATTAGATCTGATTTCATTGTAGCTAGATTTACAAATGTCTGGCAGGGATGAACAAACAACGATAAAATAAAAGTTATTATTATATTTTTTTAATTACTGCTGACATTACACTACCCATTACTACATCAGCTGCGTTGAGATGATCCCATGTGATACAGGATGTCTTTTATTTTGAAAGGAAGTCATGTGAACCTCTGTCAAGAGTTTGAAACTATTGTATACTTTAAAAAAAAGGCTATTTTCTCTTTATGTTTCTGTTGTATTTCAGCAAGACAAAAAACAAAACAATTAATTTATAACTATCGATAACATGAATAGAAATCGATCTTCTTTTTGTAAAGGGTGACATAAGATTTTGTGGCTCGTAGGTGATGCTTAATGAGATATCGAATTAAAAGGCTCTGTAAAATCCCACTTGGATCATCTTTTGATCTATTGTAAAATCGTTTCTAGTGCTCTTTTAATTCTGATTATGCTGTTTTTAAGAAAAATCCAGAAACCTGTGTAGTTTTTGTAGGACATAGTTCATTATAAATTTGCATCTGAGTGAGCCTGCCCACATCTCCCATCAACTCTTTGTTTACACCCTGTCCCGCTAGCTTCCAGCCCTTCACAACCCCAGCCAAACGTTACTGGTGAAACAAAAATAGGGGGGCAATTTTGGAGCTCTCCAGTCATCCAGTTTAGATCCAGATTCCAGCTCAGACGAGGAAAATAAAGACGTTCATGGATCTATTTGTCTGCAGGTGAATGATCAGAATGGAGCGGAGCAGGGAGCCTGTGGTTCAGTCACAGATTTGCTGTTTTTGAAACAGCCTTTTATTGTCTGCTCCTGATTTACAGTCATTTAAATAAAGAAATACTGAGAAACGCAATTTTAAGAATCGTTTTCTTTATATATGTCCTCCATCATCATCAGAAAAATGCCACAAGAACGTGTTAAAAACACCAAAACAGACCCCTTTCATTGGAGAGGGTCTTTAGGCTGTTTTAGTGCGTCTTTTTTCCAACTCTTTGTGTTTATTTTCTTTTTGTCTTTTTTCTCCTGCCCAATTCTAAATGCGAAAACATATCTATTTCTAATTGTTACTGATTGGCTCCCTCTCTGTGTGTGCATCACACTCCACGTGATCATAACCAGCTGCTCGGGAGAGGGAGAAGCGCAGAGTCGCTGCGACCCTGAACGCACCACACAAAGTACCGGGAGGACCGCCGCTCGCCTCACCCGTGGATTCTATCACCGACGGCCGCCGTCTGCACACCTGACCCGTGGGATTTTCTTGCTACTCCCTCTTAGTTTACAGTTTTATGGTTTTTATTTGATTTTTCTTCAAGTTTCTTTTCTTTCTTGATCCTCTCCCCCCTCTCTACTCCTTAGCATCCTCTTCTGCACGGAAGTCTTATTGCTTGCTAACTTTTTTTTCTCCTCCATCCCACCAAACCACCTCCATCGCGGCTCCGGCAGCCTCCCCCCTCCTCCCCCCCTCTCCTCCCTTCCACCGGAGTCCGCGTCCTTTCCCGCTTTCCGTGGATTTGATCAGTGTCCACGCGGCTCTGCTACATGGGGCGCGCGGCGTGTGTCGGAAGATGGTCCGCCGTCGGTGTTTAGGCGCCTCGCGGAACCTGTCGGTGCTCACGCGCGTGTCTCTGCCAGCTCGCGGCCGGCGCCACTGAGAGATGGGTCCGTCCGCAGCAGCGCGGGCGCCGCTGGAGGAGCGCCGCCGGCCGCGCCGCTGGAGCGCCGCCGCGGGAGGCTGGTTCAGGATCACGCTGGTGTCGTTCCTCGCCACTTTACCTGTGGAGCAGCTGCGCGCCTTCCCGTCGTCCCTCAGCGACTGCCAGACGCCGACCGGCTGGAACTGCTCCGGTGAGACCTCTGCTGTATTTCTCATTTCCCCCCGAAGTTTTTGCTTCAGTTTCAAAGGCGTGAAGTCATTCATTCTCCAAAACGGAGCAGGAGAAGCGAATCAAAGTTTACACGAGCCTTGTGGTTAGCAGTCAAGCTGGTGACACCCAAACTGAAAGGGCTACGTACATCATATAGACATTTTTTTTGGGGGGGGCGTGTTACATTAGGTCTGTAAATTCACCAGGCTAACAGTGACAGGTTGATCCCTTAATATTACATTTTTTTTTTTAACAAAGTGGACACATTTAATGATAATAATAGCAACAACATGGTTAATATTTCAACATTTCATAATATGTCAAAATAAAGTTACATGTTGATCATAATAGTTTTAATAAGTTTATGCCAAAAAACGGGGAAAATCCATCTTTACGGCGTCTCATCAGTTCCACCTTTGCAATTGGAAACATGCAAAGGAAGTTGTTTCCCATCATCCCTCCGTGGTGATTTCCACCCCCCCCCCCCTCTGTCATCCTTAAACAAATAAAAAAAACAACAACAACAACAAAAAAAGGAACCCATAAAAGAAGAGGAGCTGGATGCTCAGAGCGCGGCGTCTCTTCTCCTCGCTCTGTAAATCAGCCCACAGTGTTGCCATATATTTTCCCTTGTCGTCCATCCAAGACTGAGCCCTCAAAATAGCTCCCAGCCGATCACACACTCAGGCCCAGTAGCAGTATTGATATTATAGCTCATAAAAGGCAGACATCAATATGGAGTCATGATGCCATTTGAGTCGGAGGGGTAGGCTTGCATTATAATTGGCATTCTTAAAGAAACAAGAGACTTCTTCAGCCACGGCAGCGTCCTCGAACTGTTTAAAGGTGCTAGAAGATGTTTCTGTGCTGCTCATGAGACTCAGAATAAGCAAGAATTAAAGCCTAATTGGAAATAAAGTCAATTAATTACTATTTTGATGAAGGTAACATGCTAATTAAATTAGGATTAGTGAACCAAATTAATCCCTTGGAAAATTAGGTGTGATTATTTTTTTGTTTGTTTGCTTGTTTTCTGTTTTTTTTAGCTAAAAAAATTCCTCATGACTGCAGCAGGAATTAGTTTCTAGCATCAGTGATGAGCATTCCTTCCTACGAACTGACCCTAGGGATTGATCACATCGATGTTTATCCACACACCGCCTCTGATTGCCTGCTTTTTTTGTCGTTTTAACGCTTCGTCCTGTTCTGCACTGAGGGGATCATTTTGTGCCACTGCCATTGACGGTGGAGGTTCTTCGCACATACCCACCGATAATGGCACACATCCTGTCCTGACACACACTTGCCCGACAGCCACCCACTTCCCGACACACTCCTGCATGCGTTTTCAGCAAAGATTTTTTTTAATCTCGCCTTAATGAGGCTTAAGTGCATATGCTGAGAACACCCGCGTGACCCGTGTGCCCCCAGTGTCAATTAGAATAAATCGACTATGACAAGTGGCATGCAGTATATACGATAAGAACCTTTTTAATGTTAATAACAATAATAAACTCACTACAGCCTAATTGGTCAGACCATAATTATCCACTCTTGTCCACGTGCGCTCTAACGGTAACACTCATGTGTGATACCTTTCCTTCCAGGGAGAAGTGACTGGGAAATGGCTATATGATGAGTTTAGTGTCACTTTAGTGATAAGACAACGATAATTATGGGTTGTGCTGGCAGGAAAATGAGGTTTCCGTCTCTGTTATGCAGCCTTTGAATGAGTATTGAGGAAGATTTGATTCTAAGGTGTAAAAATAAAAGGATGTAAATGGACTTTTAGAGTAAAAAGTCTTTCTGCTTCGGACTGCAATGGTAGATAAGCCAGAAACTGCTTCTGAAAAGTTTCACGTGAGCCAAACTCTATGACTCTCATAGGGCAGCGTGGTTATCTAACACAAAGTGTCTCTTCGTTCATTTTAATGTAAGAAATTGAAAGATTTCGTTTGAATCTGCACACAGGGATGTGCTGTAAAGCATCAGTTTACTTATTTCTATACTAAACATTTTAAAAAAAGTCAAATCTCCGTATAAAAATATAGATAGCAAAACGATGCCAAACAAAGCAACATCTTTTCAATCCATTGGCCAGGGGCTTCTTAGATCGTGTTGAAGGGATTTGGGTAAAATCTGTGAAGCAAATCACGATATAAAACCATGGCAGTTGTTGCAGCAACACTGTTTTATAGCTGGAAGCTAGTATTCCATGAATGCATGATAAAAAGGAGCACAAGCTGCTGTACAAGGGGCCCAAAGAGACTAAATCTGGGTTCCAAGCTGCAGAAAACTAGGCGGAAAAGGATTTTTAGGCTACATTCACTCCGACCGAACGTAGGCTGTAATGAAAAGTCTAGGTAAACGTTGGTAAATCTGCGTTTCGAGCTTCCGCGTTCAAAACCCTCGCTTTCACACGTCGCTATGAACGTTTGTAAGTCCGTTCTCGGGCTCTACGTACAAACTGGGCTCTCGCAGAATTCATGCAGAGAGTTCAACCGGCTGAACTTTCAATAATCAAGGACTCGGATTCAGTAGGGACGTGTAGATAGGGTTTTTGCCGAGTAGAGGGGGGAAATGAACAGAAAGAAAAGAAATTTGAAGAAAAATAAAATAAAAACTGTAAACTAAGAGGGTGTAGCCAGATAATCCCACGGGTGAGGCGAGCGGCGGTCCTCCCGGTACTTTGTGTGGTGCGTTCAGGGTCGCAGCGACTCTGTGCTTCTCCCTCTCCTGAGCAGCTGGTTATGATCACGTAGAGTGGGATGCACACACAGAGAGGGAGCCAATCAGTTCAAGACAGGGAACTACCATCCATTGCAAACATGATCATAGAGGGAAAATTAACAACTGCGGTTTTTTGCAGAATTTTATGACACCAAGTCTCTCATATATCGGAATAGAGCTGAGAAACAAAAACCTGGAACAAGATTCGACATTTTCCACCAAGCCTCCTCTAACTGTAGGTAGCAGAAAAGTGCTTGTAAACTGTAGAAAAATGTAAAAAAGAAAAAGCCCCTCCCTGCCACTCCTTTGTGTGCATGAAACCTCGTGTAGCACGTCCTTGAACGCGCGACATGTGCCGGGTGTGAACGTAGTATCGCATACTCCCCCCACGTGGCATCGTGGGCCCTGCACAACTTTTGTGGAGTAAGTAAACCCGGCGAAATAACGAAAACGAAATAAGAACTCCGCTGGCTACACCACCATTAGTGTTTGCTTTTGCCTCGACAACACTAGAAATGTGACATTAGCACGACAGCTTTAGGAGAAATGTCTTTATTCCAGATAAAATCATAACACAAGTGGTTCACAGAAGTTTCTGCACTCCCAGCAGGTGTGTGTAGCCACAGACAGCAGGCCTAACACTCCTGATAATTGGATTAGACTGGAAAGTAAGAACGATAATGAGAATTCTTAAGAGTTTCTGGCAGTCAGTTTTTTACCACGAAAACGTACACTTTACATTTTTATAGCTGTATTTTAGTAACAAACACGAATAAGTTATTTTTTGTGAAAAAGAAAGACCGCCGATGTCTGAAGAAAAACAGCAAAACAACATTAAGGTTCTTTTCTGCAAGAAAACCCTTCTTCATCAAAAACATGTGACATCATTTTTGTGATAAACGTTTTAGGTACACTTTATTTTACCCGGAACCCGACTGAAACGATGGCCGGCTTAACTGTTTGTATCTGTGGCTGCACCAACTGAAGAAACTTTTGAGACATGGGAATTTTTGGGCTCTTGATTGCTGGTGGTATCAGCAACCTCGGTGTCTGAGCTCTTGAAATACAGATCAGCACTGGCTGGAAAGGGCTTCTTCAATACCAGGAGAGCACTGACTTGTAACAATTGATGAAATGAGTTGAACCCTTAGTGACAGTCATGGGAGAACCTGAGGTGTGGTAGAAAGTTGACCTCATCTTTGAATGATTTCCATGAATACATCCTCAAACACTATTCATGCATGCAAACTCTGATTCTTTAGAGGGCCAAATAATAAAATACAATAATAGTACTGCTGATACTCATTTTTATGGGTTCTTGCCAAGAGTATGACTTACCTTCTATACTGCCCATGGTAGTGATTAGATATTATGGCAGATGGAGGAAAAGGTGTGCAATGGAGTTGTTTTTATGATGGCTCCTCTTGAGATGAACTGCTTTCAGCCTGAAAAGGGAAGCTCCACTGCGCTTTTTTTATTTATTTTTTTTTTTTTTACCACAGCAGTATCAATAAAACCGTCTCCTGTTCCACCTGGGTGTTGTTGCCTTCGTACCGCCAGAGAACAGTTGTCTATTTGTTTATTTGATTGTACTATGTCTTTGCTCTTGACTGATTAAGTTTGCAGGTAAATTATTTTATTTATAGGATTTTTAGTGTATACCTAAAGGCTTTGCTGTTTGTCTACAAGCCTGAATTGGAAAAAAAAAGAGGTGCTCTTCTTAATTCCAACCTCGTTTGTTCTGAAGAGACAATGTATGAATCTATACATGTAATACCCAGGATCCGTAAAGATGCAGTGCTTCACTACATGGTAATTTTGCCGGTATTACCCTGGCCTCCAGCTGTTTTGCATCATACACGAAACAGGCCTTAAGGACTGTATTAAACCCATGGAAAAAGAGAACATCCAGTTCTGACTGTCCGTTCAGATAGATTAGACTGGATAGCTTACAGCTGGTGGATCAGGGATTTATTACTGCTGTATATCTCTGCTCTTCATGTTCACGATAGTCAAAATCTTTACCCGCAAAGGCTATAAAACATGTGATTTTGGTTTTCACCGTTCTTTTTTATTCAAAATATGTAGAAACTAAGTTTGCCATCTTTTTACACTCCAACTCCTTGTTGCATTGAAGGCCTGGTGTTGAGGTTAAAAGCATAAAAAATGCTAGAAAAATGTATGATAAATATTCAAACTCAATGAGATTGAGAATTGAGCTTCTTGGCAAGCGTGCTCACATTAGCAAAAATGGACAAAACAGCCTGTTGATACTTAAGTATTGAAATCTTTTTTCCAAAGATCTTGTGCTTCTTTTTTGCAACTTCAGCTAATATTATGACTGTAAAACCTTCAAAAAATATGTAATTAATTGCATAACTATTTAAAAATGTGCAACTTTTGACTTTATGTTTCAAATGTGATTTAGAGACCCACTCTGATCATCCTTTTGAGATGTTGAAAAAGCGGTCGCAGTGGTCCTTTTATTATGATTACTTAGCTTTTAGCCAAAATAAAAAAAAACTGTCACTTTTTAGGACATAGTATCTGGAAAGTGGTGGTAGTTCATAAAAATTCACCTCTGAGTTGTGGGTGGGACTGTTGACGCAGAGAAACACTGACCCCCTTCCCCTACCAGTTGCTGAGAGCTCTCTGTTTACACCCGATCCCGCTTGCTTACCGCACGCCACACCTCCAACCTAACAGTACTGGTTTGACGAAAATGGTGAGCAATTTTGAAACCATCCAACCGTATAGTTTGGAGCCAAATGCCAAAGAAAATGAAGACAAACATGGATGTATCTTCTATGTCACAAATACACTCTTTTTCAGAATGTTTTTTTTTTATTTGGTCCTGATTCACAACCGTTTGATTGAAGAAATGCTCAGAAACGCAACTTAAAGAATTATTTTCTTTATATATGGCTTACATCATCAGAAAATGCCACAAGAACATGTTAAAAACACAAAAAACATGATTATGATTGGAGTGAATGTCAAATAGATGTTAGAAAAAACCCCAAAAACTAACCCTCAATGCATTTTTTTAATTGAATTGCTTGCATGAAGAAGAAAGTCCTCGGTCACTACTGACGTGTTGCCAGTAGTGACCCAGCATGGTAGACGTGTCTTCTATGATCCCATTATCTGGCTCACATGTCCCAGGGGGGTTAATTCCAGAAAAAAGGGCCTCAATCCCTCCTTTGGCAAAAAACCTCTACTTATTGTTGGCTGTGTCAGCCCCCATGTGATGCCTGGGTAATTATAGTGACAGGGGTAAGCGCGAAATATGCAAAAGCCTCTCATACATTCCATCAGGCGCGGTGATTTAACAGAAGTCTGTCAAGAATCAGCCGTCTGCCTCAAAGCGTTGTCACCTGCGACGGTCCAAAGCCCCAGAGTTGCATGCGAGTCACCACCCCTTGACAGTAAACAGATGATTTGGTAGGAGATGGGGCGGCTGAGGCGCTGCCCGTTTGAAAAATAAAATAAATAAAAAGAATTCAGCAACCAGCTTAAAAAAAAACAGAGGAGAAAAACGTTTTCCAAAAACTTTGTTTCATTCAAGTTATTTATTAGAAGAATTTTAATGTGTTTTTTATTGCATTACCTAATATAAGCTGCTCAATACTTGTTGCGAGTTTATATAAAATAAAATAAAAAAGTATAAGAAAGGGCCAAGAGAGGATGTTCCAGCACTGTGGTTGTTCAGCCCTCATTATTAATTTAGTCTTGTTAATTATTGATCAGTATGATGCTTAAAACACGGGAAAAGGACCCCTAAATCTTCCTAGTGGAGTGAGATTCCAGGTAGGTCGGAGGACAGGCGGCATCTCTCTTTTAGACAAGAAAGTGCTTAGCTCGCCATCTTAACCGTTAACATATAAACATCACCTGTTCAATATTTGATGTTTGGCAGCTTGTTTTCGTTAATTATTCAGGTCACTGTAATCTTCTCCTGGAGCTGGAAAGCAGGAGCAGGAAGTATCCGTTTTCCAGGCCTCTGACGCGGCGCCGCGCTCCCATCCCGTGGAAACCGGCAGCAGCGATTAACATTTGGTAGCAGACAGAATGAGAGCGGTGATGAAACTGTTGGAGCAAACAGCGATCTCCTGAATCATTATGCCAGTGTGATAAAGTCATTTGATTACACTGTACCTGTTAACATTCTGTTTGTTGGTTGTGTGTTTTTTCAGGCCTTGGTTCTTTGATTGAATAACCTGGTCCTGTGTTTATTTTATGTCCTCTGCCCTTCTGGGCTGACGTTTTAATTATGTGCACCTGTTTTGGGTTTCAGTCATTACAGCTGTTCTTGCTTTCGTACTAGTTTGATGACATGGAACTAAGGATTTTTTATTCACCCACTCCGATGAAAAACCTGTTTTTTTTGTGTGTTTTTAACATGTTCTTATAGGATTTTTCCCATTATGGAGGTCAAATATGAAGAAAATTAAGCTTAAAACTCTATTTCTAAGTATTTATTTATTCAAATTGTTGTGAATTCAGAGCAGATGGAAAAATGCTGGAGTCTGCTGGATGACTTTTTTGCTGTATTATTTTCTTTGCAAATATGCAGAACTTCCTTTTTTTTATACACATTGACATTAAAATTCGGTGGCGACAATTTTTTATTCTTAACATGTGTATGGATCGGCCTGGTTTGCAGTGATGTTTGTTAAATCTTCCTATTTAGGTTCTTCAGTTGCTTTTGTTGTAGTCCTCCGGATTTTGTCATTGAAACACTTTTTCTCTTATAAGGTATTGTCCATGTCCTGCATAGCCTTTTCTATTAGAAACTCCACCTTTTATGTTGTGTTTTTGGTGTTATTTTAAATTATTTTTTTGTGCCAGACTTCCCATACTTCATGTACAGACCATTTTTTTGGATATTACACTGGTGACAAACCAACACTTTTTAAATGGAATACTTAAACTAATGAGCTTAATGACTAGGATTCACCACGGGGTTTATAAACATTGTGATATCTGTCACAAAATCATGAAAAGGTGATTCTGCCTTGGATGTTTTATTTTTTTTTCAAACAATTTTTAATGTAAAGCTAGCAATTTGCCAAAATATCACCAGAACACTGAAAAACAAAGGCAACAAACAAATACTCAAATTGAGTCTTCGTAGTATCGACAGCTGTGTTCAGTATAGCATCATATAATGGCTTAAAGCCACTTCACTTTTGTATTGGTGTTACGTCTTTACCGCGACCATTAGCAGGGTATAGCAAGTTCACCATGAAGCAATGATGGAGGAGATTAAGGTGAAAATTGATTCCATTCAGACAGAGGACACTGATTAAAATAGAATTGATCACATCAAACTATATGTGTCTTTTTTGTAGACAGACAATGAGTTTCTTTGGATCATTGCTGGGCTATAAGTTTAGATATAGTTTGATATTTAATAAAATCCCCAAAATAGAGAACTTAGATAAAAATCATTTGAAAGTAATCGTTTTTTTCCCCCCAAAGGTTTTTAGCAAAGGTCTCAATCTACCGGTCGATTTTTGTTCCAGTACTTACCTATGGTCGTGAGCTCTGGGTCATGACTGAAGGAACCAGGTCCCGAGTGCAAGTGACTGAAATGAGCTTCCTACGCAGGGTGGGTTGATAGGGGGAAGAGCTCCGTCACCCTGAGAGAGAGCTTGGAGTGGAGCCCCTGCTCCTCTACATTGAAAGGAGCCAGTTGAGATGACTCGGGCATCTGGTCCAGATGTCCCACTGGACAGAAGCCCTGGGGAAGACCCAGAACATGCTGAACTGATTGTATGTCTCAGCTGGCCTGGGAACGCATTGGGGTCCCCATCAGAGGAGCTGGAGGAAATGACCCGGGGGATAAGAAAGTCTGCGCATCTTTGCTTAGCCTGCTGCTCCAGCGACCCGATCCTGGATGAGTGGAAGAACATGGATAAATGAATGAATGGATGGATTTATTTCAAAACTGAGTTTATTTCTGTCTATGGGAAGTGAGTTTTGCCTTTGTCATATGAACCCTTAAACCCTCTTTATGATGGATCATAAAGAGTACAGGTGTGTCTTAGTTCCTTTTGAGGCTCCTGCAGCCACCTTAAGGGACGTCAGGAAGAAGGAACATATGATTTTCATCCTTGTGGAAAATGTATTGGAAGTATTTGTTAGGATAATTTAAGTTGCTCATGACAAACGTGCAGTCGTACAGTACCAAAACATCACACCCTAGTCATTGTTAACGTGCGCGTACTGGGTCCTTGGCACAGGGTGTTCTGGTGATACATAACAGCCATGATCACTTAAGCATGAGCTCCCTCCACAGTCAGCGGTATTCAGGGAATTAAAAAATGAAAAACCTGTATAATACGCCTGCTTCTCACACACTTCACCCTTACTTACGACCTTGTTGCTTGTAGGAAGCCCGTAGAATAAAATGTGCAGAATCATTTCCTCTCTACGGTCTACAAACTTAAAACTTTCTGCAAACCACATGGGTGCCCCCATACAGATTTGCCATTTTTTCGCCTGCATGAACCTGAAAGAGCAGCGGTGAATAAGGCACTGAAGTTGAGTATGAAAAGATTCAATGCTTCTTTGACATATTTCTGACATACATGTAGTGTTTTGAAATATTCTTTTTAGAGAACTGGTCTCTAACAAAAGCAATACTGCAACTTCATTGTCCATTTCTTGATGCCGACTGGCTAAGGAGCATTTCACTTGCACATAAAGACCAGCTGTAAAAAATGTGAACCCATTATTCAGTGTTATAAACTTTTATATTCCTAGAATGGGGTAATATCATTTAGAACATTCGAGTGTTGGAAGGGGGAAAAAAGGTCTTTTGTTAGGAGCCAAGAGGAAGTCAGCCAGCTTGACAGGTGGCCTTCGCTGTAACGATACTCTCCACTGGATGGACTGAGAGGAACTCTAATGGGGATGTTCTCTGGCCCCAAAAGTGCTGAAATGGGCAGAACTTTGTGGTACCTCACGGAGAAGGCTTGGAAGCAAATGTGCCACTGAGCAAATTCCAGCCTTCCAATGAATATTAAGAAGTAAAACATACCCACATTTCCTGTACTCTGCTTATTTGTGATAAAGTTGTTTCATTTGAAGACGATAATTATTCTACAGCATTGAATATGATCTAAAATAAGGAATTCATACAACAAAATTACATAAAACCTAAAGATTTAAAGTATTTCACAGTTTGTGGATTTTCTGTGGAATGTTTACAAGAGCATGTGCCAGCTTTTCGCATTGGATAGTGAGCTTTATAGCATCAGCAAATTTTGAAGACGTTGCAATTCCTACAACATATGGCTCTTTATAACCTCAAGCAGGCAAAGATCTCTAGACAGGAGTAGGCCCAATCAGACAACCTCTGAGCTGCCAAATCTATTACAAACCAAAAGGTCTGCAGTCTCGAAGCAGATCTACAGAGCGGTTCAGCAGCCAGGTGAGTCACCGACGAACAGGCAGATGTTTGGATTTATCGTGAGGTGTTCTCTTGAGTTGGTCTAAGATCAAAGCTGGACCAAAAAGGAATGAGGATTTATTTCTCACGTAGTAAAAAGCCATTCTTATCAATAAATCAAAGTCTTCACTAAAAAGGGGTTTAGAAATGGAGCGGTCGACGTCTGATCGGAATATTGCAGGTTTGGTTCCAGGGTTGCTCGCCAATGTATTCTTGGGCAAGACACTGAACCCCACCTTCCTGGTGGTTATAGAATGACGCCAGTATTCGGCAGCTGAGTTTGGCATCAGTGTGTGAATGTGTAAACTTTCTAAGAAGGTAGTAAAGCGCTGTACAAGTATACACTATTTACCATTACAAGTTTTTTTCAGTTCTTAATTTGCTGCACACATCCATTTCACTCAAATAGAAAGATGTCTAAATACGTATTTTTAGGTGTGAAAATTAGGTTGTGCTTGAAGCCTGCAGTTGTCATTTAACACTTTTTTTTTGCAATTTCCCTTTAAGCCTATACTACGACAGCTCCTCTGTGCTTCTGAGAAATGATCATTTCTTGGTATCTTTATTATTGTTTGATCGTTATATATTTTCAGAATCTTCACGTCTTAACAAAACCTGTTTTGTAGTTTTTCCTGGTAAACACTTCACAGACAATCCTCTTTGTATTTCTGGTCCAGACGGATTGTCTTGTCGCATGTGTCTTGATTGCATTGTTTTGTATAGCACTATGAGAATGTCTCCAGCAGTCATGAATCCCACTCAAAGTTATTGTTTTCTACTGATGCATGATTTCCTCTAGCCCCAAAAAATGTCCAGTCTGCACATCTGTTTCTTGGTTCATATGATAGTTTAATGGCGTGTGGAGGAGTAGCATTTTCTTTTCCTGTTATTAAAAAATACCTTTTTTTTCTTAATGCCTTCTTTTTGTTATTGCTGCTTAAAGAAACCTGGTTCCGACTGCCAAAAATTAGTGCTCAAACAGCCTAAATATTTTATGGATTGTGCAATCAGAGGTAAAAGTTGTTAAGGTTAAAATCCTGTTATCTTTGTTGCTAGCATAGATGAAAAGGAGCAGGAAACGTTAGAAGAAAAAAAACATACATTATGGAACAAGGCAAATACCAAAAAGAAAACAAAGGTAGACCAACTGTCTGTGAAGAATAATTGCATGAACAAGAGACAAAATATCTTGCTAGGCTCCAACAACTTGACATCTTAAGCTATAGTTACATGTGAGTGCTGCAGGTTTTGGGTTGTCCAAGCCCATGGAGAGTCCTAGAGGAGCGGTGTATCTTAACCCACAAGAACCAAGACCCATTTTGAAAAATAAAAGGTAATGCAATATACCACAAACCAAACAGACCACAGAACATATTGACATTTTTCTGAAATGCTGGGTTCTTGTGGGCTCAGGGGAGCGCGAGTGTGTCTTTCTGTTCCGTAGAGACTTATTGAAAATGGAAAGTCCGATTGTCGCGTCTGTGGTAACTGTACTGTGATGTAAGTCTAATTTGAGTTGCACGTACTTATGACATGCGGATGATGCAGGTCCTTATGGACGGCACCACTCTTGTCTCACAGCCCCTATGGGACCCTGTCCGCAGGATTTGGGTTGGGTGGCAAAAGAATAAAAAATCTGAAAGACATGCGTGGGTCTTACCTACATCACCCTTGCATTTTGTATCAAAGCTGATTCACACTGGTCCATCTGCGGTAGGTCTCCGTTGCCTCCTTCATGTCTGTGTCTCACATCCATCCCCCAACAATGCAAGCTGTATGCAGCAGTTCTGTTGATGTATTAATTTTGCAGCAAAAAGCCAGAAAAATGGGAAACAGGTCAAAATAAATGTCGTACTTTCAAAATAGAAAAGTTTATAAAATGTTATTTTGTACTTAAGGGGACGTGTCCACGTGATAATGCACGTAATAACACATCCATTCATTTTCGCCATGGATGACAATGAAGTTAAATTTTGAAAGTGCGAAAACATTCATTCATTCATTCATTCATTCATTCATTCATTCATTCATCTCCTTAACCCATTTTATCCTTTTTGGGGTCATGGGGTCTGATTACCAAAGTTTGTGGATGAACTACTTAACATGGAAGTGGCAGGAAAACCCCTCCTCTAGAAGACGGGCGGAGAGGGAACAGAGGCATTGTAAACTAACTGACGGTCGTGAGACGTACTCTCCATGCAGTGTGAGGGAGACACGCCTTAGACTGGCCAGTATAAATCTGGCAGTTTGCTATGACTTGTCACTTGTAGTATGCAGGTTGAAAAAAATGTGCATAAATCATTTAGTCCTAAGGGCTCACTGAGGGGTCTACGACCTTAGTATTTTGTGCCACCTACGTGCTATTACAGGTTTTCCCTCTTTCTGCCACCATGAGCGCCTCTGATCTAGCCATAAGGACAGCTGGGTTTGCTATGTCTCAGGATTCTACATTGAAAAAAATCTTTTTTTCTTTCCTTAGGTGAAATCTGTGTAGTCAAAGACCGGTCTGTTTTCGTCTTACACAAGGGAGAAGGAGTTATTTAACCAATTCAGAGTTTCTGTTTATATTATATCCATAGAAAAATTACAGTGGTTACATTTTTTTTTTTTTGTGTAGCATTCAAAAAAGCAAAGCTGAAATAAATGCAGTCAAAATAACCAACATTTGCAGTGCCCCCCACCAATACCACCTTCTATGGCCCCGTACAGGCGAAATACTTGGTCTCGTCTGTTATTTTAAACCATTGAGACCTCTAGTGTCTTGGGTAAAAACATTGTGTTTTCCCACAAAGATGTGATACTTCATGGTCATTAAGGAGTTGGTTGTGGAGCAGGTTGACTTTGGAGTGGGATTCTCTTTCACGGAAGAGCATTGTCTGCTGAGGTTCTTTTATTCCAAGAAGGGCCTTTTCAAGTGCACAGGGACATTGATAATCATACACAGGTTACAGATCTCTGTGTGTATGAGTGTCCATCATGCTGAGACATCTATATGTGGGGTAAAGAAGGGGGGGCGGGTATTGCAAAAAGTGTGAAGAGGGCACGATGAAGCTAAGGTCATGGATAATAGTGTTTTGTTTCATTGTGAGGCTTGCCTTGGGGTATTTGTTCTGGATTCCATCAGCTGTACCAATTTAACACTGAGTTTTTGTATTAGCAGTTTCTGCCACACTTGGAGAATGAGGAAAATAAAAAATCCAGGCTGAAGATAGTTTCAGATATCCCCTTCTTTATATCGTTAAAAAATGTGTATTTTAAAAGGAAATGTCAAAATTTTGTCATTTGCCAAGGTGTGTTGAAAGTTTGCCGGAGCTGTTTAAGGGATGAAGTCTGGCAAAAATCCTGAGTAAGAGTAAAAGTGCACTTTATAGAGGATAATGGATCAGATAAAAGTGAGACAGACTGAGCAGTTTTTTTTGATGAGATGTGATTAATCACAACCAAGTAGCTTTTTCATACCATTGAAGAAATGTTTCGTCTCAGAGAAGATAAACGTTTAACACGCTTATATAGTCATTCTTTTGTGGTGTAGGTTAAATAAGCTTCAGGATGTGGCACGCCTTTCCCTCTAGATCAGTCAGTAACCCCTGAGGCGAGGCACCATGAAGTGAGACAAATAGGAGAACGCAACTGGCGATGTTCATCTTTAACATGAAAGATGTGCATTTGCAATGCCCATGTGCGGTTTTAAATTCCCATCACACCACACTCTCTGAACCTTTAGTTCCTTTCGCCCTTTTTTTGCCTGCATCAAATTATGTTGTCATTCTGAAAGCCTAGGTAGAAAGCTGAGAGAGGAGCTTTTAGAGGATGTACTTTAGCATGGTTATCACACTACTGTAGCTGCATTTATATTTTCAGTATGGACAACTGTCATCATTTATGTTGATTGATAAAGAAGTTTGCAATGGCTCTAAAGGTCAGAATAAACCCAGAAATTTGGGACATGCTTATTTCTGTCGCCGCCTTTTTCTTAATAACTGTAAGTTATGGTTTTTGATAAATACAGATCGGTCACAGACATTCTTCGCACACTGGGGGTGGGGGTGGGGGGTTCTCCCTATTTGCGAATTCAGCCAATTCGCAGATGTCGCTGGTCCCCAATCCCCCCATAAAAGGGGGTAAAACTGTATTAATCAATTAAGTGGATTAAGTGGACAGTCCAAATTAGGCATAAACTTAGGAAAATAGGTATTTTTGAGTTCAACTCAAGGCATGTTGTTTTCCATCCATCCATCTTCCAAACCTTCTTAGTCTCTTTCTGGGTTAATGGGGTTGCTGGGGACTATCCTAGCAACTGTTAGGTGAAGGAGGGGCACAGCCTGGAAAAATCGCCAACCTGTCAGAACACATACATATTCACGAATAATGACAATTTAGTCACTAAATAACCTATGAAGCATGTTTTTGGAATGGACGGAGTACCTGGAGAAAACCCACACATACACAAGGAAAACATGCAAACTCCACACATAAAGGTCCCAACTTGGATTTGAACCTCTTGCTGTGAGGCAAGAGTGTTAACCACTACACCACTTTTTTTTTGGGTCAACTTCTTAATATTTTGTCTAAAGACAGTTTGAATCCCCCCCCACCCCCACCCCACCCATCAATGACAGAATATGGTGTTTCAGTCAGCGCATGGTTGCTGAACGAATAGCCCCATAACATGAGGAGCTGTCTTTGTGAATCAGAAAACACTCTGCTTTTGTAAGTTGCTCATTTTGCAAAGTTTTACCCTTTGGAGATTCAAATGACACTCTTAAATGTGGAGGTCATTTACCAAAAACCATGAATGACATTATTTTTGCGACAACAGTGGCTGCAAGTTTAACCTCCTGCTGCCTCTGCCTCAACATCAAACTTCCATCTCCGTGTCAGCTGGAATTTTGTCAGATCTAAACCAATTTTCTCTCCAAAAAAAGCTTTGTGTACACGGAGGAGCTTTTTCTGTGGGCCATTGGTTCAGGTAGACAAATAGCCTGGAGCCCAGTGCACCGTCTCGTGGCCATGTCACTGTGATTTGATTCAGATTGTCATTTTAGATCCATAACACAGCCTGAATCAGTTTATAGCTCAGGTTCGCCTCTTCAGGACGGCTCACCGACAGTCAACCTTGTGGAGCTCAAGCAAATATTTAGGGGGAAAAAGAGCAGATAAAAACGAAGGGGTGTCGTGCTACGACCATTGAAGCACCTGACGTGCCAAAAGAACACCCATCGTGTCAGTTGGTAGAGATTTGGGCCACAATTATCTGCTACAACTGAGAAAGAGGATCAAAAAAGAAGAGCCTTTTGTTCATGTCTTCCTTTGACTCCCGCTACTTCTTTAAGCGTGCTTATCCTTTTGGCAGAAAAGGCCATGGCGTTGTCTTTTTTAATTGCACGCAATTTGATCAAAGAGTGTGTCTTCTTTTTAGGTGCCATGACTAATAACTAACAGGAGGTTCGGGTTTGGGAAGCAGTTGCTCGAGGGCTGAACAAAGAAACATTTAGTCACTGATGTATTTTTTACGCTCTCGCCCTCCAGGTTCCGATGACCGGGACACAGACCTGTTCTTGTGCGACACAAACACATGCAAGTTTGATGCGGAATGTTTAAGAATCGGAGAGATGGTGACGTGCATTTGCGATTTGAAGGTAAGACCCAGAAGGATTTTGTCACGTTCCTGGCATCTTGCTTTGATGTCAGATTGCTTTGAGTGTAACACTGCAAGTCAACTGGCTTGTTCGAGCTTGATGTCTTTAAATAGAAACTGCAGGTCGATCGAGCTTTGGGTTCTGTTACGTGTTGTAATAATGCACGAGGGTTGCTGTGAGAGCAACTTACTGCTCTGTAGTGCAGGTTCCCTTCTATTTACCTGTTTTTAATTATTTATTTTATGATAAATGCTAAATAAGGGAATAGTGAGCAAAGTAAAACACTTGACTCTTTTTTTCATTTAGCTTATTTATAAAAAGATATTATTTTATGCAAGTCGCCTCTGTTTTGTACTCGAATAAGGGGAATTCACACTTGGTTTTCATCTGATGAGAATACCTAAGATTTTCCAACTTATGTTTCTGTGGCCCAGTTGGATGACTTTCTGTCCTGCATTGATCCCCAGATTACAACACCAGCAAGAACTTTCTCTCTCTATTCGTCTTGGACTCTACTCGCTGATCAGACCATTAACATCAAAGCTTAGCCCTTGATTGGTCGACGCAATGTGACTATTCGCCAAAGTTTCCATTTGTTGGACTCTGGAAAATGCGTGTTATGCTGCATACATTTCGCTGCACCACCTGAACCTTACCATTGCTGTCTAATCGCACAACATTAGCTGCTCACCTTGTAAACGGGACTCCTCATTGTCTGTTTTAACAGTAAAACCAGCCACTGCTGCCGCTTGAATCACATTTGGTGTGAACACAGCAGTAGTCTGCTTGTAAGTCTGCTTGTAAGTATGCTTGAAATAGTGTTTAGGAGAACAAAAACACATCAAAAGCATTAGTCAGTCAACATGTATGTTCATACATCAAGGATTCTCAATGCATGGTGTCAACCCAAATGACGCATTTGTTTCTTTCTTTATGTCAGTGTTTAATTGCAGGGTTCTTGAGGTCAGAATGGCTTAAGGGAAAAAAAAAGAACAACAGATGACTGGGTTCACAAGTTGTTCTCCATACATCAACCAGTACATTAAATATACCTACCTAATGGCATACCACCACTCAAGGTGGGAGTAGTATGTCCACCCTGAAACCAGACTGTGGGATTGATTTTATGCTTTGGTCAAAGGCTCCAAAAAAGCAGCCCAGTGCTTTTGCAGGCTGGCTTCCTGTAAAATCAGACTCCATACACAGCAGTGACCTCATGGTTTGCTGCGTAGTGTTTGGAACCTTGAGATCATTGATATATGTTTGAGTTGGCTCTGTTGATCTTTGTTGTTTTCATGCATGATGCAGAGGTTCAACTAGGTTTAGATCCCACTTTCACAGCAAAATCCCACGATTCTAATCTTTTTGTTGTGTTACATTACTTTTTTGTGTATAGCATTTTGTGAATTAATAATTCAATTCAATTCAAATGTAGTTTTATTTTTATTTTTCAATTTTCCAACAGTCGTCTCAATTGACTTTGTACCGATAATTGTAAGGTAAACATACAATCAAAAAGGATCATAAATGCATAGAATTCAATAGGATAATACTAAACTTTAACCAAACGGACTAAACTAAACTCGACATCCCTGCCCTTAGACCCTTCTTCGCGGTAAGGAAAAACCCCTAAAAAAACGGATTCCGGAAAAAAAGAAGAAAACAAAACCCCAGGGGTGTCCACATGAAGGAGGGATCCTCCCCCAGGACGGACAGGCAATGAACCAGAACTCATAGACAAGTCATTGCAGACTCTAACTAGTGCAGTTTCTGTAGTGGTGAGGTCTAAACCCCGACTGAAAGTCTTCAAAGTGGCTGTTGTCCTGTAGGTGGCAGTAAAGCTGCTTAACTACAACTCTTTCTGGGATTTTAGAAATAAAGGGGAGGTTTGATATCGGTCTATAGTTGGCCAAGATGTTAGGATCCAAACTGGGCTTTTTCAGAAGAGGTTTAACAACTGCATTTTTAAAAGACTGTGGCATGTAACCCGTTTCCAGAGAGGTATTTATCATTGTTAATATGGAATCATTAATTATGGGAAAGGTTTCTTTTAAAGGTCTAGTGGGAATTGGGTCTAACAGACAAGTTGAGGATTTGGAGGACGTACTAACTGATGTTATTTGCGCTTGATCCACAGCAGTGAAGCAGTCTAATGTTACAGAGGTTTCTATGGATGCCTCCACTTCTACCGCTTCAGCCTGCTCTGGGCTGATAGTAGGAATAACTTGATTTAACTTGTGTCTAAAATTTGAAAATTTACCATCAAAAATGCAAGAAAATCATCAGAGCTGAGAGAAACAGGAACATGTGGTTCTACTGAGCTCTGACTGTGAGTTAATTTATCAATAGTGCTAAAAAGAAATCTGGGATTATTTCCATTCTCTGATATTACTGGCTTCTAGCTCTACACAGAGCTTTTTTTATAATTTAATAGGCTATGTTTCCAGATATTCAGAGACTGCTCTGAACCGGAGCTGCGCCATTCTCTTTCCAACTTACGAGTTTCTTGTTTGAGAGAACGTGTTTCAGCGTTAAACCACGGTGCTACTCGGTTTTGTCTAACGAACTTAGGTTTCAGGGGGGCAACAACATGGAGTGTACTCCTGAGGGCTTGTAGTGCATCATTAACAATTTGGTCATTTATACTAGGACTGATGCTATGGGAGCAGGTCTCAGAGTATTTGCTCAGAATGTCACTAAGTACTGGTTGAACTGTGAGTTTAAACTCAGACACAGAACGGTTAGATAAGGTTCTTCTAAGCTGTTTCTTATTCACTGTGGCAGTAGCATGTAGCAGTAGCTAATCTCTAAATACCATGGGTTAAAACAAGGTCCAGGGATTGCTTGTGA
This sequence comes from Oryzias curvinotus, assembly GCA_023969325.1. Classification (NCBI taxonomy): domain Eukaryota; kingdom Metazoa; phylum Chordata; class Actinopteri; order Beloniformes; family Adrianichthyidae; genus Oryzias; species Oryzias curvinotus. Next base: position 4,263,154 of record CM043726.1, on the reverse strand, counting down.
CAGTGAGTGGGTTCATTTACATTTTGGGTGAAACCAACATGATCTAATAAAGCTGTAAAAGCCTTTCCTAGACATGTTGTTCTCACTGGGTGAAGACAAAGAAGTACAGACAAAGAAAAGAGCGTTTAAAGTGTCATAGTTTCTACTACAGAAAAACTTAGTGTTGTACTTAATGTATTTTTACTTTTATAACAGCTCTTCCACATCGTACTGCATGGAAGCACTGACTAAAGATGCTGTGGTTAATGGTATAAATCTGTGAAAATTTGCCATTCTTTATCATGAAATCCGTAAGTTTACAACAAAGCCTGTTGTGAAAAAAGGAGAACACCCATCAGCTGTGTATTGATTATAATGTTTGCGAGCTGCTCCAATGAACTGTTTAGAATAAACAAAGCTACAGTGTTTAAAAGAGGGAAAGTTAGCACTATAATTCGTTAACTATTATCAGCATGTCATCGGCACAAACAGGCTGACACTCGATTGGTCGGCTTTTATCTCAATTTTTGTACATTCCCCCAAGAGCAACCGTTAAAAGAGGTCTGTAGATAAACAACATTACAGCTCCATTCCTCTTCAAGTGATCTCACACTGATACTGCTGTCATTGTACACTGAGGCGCTCTGTGTGCTCTCAGAAAAGAGCAGGTCACACAGGTTTTTTTTTTAGCCCTGATACCAAGAGTCTGAGGTTAACTCAGCTATGCATCTTTGGTCTCTTTGTTTGGGTCTTCATGGCTCTGCCTGGATTTCATCAGAGAGCGTAAACATAAACTTCCTAGTGTTGTAAACTCCTGAAATAATTAATTATTTCTAATCACTGTCAACATACTTTTTTTGGCCGTCTTTTGGTTAATTAAAAAAAAATGCTTGAAACCCACAGTCATTTTTCCAAAATTGACTCATTTAAAAAGATAAAGGAATCTGAAATAAGGAAGAGCTTTTGTTGTGGTTGCATCAATGGTCACTCCAAAATGCATTAGGCTTTCTACACCGTGGCTCCTAACAGCTCCAAGACCTTCTCTTTCTAAACTGAGTCAAGCTGTTGAAAAGCAATATGCTTTTAAACACTGCAAAGTCTAACTTACCGCTCAGCACTTCCTGGTGAAATTCATCTGACACCAAAGGCCGGGTGTTATTGGTCGAGTTATGTCTTTGTAAGGTCACATTGCTGATTCTCAAAGGGTTCATTTACACTGGGAACTGAAGCAGTCATGGTATTAGAAATCACATCTGAAGAAAGGGATGCTTTGTAATGTGTCTATTTCATCTAGATGGGAGTCACTGGCATAAAATTCTGAAAGTTTCTACCAAAGCACACATGTTCAAATGTAAGAAGCAGAAGAAAGACGATAGTAGTCCCTCATTTATCGTGGGGGAATACGTTCCATAAACCCGAATAGGTGAAATCGGTAAAGTAGGACTATAGATTTTTAAGGCTCTAAGAACCTTCACTACACACTTTACACATTTTTATCAGTCAGACATGAACATTTTCACACTTTTCTTTCTTGTTTAACCTCAAGTTCAATCATTTGCAGAGAAATAAGTCCAGTGATATGGAACAAAACAAAGATCTGCACGCAATCAAAAATGTATGATAATGCACCAAGCTTAACGCATTCTGTACACGAGACGCGGCACGGAGATTGACTGACAAGGTCAACAGCCAATTAGGACACAGAACACAGTACGCTCTAAAACAATTATGTAAAATTGCACTGAAAAAAATCCCAGAAACAGCAGGATTGTGAAAGGTGACCGCAAGATAGCGAGGGAGCACTTTACACCAATCCCTTTTTTCTTAGTTGATTCCAATTACTGAATTTTGGATAGTAACCAGTTAATACAGATTAAAAAAAATCTTTCTTAGAATCACACATGACAACAAGCACAAACAAAAACAAACTAGTTTTTAGTTATAGGCTCTGGTCTGGCGACATCTTGCATGCTTGGGATGACATTGGAGCATGTGGAAAAACCCCAGAGCCTAGACACTGATGGTGGTTAAGGCCAGACCAATCCAAAGCGAAGACCGAGGAGCAGAACGGACCGGTGAAAAAACCTGGAATGCAGATAAACAAACTTCTTTAAATCAAAATGCAGGAATTTGATTGTGATTGGCTGTGACGAAAGTGGGCAGTATTGGCTCAGACTGAGGACTAATCGATGAGTGATGTGTGGAGAGAAAAATCACCAAACCAGCGTACCTGAAGATGACGTAGATCTTCCTTGTTGACATTGTGCCAAATCTTCAATAATGTAATTCCAGCTGATTCTGATAAGGAGAAAAACAGCTTTCCACTTCAACAGTTTACAGAAGTGAAGGGCTTTTGCAGCTTTGCATCGTTACGCATCAGCTCATCGTGTAAACAGTCGGAGAGTTGCAGTAGGTCAAAGAGCAGGTGTTCTGTAGGTGTTTAAGGGTGTGGCTTATTGGCATGTCCTCATCTTCACTGTTGGAATCAGCTGTAAACTTTGCTTTAGTTTCTATTGAGCCAAGAGAAGTCACATCTATATTTTATTTTATCTATTGTCATTAATACATATTTAAAAAAAAGTCACTTAATTTATTACTTAATATGCTAACTAGGTTTGATGGATCAATAGTAACTAGGTTTCATCTATCTATCTGTCTGTCTGTCTATCCACCCATGCCTCCACCTATACTTTTCCATCAAGCCTAATTTTGAAACCAAATGTAGATATCAGGCTAACAAACTGCTAGCTTGCACTTTATTCCGTTCCTATTCAAGTGAAACCTTGTTTTTAAATGCAGTAAAAGGATTTGTAAAGATCAGACAATTGCCAGTGTGTCTCTTTTAACACTCATTCTTCACCAGGTATAATTTCCTTTTTTTTCCCGTTTTTTGTGCAAAATCTTTTCATCTTTTTATTGCCTTCCTACAATGATGCTCACAGAAATATTTCTTGAGGCCATATAAAAGAATTAAGTACTACACACAGGCTGCACATTTGGCCTCTAACATGCTCCCCGCTGGCGGCTTGATGTGGCCACTATTCACAGTGATGCCTGACCTCAAATTGCTCTCCCACTTTTTCCTGCCGGGAGCCGTGTAATGTTTGGTCTTGGATGGCTGGAACACCGAAGCTCCCTTCACATCAAAGAGAAATGCAAACTAATGTGGGTTCATGTGATGTTGATGGAGGCGTTCAAAAAAAGGGTGGGGGGTAGAAGGGCAGAATGTCCTTGTTATTTCACTAAACAAGAATCAGTGAAAGCATTTTGATGCACACCTTTAAAAAAAAATGATGGAAAAATTTACAAGGCTAGAAATGTAGATGCTCTTCAAATAGCACAGACACATTTGATATGCCCCCTCCCCAACTTCACCTTCACTCCCCACATCCAGCTCTCTTCATTGCTGCGCTAGGTTTAAAATAGGTCTGAAATAAAAAAAAGTAAAATGATAACATACCTATGATTATGCCGACACACTCATGTTCACAAAGACCCAGGTGGTACGGATAGAGGCTTGTGATGCAGACCCCATTCCATATATTTGCATTCATTAATAACCTTTTTACTGAGGGCCACGTGAACGGAATAATTCCAAATTTGTTTTCAGATACAGGCCAGTGTTAACCACAGCACAGGGAGACTGCAGCAGCATGGACTCAGATGACAGAACATTAGAGATGTGGGGAAATTGATCAAGCAGCCCTAATGAACACCTTACACTTGGCTTTATGAAAACCTATGTGGTTAACTAATTTAAAGCTCCAATTCCATCATAAAAGTTTCCTATTGAGCAATTGATCTCAAAATGCTAATATGGCTAATCTGTTAAAACAAAGTTAAAAATATATATATTTTTAGTAGGGCTGTAATATTTAGAAAAAGAATAGTTTAAGGAAAGTTGAACCTCATTAATAGTAAATAATTAAAAGTGTGGCTGTAAATATGACATTATCTCTATACTTCTCCAAAAACGTGAATTTATTTTTGCTGCTTTAGTCATTTCAATTTCTAATTTCCAATATTCACTAATTTTCTACTAGGTTGTTCTTTTATAGGCATTTGTCCTCATTTAAGTGGAATTATTAGGTTATCTCATTATAAATAAATAAAAGGTCAATACAAATAATTGGTAACAATTTAAAATAAAACAGAATTTTCCTTGTTGTTTTTGTCAGTTAACCGTTTGGTCAAATCTGGCGTGGGACCGGGCTACCATTCACAGGTGGAAGACTGAACTGGACAATGTTAATACCCCACAGTGGCAAATTTATACACAGTGTTTAAAGTGGAAGAGCTAAAGCCAAAGCCTGCATTAATGAAGAAATTGAGTGGATTTTCACACACGGAGAGCTGCTCAAATAATTAAAGCCAGGAAACATGTGTTGTCTATGTGCCGTTTACCTACACTGGCCCTTTAGGAGAGTGAAGTCTGCTTCCGTCGTGCAGGTGGAGTAGGAAGATGCCGGACTTTGGAAGATATTGTGTCAGGCATCTCTCCCGGAAAACGGATCATCTGTGTCAGCTCCGCTGTGGCTCTGGCTGGCCTGTCAGACACTATTACAGAGGAGGCTGTCTCTGGTGATTCAGCTGGTGAGACTCCGCTGGGACTGACGGCTAGGCCCCTAATCAAGAGAAGACTGCCAAGTGGTTAAAGAGCAGAAGCACCAGCCAACCTCCTCCTCCTAGTCTTCCTCTATCTCCTTCCATCTTTCCGTTGTCACAGTAACTTCCATCTCCTCCACAACAATGCGGTTGTCACTTTCTCTCCCCCCTCTGCTCGTCCGAGGAGCTCCCATGCTTTCTTTTTTTGTTTGCTGCCGACAAACGAACGTGCTTGACCAGAGTCCGTAAACATGGCAAGGCATCATGGGAAAAGAGTGTGTCACTTGCAGAGGCAGTGGTTGACACTCTTCTGTCGAAGAGGTCTGCGGAATACAGCAGTGTCAGGCAGAGAACAGCCTTGTCAGTTGGAGGTTGCTCCTCTGGGCTTTGTGGGGTTTTTTTTTCCCCTTCCTCAGTCTTCAGGCTTGACCTGGATTGTTGCCTTGAATCTGGACTCAAACGGTGCTGCAACTTTCCTTGATGTATCTGCCACACACATACCTTGTCATGGAAATATACTGCAGGTATGTCCAAGTCAGATTTCAGGTCAAACAGAAATGTTCAAGTGGCCTGGTGTTGCTATATACTTTTTTCAAACAAATTTAGGAATAATCGTTTTGGTTTTGTCTTTTTCTCAAATCTAGAGGTTTATTTTTGGCACGACTGTTTGATTGGCAGGTGGGTGGACCCACAGAGTTATAAGTTTTAGTTTGTCCTAGATACTTGCTATTTTTAGAAAAGGTTTATGCAAATTGCAAATATTGTTATTATTACTGTTAAAGTCCCTCCCAATTTTATTTTAATCTACAGTAAAAGTGTTTCCAGTGGTTAATTGGTTATGACGATGTCATTTTAGGCCAAATCAAAAAAACATTTTGTTTTCTAGGATATAGCGGCAGCAGTTCATCAGAAAACCACCTCTGAGTCGTGGACGGAACTGTTGGCCCGCCCCCATTTCCCATCATCCATCTGCTTACACGCTCTACTGCTTGCTTACAGCCCCTTACAACCCCAACTTAACATTCTAAGTGCCAGAAAAAAAGGTGAGCAATGTTGCAGTCATTCAGCCGCACAGATCTGAGCCAGATACCAACTCAGACGACGAAAACAAAGACGTCCGTGGATAGGGATGGGTATCGAGTCACGGTATTAAATCAGCCCCGGGGCAACATTCTTCAAGAACCCAGTATCGTTAAGATCTGACCTAAACGGTTCTGCTATCGGTACTGGAGAAGTCGCTCTTTTTTTTGTCAAGCCTATAATCGTTATCTGTCATATTTGACTCACCAAGTCAGTCAATTTTACGTTAATTAATGATTATATTAATTTCACTGTTCTCTTTGAAGAGGAGAGGTCTGTCTGGGTATTTGTGTGCACAGGGGGCGGGGCTGTTGTTCAGACAGCAACGCGGCACGTGCGCACAAGACAAGGAAGCGCACACACGAACGCTACCATAGATGTACGATGGCGCTAAACGGTCCAAAGTGCTGCGGCTCTCTGTGGTTTAGTAAAATAACTATCATGTTCTCAGATTGTCGTGGCGCCTTTAACACCGTCAGGCAGGAGGAAGAGAACAGCGTGAGCACGCGGAGGGGGCGTGTCTGCAGCTGTGAACGCCGACCAGAGTCTGTTATGGGATGGAAAGTTCTTCAAAAAAGACAGTCAGTGGCGATCTCGTAGAGGACACAAAAAAGACGCCCAAAAAAAACACTAAAAACACCCATTTCAGTGTAAAATTAATTAAATTTGCGTCAGGACGCCCCTACTATCCTGTCACCTTGCTGCTACGATGACCGTATGTTGAACACGCTGGAGGGGGGGTTGCACGCGGGGGAAGACAACTAACAGGTGGGGGCGGGGCTTAGACTCACTTATGATTCCAGACCTGCAACAAACTAACAGCTGCTTGCTCCTAAACAAACATGGAGTGTCAACCAGAAAATTACTAAATTTATTGGCTTTTTGCTGGGAAAAATAAATAAATGGGGTTGCTCAAGTGAATTACGTTCCACTTCACTCATCCTAAATCTGTTTTGACAATCCAAAAAAGTCCAAGTAGCGGACATGTGCAACGGACATCTTTGAAACTCTAACTTTCACTCTGTACCCGTCGATAAAACTCACCATGTTTTCTTTCTCTTCTCTTCTGCGTAACTATGGGGATTACCAAAATCCGCGTCTTTTCCGGCGTCTTTCATCATTAACAGAAAAATAAATTTCTTCATCATTGGAAACTGGAGCTGGAGCTACTGGTGCTTGAATATTCAGTTTTCTTTGTATGATTCCTGACGAACGAGTTAAGTAACTGGCTCTCTTCATCTCTGAAGTGAAAAAACACATTGTGTGAGGAGTAAGTTCCTGTTTGACATTAAGCGCCATCTAATGTCAGGGAATAAATTGCATGTTTGATCGGCTCACCATCGTCAGCGAAAATCGCCTGGTGTGAACACAAAAAGACTGGCAAAAAAACGCTGCGAATAACGCCCGCGAATATTTCGTCCCTGTTTTACGGGCCTTAACAGCTGCTTCCTAATAAAACATAGTTGTCATCCATAAAATTAATATAATTTATTGGCTTTACTGGATTTAAAGAAAAATAAATAAATAGAAAGGAGTCTGCATCAAAGTGAATTTGTTTCCATCATTTCACTCAATCCTAACTCTGGTGTTTGACAGATGGAAAAAGTCTATTCAAGGTTGTGGAAAATGGACAAAAGATCATTCCTTTGATCTCTGATGTTTCCTTACATCACGCTCCTGAAAAATAAAAAATAATTAAATAAATATCCTGACAGCATTTTGAATCAATACAAGTATTGCCAAATGAACTATCGTGATATATCTGCAAAAACATTGTTTTAACACATCTAGTGTTGTGGCTCCCTGTGCTTTCATCTCAGTGGGAAACTGATCCAAACGTCTCCTTGAGAGGTTCAGGTTCAGAGCCCTGGTCTAGCACTTCCACGTGCAGTCCAGGTTTGGATTGTATCATTATCATGTATAAAGTAAAATGTTTTCTCAAAAAAACAATGTTGTTCCATAATGAGGAAATAAAATACTTTATGTTCTAAATTTGTTATTTATTTATTTTTCTTCCTCAAAAAGTATCGATAAGAGTATCGTTAAAATACCGGATCGATAAGCAGTATCAATAAGAGTGGTAGTACAGTTAAAACCTTAACGATACCCATCCCTATTCATGGATCTAGGAGTAGATGCATTGGAATGGAGCGGAGCGGAGCAGGGAGCTTGTGGCACCTCGATTGTAGTACCTATGCCACTACTACAAGCTTTTTCAAAAACTATTTTTCCATGGGCTCATGATTCACAATGATTTGAATAAAGAAATGCTCAGAAACCCAATTTTAGCTTAATGTTTTCTTTTATATATGTCCTCCATCATCAGAAAAATGCCACAAGAACATGTTAAAAAACACCAAACACAAGACTTTAAATGGAGTGTTTTTTTAAGTCAATGGAGAGCTATAAGTGATGTATAAGGCTTTGGAGACTCGGGTCGCAGACCTTTGTCCTAAATTCATCTGTTGGCTCCAAGGAGGTTTCTGGAAGGATGCTCATCTATTATCTTTTTTATCCCTAATTCAGAGAAGGATCGCTGAAACACTTTTATGCTTTCTGCAAAGACATGGCAAGGTCTATCAAATGTTCCAATGTCTTTGAGTTCTTAGAGGATCCTGCGTATGTGCTCACTTTTCAGAGTAAGTTAGCAGCAAAGTCTTTATGAAGTATTTGTTAGGAGATAGTAAGTTGCACACACTTTTGATGTACAAGTGATGCTGTCATACGGTGTCATTATGCCTCACTCTTGGCTTGTGTGTTGCATTAGAGTTTGCTACACTCCGCATGCCCTTAGAAAAAATGTACATGGACATTTTGGCGCTATGGGCTCACCGAGTGCTTTACCCTCTTGGTATTTCTTACGTGTGGTTTTTTGATTTTAATGCAGGTTTTCGCCTGCAGACAGCCCCGTATCCTCCTGTAAGGGCAGCTGTGACTAAGAACCAAACAGACACATCTACAAATTTGGGGCATTTTAATGTGGAAATATAGAAACATTTACTGATTTATGGTAATTAATCTAAAGCAAAATGATGAATGAAGTAGAACAAAGGAAAACCAATTCTGCCTCAGAAAAGTGAAAGTAAAAAAAAAGTTTTTTTTTCCCAACAAATAACAGTTGTGTGAACTTTTTTCTTTTTCTTTTTTTTTTTTTTTTTACAATTTTTAAAAATGTTGTTCTTTGTAATCTGTACAACAGAAACAGAGCGTTAAAGCATGCTGTCATATATGTTTAGCATATTTGACCTTCTTTATTTTATGTTTTTTTATTGAATTAATCATGGCATTGTCAGTGTTAATCTGACATCTTTATGCATTTGTCAGATGAACTTCATTTGGTCTTTGAATTTTTTTGTCTACAGTGTTGTTCCTGACTGTGTGAGGATTGTGGTCTTTTGTTTGATCTCGTAGTTTCTTCATCTTCTGTTTTCAGGTTTTGTGTCGCTGTCTCAGCCGGTTTCATTTGATAATCTTCCACAGCTGCTTCGGTCAATCATCCTCAGTCTATATATGTGTCTGGTTTTTAAGTACAATTTTTTTTTTCATTTTCATTCATTTTCCATACCGTTTGTCCCTTTTGGGGTCACGGGGCTGCCGGAGCCTATCCTGGCCACTTGTGGGCGAAGGCAGGGGATGTCCTGGACACGACGCCAGGTACAGATTTGTCAAATCATTTTCTTTTTTTCATTTCTTTTTGTTTCGGAGTCTCCCTTTGTTCGTGGCAATCTTTGAGTTTGTTAAAGTTTTAGGATCCTGCCAAAAGCTCGGTCTCCTGCCCTTTCTGGTTCCACGCTGCAGTGCAGCTGTAAGAAAACAGCCCTTTTAGTTTGATGTATTTATGCAATTTAAAGATTCTGCAGTCTTGAAAAACGAACATTTTTTAGCAACTTTTGGCAAATACAAATGTCTAAGCCATACAGTAAAGATTGGTTTAAAAAAAGCAATTATTGATATCAAATTGATCTGTAATTAGAAAAATTAGTGATTGAATGAACTTAATACATTTTTCTTCCTGTTTTTATGCTAAAATCTGGTGTAGGCTAGATTTAAGGACATTTTTTAAACCACAGTTACAATTCTGTTCAGTTTACATGACTAGTTATGAAGAAAACAACAGTTATTAAATTGGTTTAGAAATAACATTTAAAAAAAAATTAGAAATCCTAAAATGTTTTGTTTTGGTAAGTTTAAAATTGTGTGAAAATATTTTATTCTCAAAGAACAAAAGGGCGAAATTTCCCGTCTTTGGCAAAACAGCAAAGCTTTTGCTTTAAAGTAATCATTTAAATCGGAAAAACGTTTTTGTTGTAGATGTTGTTATTGACGGAGCCCGAGTCCTGACATGGAAAAAATAAAATATATCTCATTCCCACAAATTAATATCTTTTCCCCACAAATTAATATCTTGTTCCCACAAATAAGTATTCTGTTCCCATGAAATACAACTTCGTTCCATCGAAATAATTAATTTGTGCGAACGAAATAATTATTCACATCATAGGTCATTGATAAACACGCATATGCTCTCCGTCCGGTGTAGGTACCATAACCGTTCGGCCTGGAACTTCCGTTTGTGGTCCTTTCGACTGAGTGTAACGTCACACTACGGTAACCCACTTGGACAAACTACGTAGCGTCAACATCTGCTCGGGCTCTACATATTTTCATTTCACGTTTCCTTTTGTAACCTAAAGTTGTTTTCTTTCATAAATTGTGTCGGACATTATTCTTTGTCATTTTTATAAAGACATGTTGCCACAATCCGCTTGTTATTCCAGTTTAAGTTCAGCCGTGGCTGAAAATGTTGTCAGCACGGCTAAATGTTGTCCTTCCGAGTCCGTTCTGTCAATAATAAAGCACTGGGCGCACGGATTAAAAAAACTATAAGCGAACATGCATTCAATAATAATCATAACAATAATAAAGGCACGTTTAGAGGACAATCTCGCTCTGTGTCGCAGCTCTGTTTCTTTACAACAGACTTCAGAATATTTTCTTCTATGGTAGTATCATAATTTGTCCAGATTAATCCCTATCTGACACATCATAGGACCAACGGACAGCCAATCACATAATGTGACGTCAGCACTAGTCGAAGGACCCCGAACGGAAGTTCCAGGCCCAACGGTTATGGTACAGCCGCAAAAGCCGCTTTCAGCGGTAACTTCCGTGTCTCTGTGACCCACATTCGTTCCAGAAAGGGAAAAGAAAAACAAGAATGATCAATTTATTACTGTCTCAATGAATATAAGAAAAATATCACAAGATTTAGGATGCCCAAGCTCGCTGCTTCGCCATAGCGCAGCAGTTTACCCGATATAGCTCCTAGCTCCTTTAACTTTCATTTTAGTATTTTGGCCTTTTTTGCATTTCATTGTATTGACAATTTACTCTGTGTTGTTTAAATGTTTTTTTGAGAATTTTCCATGTGCACACGTCTGTTTTTAAATTATTTTTTGCAGCACCTGTTGTCTAGTTAATAATAAAGTTAGGTTCAATTCCTAAAAAAGTGTTATTGTGTAATAATTTGTGGTGGATTAAGCTCTAAATAAAAAGCTAAACGCCACAAACCTTCATCTTGATATTTGAAATATCAGAATTTAAATACACCATTATCCTGTATTTATCAGTATGATAGATTTAAGTAATTAATACTATCAATCAGGTTTCTCCTGCTGTCCTTATGCATTATTCAACCAATAAGCAATCAGATGTGAAAAAGGCAATTATTCTGCACAGTTGGAAAGCTTCACAGGAAGACATAAATATGCAGGGATCTTGAAGCAAAGGCCACCCTACTGTTACATCAAGAGAGAAAAAAGCTCCACATCCCTCAATGGAAGCTACTTCAACTGCTTTCACATTTTGAAGAATCTTTTCTGGAATTGATAAATATGTAATTAGAGATTAACTAAAAATCCACATGTTTAATTAATATTTTTTTATTGTGAAAGGTTTATTGTGAAGAGAGTTAAAAAATGAAACCAGGAAATGTGATGGAGTCAATGAAATATGTATTTATGAAACCTGTGTTTTAAACCCCACCAGTCTGAGGTCAGGCACTTGTTTGGAACCACTTCTCAGCGAGACGAGGCAGGAAGGGAAATCCTTGACGCCAGTGTCTGTCTCCCATCATGAGCCACAGGTGCTCTTTGGCAGAGTCGAAGGCCCTAAGATGTCTCTGTCAGAGCTGATAACGCTGCAGCTTGATGAGTGTCAGAAGAAGAAAAAAAAGATTGAGCTTCAGGGTCAAGGGGGGCGGCGTACGACTTGGTTACTGAGGGCAAGTGGCAGGGAAAGTGGCTCGCAGGACTGACCAAGCAGGAGCAGGCTTTCATGAGGAGCAGAACGTGTGGGGTGGTGCCTTCTCTATCCTCAGAGGCTCGCCCTAGATTTGTGGAGATGTTTATTATTGATAGAGGTGGATGATAGCCTTGGGATGAATTGCATAATCTAGAGCCGCCTCTAATGGATACAGGAAATGGATCAGGCTATCAGTCAGGTCTCTGCGGATGAAGGATGTGTCTGTGATTGTACACGTCTCTCTTTCTGTGAGCACCAATCTGAAGCGTGTTTATGTGTCTTTGTGTGAAGCCTGAGCAGTAATGTAATATTCCTCCTAATTTGCCGGTGTGTGGTTCTGATGAATCAAACACGGGTTTGTGATATTGGCCTGAATGTTGAAAATGTAAACTCCCGAAGGAGGTTTTCCCCTAAAACTACTGCAGCATTCAGTTTCCAGAATGTCTGAAAGAAAAGTTTGTTGAAAGATGTCTTTTTTTATTGCCCCATATTTTGTGAGCTTCTACGCTAAATAAATGGAAAAAGAAGTTGGGTGGGAAAAAAAAAAACAGGGTAGAACTAAGTTTAGTTTAGTTTCCCTGGTGTTTGTTTTCTGTCACAAACTTTTCTCTACTGCATGGGTTCTGTCTGAGTTCCTTAACTACTCACTACTTAGTGCACTATATAGTGTGTTATTTGCCAAACATATTAGTAAGATTCTAATGGCCCTTTACAAATTTTATTCTGGCAAAGAATCCGTTGGGAAAGTTTAGATAATAAAAAAAGTAGTATATGTCCTTTTGTCTGTACCAATCGCCATAATCTAAAGTTACTGGTTTTTGAACCTGGATGAATATTAATGTTAAGAGACACTTAAATCTGCACCGCAGTAATAAAAGTCAGTTTAAAAACACACTTTTGTCTGCAACATGTTGTTGCAACTATTCAAAAAATATGTAATTTCTACAAAAAGGTAGTGATTAAAAATGGAGGAAATTTGAATTACTGTCAACTGCTAAATTTTTCCAAAATCTAAATAGCCTCTTTGGTGTTAATGTGCCGTTGCTAACATATTACCATAATGCCAATGGAATTTCTGTCCGTTCATTTTAAAGTGGGAAAGCATTTTAAACAGTTTGATTTCCTGTCTACACACTGCACACATTTATATTAGACCAACATAATAATGTGAAGCATGATGTAAAAAATACCTTAAATATACACAATACACCAAATACACAATAGGTCTCATCTTGTCTGTGTTTTTCCCATTGACTATTAGAAACCTGGACTGAGTGAGCATGACATCAGCTACAGAAAAGGACGTGCTTCTGGTTCCAACCAAATGAAATCAGTTCTCTACGGATGTGGCCATGCTGGAACCAGAGGACGTCAGTAGCAGTGATGCTCAGTCCTGTTCTCATATACAGTCAATGGTTTTTCTACCATAATCTAGAATAACCTGTTTTCAAATAACAGAAGATTTCTGTTTAAAGTCGCAGAACCTGCTCTAAAAAAACAAACGGAGAAAAAAAAAATTAAAAAGGGAGGCACATTCATCCATATTAAAAAACGTTTTACAAAAAAACATTAGCAGTTTGAAAACAACAAAGTTCAAATTTATTGACCACCTGAATGGTTTTGAGTTCCATCTCTAAAAATAACATGGATAATGTTTGTAGGAAATACCAGTATTTTATTCTTTGGGCATTTTTCCCACAGAAATTAAATTTGGACTTTATTGTAGCAGGTAAAGCTCTGGGGCCGTTGGTGACAATGGCACAGCCCCACACTGAGCCTGCATGCACAATACCACAAGCTTCCCAGCAGAAAATTTCCCTAATGCAGCCACTACTGTGAAAAAGGTCTATTGTCACTCTCATCACACTGGGGAAAGTCCTCAGCATAAACAAGAATTAGGCAGAGCAAAAGCAATACATCAGGAAATGGCTGCGTAAATGAACACTGTGAAGTGAGATGTTTTCAACGTCTATTGAACCGTTTTCCCAAACAGGATCCAGTTTGCAGAACGGCCCATGCAGCTTAGGGAGATTTCCGTTGTGCTGAGGTTGAGTCATGGATTTGTGAAAGACTTGTGTTTACCGAATACGTTTTGGGCCAAAGCCCCCAGAAAAAACTGATCCTCAGTTTATCCCACCCTGCCATTGCACAGAGCATCAGCGATGAGAGATGCCTGTGAGGAGGACTGCCGTATGCAGCTGTATGTCCCTGTTATTAGAGTTTTATAGAGTTTGCAGGGCTTTCTGTCACGCATCTGCTTAGTTGGACACTAGCTAAACTGCATTAAAAAATAAGAATACAGAAAGTGGAGATCTGCCTCTTTTACAGGCGCAAGAGCACTGTAAGAAAAATCTATAGCATGTCACTAAAGCCACATAAGTACACAACCTTAACCCATAGTAGTGCAGAGATTTTTGTAAGGTTTTTATTTTATTTTTTCCAACCGTTCTTCAATGTACGGTAATGCTACGTTCACACCAGCCTCTGAAACGCACATTCAAGCGGCCACTTCCAACGAAAAGTCTACGTTACCGTGCGCTTTACGCGTTTTGGGCTTCTGCGTTCCAAACTCTCGCTTTTATGGGTAGCTCCGCAGGTTTTTAAGTGCGTTTCCGGGTTCTGCACGTACAAATGCGCGGTCATTGAAAACGTGTTGAAATTTCTTGGACCAGTCAGGGACTCAGCTTTGGTAGTAATGTAAGAGTAGCTGTTTTAGTCACCAAAGTACCAACCATTTAAAAAATTGATCTTGCAGGAGAAATTGGTAATTGCGGTTTGTGCCTGGCTGTAATTATGTGACATCAAGTCTTTCATATAACAGAATAGAGAAGTGTAAAAAAATGTGTACCGCTTTGACATTTCACACCAAATATTGCACGCCGTCTTTGTTGCATAGGTAATGTTACGTTGGGGTTGTGAGGGGCTGTAAGATAGTGGGGGTTGCATTTTACCAAAGAGCTTTCATTAACGGGGAGGGGAAGGGGGAGGTTGCTCAGCACCAACTGTCTTGCCCACAACTCGGAGACAGATGTCTAATGAACTCCTGCCGCTCTGCAGAAATTACGTCCTTGAAAGCAACTCAGGTTTTTTTTTTATTTTGACTAAAAACGTTATCATCACAATCAAAAGACCACTAGGAACGCTTTGAAAATAGATACAAAAAAATGTTTGTAGTGGGAATTTTAAAGAGAGGTATGATGCATGTTAACACAGGCATATGTGGACAAAGGATAATTCTAAGATTTTGTAAAATAGATTGCAAACATTTTTAAATTAAACTTAAGTCAAAATTATGTACCATAAAATATTCTCACAGACATTAGAAAAATGCCATATCATCAATGTCAAGCAGCTCAATCACATCCAGGAAAAGTCAACACTTACTTTTTTTCTGTTGCTGTGTTAAATGTCAGACCTGTAATTAATTTGTCATGGCGCTCTGTATACTTTAATTAAGTCAATGAGCTGGCAGAACATATGATGCTGTGACATATGTTATTTCTTAGCCTTGAGCTGCATGAATTAAACCGCAATACTCAGTTTAAAAGGCAGTATAGAAGTGTGTTGTGTCTGTATTTTTGTACATTTTTACTTATTTCATAGATTTTTCTGATTGTTAGAAAGTATAGAGATATTACAAAAATAGAAATGCAGTTTTAATGATTTTGTGCATTGAAGGTAAAGAAACCTTGACATTGTGTGGTTCAACGTTAAAGAGTAAATAAGTAACATATTTTTATCAATTAATACAAATTATTTGGGTTGTAAAGATGCAAGGTCTTCACTTTCACCACTATTTCTGACCATGGGTTTGGAGTTTTTATGAACAGACGTGTTTTATGTTATGGAATCCACATCAGAATCAGCTGCTCTTTACAACTGAGACCCAACTCTGAGGGAATTGGATTTATGGTTGCAAGCCGGGGTGTGGGCTTTGATTTAGCCATTGTATCACTCACTGGCCCTGCGACAGATTGGCGTCCTGTCCAGGGTGTCCCCAACCTTCGCCCGCAAGAGGCCGGGATAGGCTCCAGCAGCCCCGTGACCCCGAAAGGGATCAAACGGATTAGAACATGACTGAATCACTCTTGCGCCACTTTATTAGGTCCAGCTTGCTGGTACCGGGTTGGACCCCTTTTGCCTTCAGAACTGCCTTAATCTTTGGTGCCATAGATTCAACAAGGTCCTGGAAACATTCCTTAGAAAGTTTGAACCACACCGACATGACAGCATGACACAATTGCTGCAGATTTGTCGGCTGCACATCCATGATGCTGATCCCCTTTTGCACCACATCCCAAAGGTTCTCTATTGGGTTGAGATCTGGTGACTGTGGAGGCCGTTTGAATCCAGTAAGCTCACGTTCAAGAGACCAGTCTGACTAAACTGAAGAAGCCCAAATTATCACCTCTCTTTTGCCATGCTTGACAGCTTGCATGCGGTCGTCATGGCGTCTAATAGAAGCAACTGGGTAATGTTGGTCCACAACAATGGTTGTGGACATTTAGAACAGAACTATATAATATTTTGTAACATCACTGGACATTTTGTTGGGCATTTGTTTTGTTTTTGTAAAATGTTGATAGTGTAGTGTCACTCCTTCTGTTTTTCTCAGGATGTATTTGCTTGACCTTTTCTGTTATAGCCAGAATGATGATGTAAAACGATAATATATATATATATATATATATATATAAAACGCCCCTCTCACCCTTCCGTGGGTGGTGTCTCCTCCAAGCTGGGGTCCTCTACCAGAGGCCTGAGAGCTTGAGGGTCCTGCAGTATCTTAGCTGTTCCTGTTCTTTTCTGGACTGAGAGGTCTGAGGTCTTTCCAGGTATCTGTTGTAGCCACTCCTCCAGCTTGGGGGTTACTGCCCCGAGTGCTCCAATTACCACAGGCACCACCTTCACCTTCACTTTCCAGGCTTTCTCCAGTTCTTCTCTGAGTCCCTGGTATTTCTCCAGTTTCTCATGTTCCTTCTTCCTGATGTTTCCCATCGCTTGGCACTGCCACATCCACCACAACGGCTTTCCTCTGTTCTTTATCCACCACTACGATGTCTGGTTGGTTCTTCGTTACTATTATGTCTGTCTTAGAAAAGTGTATATCGAGTGAGGTGAGGGGATTTACAGCCTAAAATATTTTATTAATTATATTGTAAAAAATTTTGGTTATTTTTTCGCCTAATGTGTGTTATTTTTTAGATTGTAAATGTTGCTATAAATAAGAGTGCACTATACATGTAGCGTGAATACTTTTATCGTTATTAAAAAATAAAATAAAAAACTGCACTTGTTAGTTGTTATATCTCTACAGCACCTATCCTAAGATGTTGATTAGTGGCTGTTATACTCAACACCCAAGTGTCTGAACAGTGCAGTTTTGTGTTTTTGTATTTGGCACAACTTGAAAGCATAGGTTTTTGGGTAGATTTGTCTTTGCAACCACTTGGCTTCATGTCTGACACTGTTGAAGCACCTGAAAATTTTCCTTTAAATGGTGCAACATTTCTGAGGACCATGCTTTTTTTTTCCAAGATCTATAAATATAAATATATATATATATGTATAATAGTTTAAAGAGAATTAACATGTCTCTCCTGTAGACAAAGTATTTGGCAGGAAAAGGGGACGGCTGGTCCTCTTTCTTAGGTGGACATCACTGATTTGCCCCAAGCTCCATATTTCAAAGCTTGAGATGCATACAAACATTTCAAAGGGACTATCTGAAGGCCATGTAATAAATTGTTGCATAGCGTCTTAACTCCCAGCGAGGATCAGTGGACTTCATTCTCCTGAAACAGCTCTCCGCCACCGTAGAAAATGTCAAAGTTGTCATTGAAATTCACTTTATATGCCGCACATGCTGATGAAGGAGAGCGCCGCTGTGAACATTTCATGCCCCTGTTTTATGTCTAGGTAGTGCCTGAGATGCTTGCACAAAGAAAAAAAAGTTCCCAGGAGTGTCCTTTAGCTGGGAAAAAAAAAAAAAAAAAACCTTTTCAGCAGTTCTGAACCACTGACTCTGTATTTAGTGGGATACCAAATAGTCCCACACACATAGATACTCTTGAGACGCCAGCAAATGAGGAAAAGTTGTTGAAGTTCTTCTTGTTATAGTAGTTTCAAGATGGTGATGTTGTCAGAAAAAAAACAGAATCAATATTTTTGTCAGTTTTATTATTGTCTCATAGGTATTTCTGTTGCATGTGTGTGTGTGTGTGTGTGTGATATAAATAGTTAATGTAAATAGTAACAAAAAATCAAATGGAAACACAAAAAATCATATTGCCCCTCCCCTTTATTTGTGACTGAAGCTGTCATTGATGTGGCTTCATCGTGACACAATAACAAAGATTGCTGCTTTCAGCCTCTAAAGCGATTTCTTACCCAACAAAGGAGAAACAAAGAATCCTGCCAAACGTATCTAAGAATAAAATTGGTACTGAGATTGTATAGAGAAATGGGCCAAGTCAGTAACATTCCTTACATAAAGGGAATGTTAAAAGGCTACTTTTGCTTCTAGCACTTTGTGCTTGAGTTGTTTTTTGGGGACTTTCACCAGTTGTGTCTTCTTCTGGAAGAGTATGGTTTATTTTAATGTATTTCCCCCAACAAAACTGTACATCCTTTAACCCTTTAACGCCAGAGCTGTAGCTCCAGTGTTGACGCTGAAGCGTGGAGATTCTGTTGGAATGAAAGCGCACAGACGGGGGTTTCCAATTCAAGCCAAAGATTTATCACCCTAACAATATTTCTAATCCAGATATCCGGGCTCAGTCAATTTCTCTGAATGCCTTTTACTAAAACCGGACTCACAGCAGGAACACAAAGAAAGAGCACTGTCTCTGTCCCTGCCCGGGCATTTATACAATCTCTGGATGAATATGTAAATGCAAAGAGGAGGATACAGAATGCGCTGGTCACTGGTCTCCACGCCTTCCAGGAGTGTTAGCTGTCCCACAGCCATCTAAGATAAGAACACAAACTACAAAGGATCCCCCCCACCACCATAGGTGCCTGGCAACCTGCTCCACAACCTGACCTCTGCTCCTTGAAACTTTAAGTGGGGGCTTTTATGGCATGCATGATCTACTAACAGTGATTCTAAAACAGTTCAATGAGTTTTATGTTCTTCAACGCTCTTTGACTTACTACAGCTTTTTGCCCAAATCTTTTGGCATTATGTCAATTACATAAAATGATGGCTCGGGTGTTCAATGTTTAAGTGAAGACTGTCATCAAACATGCACAAATCAGAATTGCTCCATTCCTGTGGAAGAGAAAGATTTCACAACCCTGAGAATTTGTTGTGATCCATGATACAAACATTTAATTACATTAAAACTATAAAGGCTATAAACAACAACCTTAAGGCCATGTCACACTGCTGCTATGTACAATTTGCGCATAATGCATGTATAAAAACTAGTCATACATAAATATACGTTAAAAAAAAGAAGAAAAGTTGTGATCTTTGTGAAATTTTCACAGATGTATCACAAATGAACTACGTTAAAACTATGGAATAAGTTCAAATAAACCACACAAAGAACACACAAACCTGCGCTACATTGAACTTGACGTTCAGAGCACTGAGCAGAAATCCCATTGCGTCAGCACCATGGTCAGCTCCCGCTGCAGGCCCTCGTGGTGTTTTGCTTTAATTTAATGTAATTTTAATGGGATATGTGTGCTGTATGAGCGATACGAAAGTTATACATGGGTGGTACATGCGTGAAAGGTCTGTCAGACATTCCCTGAATTGTGGTAAAAAGCCACAAATCTTTGCATGCATCTCACAAAAATCACGCACAATTGTGTAAGATTGATGTAATGATTGCGTATAAACCATGTATAATATGCATACACTGCATAATTCTCAACTGACCAGAAATTTCGAACAGCTCAAGACCAAATTCATCATTCGAAAGCCTTGACAGACATCTCCACATGAAAGACCAAAATTTCAGATGTGGACAGATCGTAGTGGCTGTGTGACATGGCCTTTGACAGGGATGACTGTACAGATGAAAAAACTAAGTAGGAATATTTGTATATGTATGCAGTGTAGGTAAACGTGAAAAAAGTGAACTTAGGACCAAGTGATAATTATCTGGTGTTTATCATTTTAACAGTTGAGGGGAAGAAACTGGTGCTGTGACGTAGATGTCCTGGTCTAGATGGACCAAAACTTCCTGAGAAGAGGGGTTCAAAACCCCAGCATACATGATGAGAAGGTTCTGCTGCGGTCTCAAAGTCCTGATGCTGTAAGGTTCTTCCAGGGTGGAAGGCTAGGTCGATCCCCTTCACCGTTGAGTGAGATTGTGGCTCAAGCGTAGTCACCACACAGCAGCGAAGGAGGTCAAGATGGACTCAACGATTTCAGTGTAAAACTGCAGTTGATTTTCTTCAGCTGACCAAAGAGGATCATCCTCTGCTGGGCTGTTGTGATGATGGAGCTAATGTTCGGCTCCCGCTTAAGGTCGTCTTGGGGTAATGGTAGTTCCCAGGGAGCAGAAGGATCCGTGTTGTTCCTATTGCATAAAGGCAGGAGAAACATTTAGGAGAATGAGTCTGATTTTGGATGAAATCCTCAAATGAAGGCAGAGTGCCCACCAGCTGTAGGTGGAGACTGTGAACCTATGAGGCACCACAGTGCAGAGGAGGTGTTGATGATATTAAAATACAAATGCATTTTTCCTCACATTCATTATTTGCCAATAGAGACACACTATAGGTATGTGTTTAATGAAGGTGATATGCTTCTGTAATCTAAAGATGTGTACCATTTGACACATTTTTTTTAATGAATGGAGATAGTCCCACTTATGCACTGGATGGGTGACAAGCAAAAGGCCAGCTTCAATATCTGACAATCATTGCAACAGGGAATGTGACGTTAAGTCTGTGGCTTTCTCACTCAGATTTCCTGAGTCTCACTGTGTGCAACACAGCAACCCAAAATTGTCTCATTTGATCCAGTCTTATCAATTACTTTGTTTCAGTTAGTCCTATGAAAATCTAATACACGTAAGGAACATGTTATGTAAAAAAAAATAAATCAAATATCATTGTCACTTCAGATTAGTCATATTTCATTGGCGTCTCAGACATCCAGATTTAGGCATTTTTGCGCCTGTTTTTTTTTTTTTACAGTGAGTGTCCACTGAATTCAGAAGTGGAGAAAATCGGCTTCGTGCGAAAATGCGGTATTTTACAGTAGTGAAGTGTTTACCCAGTCAATATAAATCAGCTGATTCTGTCACAGAGGAAAGTGACTTTGCCTTAATATAATACCTATGCTTGACTTAGTTTTTTTGTCATACTGTCAATATTCTTTTTGATATTCTTTTCAAGGTTTTGAAGCTTTAAATACCAGAGATGTTCCTGACAATACCTAAATAACACACCCAAATGGATCTAACAGCAGGACCTAACTAGTGATTGTCGATAATGGCGCTGTTGCTGGTCTGAATGTTCATTTCTGTCTGTTTCCTGGTGGATTTTTTTGTATAAATGCTTATATTAAACCATACATTCTGAGGTGGAATTAGAAGGGATTTTGTATGTAGTTAAGTTCCTTTGCACTCCTTTGAATCTGTTGGAATTACGTGAATTTCGTAAACAGTCAAAGAATTACAGTAGTTCAAAAAGTGGTTGTTATTTAGTAATTTGGGGGTTGTCAGGAACACCTTTTACTACCTTGAAAAGAATATGTCAAGTATGAAAAAACCCAATGTCAAACAAAGGTGTAGGATTAGAATCCCAGGCCATTGCTTCCCCGACTGTACAGCTTCTCTTGGGGTCCTCTTGTTTCTCACCAGCTGCATCAACCTCCAACTTCTAACATTAAACTAAATGAAGCAAACACAATGAAAACAGACAGAAGCGTCACATAGAAAAGCTTTTTGGCAATCTATAAATGTAGAAGAAAAACTACCCAGCACTAAAATGAGTCGATATAACACCATGGATGAAGCAGACAATCATCTTCAGTCTTTTTTTCTTCCACAGTACAGATATTCCCATCTATATAGATTAGTTCGAACAGCAAATTTCAGTCTGTGGTTTCAGTTCATTATCTACTCAGTACTTAAAGCTTGTAATTGGCTGCTGATGAATGACAAATGGATCTAACAGCAGGACCTAACTAGTGATTGTCGATAATGGAGCTGTTGCTGGTTTAAATCTTCGTTTCTGTCTGTTTGCTGGTGTTTTTTTTTATTTTTATCTATTTAATGAATGCTTATATAAAACCGTACAATCTGAGGGAAGATCTGAAAAGATCTTGTTTGTAGCTAAGTTTACTGGCAAACACCACCATTTTTAATGGGGCTCAAAAGAGAAAATGAATAGCATGAGTAACATGATCTTCAATAGAAACACAGTTTTGCAGTTTATTATTGAGTCAACCTGCTCTGTATTCTGGAGCCAGATGCCCTTTTACCTCTATGAGTATTCAGTTACTTTTATCTTCGAAAAATCTTGATCTGCTTTAGACCCCATTAAATCCACAGACCAAATAAATTCTGTGTCAGTGGTGTCACTGGTAATATACTCAAAGGAGCAAGAATGTCAGACTTTCTCTTTAAAAAATATTTATATATCTGTATTTTTTATGTAGTTATACATGGGAAAGTAAAAAACAAGAAGATGATATGGCGCTATAGGAAACGAGTTAGGAGGCTGTAAGGCTGGGTTTCACAGGAGGAAAATGATCGATAAGTTCAACAATGAACTCGATCACACGTGTTAGGACATGTATGAGAACTGGACTGGGTGTGTTTGACGTCACCCATAGAAAATGACTTGCTTCCAGTTTCAACGAATTGAAGTAAATTCAGTCGTCCTTTTTGCACAATAAGCAAGTTGCCACATTAGAACCAGAAATCGACAGTAAGCAATGATTGGTCCAAGTCGATCACAGTCAACATTTCTATGGCAACCACTTTTGCCAATCCGGTGTGAGCTTGTTGGAAGTCCACACCCCTACCTCTTGAAAGCAGCGTCGGGAGAATCTGACAGTCGAAAGTTTCAAAAGCTTTCAAAAGTTCAGCGTGAAACCACATGCTTTCGTTGAGGCATCTGATTGGTCAGTTTTTATAACTATGGGGAATAAAAAAATCATGAAATAAAATTAGGATTAGTAAGAACATGCTAACAAGTAGCAGAGCAAGAATGGTTATTTTGACAAATATAATGAATAAGTAAAAGCTGTTTTTTTTCTCGATCATATTTTTATTTTTTTGGGAGTAGCGAGTACTTCCTGTATGAAACATGCAGGGGGAGGGGTCACTCACTCCAGATCTCATACGGTCAATAGTTAGATGTTTGAAAGTCTTAAATGTAGAAAATGATCCATGGGATTAAACACTGTCTAAACGTACATTTAAAATACTGTGTAAGTGAATTACATCTCAATGCAAATTAAACTAAAGTCTGACTCGGGTGGGAGAGGACCTAGACCTGGCCCCCACATACAAGGAGATCACATTGGGGTTTTTATTACCACTGTATTTAATTCTGAGTACGTGGGGCCCTGTGACTATGAAATAGAAAGACATAGGACACAAGAGCTTGGTTCTCAAAAGGATAAACCAAGTAAAAAAAAAAAATCAAACACTGACCACACTATAGATACAACTGGGCCTTATCTAAGCTACTCCTTGCTCAGACGATTCAGTAGTGACACCAGGAAATGTCACAAGAAGTAGACGTATCCAAAAGGTCATCACATTGAACTGCAGCCTCTAGCAGCAAATATGAATGCACCACACTAGAAAGATGTTTATTCAGCTGTTTTATTTCTGTTATAATCCTTAAAAAACAGCGTTTTATGGCTTACAATATCTAGTCCTTTAGATTTTCTACAACCATATGGTAAAAACTTAAAACAATATTTAGTACAAGTAAACAGGTAAAAACAAGAACCACGGTTTCACGAAACCTACATTTGAGCTGTGCTTCCTGGACGTGCAACTTAGTCTCATGTTGTAGCCAATACAATAATCAGTGTAAGTGTAAAGATACAACATCTTAAGTCTCACATTTAACTCTTAGTATCCCACGCATAGAGTTTAATCATTATTTACTCTCATCTGGGTCTGGATTGGGTCCT
This sequence comes from Oryzias curvinotus, assembly GCA_023969325.1. NCBI lineage: Eukaryota > Metazoa > Chordata > Actinopteri > Beloniformes > Adrianichthyidae > Oryzias > Oryzias curvinotus. The sequence continues at coordinate 4,239,066 of CM043726.1, read as the reverse complement.
GAAGTCTAATCACTTCCCATTCAACAGAGGCAATTACTGCCCATTTGTGGCTATTTGTGTGATTGAGTGGTTGTGTGGAACGAGAATAAATGTCTGGTTTTTGCTAGTGAGGACCATCTCATTGAAGACATTTGTATTATGTAGCAGGATTAGGAAGATGCAATGATTGAGATAGTTGTGTTGAATAGAAATAAGGCTTTTTGGTGTTAAGTTTGCTGTTTTGACATGGGAGTCATATAGAAAGTCAATTAAACCTGCCTCCAGTGGCCTTTTTGAACTTGAAATATTTGGTACTTCCTGGAGACATGGTTTTTCAAAATGTTTTTTTGATGCAGTGCAGTTTGAGACATTACTGTGCTTGTGACAGACGTTAAGACAACAATGAAATCCTGTGAAAGCAGTGGGTACGAATGAGTAGTGCATTACTGGAGACCAGCCTGGAGGAGACTAAAGGGTGATGTTCTCTGCAGCAAAGTGTAAAGATTGGTGGAGTTTAGCAAAGGTAGGAGTTAATTGGTGAAAACTTAGTTGAACAACAGGTACCCTTATTCTCCCCTATTAGCCTTACCAACCAGTGAAAATACCTAACACAGTAAAATAAGTTGCACGTTTATCCAAGCTGTATTTATTGCAAATGGGTAATGAGGGTTTTTACTGCAAATGTTGCTATGAAATTTGGTTTCTGTTGCATTTAAATCAGCGTTGCCCAGACTTGGCCCTTTGGTAGTATCATCCTGACCCACTTAATGTGTATTACAAGCATCAGGTGATGTCAGCTTCATTTTGGCTGAGCAAACTTCATCTAAGTAATTGATAGCAATAAAGAAAAGGATTAGATGAAAGTTGGCTTCTCAGGAAAACTAAGAATTCTGGTCCTATGGATGGATGATGGCGTGTTTTCTGTGTTGATCCACATTTTCTTAAACACCTCTCAAGTCTCAGCACTTGTATTGTGAAATGAACACTAAATAAAAAGAGTACATTAGAGTTTTACATATAGCGTGTTGGGAAATGAAAGTGAAGTTGTAACCAGTGTAGAGGTTCACCCACACCTCAAATGAAAGTTGATCCTTTGATCTTCAAAGCAGCTCCTTTACTGAGGGAGCTATAGTGTGTAAAAACTTCCCAAGTCTGTAAAAGAACAGAGGGCTCCATGTACCTTTACTGCTTCTGAGTACTTTTGCCAAAGTGCCACAGCAGTTGGAAGCAATTTGCAATTTCCCCGTTTTTATGTTCAGAGCTACACAGCAATTTGTTGAAAGCTTGACTCCAAAATTCCATATATTCCGCACTGTAAGGCGCACGTAAAAGCTGTAGTTGTTTTATTCTTCTTTTTTTTTTTTCAAAAGAATGCTTTATAATCCGGAGTGCTTTACCTATGGGTTTATTCTGGTTGTACTAACTGATGTTCAAGCAATTTTAAAGAAATCAGTCTTTCTTTTCTACCAGTTTCAAACAGGTTTGGGTGTTATTGTAAAAAACCCTAATGTGGCTAACGTGTGGACTGTGTGTGTGTGTGTGTTTATTTTTTTTAAGTGTTACTAAAAAGGTTGGAAGTTAGCATAGTTCCACTAACAATTCTTTTAGCGGTATCACTATGTTTTTTTCATGTTACTAACAAGGTTGGGAGTTGTATATATGCTAACGCTTCTAACACAGCTTACGTGTAGCGTGTTACAAACAAGTTCTAAAGTCACCGTGAATGCATTTAATAAAGTCTGATGGATGTTGGAACTTATCTCCAACTCTTCTGTCCTGCCTTATAGTTCCGTACGCCTTATATATGACACAATGTGCCTTATAGTGTGAAAAAAGTACAGTATATCTATACTTTAAGCTCAAACACTGGCTATTTTGAACCTTAATACATCAACAAGAAAGTGTTTTCTGAGAGGAAACATGGCCAGATGACTGTCTTGATGGTTTATAAGACTATGAAGGGTTAGTTTGGATGTCTCAAATCAGAGAGGTTTGCATTAGAGACTATCCTGAGCGCATTGGTCAAGAACACACATTTACCACTCTGCCTGACCAAACAGTCATCCACTCTTACGTACTCATGCTGTTTATTATTAAGAGTGTCAAACTTTTCAAGCTTCTTCGTGCAAAAGTGACTAATATGGATCTTCTGCGCGTCTGAGGAGTCTGTGACGTGTGAACATCTCTGGAAAGTGCAATGCGTAGTTTGTTTTTCCACTTTCTCGTGCTCATATTCTGTCATGCTTGTTCCCAGCTTACATTTGGCAGATCTCTGTTTGTCATAGTGGCGTGCTCTTTCCATCCGCTATGTAGTCACACACCAATGACTGCACCTGCCTAGAGCCTTCACCTTTCCTCCCTTTTGTCTGTTGCTCATGTGTGATTTCTGTTGCAGCTGTTCTCTAATCGCCACTTTAGATTGCTTTTGTCGTTCCCTCTTCAGTGTCATCTCTAACGTTGGAATCATCCTTCGGTCCCTTACTGGATGCTACTTTTCTCACTTCCTGCCTTTTCTAACCCTCTCCCTGTCTTCTGCCCATGTTTCTTTCCATTCTTCGGCTCCCTCGTGCCTCTTTTTCCACTCTTCCATCTGCCTCTCCTCTTCTTTCCATCACCTTTCTTTGTTTGACCCTGTCAGCCAGCAGCTAGATTGGATGCTTGGTGAAGTCAACCTGCTGCTGTCTTAGAAGCACCGAATGAATGATGATGGTTGTGAATCCTATGCTGGGTAGCTCTGTGTTATGACCTGGTAAGGAGCAGATGCCTCCCTCCCCTCACAAAGTGCTTTAATGGTGGATGCATCAGTAGCTTTCCTTGTGTGTGTGTGTGTGTGGGTGGGTGGGGGGGGGTGGCATGTGTGCGTTTGGACAGGATCTTAGGATGGTAGGGATACCGCGGGTTCTGGCTGCCATCCCACAGAATTAGAATTTGGAACCCTTTAAAAACAGCTGAGGAAAGGCAGAGCCACAGCAGCCCCTACAGGACACTGCTGGAAGTTAGCTCTGGGTGTAGGGTGGCAGAAAAGTGGGTGGAGGTACAGAAACACTGGCTGCAACAATCATACATTTTAGTTTTCAAAAGAGGTGAAAACTTGCAGGTGTTTATGGGTAACTTTTTATATCAATGCATTACTATTGACCTATCCACTCTCACTAGTATATTAAAGGTTTACCATATAAAGGTATAAGGTATACCATATTAAAGGTTTACCTTATAATATTTGTATGCTTATGGATTGACCTGTTAATAATATATATACAGAGATAGTTATGAATTCTATTGGGTTTATTGAAAAATAAATGTAAAAGTAGAAATTTAAACAAAGGCCAACCAGTTCAACCCATGCAACTTTCTGCACCTGAGGCAGTGACCCAGTGGGGTTACACGGGTCTTTGTCCATAGCAACCAAAATACCAGCAACAGTTTGTGAAAACCTCATAAAGACTTACAGAAAACGTTTGCCTGCTGACATTGCCAACAAAGGCTTTGAGTTGAACTTTTGTAATGGTCCAAGTTCTTATTTTGTACCATAATTTACTAACACATTCTTTAAAAGTCAATGTGATTTTCTGGATTTTTTTCTCATTTTGTCTCTCACAGTTGAGATATACATATGATGAAAATTACAGACCTCTCTCATCTTTTTAAGTGAGAGAACTTCCACAATTGTTGACTGACTAAATACTTTTTTATCCCACTGAATAACCATTGTATTTTGTAAGGTTCTAGCCTTCCACACAAGTGAGGAAATGTCTCCAATCAAGGTCTCTTTATAGTAGAGATGCACCAATTTTTGATTTTTTATGTCAATTCCAATCACAAATTTTTAAACTTTGTAAACTCTTCTTCATCAACCATACTTAGCCTTTTTTACAGATGCAATCCGTCCGTCCTTCCATCCATCATCCATCCATCCATCCATCCATCCATCCATCCACCAAACCCACTGAATCCCTTTTAGGGTCACAGGGTGTTCAGAGCCTATCTTTGCTACTGTTAAACTGGCCGATCAGAAGACTGTCTTAGGACCACACAACTACAGACCTGGTGGTCGATAATGCTAGATCTTTGCACTCTATGCTTTAAGTGTGTTGTGTACACTCCTGTAACCTGCAGTTTAAAGGACGAAAGGTGACATATCCTTCATGCCAAAGCCACTAAAATCCTCTAGTAAAACCAGAAAAGTCACAAAAATGATCAAAAGTGACTGTTTTGAATTAGACCTGCTAAAAAGTGTCTGAAAGAATGCTCAATGTAACAGCACTGTCAGCTTGGGTTACCTATTAATAATTAACTATTAATAATTTAATATGAATGTCATTTTTTATGTCCTTTTTTTGATGTTATATTATACAGATTATTTCTGAATGTCGTTTTTGCTGCCACAGATAAATGAAATTTCCCCATTGTGGGATTAATAAAGTCATCTATCTATCTATCTATCTATCTATCTATCTATCTATCTATCTATCTATCTATCTATCTATCTATCTATCTATCTATCTATCTATCTATCTATCTAATCAATCAGAGGTTGTATGTCTTGGGGTTATTGCAGTAAGGTTGAGGTAGCAGAGTAAGATTTTTACATTTTTTAACACCGCTCAAATCCGTGCGCAAAGAGCCCGTTGATGCTGTTGAAGTAACAAGTGTGCTCCTTGGATCCTATAGGCACTTATGTATCACCTGATTACCGTGCAGCATTTGCACAAAGTCTGTAAGGGGGCAAGCATTTGCAACTCACTAATGAGTAAAGAGTAGCGTCAGGGTACCGTATGACCACACCCCCCATAGTGTGTGCAACTCATGTTAGCCTTTCATATACTTCACGATATACTTACCACACACAAGGCAATCCATTTTCATGACATCCCTTGAGTTGGCCTTACAAGCCTCAAGGAAACTGCACCTGAACTCCCCTTAAGAATGGGCCGCTCCTGTCTACGACCCTCCATGGGTCCGGACAACCCAAAAACCAGCAACAGCTGTACAGGTGCATTCCAATACAAGTGCATTTTACTAAGACTTTAAAGAGTAATGTAAAAGTGAACAATTGTTAATTGTAAGTCCCATATCACCTCCAGCAAGGATATAAGAAATATAGCATCTACTCTAAGATGGTCGGGTATTGCTTCTCTAACAAAGGTAGACACAGACATCTCCAGTCTTTGTAGTCTTGGCTAAGATTGCCCACAACTGTGAGGCTTCATCAGTGCAGAACTATAGGGCAGTTGTCATCCACGTTTGCAAAGCTTAAACCAGCGGGCACATAAGGCTGTGCCATATGGCCCTGGCCACTAGCCCCAAACTTCCCTGTCTGCAGAGAATTGTGAAGGATCAAGTTTTCTCACCTTCTGTCTCTTTCACTGCTTCTCATTACCATCTTTTCTCTTCAGCCCCTCAAAATCCTCACACAAATATATATATATATATATATCTTTCCAGCGCACCTCTCAGGTTTTCCTGGCACCTCTGTCTTTCATTTCCATTTAGCTGACTGTCATCTTGGCCGACTTACAGAGAACAGCTGATGAAGCTTATTTTTCCAGACGTTGAGCGCCACTGCTAGTTAGAACGGCGTTCAGGGATCAAAGCTAAAGAATCCATGATCTGCTCTACGTGGAATATTATTTATTTTTGTTTATATGGTGGTTATATACCGTCTAAGATCTCGGGAAAAAGTTTGAGGTTCATAACCTCAACCAGCTCCCCTTTTTACTGTCACGTCAAACAAAATCTCAGATGGGTAAAACGAAGTGGGCAGAAAAAGTGCCAAGTTTTTTTTCTTCTTCTTGCTTTTCACTCAAAAAAGAAGCTCACAGTTTCACATTTTTTCCCTTTTTTTCTCTGACTTGCTCATTATGTTTGGCAATCTATTTCTGTTCCCGAGCTGTCTTGGATAGGTTCTGTCGTCTCTGCAATACAAAAGAAAAGCATCTAATTTGACACATCAGACACTCCTCTAAGCCCACCTATGAATATTTCTGGAAAACATGTGTAATTTGCTCGCAGCTACATCCTCCGTCTCGCACTGCCTTGAGGTAGGGGGAAAAAGGGGTTTTAATCCCTCCACCTTCTCAGTACTCCCCTCTGCTCGGGCGGGAGCCAGATACCGAGGAAGATCAGGATGCTTTTTGTGAGGAGGTTTCTCAAACAGGAAGAGGCTCTGAGAAAGGCACCCTTAGGTTCCTGACGCCCGGCGCTCCATTCTGTTGCATCAGACCTGGCATGAAGGCAGAAACCCCGGGTTAAAGAGGAAGAGGAGGTGGGAGCATTGAAAAGTAGGAAAGGCCCCACAGTTTAGCTCTTCTGTAGGATTTTCTGATTCTTCCCCCTTCGTGAAAGATTTCTGTCCTTCTCATTTCCTCGGTGTCCCCATTTCTTTTCTTTTTTTTTTTACTTTGTGCAGTTCTTTTTCCCTGTACACCTCCATTTCTTCAGGCATTGTGGCTCTTTTTCTTTTAAATCGTGCCAAGCATGTAGGGGCCAAGGTTGTGCATCTCTCCCTTTAACCATCTGCATCTCACTTTTCGTTCGCTTTCATCACTCCTCACTCTCTGCCTCCTCTCATTTCCACTGACTTTTTCTCGCCTTCAGCCCAATTTCCCTAATACTTTTGCCTCTTGTCTTTGCTACAGCCTCTTCCCTTCCTGCATCCCAGTCCCTTTGATCAAGCGCCAGTGTGCAGTTTCTCTTTCCCTCCCATTCTCCTCCTCCTCTTACTGTCTTTGTATTCTGCCATCTTTTCTTTGCTCTCCGAGCTTGTTAAAAACGGTGTTCACACTTGATCGTTATTATGCTCCTGGGCTCCTGAGTCGATGCCATGGTTATTTTCACCCTTAGTTTTTTTTTGTCCGTGCAGCTAATAGATTTTGTGTGTGTTTATATCAGCCACATCCCACACTGAGTTAGCTGAATTCAAAATGCTGTTTGTGCATTAAATAGGAGTTTCCAAACCCGCTTTCCAGGTCAGTCACAGTCAAAACATGGGAATAGAATGGCACACAAGGACCTCCTTCAAAACCTGTGGCTTTATTTAGTACGATAAGCTTTGAATAGAGCAGGAAAAGCATCACTTGGTGTTTTCTCAACAAATGGATCAAGCAACAAATACTCTTTTTGCTTTTTATCTGCTCAGCAAAAGACTTTGAATGCAACAAAACTGATTGTATCCAACATACATGCCCCTTTATTTCTGCTTTTTCCTAAGCAGAAAAGTTTGTTTTCTTGTTTCTGTAAACTTTTGACCTTTACAACAGTTACAATGTTATACAAAAAGTGTAAATAAAATAAAAATAACAGGATGAAAAAAACACTAAAACACATTTGTCAGCTAGTTGTTAGAATTTGCTGTCATGACCTTTTTGGTTAATCACCCTTTTGATTTTGGCACATAGTGATGTGATATATCTTCTTAACAAAAAGATACAAAATATTTTATTACATGATGTTATCAAGGTAGATTATTTACAGTGGAAACAATACAAGTTCCAAATGTGCACACAGGGAGAAATTTCGCCACATATCTGACTACTGAAGTCAGGAACACGCATGTCAGCTAATATTTATTTCCAGCTCATTAACTTGAGAAAAAACATTTTTTTACACTTAAGATAATGGAAGAAAATTATCGCTTGTTACCCCGATATTAGCACTTAATACGTCGTTATCATGAGAGAATACCTGTTTAATTACAGAATGAAAGTATAGCTTCATTTCTTGAAATCACAACTCAATAAATTGGTATTGTGAGAAAGCAAACATTCTTTTAGATCTAGAAGTGCTGCAACCTTTTTTTCTAGGTTGATTGGCTGATTTGAAAGTTGTTTCTGACTACTTTATCACAATTTCCACTTGAATTTGACAACAAGAAAAGTAATACATGATTTTAGAGTGTTGATGCCTGTCACCACAGACAATCTTTGCACCTGCGTTTTGGTTGTTTTTACTTGTTCCTGTTAAAATGTAAAAAAAAGTTCCTGTGCTGTTCAGAGCTTCGGATCTGGTGTCATTTTTATAACTACGGTATGTTAGGGCCCACTGGATTATAAGGTGCACCATCAATGACTGGTGTTTTTTTTTAATTCTAAGTCATATAGAAGGCACACCAAACTATGAGACGCAATAAGCAAGTCAAAAGAGGCAAAGATAAGTCAGTCAGAGGTTATTAACTGTGTTCATACTTACGCTGGAACTCGCATATAAAAAAAAAAGACTGATATGGCTCAAACAAACGTTCCCTGTGACTACGCCAACTCCTAGCTTAGTTAGTATGACACTGCCATACGTTAACCACGTATGACAAAAAACAACAAACAAAATCGCTTCAACATCAGTAAAGACAACCAGATTTAATCCACATATAAAGCGCTCTGGATCATAAAACATACTGTCTTTTTTATTTGTTAGTTTAGGCTTTTAAATGCACCTTATAGAGCGTAAAATACAATAGTTTATTTGTGGCTGGCATGTCTATATAATCTGACACAAGTGAGACATAATCCATTCAGGCTCAGATCTCCAACTGTTATGCAAGTTTATATATGTTGTACATCTGACAATGACAAATAAAGTATTTATGTTTTTCAAATAATCTCAAAAATTGTTTCTTAAGGTTAGAGAATAAACCTTTCCTTATTTTGTTTCCTGTTGATAACAAGTTGAGTCTTTTTCTTGACTTAATTTTATTCCATTAGTTTTCTTGAGATAACAATTTAGAAGTTACCTTGAGAAAACAAGCTAAAAAAACAGACAAGACCATTCTTGTCTTTACACAATATCCAAAAAATAACTACAAGAAAGTAAAGCATCTTAAAATAAAGGTGCTACTGACATAGAAGTTCTTGTCCTGCCTTAACACCCACCATCACAATGACACATTAATGACCGCCAACTGTTCGAGGGTCTGAACACACAGGGCACAAGATTTTTCAAAAGCTTTTGCAGGATTCAAAGGGGTCTCCATGGCAACTTAATCAAGATGCTTGTCTTACATACTTTTTATACTCAACACACAAATACTGATACTGAACTCAACAACCTGACCTGTGTGTAAAAATTCAACAACAAACATAACAAATTGTTTAATTTACTCTCATCTACAAACATGAATGAATAAATAAATGTATAGCTATTTACATTTGCTTTTTGTTGCTATAGATTGAGAGCTTCTGCAGAGACTGCCATTTATGGAACTGCAATGACCGGAAACTGCATGGTCAGTAGCCTTACAGACTACTTACAGGAAGGGAGCAGTTCAACATGGGTCACCATTTAAATTGGACCTAAAACCATTTATAGACAGTAGTTGAACACTTCTACCACACTACCTTAATCTTAAAATAGTATGCTGCTTGTAGACAAGCGTTCTTGTTTCTTGGCAACCACCCATTCTAATATGTGTTTTCTGACTTAGCCAGTGCACTTTTTAGAGGTTTGGCAGGTGACAGGGACGCCAAGGAGATGCTTTTTCATTTACCTAATGTGCTAAGCTTTTTTTGGAAATGCAATGTTCACAGAACATGTTAAGATACTGTTGTTTTTCTTCTGATAGATATAACTATCTTTATGCAATCACAATTCACACAGGCACTATTAGCGTTCAGACTCAGATCTGACTTGTTAGTGTTAGTTAAAATGACTCCAAAGATGCTCAACAACGCAGCTCTTCACTTGTAATTGTATGTGTTTAAATGGACAAGTTGTTACTCCAAAACACTTCTTTTCACAAACGGGCATCAAACAGAATATGAAACTCAAAATTTAAAAGAAAAAACAAGGCCAAATCAACTGTATAGAATTATTGTTTTCTTAAAAAAAAGGCTGAGAAAATCAGTTTTTAAGACTTGAATTACAGCCCAAATGAAACCAGCAGTGTAGCCTAAAATCTTCAGAAACCTCATAATTGACCTTAAAACCTGATTGTATATAGTTAAAATTAGGCCTGGGCGATAAATCGATCAAATGAATTAATTCGAATTTTTTGTTACGGGCGATTTCAAAAATAACTAAATCGAGTTTTTATGTGGCGCATTTTTGGCTCCTCAGAGCTTCCGTAGCGTTAGTTTCACACATCACGCGACAGCATGGCTACCGGTGAGAAGTGGGCAGTTTGTTTCTAAGAAATAAATAAACTCATCTGTTGTGTGGAACTGGTGTGGCTTTACTGTCACAGACGTGGAGGAAGAGTCTCCACGCTGCTACATTTACCTAAAGGAGCTCATCGGAGTCAAAGGCTCTCACGCGCGGTCGCGTGGCACGCGCTCAGTCTACTTACACATGCACGCGCCCTAACACACACGCGACCTGACACACATAGTCATTCTACAACGCCTGTATAGTTAGTTCATTAGTTAGATAGTTATTTTTTACTGTTATTTGTTAATAAAGAATACTGCGCTGTAATTATTACTTGTATATTCATTTGCGACGCGGCCACCGTAGGATTTTGTTTCGGGAGAGGACGGAGGGGGGGGGGGGGGGGTAACCGCGACTTCATCAAGACGGGGTTTATTAATTTATTTAAAACTTTAGACCCAGATATGAGCTGTATTGATAACTTTTTAGAAAATGCTGCTACTCTCAAGGTGAATGTTTGTCTCATTTTAGTCTAGACTATAAAGTGTGACTTAAAACACAGCTGGAACTTGAAGTAAGTAAGTAACCTTTTGGACAAGTGAAAACAAGAGTAGAATAACAAAATAAGAAAAAAAACAAGACAAAAATTATATAAAACCAAGAAAAAATTATATAAAACACAACAAAATTATATAAACAAAAGTCCAAAAGGGAGTGAGAAGAAGAAAAATTTTATACTTAACTTTGATTCCAAGAGTGTGTTTATTTATTTATTATTCATCCCAGAAATGGGGGTTACATTTGTCTTGCATTTGATTAAATAAAAGCAACATTTGCTTTAAGTTGTCTGCCGTTTGTACTTATTGCTTTCCTTAAGTAGGGGGGAAAAAAAAAATCGGGAAAAAAATCGGAAATCGAATTAAAAAAAATAAAATCGGAGATTTTATTTTTAGGCCATATCGCCCAGCCCTAGTTAAAATATATATATATTATTGAAAAAATAAATCCAAGACACATTTATTAAGTTTTAAATGCTTATAAGCTCAAAATACAAACTCTTTTTTTTTAAAAACTGTCTGTGTCTGTTAGAAAAGTGTTGGCACTTCAAGGAGTAAAACCTGAAAGCACTTTGCAAAAGTATAACTCCTGCAGATTATGACTTTTTTTAAATGTAAGGTATGATTTATGAGCTTGGCAAAAAAAAGGCACAAAGTACGACGTCTAAGAACCACAGAGGGTCTTAGACCACTTATTCTTACAATGGAATATAACTGGAAAATTGTCACTAAAAATAGGACAAAAAAAGCTGATATGTAGGTTTCCTTCATTGACTGTATACGAGAACTGGACCGAGTGAGTGTGATGTCACCCATAAAAAATGAAGTTAAACCAATTTAGTAACCATTTTTAGCTGTATGGACAGCGCCAGGCGTTGTCAGTAAGCAGTGATTGGTCTGAGTCAACGTCTCCATGGTAACCACTTTTGCCAATCAGGAGTGAGCTTGTTAGAAGGCCACACTCCTATCACTTGAGCGGGCTCAGGAAAATCTGTCAAATCTGTCAAAGGTTTGATGTGGGGGCCAGTAGGCACCACATACTTTTATTAAGGCATCTGATTGATCCGTTTAGAACTTGAATAACTTCACTACAGGGTTCAGGTTTGGGTTATATCCTGTTAAAACAGGTAGTCTGTGTGTGATTGACCTGTGTTTTCTGTTTTAAATAATTTTCATATTTTATGACTATTTTATCTGCTTTTATGTTAAGCGCTTTGTGTTTTTAACCAAAATTAAAGGCGCTATACAAATCAATAAAGTTTGAAGTTTTGAAGTAGAGCAAGAATGAAATAAGCAACAGTGGACTGCCTAGTTGAAACGTGAGGGGGGAGGTACAGTCATTGGTGTCTCTATTAGACAATAAACTCAAATCTTTATTGACTTTTAAAATAGTTAGTTTATTAAATTATAATAATTCACTAACAAAGTTATGGTTTTTTAGGATTTAAATGTCAGTTTTCCACCACCGTGCTACATTTACATAAACTCTCATACATTGAAATGGGGATTACATATGGAACGTCTATAAGATCATCCTGGGCTGCATTTTTTTTTTTTTTTTCACATCTTATTTCTCCTGTTTCCATAAAGCCATGAGGTTTTTGCTCTGCCTTTGAGCACGGCTAGAATCCCGTCAGTGTTTCCTCTCACAATCAACAAACAAACTGGTGGATTATAAGGCTGCGAGCATGCACACAACACCTACACGCTTATCTCCTTTTTCTGTAAATCAATGGTTTAATTCCCGGAGACTAGCAGGTGATTAGTCTCGGTGAAAGAAGATTCCAGCAGAATCCATTAAAGACAGAAAGAAAGGCAGAAGTGAGAGGACAAAGAGCAATGAGCTCCTTAGCCTTACTCATGTGAGGATAATCCAGCGAACTCCTTGTCCTTGTGATGTCACATTCAGCAGGAACGCATTTCCTCAGTTTCAAGTGCGTTTGAATGTAATCAGGTTATGTGCTGTGTCTGTGGAGCAACAATTTGTGTGCAACCTCTTATGGCCACTCCCTCTTCCCTGGGAGTATTGGGTAATATTTTTCAACTGAATAATCACATTTGTTATTCCTGCAGTGCAGCAGCGACAAATCAATATGGAATCAAATGAATATCTTTCCGCCGGAGCGGCAGTTCCAAGAAGCAAACACAAAAAAAAAAGAAAAGGGCCAGGGTTTGGGGGGTTAGGTCGTCGAGTCAGCCCTGTAGTGCCATCAGTCATCCGAAAAATCTTGACTTACTCCATAGCTAGCAAACCGTGAGGGGATATGAATGAGTAATGTTCTTCTGTACCTAACAGCTATTTTGAGTGCCCTTGAGCAAGTCACTTAACCTCCCACTGCTCCAGTGGAGCAACGAAGGGGGAGCAGCAGAGTACGCCAGCATTTTCCTGAAGAGCTGTGATGTGAACATGACCATTTCTAATTGGCAATACTAAATTAAAACGTCACCATTATAAATGTAGACGTTTTTTTGGACACTTTATTTGGAAACTAGGGAAATTGTTCACATAGTTATTCCTAAATAGTTGAATTGAAAGCTTAGGAATGAACCAATCACTTTGACTATAAACCTTGTAACTCATGCTGCGTGTTCAAACAGGACAAAAAGGTCGTAATTTCATTAAATATTTTGTCTGGATGGCGAATGTCTGCTGCTGAAGTATATTTGCATTTACATCAGCTTTGGTGTGACACTTCAAACACTTCCAATCAGAACCTGACCGATTTCCTTAAAGTCCCACTTTGATCATATTTTGATCTATTTTTACATCTTTGCCAGAGGTATTTTTTATTGTGGTTATGCCATTTTCAAAGACCTGTAGTTTTTTTGAACACGGTTTCTGTAGAGGGGCATGAGTCCGTAAAATTCCCCTCTGAATTGTGGGCTAAACCATTGGTGCAGAGAAAGACCCCTGCCTCCTACTTCCCATCATCCATCTGTTTACACTCTCTCCTGCGAGCTTACAGCCCCTCACACTCCCAACCTAACATTACCGCTGCAACAAAAATGGCAAGCAATATTGCAGCTACCCAGCCGTACAGTTGTGTGCCAGATGGCAGCACGGACGAAGGAGTCGAAGACGTACACGGGTCTAGATGTCTACAAGTTGATACATCAGAATGGAACAGAGCAGGGAGCATGTGGCCTGCCGTTCCAGGTCCCATGTCACAGCTACAAGCTTTTTCCAACATCGTTTTATCGCCTGCTCCTGATTCACAACAATGTGACCAAAGAAATACTCAGAAATGCAGTTTTAAGCTAAAGTTTCTTCCATCATGAGAAAAATGCCACAAGTACATGTTGAAAATAATACAAAATTTCCCCCCCAAATAAATCATTTTTCATTGGAGTGGGTCTTTAGTATACAGGAGTTCTTTATCCAGCCTCACTGGAAGCCAGAGTGGCAGTACCCAGGTGGCATAAAGCCTTGAGAGCTCTCCAGTCTTTGTCACGGCTTGCCGTGTCTCCTCACATTCACACCCACAATCCCCAGTCGAAGCACACAAGTGCTAGACACAAAAGACATCTTCATGCTGCGAAGTGACTAAACGAAGTCGAACAAAAGCAAGAATTTTGACTGAGATACTTTTATTACTGTTCCTAACATCGTCATTACAATAAAACTCTTGGCTACATTCCACAAAATAAGTAGAATCAATCAAAGGGAAGCTTTTAACTTTGGGTTGAAGCTTTTCATCTGGTCTCTACTGCCCCTGATTCATCAAGTTTGTTCCTTATTAGCTGTCGTGAATTTATATCCCACAGCCAAGTCATGAGACAGTCAAAAGGCTGGTATCTCCTCTCACACTCCATTGAGCAGAGATCGTCTACCCTGTTTGTCACTGTAAACAAATTGTTTTTAAGCATAGACACATGTCTTCTTGCCTGTTTTTTTTTATGTCCTCCTCTCCTGTCGTCCCCCTGATGTTTTCTCCTCTCCTCTCTTTGCAGTGCAACAATGATTATGTTCCAGTGTGTGGCTCCAACAATAAGAACTACCAGAATGAGTGTTTCCTGCGCAAGGATGCCTGCAAGCAGCAGTCTGAAATCCTTATTGTGTCAGAAGGCGACTGTCCTGCTGGTATGTGTCTTTACACGGCGCCTACAGAGATTCATTCAGAGGCGCACACACGCAACACACCAACGCTGTGCACAGTGGGCGAAGGCGCAACTCGCGTGGCCAGGAAATGCTGGAGTAGAGTGGTAGCTGCTCCTGCTACCTCTGCATAAAAGCAGTCATGTAAAGCTAAGCTGCCGAAAATGAAAACCCCAATCCAATTTTAACTTTGTACAATTTTCCGGCTTGCATATTAAAGTCGTGGAAACATGATTACGCTTCCAGAGATGGGATTCAGTAGTTATGGGCCAATGCTTTACCTCAATGAAATTACAAAAGCCACACGACAGAGACGGATACCATAGGTAGTGGAGTAAGACAGCTTCACCAAGTTCCGTGGAACGTACCCACCTAAATGTCATTAATGAAGTTAAAAACTTTGTACTGGCGATGCAGCGTCTTTGTTACAGAATTAGGTATTGACAGCGACGGGTTTGTTCATCTTTTTTAAACTGAGGACACACAAACTGTTGCAGGAGGTTACTGTCATGCTGTTTGTGTGATTAACCCTGATGTTATGTTCTGTTAGCATAAAACAATTTAAAGGGTTCAAGGGCATATCATGCTTTTCTTCAGCCTTCCTTTCAGTGTAAACTATATCTATGTGTATGAGAATAAATTACCTTTGGCACAACAAAGAACGATTTTTAAATGAAATATTAATAATTTTCACAGTTCATTTTCCTACCAGGAAGTAAGACGACTTGATCTCTGAGGCTCCGCCTTTCTTTCCTGGTGGGTGCCTCCCATTTCATGACCTCATCCTAGAGCCGGCCTTGGGACATGTGACTGCGTTTCGCCAAGGAAAACAAACAGCATCCAAACTTTTGCAAAGATGGATGTGCATGTTATACGTATAAACGCGTTCTGCCGACCATCGTGACCTCCGTGGAGAAAGTGGGTGTTTGTCTTAGCCTGGCAGCGGTGCTGGCAGTGCAGTCTTCCTGCTAGCGGCTGTTCTCAACTCGTCTACGTCAGCTCGTGAGAACCTGTCTGTCTTTTTTTGGATTGGGAAGGCGTGGTGCTCAGAGCGCAGGGTTTTAGAGAAAAACTCAGAAATGCATGAATTGGTCAAAAATACCACTTTGGGGTTGTTTTGCGCGCGCAAATAACACGTAAAAGCTCAAAAAAGTTGCATGATACAGGCACTTTAAGATAGAAGAAAGTATCACCAGAGCACCACGTCAGTGGTGGTTTTGTCTTTCTTATTTGATAGAGTCTACCCTCTCAGTTAAGCTTCATTGTTATTTTTAACACTTTGCACAACTTTGCTAAAGTGACACATATTATATTAGTTGTGGAATATTCTGTTGGAAAGGTTTCTTTTTAATTGAGTAATATTACAAAGTGGGTTTTTTCGTCTATCTGGCAATTTATTAAACACATTGCTATTATTCAACATCTTAGGAAGAGACTGAGCACAGGTCCTTGACATTGTAAATGATTTATTATGACGTGGTCCTTTGACAGTCCTTTTGATGTCTTCATGGCTCTTAATACAATAAAGTCAACTCAACATTAGATGGAACATACAGGAAGCTAGGAAAAAGCCAAGAGACTAATGGACTTTGTTTTACAAAGAGAATAATTGAATTTGAACCGTTGACAAGTATGGACAGCTAGCCTTAAAAGCCTTAGGAACCTGTTTGTGTCAGCTTGTGCAGATCAGACCAAAGCTTAAGGGTATTTACAGTATACTTTTGACTAACGATGTGTAATAGATAGATAGATAGATAGATAGATAGATAGATGATTTTATTAATCCCACAATGGGGAAATTTCATTTATTTGTTGCAGCAAAAACGACATTCAGAAATAATCTATATAATATAACATCAAAAATGGCATTCTTATTAAATTATTAAAGATTATTATTAAAATCATTATGAAAATTATTACTACAATTATTTTCAAAAATGGTATTCATATTAAATAACTGAATATTAACTAAATACAGCAGCAAAAGTATAAAAAACATGTGATCAACAGTAAAAAAAAACATGTAAAAACGTTTTTTTTTTTTTTAATACAGAAATAAGTAAGTAATAAAGTACACACCAAAACAAACAACTGCTCAGGAACAAAAACAACTGGGCAACAAAATGGGCTAAATAGTAACCTTAAATGTCCTAAAACAATCTTATGGCAGCTTGTAGTATTTAACTAATCAAATAAATCCCTTTATGCATTTGACCTATTCGATGGACACCTTTACATCATCGACCAATCGGATGGAGCCCTTTAATGTAAGTTGCTCACCTCCAATGTAGAGGAGGATCATTTGGTGTGTAATTTAAGGTGTTTTGGCACTTATTTATAATCAGACTGTTGCAGTAAAATGAAAATTATGTATTTAGTTGTTTTGCTATCTGTTCATGTATCGTAAGTTACATCTTCATCGCAATATTGATCATTAAAATCGCAAATCGTGAGTTTTCATCATATCGTGCAACCCTAATGTAGTGCTTAGTGATAATGTTACACTATTCCTCCAATCATTTCACACATAACACATCATCTAACCAAAAGGGAGGGCTGCTTTTAATTATCGTCGAGTAACAGAGATTGTGAACATGTTTAAAATGCCACATTTAAAGCAGAGGATGTTGGTAACAGCTGGTTTTAAAAAAGGCAAACCATTGGTCACAAAACGTACATCAGACATTTACTGCATACAAATAACATCTATGGCTAAATTAGAATTCATTCCCTACCCCTATCCTTACATTTTTCCCTCGAATAAGAGAGTTATGGAAAACTAGTGTCTTCAAATGTGAACATTACTACCAATTGATGATGTCATCAATGGCTGCCGGTTATCTATGTTAGCACATAGCTGCCAGTGCTCGGGAAATACATTGGTTTCACAATTTTAAAAAGTCATGCAAAAAGTCAATACTTACAATTAAGTGTAAACTTCTGTGCTTCAGAGCGCACCCACGTGAAGAAATGCTTTTCTTTTCCATATCACAAGTTCAATTCGGATCACTACTTTCCTTTTGGCTCCCCCTTAAAAAACAAGTTTAGACACCACTATCGCTCCAAATGCCCCTATAGTTGGAGCCATAGAGAGGGGTCAGAGTCACAGGGAATGGATTTGGCCTTTTTTATTTTGTCTCTAAATTACTTGTTTTGTGCTCGATGGAAAATAAAAAAATAAATTTCAACGCTAATATCTTTCCAATACTTGTTGATAGTACCAACACAATTACAATCACTATATTCTGATTTTGTTATTTTCTTTTAGTCACCTCCTCTTTAATCTTGCCTCTCTTTTTCTATTCACAGTCCTGTAAGAAAAGGACTCTGTTAATTTTCTCACACAGCTGAGATTAGCGTCCGCTGATGTTTTTGGTGTTTAAGCTGCTGACTGGGTGTCTTGAGTTATAAAAAAAAGGTCAAGCACTCTATTAGTAATGCATTGAAGAGTAATAGTGCTGTATCAAGTATATGCAGTGCTGATTTTGATTACGCTTCTTGCTTTATAGCAGCCTTTCAGACCTTCTGCTTTACATCTTTTAAATGTTATCCAACACGCTTGATTCAGCATAATTGCTTAGCCTCCTTCTAGCCACGCAAAGCCCCTGCGATGACCCTTTTTTTTTAATTCACTGTATTCAAGCCGAGTGAAATCACAGGCTTTCAAAGGCGGAAAATAATAAACATTAGTCTTTGGTGTGATTGTAAAGAAAAAAAAATCTGCCATGTGAAAAGAATATAATAGACTCTGCTGGGAGAACATGTCTGAGAAACAATATTTAGCACCCAGAGCCATCTATGTTTTCATGTGTCAACTGAACAGCTAATCCCCTGAACCTATTCTCTGTAGGTGAGTTTTTATACTCATAAGAAAGACTCAGATATTTTCTTCATGTAATACGATTTTTACCAAAGTAACATGCAGGGCTCGAATGACTAATTTAATTAAATGGGCATTTATAGGATAAAAAAAGAGAAAAAGGAAGCTGGAACACCTGCAGAGGTAAGCATGCTAGTGAGGCGAATGCTGAATAACTCACTTATCTGGGACTGAATGAATCTACTGGCAAGCTGAAGTTAGCAGCTATTTAAGGCTACATGAATCACTGCGAGAACTAAGATAGGGACTCCTGCTGAAGTTAGGCAGGCGCTGAGTCAGTTCCCCTTACTGACAAGCTAGAGGCAGAAGTCTATTAAAGGCTCCTTGGATGGAAACAACTCGGCAGAAGAAATCAGAAGACTGGTAGAAATGCAACTGGAGTGACCCTGCGTGTGTGTACTTCTAACACCTGCGTCGTTTCATTAATTTCCACTGAATCCATCAAGATTTATAGAATTCTGACTAAATCTGATTGAATTTATTTGTATTTAGGGCATTAATGATGCAGTTACACATTACAGAATGAACACCTAGAATAATTAAAAATGTGCCTTGAAGTACATTGTTTTTAACATTTAAATATCGTGCAAAACTCTTTCCCTCACAGTGTGAAGCATCTAAAGGTGCAGCAGATCTTTGGCAGCTGAGGTTTTTCATTCATGTCTCTGTGACACCCAAAACCTGCAATCTGGAGTCAGCATCATCGTAAAACTTCTAAATGAGAAAAGAAAGTGTTTCTTTTACTTTAAGACACCGAGCGTTTGTGACATATTTACAGACAAGTAGTCTGTTTTAGTGATGAACATCTGTAAGACTAGTTTGGGATAAGAAATGCAATAAGTGAAACGTATCTAGGATATCTTCAAATTTGAGAGTAATGAATGTGCAAACTTCAGCTGAACACCCATGTTTCCCCCATCATGATTAGAATCATCTCTATACCGGACAATGGTTCTCCATGAAAAATAGCATGAGCAACAGATAAGTACAGTAAATCCCATTCACTGATCAGGATCATCTTAGCAATGGCAAACTCAGAACTCAGACTTTCAACTGTAGACAAAAGTCAACTAAAAGAACAACAGGTCCATGCAAATTTATAGCAGAAACCTCATAACCAACAGCTCTGGTGTGTTAAGTGTTTATCTCCGACCTAGTTTCTGCTTCCTCATTACCTCATTTGCAAATGCAGTTAAATGACATTGAATGAAAGAGGTCACCTGTTATTTTGATGTGTTTTTAGCGCCCAACACAACTCTACTGTCTTTAAAAAAAGGCTTTCCTATTTAGAAATAACAGGGACTCACTAATTATTCAAAGCTCTTAATATAAATGATGCTGTTACAACATTATCCAATTCTGTGACCCCGGTCGAAAAATAATCACCTTCCTCATTAAACGAAAAACCATCTGTAAGCTTCTAAAAGGCTCGGGATTGCATTAGATTCTATAGTGGCCTGTCAGATGACCTGCCCCAGTAATGCTTTAATTAATGCAGTAATGGTGGATATTTCAGAGACACATAAGAGATGTTATGTTAAAAATGATTCACACCTCCGTTTGGCTTGGTTTGCTTTCACACTTGAGAAGATTAAACTATTTGGAAACCCCCCCACAGTTACAACAGCTGCTTTTTTAAGCCGCGGTAAAACCTGCAACTAACATGGTGGAGCCGGTTATTAGAATAATGTGCATTTTGTGGTACAAGCACCAAATTTGTCATGGATGTACCTTAAGATTCCTTCTTTCAGAAAAGCATGTTAGCAAGAACAAGATTTTAAAATATATATGATATTCATGTTATATACTTTACATATAATAGTATTCTTTAGGTACCCCTGAAGGTTAAAAACTGCATTTTGTGCATGAACAGCCCATATTGATTCGATGGGGACGAGTAGACATGGAATCTTTTTGTAACCATGAAGTGTATGGCCACCATACAAACTGCTTTTTTCTCCTGGCTAAAGTGCAAATCTGAAAGAGTCCTAAGGGGTCCTAAGCTGCATCAATGCCAAATTTGGTGCTTGTGCCACAAGATGCAGGATTTGTCTTAAATGTTAGCCGAACTGGCTCTGCTATTATGGGATGAATGGAATAAAGACTGAAACTAGTTACATATGTGCTTCCATTGTTGCTTCTGCATTTGGATCAAACCACATTTGCCAAAATATTCTGACTTAATTGAAGTTAAAAATAAAAATGATAATGGTGTGTATATTTGCCAATCTTTTTTTGGAAAATACTGCTTACATTTGTCTCCATTCAGTTTAAATGCACCCTTAATTCCTAAATCCATTGCTATTACTCAGATGTGTTGTTAAGTGAGAGCTATTTTGCATCTTTAGATTCAACATCAAGTTAATCTTTAATGAAGTGAACGATGACATCATTTTAATTTTTTTAATGACATTAATCACATTAACGTGTTCGTCTTTTCCAGTAGCACTTGTGCTACTTGTGCGTTTGGTAACCTGTTTGTGGTGTTAACAGGTCGTTCCTTGCGCTCACTCAGCATGACGGCATTATTCCTGAGCAATTTCAGATGGTCTCTCAAAACGTCCGACATACTGCCAAGAGACCAGACGTTCGAGTCTTCTGCTACTCTAAAC
This sequence comes from Oryzias curvinotus, assembly GCA_023969325.1. Lineage (NCBI taxonomy): Eukaryota > Metazoa > Chordata > Actinopteri > Beloniformes > Adrianichthyidae > Oryzias > Oryzias curvinotus. The sequence continues at coordinate 4,217,865 of CM043726.1, read as the reverse complement.
AGTAAACAGGAGGCCCGCTGAGGTGCCACTTTCATGCTAAGTGATGACACCGAGACATGTGCAAACACAGCCGCCCTCTGCGTTTTTGTTGACTGTGTCTTTTGGGCTGCTGTGGACAAATATGCATTTAAGAGCACATCACAGAGTTTTAGGATATTTCTGGGTACACATTCTCTTAAGCTAGAAGTGAAGTTATGCCTGGAAAATCTTCCCTTTTTGAAGTTTTAGCAGCTTCACGTTAGCAAGAAAAGAAGCCATTGGAAAGTAGGGCTGCACGATATGAGGAAAACTCGTGATATGCGATATTAGAGATTAATATTGTGATAACAATATAATTTGCGGTTTATAAACAAATAGCAACATACCAAATAACCATTCCCATTTCATTGCAACAGTTTAAAAATTATACTCCAAATGCCCCTCGTCGACATAGGTGACAAACATCTAACATAAAGGGCTCCATCCGATTGGTTAACAACGTGAAGGTGTCCATCTGATTAGTCAAATGCATAAAGGGATTTAAACAGAAACAAAGAGGGAGGGGGAGAAAATGAGGGGTTACCACTGCTGAGTTGCTCATTTGAGTAGGTTATGATTTGAAGCTGTGAAACATTTATACTAGAGCTGCAGAAAGACAGATATTCCATCCAAAGATGAAATCCTGACACAAAGATAAACGGAATATATCTGTCAATCAATACACTGTGGGTTAGGAGGAGGGATGAAGCAGACAGGGAGAAGTGTGCCAGTGTGCTCGTGCACGTGGGGGCGGAGCCACATGCACGCTGCCAAAGTGAACCATGTGATCGTAAGGGGAACCAAATCCTCCCCAGCCAGCCAGCCAGACCAGGAGGGGGGGGGGGGCCAGAAGCGTCCCCAGACGGGACCCACCCGGCCAGGTGCAGAGGAGGCCCCCCTACAGGGGCCCCTCCAGCATTGGGAGGCATAGGCAGTCCCAGATTGGATGATGACATTTGTCCATCATTTCAACTGAAAGTTCACTTGAAGCAATACTGGATATCCTCTCCCCATCAGCGATGTTCCTCCTTTTTCAGTTTCTCACATTTCCTTTTGTTTTTTTAGAAATTACTTTTGTTTTCCAAAATGTCTTTTGTTCCTTTTTTGTCTTTAACGTTTTGGTTTCTGGAATCCTGTTTTCTGAGATGTGATGCTTGAAATGATCTGTTGATGTGATTTGAACTTCAGGGCCACCATAGAAAAAGGTCACATGAGCATAAAAACTCAAATAATTAAGATTTTCACTAAGGTTTGTCTTTTAAACATCTGGTGAACATCTACGTGGTGGATTTCACCTATCGCAAGCTTTTTATGGAATGTATTTCCACTCTGTGAACGAAGAAACACCAAATTGATATGAAAAAGTCCACCTGAATTCTAAACTTTCCAGACACATTTGCTGCCATTAGAGCAAAATTGAGATACTTTAAAAGGCAAAGGGAGGACGTGTTGATTGCCTCTGTGGCTCCGCTAGTTTTTTTAGTTCCTTTTGTCCTTTGAGGTGAAGATGTACAAAAGTAAAATCAGTCGCTCAGATCAGAGGGCCCTGTAAGGTTGCATTCTCCTTAGTTCTTGTTCTCTCTGCTTGTAATCATTTAATTTAAAGCCAACAGAAGAAGCTTAGTCGTCCCTTTATCTCTGCGGCTATCACTGAGGCCATTGTTCAGGGGGCAGAATGGCTGTCCATTAGAAAACTGCCACTTTGCCGTCCAGCTCCTCTGAGTTGGAGACTCAAACTGCCTCCAATCGTACTTTTAGATCAAAAGAACTTTGTATGTAAATGAGATCATACGTTGTTGCTCACTTTCTGTCTGTTTTTCCTTCGACCTCCGCTCCTGCGCACGCACAAACGCTTCTCGTTGATCTTTCGTGAACCCCTGACTCCAGCGCGATCCTTAAAGCTCCAGCTTTTTCAGAAAAATCCCACACATTGTGTCCCGCGTGCCCCAAGGTCAATGGAATTCTGAAGAAATAAGTAGCATGAAGGCAGGAGAAGGTTCTGAACATGTTTGCACTGTTTTGTTCATTTTTCACACTTCTCTTTTTACCAAAAAAAGAAACATTTTATTCAAAAACCAAGCGCAAAGAAGGCAGTAATAGTTGTAAAAAACTGAGCTTTTTACAACAAATAATAACAAATAAGCAAAATATTTACAACAATCAGGATAAAGGCAGGCATTTCACAGTACAATAACGGTATTTATTCTGTGCATTTTATTAACGTCTGCCCCCATTTATTTTTTACTTTAAGTTCTTAGCTAAGATTCTAAAAGACCCACTCCGATGAAAAATGTGTTTTTGGTGTTTTTCTGATGGAGGAGGACATATGTGAATTAAAAATTTGGCTTAAATTGCATTTCTTTATTCAAAATGTTGGAGATTTGGAGCAGGCAAAAAAATGCTGTTTAAAAAAAACTAAAATATAGTTATGTAAAAAATGCAATGGGTGGGCAAAAGCCCCCTGCTCTGCTCCATTCTGATGCATCTCATAGATGACTAGATCCATGAACGTCTTTGTTTTCCTCGTCTGAGCTGGAATCTGGATCCAAACTGTACGGCTGGATAGCTGCCATATTGATCACCATTTTTGTTGTATCGCTAATGTTAGTTTGGGGGCATGAGGGGCTGTAAGCTAGTGGGAAAGAAAGCGCAAAAGCAGCAAAGGGGGGTGGGGAGGCTTGCTCTGCGCCACTAACCCCGCCCACAACTCAGAGGCAAGTCTGTAATGAACTACTGCCGCTCTGAAGAAACTATGTGTTTTGACTTTGGCTAAATATGACATAATCCCAGTTAAAAGGCCACTGGAGACCCTTTGAAGAAGATGAAATCAGAATTCAGAAATCTGAAATGGGCCTAATGGAGCCTTAAACTTGACTCTAGAAAATACCCTCCTTGATTCTGCAAATTTGAAACTTCAATTTCAACTTCATAGTATTAACAAAGTATGATCTACATAATTGTTTACTACCTATAAGTTGCAAACTAAGCAAAACTCCCCTTTGTCTTAGATTTTCACGAAATCAAGCTAAACTAAAAAGAAAAGTGTTTTGTCAACGAATTGATTTCTTCATTTCATTTTTGAATAAATTAGCTTGTTTTAAAGTAGCTTCAAATATTCATGAATGAAATTAATGAAAAAACATGAACTCTGTTCTACGTTTCTTTTCATTTAGGCTCATTTTTTCTCTCCATTTCTTTCTGTTTACTCAAAATAAGAAAGCAGTCCGTAAAAATCCTGTAGAAAAATATTTGGAAAATTAATACTTACAGGTTTCCAAATAAAATCTTTGTACTTGATATTCCACCGACCTTTTTTTATTGCATAATCTTAATTTTCCTCCATATATTAAAGCTTTTTAGTTCTATTTTTTCCACATTGAACAGTAGCACCTGATCAAGTTTATAGTCTTTGGATAACTCAAGAAAGACAACGAAGTTTGACAATCTAAAGCTACGTTCACACCTAAAAGGATTTGCACGTCATTGGCGACCAATTTAAGTCAAGTCAATGTTCAGAGGTCAATCAGAGGTCCTGCCGTGCGTTTTGAGCGTGCCAGTCTGGTAGTCGCAAATCAAATATCTGAACTTTAGCAAAGTATCTTAGCATCAAGTTTATGAACACATTTTTGGACACCTGTCGAGAAGCCAATTTGACTCACGTCAAAAGAGTGGCAGCAGACGCAAGTTTGACGCGTTCAGTGTGAACACAGCATAAGAAAAAAAAAGGAAATCGCAAATTTGTGCAAGATTGGATAAACTGCAGAAAAATTCGGAATGAAATGATGGGGTAAACCATGAAAAAGACGGATGAAACAATGTGACGCCTTCTTTAAACTGACAGATATTTTAAGTAAATGATCTCATTAGTTGTTTTAGTTTGGAAAAAGACAGCAGGTCTTCTCGTCCTGCCATGGCTTGCTTAAGTCCCTAAGGTTGCAGAGAGATACTGGAATATTCAGCTTTTCAGCAGAGCAATTTATTATTTAGTACTGCCAATTCTGCACACGGGGGTTTTAGCCAATCAACACATTAGCAACACTATACAATATTAAAGCTATTGACCGGCCCGTAATGTGCAAACATGAGTTCGATAGCAAAAAAAAACGGAAGCTCTGGCACATTAAGAGTATTTAGAAAGACTTCTGCTCCCTCGGTGACCGTCTTCCTCTCTGACCTCACCGAATCCTCCTGGTCTCCAAGTGTTTTTGGCCGAAAATGTATTTTATTGATCGGAAACCTTAAGCCATCAGTGTATTCAGTGTCGGCGCTCATATTCCATGTGTTGCACAGGCCAAAGCGGGCCTCCTGTGCTCATAAACCCATCTCACATGGGTATTTATATGGAGCTGAGCTATTATCCCCCTACTGTCCTTGGAGGTCTCGCATGTTGTCTGGTCTCTGGCTCTGTGCGTTTTAGCGGATCACTTTATGTGCCATATCGAGTTACACAGGGCTTCGGAGTGCTCGTGAGTATCCGTTTCGCCGCTGTTTTGTTGAATAGTTCTGTAAGCTCGGGAGTGTTTGAAGGGGCTTTACACAGATTCAGTGGGAAAGCCATGGAAAAGGATTGGATGACACATAAACAGATGTGCAACAGGAAACAGTATGGCTTCCTGCTGCTTTTGAGAGCGTCTGTAGAAGACGGACAGGATGCTCACGGCCTCGAGCCACCCTCCCGTCCCATCAGCATCCTTCTTACCACACAGCTGGCTGTTTTCTTTTCCAATCTGTCAGACTCTCCGCACTATCTTTAGACCACGCCCACAATCGCGTCTGTCTCTCCCGCGCACAGATGACCGCAAGCTTATGCCTGAGCAGGCCCAGACACGCACTTCCAGATGCAGACACTGTTCAGCTAATGCCCGCGGCCGTCCCAGCCTCTGGTTAATATCTGTGTTTGCTCTCTCCTGCAGATGCTGGCTCAGGATCAGGAGACGATGGTAAGATTACTCACGCCGTCCTCCTCCACCACCTCTATTCTAACTCGACATGTGCTGCTTTCTAATATCTGCCTGCCACGGCGGAAAGTGTGTTCTCCTAGAATAAACAGACAGAAAAGTGCAGGTCATTCCTTTTCTTTAGGAGAGAAATCTGTCTGGAGAAAAAAAAAAGCAACATACTTTGTTGATGATTCTGAGAGGTTGTTGGTTTACTACAACTTTTCCTGTGTTGAGTTCACATCCTAACCCGGCTTCCTCACTCACAAACAGAAATGCAGTGTTGATGATTGACTTGACATTCATTGGAGACAGATGTGGTGCAGAGTTTGAGCTTTCAACCTCTGATTTGTTTGGTTCCTGCCTTGCCCACCCATGTGTCGAAGTGTCCTTGGGCAAGACGCCGAACCCCACATTGCTCCTAGTGCTTGAGGTTGATGCCATGCGTGAATGTGTGTGCATGGGTGAATGGGACTGTGATTGTAATAGGGCTTAAAGCAAGGCAGAAACGTGCTATTTAATTATAAAGGGAATAGGTGGTTTCTTATTGGTTGTCTTGTTGAGATTGTCACTAAAAAGAATACAAGTTGTTGTTCACCTTTCACAGATTCACACTGGTGGTTTGACGGATCTTTTCGTCGGATGCCCTTTCTGACTCAACCATGTATTTTATCTGGGCTGGGGACTGGCACAGGGGCCCCAAACTTGGGCCCCCTTGTGAAAAGATCATAGGAGAAATACAAGTGTATTGCAGTAATTACAATAATCTTAAACATTCATCAGCATAAAGAGATGGGACTCAACCGGAAACATTTGGGTAGTGTTTATTAGACCATTTGATCTATTTTTCCCCCAGGACTGGGTTGTCAGATGCAACAGTAGACAGTAAAAAAGAAAGATGGGCGGAGCATGTGTGACACCACGGCCAAATCGGAATTGCTTCCCTACCCCTCTGGCTCCTCCCTATTGCTATAAAATGTAGTGGCACTTAAAGCTGGGTGTCCTCTGAAGCACAGACATTCACATATAAATGTAAGTCGTTTTTTGACACTTCAATGAGTTTTTGTTCTTTGATGACTTTTTACAGTTATTAAATCAATGTTTCTGTGTATTTCCTGAACGCTGGCAGCTATAGGCTAATGTAGATGCGATTATTGATGACGTCATCAGGTGGGAGTAACATCCGAATTTGAAGACACTAATTTATCCACATCGTGTCCAAATGAAGGGATGAATGTAGGGATGGGGAGAAGCCCTACATGGGGTAGGAAAACACTTTGGATGCTGGTTGACTATTGTTTTATATTGTGGCCATTCAAAGCCAGTTTTGTAGCTTGATGGTTATCCCTATTTTGACATAAAATGAGACATTGATGCTCCACCTTACCACGTACAATACATGTGCGGGCTTAGCGGTGTTTCAAGTTGCAACTCTCCCATCGAGGCTGCTTTAGAGTTCATGATTGAGTGATCCTATGTTTTCAAGCAACACCATTTTTACATTTGATTCAAATGTGTTTAGGTTAAAAAAGATTAGGTCAAAAAATAAATAATGGGCAAAAAAAGAAAATTACCACCAGTACAACGGCGTTGGACAGTACTTGTGCTAGTGAAAAAAACAAACAAACCAGGTTTTTTATAGGCTATATTTTGCTACACCTTGAGACTTACTTGTGGTTCCTATTATAGCGTCAAAGAGAAAGTGAAAGTATTTATTCCATTGTGCTACATTATTGTGCAGAATTGTAATAAAAAACATTGTTTTAGTCCCTCTGGTTGTTTTAAAACACCACAGTGGCATTTACAAAACTCATTTCAACCATGACACTTGAAACTTGATTTGGCCTTACAAAAAAACTGACCTGTGAGCATCTCCTGACACACACTTCAAGTTACCTAGGTTTGTTCAGTGTTTGGATCTTGATGAAGGAAAGGTAAATCTGCCTCTTTTCCTGACTACCCCAAACATTTCAGGTCTTTCTGACTGGCAGAGAGCTAAAAAGCTTGTAAGCAGAAGTTTTTTTTTAGAGAAATCTGAAAGAGGATTTTGCTTTAGGTGTCCCACTTTTCAAGGCCAGTTCAGACTCAGCAAGAGCAGAGGAATGTATTCTCTTTCCCGAGGCACCAAAGAAGATGTAATTTTTTTTTCTGGCCCCATGGACAATCATCCATCTGATACATTTGTTGAACCGAAAAACGGCACTTGTCCTGCTCAACTGTTCCTATTCTTTGCAATCTCCTTTTGTGGCATAGAAAAGAAAGAAAAAATTCCTCCTGTGCTTCAAGCCTGTTTTTCCCTACAACAGTACTGGAACTGCCTCATGCCGTTCATTAAAGAAAATGTTGTTTTAATAAATACAATTAATTTGGACTGAGATTCCAAGGCTTTTTACTAAGGAGATAATTGCAAAGTAATTGTCCAGAATGTGATGTAAGGTATCATGAATGATGAAGCCTTTAGACTTTCAATGCACTTTTTGGGTTTTTACCAAGATTCCTGTATCATCCTTCACATCTTACATCATGCACTTGTAAAACCGACTACTTTTCACTTTTATTAGTTGGTATAGTCATTTACACAATGCTCCCTTTCTTAGTCTGTAAAGTCATTACAGGTGTGATATATGCAATAATATATGATATATGGGATTTCTTTTTTAAGTAAGGGAGGCGATAATTTTATTCAAATGAGATATATTAAAGCCCTTAGAGTAACACGTCTGATATTGTGTCATAATTATTCATTCTAACATATCTAGTCTATAGCTCATGTGCAATAATTAGACATGTGTGTTTGTATTCACAAACAGGCAGGTAACTGTTTTTAACTATTGCGACATATAGGAAAGTTTTGCTTAAAAAAGTCCAAACATCAGCAGAAAGGTGGTTCATATAAAACTAAGATTAAATACTCCAAAGATGGAATATAAACATTATCTTTGTACGTTCTTTCAGTTGCTATACCATCACTGATATGCCTTAGTCACAACTGCCTTCATGGGTGGATAGGGGCTGTCTGCAGGTGAACAACGGGCAAACCTGTACAGGGAACGCAGCTGGCCCTAAAATGTAAGAGCTTGTAACTTTTGTTATCCTTAAATATACTTTACAATACTCTTACCACGTGCACGACAATCGTACTTTCAATTTTCACGTCGTCTGGTGAGGTGGCTACCAAATCCGAGTCCCCCGATTGGTCAAGCTTTAGCCTGGTTTAACTTGCAATGCACACTGAAGAACCCGGAAATGGTTGGAAAAACCTGAGTAGCTATGCGTGAATGTGAACGCTTACATAGACTTTTCATTGGAAGTGACCACTTGAACGCTTGTTGCCGAGGGCGATGTGAACGTAGCTTCACGCGTCATCCTTACCCCTCCCACATGGTCAGAACTTCTCTTTGAATGTGCTTTAGTTATAGATCTAGCTGGAACCTTAAATGATGCCTACTTTAGTCTCAAATGATGACAATGTTTGCCTATTTTCACAAACATTCCTAACAGGAACACTTTGACCACTGTACGCTTGTTTTTTAGTGTTTATTGCCAACTGGCCTTTACCCTTCCCACACAAACAGGGAAGGCAGCCTTTTTTAGCGTCTTTGAATTTGCTCGACTTTGGAGCAGCTGTCGAGCACGGAAAAGAGCTACCTCTTCCTGTACACAAAGATGGAGGACATGACACTACCTGCGTTTTATTTCATGACCTCCATTATTTATTTGTCAAGCTCACTTGTCACCGAGTGTTTACAGAGAAAAAGAATACCGCCTAATGCATTACAGAAGCTGAGATTTAGCACAAGACCTTCTGCAAAAACGAGTTAGAAAAGCTGTTTGGGAGATTTTTTGTTGGGAGATTTTCTTGTAAAATGTAACGTCTGGAGATACGAAACTGATCTGGCAACACAGAGGTTTGCCCTCAGTAATGGTTTAACAGTGAAAGTGATGTTTTTATTTTTTAATTTTGGAGCATTTCTGCTCCAAAACTATTTTTTTTTCTCTTTTCTTCTGTAATAAAAGCCATGCACTGCCACAGAAACAGCACAAGCTGCATGTACAATGGGCCCCTTGTCCTTTTTAGCTTTTCTGATTTGTACCCTGGTGCAACTAGTACTGTTTGTTCTTATTACACTACAAAATTTAAGGGAGATTTGCTTTTGGACAGCTGATATAAACGGAAGAGATATGCACAGAGGATATGCAAAGGTTTTACTATCTAATTGTATTAAGGTGTAGAATCTTTGTGACTTTAGGCGTTTTTCTTTTATTTCTTTTTGCGAAAAACAAATGATTAGAAATAGCCATTTACATCCTGAGGTATTTTTGTCTCTAAGGGCGTACTAGGCATGGTTGCATTGAACTTTACCTCACAACGTCTTGAAATTGGAATGTCAAATCTACTTTTGCGGACATTTATCATGGAGATTTGAAAGCAAAATGTGGAGCTAAAAAAATTCTAACCATCAGTACAGCTGTGTCTTTGCCTAATAAATCTTAATGCAGACCCAAAGAAATTCTTTGTAATTTAAAATTATGTTTGATTGTGTAACAAAACATGTCACTTCTTTATATTTTTGTTTTGTAGTCATTATGTAAAACATTAAATGTAATTGTATGTGCTCCCCATGACTAGGAACACTGATGGCTTCTGGATTTTGTAGTTATTATTTCAAATGAGTGGCTTTGTAGGCATATTATCAAGAAACTTTTTCCTGATGACTTTTTTCTCTTTTTTTTTTGGGACGGCATTGGCTCAGGCGGTTGAGCAGGTCGGCTTGATTCCCACTCCCCCCAGTCAACTGTGACTGTGTCCTTGGGCGAGACACCTCACCCTCCCCGTGTGAATGCGTATGAATGTCCCGGTGATGGTCAGAGGGGTCGTAGGCACATGCTGGGTGCCACACCTCGGTCAGTCTGCCCCAGGGCAGCTGAGGCTACATCCGTAGCCTTCCATCACCAAGTGTGAATGTATAATGGACACATTGGAAGAACTTTGAGCATCTGGAAAAGTGCTGATCAATCCAATCCATTGTTATTATTATTCTTTTTTGTCAGCATTCTTATTGGTTGGTTTCCACTCTCACCCGTCCCTTCCCAATCTCATGATTAACGGCAAAGTTGACTCCTGCACGGGAATCCTATGGCCTGTGGAAATCCCAAAAAGTGTCGTGTGTGTGTGGCACTGTCACTGTCAAGCGCTTTGGGCCTTCTAAGAAGGTAGTAAAGCATTATATAAGTGTACACCATTTACCATTTACTATTCATATATCAAAGTGTTTTTCATGTTGCCTGTTTCCTACATTTATTAAAGTGGGGCAAAAAGTATTTGTCAGTCACTGACTCAGCAGTTGTTCCCACTGTCAAAGATGAGAGATGTTTGCAACGTTCATCATTGATACACTATGATTATGAGAGACAGAATGAGGATGTTTCCACCCCCATGCTTCACAATGGCCATGGTGTTCTTGGGTTGCAACCCAGTATCCTTCCCTCTCCAAACACGACAAATGATTCATCTACCAAAGAGTTTCTTCTTGATTCATTTCCCAATCCTCCACTGGATCATCCAGATGGTTTCTGGCAAACTTTAGACAGGCTGGACTTGTTAAAGCAGGAGGACCTTTGGAGCACTGCAGGATTTCAAACCATGACACCGCAGTGTGTTACTAATAGTAGCATGTGTTTGTGTGATCCCAGCTCTCTTCATGTCATTGAGTAGTTCTGGGCTGTTATTTCACCTTTCAAGATTATTTGCATGGAGCTCCAGCTGGAGGGAGATTGTCCCATGTTCTAATAATTACTCCAACTGTTGAACTCGTCTTTCGAAGCTGCTTATTGTATCTCAGTTTTGTCCCAAGTGTCTTTGGACAGCTCTTTGGACTTAGTCAGAGAGGTTGCAGTCTGTTTAATGGTGTAGACAGGTGTCTTTTATACAGATAATCAGCTCCAACAGGTATCAATAATACGGCCAACAAATGGAGGATAGAAGAGCTTCTTAAAGAAGAAGAAGCAACAGGTCTATGAGTGGAAGACAGAATTACTGTTTCCTTTAGGAGCTAAATACCTATTTTCTGCATCATTACATGAATTCATTCTTTAAAATGTGCACAATTTGATTTTCTGGATTCTTTTTGATATAGTCTCTTACGGCTGAAGTGCTTCTATGATGAACATTACTGACTAGACTCATCTTATAAAGTGAGATACCTTTCAGAGTTGGTGACTGGCAGGTTAATGTCCTGCAAAAATCAGAACCAAAGACACCACTTTACCACAACAGGATCTGAGGGATCTCACAGTAGTGACGATTTAGTTTTGGATTCGGGGCTCTCACATTTACAGATCACGCCAGAATCATACCAAGCTCTTTCCTGGTATTGCTTCAAGTTGGCTCCAACAAAGTCATCTCAAATGTGTCTTAATAAAGGTCTCAGGTTGGGAGTCAAACTTGCACAACAAACTGCCTGGACCTCCTCATGCAGCTGCATCAAGTATTTGGTGGGCTTGCTTAAAGTCCCGCTCCAATCATCTTTTGATCTATTGTAAAAGTGTTCCCAGTAGTCTTTTAATTATGATTAAAAAATTGTTTGACAAAATTTAAAATTTAAAAGTAATTCATCAGAAATGTGCCTGTGGGTTGTGGACAGGACCATTCGGCGTGGCGTAAGCCTGTCTCCATTTCCAACCCTCCCTTTTTTTCTTACATACTTTCCCGCTAGCTTACAGCCCTTCACAACCCCAAACTAGCATTAGCAGTGCAACAAAAATATTGTACAAAATGTATATACGTTTATTCAAAGTTATTGACTTTGTTAGATTAAAATATATTATCACACTAAATCATAGGTAAAGTAAAATGCGGTCTCTGATGTTTATTTAAACGTATGTTATCATAGTTTATAAAACTGTTAGACACTATATTATCTGATTTTTGATTGTGAGGCAAATTTGTTGTTCCAAATGCACAGAAATTCATATGCATCTGATGCAGCGGCTCAGAAACAAACCCAGCGCTGACATCATCTCCCGGGAACCCAAGGCTGCAGACATGCAGTTGTGGGAAGGAGCTAAATCCTTTGTGTGTGTTCAGAACAGCATAACTGGCTGTGATTTTCCAATGCACCTTCAGCGTGCAGATTGAATGTAACCATCTTCTGTTCACTCCTTCCTGCAAGTAAAACTCTAAAAGATACGTTTTTGACGCTTGAGTCTTATGGAAATCTATTTTGTATGGCTAGGAACTGGGTAGGAGCTAACAGCATTTCTTTACAGTCCCTTTTCCAAAAAGGTTTCTTGACGGCGAGCAATGACAGAGTCACCCAGCTGTACAGTTTTCAGCCAGATGCCAGCTCAGATGAGGAACACGAAGATGTTAACGGATCTTTTTGTCAACAAGTGGATCATCAGAATGGAGCTGGAAGCTTTCGGCCAGCATTTTTTCATCTGCTTCTAAATCACAACTGGTTGAAGAAATACTCAGAAATGATCTTAATTTTTATATATATATATATATATATATATATATATATATATATATATATATATATATATATATATATATATATATATATATATATATATCCTCAATCATGAAAAAAATGTCACAAGAACATGTGAAAAACACCCAAAACACAATTTTATTGGAGTGGGTCAAGAAATCAAACTAAGATCAAGATGAAGAAAAATGAGAAATTGGACATCTGGCTAATGATTTTATAGTCCATTTATTTTCATGCTGGCCTTGAAACACACCAGAGTTTACTTGCAAAGTTAGCAGAGGGCCTTGTTTTAAGCCGAATTGGGGTTTGGGTCACACCGAAATCCAAATGAGCTTTCACAAGTACACTAAAAAAAGTTGACAATCAGGAAACAGAGCCTGTAGCCTGCTATACGTGCGTTCTAGGATGAAACTCATTTGTAAACGTAAGTGTGTACATCTTATTTTCTGATAAGATCTTTTAATCTGTGTCTTTGCCAGAGTTTAATTATGCAGTTTTCTTCATTATCTGCAATGCATTGAGGTTTACTCCGCGCGTAAGTAGGAAAAAAGATTTGAAATAAAAGAGATGAATAAACCAAACAGCACAGCAGAAAGACATCAGCAAAAGAGAGGAAATGAAGCTGGGGACTGATCAACTATATAGAGAAAAAGGAAAGTGGAGAGAGAAAAAGGACTAAGGAGAGGCTGGACAAAGAGAACCCGTCAGGAGAAAGTGACAAAATAGAAAAAACAAAACAAAAAAACACTTGTTAAGCAGAGATGAAGAGAGAAGAGGCATGAGGATGGAGTAACAAAATAAAACATATATATATTTGTAAGTTCAATGAGTGCAGTGTTCTGAACATGTGAGACGAGGCATATAATAAATTCTCATGGTAGACTCACACATGGATTATACAAAGTGACACAAGCATTAACATCATGCTTTGTCTGTAATGCCTTGTCTGCCGTGTCTAACCGAGCGCTCTGGTGTATAGAGGATCACGCTTCCCGAGGCTGTTTTTAAACATTCATCGGCAACATTCTGCACTAGAGAAACGTTAACAGGGTTCCGCTTGCATTGGCTCAGTCTGTCACGCTGTGAAAAAAAAGAAAAGAAAAAGGGAACAAACAACGTCAAAAGCAGCTGTGGAGTTTTTTACATTTGGGGGGCTTTCACATGGGTCTATTTGATCTGCACCAGAGTTCATGTCCACTTGGTTTGTCAGCTGTGAAAGCTCATTGGACCAAACAAGCGAACCGTGAAAAAGAGGCTTTCTGTTGGTTTGCAAGTGAACCCTAGAAAGTTCAGCTGCAGTGTGAATGCAGATGGAATGTCCAGCTGACTATAGAGCATTAAGCAACCGAAGCAGACTAAGTGATGCAAACTGTCCATTTTGAGTGGAAAATTAAAAAAAAAATAAAAAGCTCACAGTGAAAATCTATAAAAGCTATTTTTGAGCCATATAGCACACTTGCAACTTTGTTGTGACCTGAAACAGGGTTTCCGTGGTACATGGCGCTCAAACGTCTGTCCAAATGTTTATGAATACTTTATTTATCCCACAATGGGGAAATTCTTCTCCGCATTTGACCCATGCTCCTGCAGACTAGCTGCGCTTGGGGGGCGACAGCTGGCTGGGGAGAGCGGGGATCGATCCGCCAACCCTTCGGTTGTTGGATGACCTGCTCTACCGCCTGAACTGGATTGTTGGAGCATCACAGCTGTGCCTCTTTTCGTACCGTTTGGTACGGTCCAGTTTGTATTTTGAGTGTGTCCATTATAAAATGGACCCATAAAGCTGGACCAAACTGCACCATTTTTGGGCCCCCGTTGTTTGTAGGTTAACAAAAAAAGAAATGGAACGCACCCGTTGGGGCGGTGCTACTGTTGAGACCTGTTGATTGACTGAAGTTCAATACAACATAAAAAAAGCGGCTGTATTTCTCCTCACCGCCTACAATTTTCTCTTAAACCACATTAAATGACTTTTATATACGAAGAACCAAAAGCCAAGCGGAAAAAAGTGAGCTGCTGGATGACCTCCATTGATGCTGTCAGCTTTACCCCACATGCGCCATGACAGTCCAACTTTAAGTGTGAACGCTCACCTGAATTGCCTGGACGGCTCTAAACTGGACTGGAGGCATTACTGTAGCCTGTTGGATTGATGCATGCTGTGCTTCAGCATAATGAACTGAAAAATGTGTGTTTTAATTTTATTATTTTACTAAACAAATCACAACAACTGAACAATGTTGAGAGTTATTGTCAATAAAATCTGACTTATGTGTCGTGTTCATTGACTGCATATGAGAACTGGACTGAGTGACTCCTCCCCCCTTCCAAATAGGAAGTACCCGCTGGCTCCAAGAGGCCAAAATCCCATACAGACATCTATAGAGAAATAAACAGCTGATATTTTTTCAGTTGTGTCAGTTTTTTAAGTTATATGCTGGCCATTCAGATGCCTTAGTAAAAGTATAAGGTTCTTCTTTGAAATGTTTTTTTCAGAGAGTTTGGACTGAGACAAGGTCTGGCTCCAACATGGCGGCATCTTCATCGCGAAATAATGCCGAATGAATGATTTGACTCCATTTTTTGAAGCCGGCGGTAACCCATTTTTTATGGATAATGTCACAGTAACTCGTTGGAGTTCTCATATACAGTCGGGTTTTCCTTTCTCCAAAAGCTGCTCGTTACAGGTAGGAGGGGTGCATGATTAACAGCACAGTTCTCTAGAAAAACTTCCCGTCTTCTCTTCTGACCAATAGTCTGCTTCTTGCCCATCGAGGCATTTTGGCTAGTGTAAGCTTACCACATCATCTAACTATTTTGTTACGCTTAATGCGCCACATAATCCGGTACACTGACTAACTATGTAGCCACAAGGGGGGCAGGTGTGGGTCCCCCTGCGCTGGTCCCCAGCCCGGATAAAATGCAGGGTTGTGTCCCCTGATAGGATGTACCGAAAGGTGAGCAAGAACATTCTCTGTTCAATACTGTTGCACCCAGTAGTCCAAAAAATACAGTAAATTATTGAGATTTATGGCCCCGTCAAAGCCAAGTCTGCAGAGGCATCTTGAAATAAAAGCCCCCCTTAGAGGTTTGCGTCTTAGTCTAGTCTTTTTTAACATGCAAACTTACTGGAGAAATACATTAAATGCTAGTAAAGAAACAAACAAAAACATATTGACATTAAGGGTTGCAACAAAAAATACAAATTAAAGCCGCAAGCGGCGTTGTATGGCCCGCAGACGCAACCCGCCTTCCACGCCCAACTCTACGCACCACCGCCGCCCTTACCGCCCTCACCGCCCACCTTTGATGTGGGATAGAAAAAGCTGCATAAGCTAATAATGCTAACTATGCTAATCATGCTAGCTATGCTAATTTGGCTAAAAGTGCTAGCATAGCGATCAGCATCATCAACTCGTTCGGAAAAACACATTTCCTAAAATGCTAATTATGCTAACTATGCTAGCTATGCTAATGTGGCTAAAAGTGCTAGCATAGCAATCAGCATCATCAACTCGCTCGGAAAAACACATTACCTAAAATGTTAATTATGCTAGCTATGCTAGCTATGCTAATGTGGCTAAAAGAGCTAGCATTGCGATCAGCGTCATCAACTGGCTCGGAAAAACACATAACCTAAAATGCTAATTATGCTAACTATGCTAGCTATGCTAATGTGGCTAAAATTGCTAGCATAGCGATCAGCATCATCAACTGACTCAGAAAAACACATTGTTTGAGATGCTAATTATGCTAACTATGCTAGCTATGCTAACAGGGCTAAAAGTGCTAGCATAGCGATCAGCATCATTAACTTACTCAGAAAAACACATTGCTCCATTGGTGAAAGCTACATGTCATGAGTTGACAAAAAACCCTCTTTTTTTCAAAATGGCGGCTTTTCTGTTGATTTTATCTCCATAGCAACCATTTTATGTTTTGTTAGTCTCGGGAGGATGAACGGATTGACGTCAGTTTCGGACAAATCGGGAAAAGTAAACTTTTTGTTGTCCTTAGCAACAGTGGTTTTATGCTAACCACGCCCACATTCCTTATATGTCCTTGTCCAGTGTTTTTCAATGTATTCAGATCCAGGCATAAATGCAAGCATTCAATTTTCACTGTATTGTATTGAAAGGCATGGGAGTTATAACAGTGCGCCACTTTGCTAGCTCGCCACGCGCACGCCGTTCAAAATCTACAACTTCTAATTCCAACATTTTTTTCACAGTAGCTTGCCATTGATGCCCAAAAAGTTTCGAGATGATCGTTGAAATTTTCTACGACAAGTTTACGTTTGAATCTGATGGTAAAGGTGTTTTTTATAGAAAATTCAAGATGGCGGCCTTTTCCCGAGGTCAAAGGTCGACGAAACTCCAGAGGTGATTGTAGACTTACGCTAGGGACAAGCCAGTCAAATTTCGTGAAAATCGCTCGAAAAAAAGTTCATTTTTCCATATTGTTTAAAAACCCGAAAATCTCAAAATGGCCGATTTTGGCACAAAATGGCCGCCAAACCATAGGTCGTGTTGCCATCACGTAATGATTTCAAAAGTTTGATTGGATATATCCAACAAAGTTATCTGGGTTTCGTTAGCCGATTCTTAAAAAAATAAATCAGAATTTTTTTTTTTTTTGCCGAGTCAGCACTTTTTTTTGCGATCGTTTTTTGCTTACCACGGCCATATTCCTTTATCGATTTTGTCGTAAGTGACACCGTTTTGTTCAGTGTGGGCCAGGGAATCGTATATTTCATTTTCACAACATTCCGATAAAATATGTGCGAGCTAGCTAAATTCGTGACGGTTGCGAATTCGCCACGCGGACGCCGTTCAAAATCTACAACTTCTAATTCCAACATTTTGTCCACAGTAGCTTGCCATTGATGCCCGAGAAGTTTCAAGACGATCGAAAAAAATCCCTAGGACGAGTTTTCGTTTGTATCCATTACTAAAGGTGCTTTTTTCGGAAAATTCAAGATGGCCACCCCTTCCCAAGGTCAAAGGTCAACGAAATTTCTCTGGTATTTGTAGAATCAAGCTGTTGGCATCTGTATCCGATTTCATGAAAATCGCTCAAACAAAAGTGTTGTTTTCCCATATTATCAAAAAACACGAAAATCGCCATTTCTCAGAGTTTGCCACAAAATGGCCGCCAAGCCGTAGGTCGTGTGGCCATCCCATAATGATTTCATAACTTCTTTGGGATATCTCCAACACACCTGTTCAGGTTTCGTAGCTCTAATTTAAAATATTTTTTTTTGGCCCCATAAGCGAATTTCGGCCCATTCATTTTTTTTACGGGAACGCTCGCCGTGATGTCATCGACTTCGGGGGGGTGACGTTCTCTTTGAAGAAAATTCATTTTCAATTTATTCTAGGTGTGTGCCAATTTTGGTGAGTTTTCGGGTATGTGGCGGGGGTCAAATTTGAGCTCAACGGATCCGTTAGAAAGAAGAAGAAGAAGAAGAATTAAAGCCGCAAGCGGCGTTGTATGGCCCGCAGACGCAACCCGCCTTCCACGCCCAACTCTACGCACCACCACCGCCGTCACCGCCCTCACCGCCCTCACCGCCCACCTTTGATGAGGGATAGAAAAAGCTGCATAAGCTAATAATGCTAACTATGCTAATCATGCTAGCTATGGTAATTTGGCTAAAAGTGCTAGCATAGCAATCAGCATCATCAACTCGTTCGGAAAAACACATTACCTAAAATGCTAACTATGCTAACTATGCTAGCTATGCTAATGTGGCTAAAAGTGCTAGCATAGCGATCAGCATCATCAACTCGCTCGGAAAAACACATTACCTAAAATGCTAATTATGCTAACTATGCTAGCTATGCTAATGTGGCTTAAAGTGCTAGCATTGCGATCAGCATCATCAACTGGCTCGGAAAAACACATTACCTAAAATGCTAATTATGCTAACTATGCTAGCTATGCTAATGTGGCTAAAAGTGCTAGCATAGCGATCAGCATCATCAACTGGCTCGGAAAAACACATTACCTAAAATGCTAATTATGCTAACTATGCTAGCTATGCTAATGTGGGTAAAATTGCTAGCATAGCGATCAGCATCATCAACTGACTCAGAAAAACACATTGTTTAAGATGCTAATTATGCTAACTATGCTAGCTATGCTAACAGGGCTAAAAGTGCTAGCATAGCGATCAGCATCATTAACTTACTCAGAAAAACACATTGCTCCATTGGTGAAAGCTACATGTCATGAGTTGAGAAAAAAACCCACTTTTTTCAAAATGGCGGCTTTTCTGTTGATTTTATCTCCATAGCAACCATTTTATGTTTTGTTTGCCTCGGGAGGACGAACGGATTAACGTCAGTTTCGGACAAATCGGGAAAAGTAAAATTTTTGTTGTCCTTAGCAACAGTGGTTTTATGCTAACCACGCCCACATTCCTTATATGTCCTTGTCCAGTGTTTTTCAATGTATTCAGATCCAGGCATAAATGCAAGCATTCAATTTTCACTGTATTGTATTGAAAGGCATGGGAGTTATAACAGTGCGCCACTTTGCTAGCTCGCCACGCGCACGCCGTTCAAATTCTACAACTTCTAATTCCAACATTTTTTCCACAGTAGCTTGCCATTGATGCCCAAAAAGTTTCGAGATGATCGTTGAAAATTCCAACGACGAGTTTACGGTTGAATCTGATGGTAAAGGTGTTTTTTATAGAAAATTCAAGATGGCCGCCTTTTCCCGAGGTGAAAGGTCGACGAAACTCCAGAAGTGATTGTAGACTTACGCTAGGGACATGCCAGTCAAATTTCGTAAAAATCGCTCGAAAAAATGTTCATTTTTCCATATTGTGTAAAAACGCGAAAATCTCAAAATGGCCGATTTTGGCACAAAATGGCCGCCAAACCATAGGTCGTGTCGCCATGACGTAATGATTTCAAAAGTTTGATTCGATATATCCAACAAAGTTATCTGGGTTTCGTTAGCCGATTCTTAAAAATAAAATCCGAAAAAAATTTTTTTTTGCCGAGTCAGCACTTTTTTTTGCGATCGTTTTTTGCTTACCACGCCCACATTCCTTTATCGATTTTGTCGTATGTGACATCGTTTTGTTCAGTGTGGGCCAGGGAATCGCATATTTCAATTTCAAGACATTCCGATAAAATATGTGCGAGCTAGCTAAAATGGCGGCGGTTGCGAATTCGCCACGCGCACGCCGTTCAAAATCTACAACTTCTAATTCCAACATTTTGTCCACAGTAGGTTGCCACTGATGCCCGAGAAGTTTCAAGAAGATCGATAAAAATCCCTAGGACGAGTTTTCGTTTGTATACATTACTAAAGGTGTTTTTTTTGTAAAATTCAAGATGGCCGCCCCTTCCCAAGGTCAAAGGTCAACGAAACTTCTCTGGTAGTTGTAGAATCAAGCTGGTGGCATGTGTGTCCGATTTCGTGAAAATCGCTCAAACAAAAGTGTCGTTTTCCCATACTGTCAAAAAACACGAAAATCGCCATTTCTCAAAGTTCGCCACAAAATGGCCGCCAAGCCGTAGGTCATGTGGCCATCCCATAATGATTTCAAAACTTCTTTGGGATATCTCCAACACGCGTGTTTAGGTTTCGTAGCTCTAATTTAAAATATTTTTTTTTGGCCCCATAAGCGAATTTCGGCCCATTCATTTTTTTTACGGGAACGCTCGCCGTGATGTCATCGACTTCGGGGGGGTGACGTTCTCTTTGCCGAAAATTCATTTTCAATTTATTCTAGGTGTGTGCCAATTTTGGTGAGTTTTCGGGTATGTGGCGGGGGTCAAATTTGAGCTCAACGGATCCGTTAGAAAGAAGAAACGTAATAATAATAATAATAATAATAATAATGAAACGATCGAAAAACAATAAGAAGTTTTTTCCCCAGGGTGCTTCCTATGTATTTCAATGCAGCCAGTCTTTTACTATAGGCTGGGCATGTCTTTTTGGCTTTAAACCCGTCCTTTGAGGGCTTTTTGGAGCTTTTTCGTGATTTTGTCATCATTTTTGCGACTACAATTTTGTCGTTTGTGCGTTGGTGTTGTGCGTGTGTGTGTTTTTTTTTGTTGCGTTACACAATTGTCGACTTTCTTTGTGCTTTGGGCGACTTTTGACCCCATTTTTTGGCGTTTTGACGCGTTTTTTTGACGTTTTGGGGCTTTTTGAGTGTTCGACCCTCGTAGCAGTTACAATATGGTCCTTGCAGTTGTGACTGCTGCGGGCCATAATAAAAGATGAATGTAATACCTCCATGAAGACTCATTTTCATATAGTGACCTCTGAGCAGTTTAATGTCAAAGCAGTGAGCTTTTTTTTTCTTATTTTTATCTGCCATCGACCATTGAGGGGGAAAAAGAGACAATTATTTAAAAAAAACACACACACCTCAGGGATAGAACGGATATTTGTGCAGTAGAAGAGCTTGAGGGTTAGAGATCAGGAGAAGAAAAAACAAATGCAGTCCATAAAGACAAAATCAGAGCGAAGGCTTAAAAGGAATGGGAAGTGGTGGGGGGGAAGAAGAAACAGGGTCTGGCTCGGGTGGAAGAAGCTGCCGCTGTTTTATGGGTGAGGGGGAAGGTTAAAGTAAGTGGCAGTAAAAGACGGGCTTGACTTGTGCTGAAGAGGGGAGCGCGAAAGAGTCGTTGCAGTGAAAATCAAATCTATTTTAACAGGTTGTAATAAATCTGCGAGCATAAAACTTTGGCAAGCCTGTGAGTTGCCAGCTTCATTGTCTGTGCATGGCTGCATTCGGGCATGGAAGAGTGCGTTCTCTTGTGTGCATGCTATTTTTTTATCAGATAAGTGAGAACACAAGTCGACTGTGCAGGGGGAAAAAGCCTTTGGACATGAGTCTAGTCACATGGCCCCTTCAGTCCAAATTAGACATTTGTCCAAATCAAATTGTACAATGGGGAAATTGAATTTCTCTCACATGATCACGAAGGATCCAAAGGACAAGCAAAGGCTTTAATCTAAAACATTTCTGCATGTCTCAACAAATCCAATCCAAGTGTATTTTTAAAGGATACAGGGAGGGATTGTTTGGGAAGCAGCAGCTTTACTGTGTTCGAAAGATGAAATGAGGTGGAACGAAATGCAAATTTCCATCCACCTCATTGCAGTCTCACCACAACAGAACAAAATTGCACCAACAAATTTATACTTGTGCTCTTGAAAGACAGACGTTTTTATAAATCTTTTGTTTTTTAGGTTTTAACCCATCAGTGAACAATGGAACCAGTAGAATTTGTCGTGGTAAAACTTCTTAAAAGACGTTTTGATGGCTTTCCCTTTTACGACAATATTTAATCTTGAAACAAACTTTAAACACACATATTTAGGTATATTGCTAAGAAACATTAGGTCATAAAGTAAGTGTCTATTGCTCAACAAATTACTTTTGTGCCCTAAAGTATGTGTACTAGGGTATACTACGGTGTACTGATTAATCGATTAATTGATTTCTGTTCCTACGATCCAACCCGATCGATGTGTCTGAGGCAGAATCGATTTGAATCGACAAATACCATTAAAACATTTTTTCAAAATGAGATAAATCCATACTCCAATCCATATTGGAAAATACCATTGGGATTGAGGTAATGTAAGGATTATTTTACTATGACATAAAAATGACCAAATGCATCACAGCGGACAACACACATGTGATGTCATGAACACGGATCAGTCCATCATTCCAGTCCAATGTGTGGACAGACTTTGAATAAAGTCATGTGACCATCCAGGGTCTAGAATGTTCTAGAATGTTCCTTTTGGATTCTTTGGATGTGAAAAAACAACAGTGGTGAACTTTAGGAAACTAACATGAATAAATGTCATTCTTGTTTAATTGTACACATATTTAATTGACACTTGATTAACTTGCAAGAAATAAATGGAATATTGAAAACTTTAAATATTGGTTCAAATGAACTAATGTTAAATATGAATCATATCGTCAACCACAAATTAGGAAGTTGAATCGTTTAATCACAGCTGACAGAGACGCAGAAGCGCGGAGGAGCAAGCAATCTCTCATACGGATTACCTTTCCCAACTCGGATTATTTGCCTACTGAATATATTTTCCCAAAGAACTCGGCGTGTCCGGTACGAGGATCTGTGCAGCTTCTTTGAGGGGTGGTATGCGTTCCAGTGAGGGAGGCGGAGCGGCCTCCCCCCCTAACACGTGAGACTGTCGAACACTGATTTTTCCTCCAGAACATTTCTTTTTTTTTTGCTAGCAAAACTGCGGGACTTGGGTTTGAACTGTGGGTTTTTGTATACATTGTGTATTTGGGGAAATTGGGTTTTAGATGTGTGAGTGTTGGGTGAGTGTTTAATGTACACAACACATGGCTGCACAAACAAACTGTTATGAGTTTGTTTCTTGGTAATATTCGAGAGCAGATTGTCTTGATATTTAATGCCCCAGCCGTAGAACGGCGTTGTGACGTTCCCCTCACTGAGTGGACGGTGAATTGTTACAAAGCAATGCACGGAACTGACGGTGGTTCGATTTACATGAGCCACCTGCCTGGCAGTCCGCCGCCCTGCTGGTGACAACGGGTGTCGCAGACTATGACGCAAATCTTCCATGACAGAAATGTTGAAATTTAATAATTATTGTACACATTCTTACAGCGTTGGAAAACATTACTAATGTTTGTGTCTTGTTTTTCCTCCTACATAAACCATATTAAAACAAAAAATATATTTCTCTCCCCCATCTTTTTACATTTTCAAACATTTTTGAAAATGCTCCAGGGAGCCACTAGGGCGGCGCTAAAGAGCCGCATGCGGCTCCTGAGCCGTGGGTTGCCGACCTCCGCACTAGACAGAGCACTGAACCTTTTTTCTTCAATGATTTGTGATCTTCACTGGTGTCCATGGATTACATGAAATCCTCTCCACCTTTATCCACCTTTGTCATGGTAGGGAGAACACGTCAATGGAAGGGGGGGTCATAGGATAGCACAAGGGTTAAATGAATTGTCTCAACCATATTGTCAGAAATCAGAGCTCTGTCTCCCCCTCTGGGAGCAGTCCCCAGAGTTCTAGCCACACTACATCTCCCAGCAGCCCCAGCGCACACCTGACTGTCATGTACAATCACTCACAGTCTACTTCAACACTGCACTGAGCTTCACACAGCGTGAAGTATTGTTTGTGCCACTCAAAAACAGGGCGTTGTATCTGGACCTGATATGACACCACCGGGATTCATCGGACTTTTAAAGTTTGAAACTTTCTTTAGCATTATTTCATTAAGAAGAGGGATGTACACAGATACGACCTTTCACACAGATGAATAGGAGTCATATTTCTACTTAGAGGCATATTTTTGTCTGTATGTTTGATTTTCTTCTTTCACTTTCTTTTGGTAAATATTTAGTTGAAAAATTATTTCTCTCATACAGATTTATAATTTTGAAAATAAAGGCAATATTGATTTTTTTGTGGTCAAAGTAACAAGCTCACATACCATTTGTTGATTAAATTTGTTCTTGCTTTTATCAACCCAAAGGAGCTATGAAAGTGTTTAGCAATTTTCATGTTTTAAATAGTTATTGCCTACCTCCCTTTGAGGTTGAATGGAGGTTTTTCCTTTAAAGAAATAGAAAAAAAGCTAAAACTACATGAACTTCAATTAATGTAGTGCTGTAATTCTTGTCAAGTCATTAGACACTTGCTTGAACTCTGTCTTCTTTTCCACATTTTAGTCGTAGGTATAACGTTGTTTTTGATGGAGGAATAGCATTTTTTTCTCTTTTTGGTGAGAAAAAGCCTCATTAGAGGTTCTTTCTCAGGATGTTGAAGCAGATTGGACCATCTCCTCCAAACTGTTACAGTTAGGAATGGGTTGTGTGACGGTATGACCGTGTGGTTTATACACGTCCTGTATGTCCTTTAACTTTTGGAGTGTTTTAGTTTTTCTATGGACCTTTTTGAGTTTCTGTATTTCGTTTAATCAAACGTATTAGAAAAAAATAAAAAAATAAAACTGGATCTTTTTATTTGATTCTTTTTTTAACTATGGAAGTCCTCTACAATGATATCTGGTTGCTGCTGTATTTGTATTCAAATGTTAGTTAAAAAAATGACATGCTTTGACTTTTACCATTTCTGAATAAACAAAAATATAAACATGTTAATGCCCCTAAATAAAATACGATAGGATGGCGGTTATAAATATGATCCGACCCAGAGGACTATAACGTTTTATCTTTTCAGTTTGATTAATGCAATTCTGAATTCAATTTCCAGGTGAATGACTTTATTTTTCTGCAGCAACTCTCAAAGTTGGTGCTTTGAAGCATCAGCTAACACTAATTTATTCAGGGTTTTTGGAAATCCAAAAGAAAATGTTTTTTAGTACAAATATTCATTCAAACTTTGAATAAGGAATGTCCTCCTGTGTTACTGGCAATTAAAAAAAAAGTATTGACTTAAAAAGTTGTACCTGTGTGGAGTGTTTTAGTTGCCATAGCAACTGAAAAAGTTTCTCCAAGTCTTCATACTGTAGTAAACATGTACAATTGTTGACAGTTCAAAGACAGGATGTCGGGCATGCAGAGTGGAACAAAAACTGAGAGCAGGGACCTTTTTCTTTTTATCATGAAGGGAATTCTGGGATCCACTGGAAATAAAATCAGGCTCACAACACAGTTTTGTTTTAAACCACATTTTGCCTGCCTGAACCAATTCTAGTCTTTCACTCCTCTGTCCTGTAGTGTTCCAAGCATGAACAGACTGCAGACGGGGCAGCAAGAGAACAGGACTCAAGTGCTTCTTCACAGGGGAAGGTGTTATTCTGGACCCGAGTGATTCTACTCCCAAGCATGACAGTTCTCAGCCAATTTATGTACCCAGAGTGTTGAATATTCCTGCTGCACTTGCAGCGTATGAGTCCCAGTGTGTAACATTAGCATAGCTTTTGACTCGGTACAAACAGAAGGAAATCATGGTGATGTTTGGAGAGTCGTGTTCTACTGCGCCTTTTCCAAACATGTTTGGAAGATGCATGAGGGAAGAAAAAACAAAACAAAAAAAATCATGCAAATGTTGGAGATGCTCACAACTGAACTGCCTGACTAACATTAGGGAAAAGGTTGGTAATTCTCACCTACGCCTTCATAGGTAATGTTACACACCAACCAGCAGGGTTCTTTGAGGCTGCAGACTGAGGCGGAGCATGTCTTTGATGGCGTTGAGGTTATTTCTTATCAAAAACTAGACAACAGTTCTTTGCATTATTTCACATCATGTTATTACATACCAGCTTTCAGAAGAGGCTTCTATCAAAAACAGTTGACTGATCACAGCGTTTCGTCGCTATATCGCAGTTCACCTTTTGTAATCTTCTATGATTCTTTTTCAGTGCAGTTTTGCAATTTATTTTGTTTAACCAGCGAACTGTATTCATTGTGCTATCCTATGGGGTCCAGATGACCCCCCCCTTCCATTGATGTGTTCTCCCTACCATGACAAAGGTGGAAAAAGGTGAAGAGGATTTCATGTAATCCATGGACACCAGTGAAGATCACAAATCATTAAAGAAAAAAGGTTCAGAGCTCTGTCTAGTGGGTCTAGATGACCCAACTCCCAATGTTAACGTGCCTAGGATAGCACAAGGGTTAATCTGTGTCCTAATTGGCTGTAGACCATGTTAACAATCTCCTCTGTGTTTAGAATGTGTTCAGCTCGTTGGAGTTATATAAATCTTCAAGCGTGATCCGATCTTCGTTTTCATTCCGTGATACTGGACTTAATTTTCTTTGAAAGGTTTGAACTTTGAGAGTTTATGCCAAATAGAAAAGTGTATCAAGTGTGTAGTGAGGAGTTTTACAGCCTAAAAACATCTGTAATCCTACTGCACGGATAAACTATTTCAGGTTACTTTTAGAACGTAACTACTGCGATAAACGAGGGAACGGTGTACTTAGAATTGGAGAAAATGTGGAATCAGCTGTTCTTCTAAAGATTTTAAACTCACAGATTTCTCTGAGATTACCAG
Organism: Oryzias curvinotus; assembly: GCA_023969325.1. Classification (NCBI taxonomy): domain Eukaryota; kingdom Metazoa; phylum Chordata; class Actinopteri; order Beloniformes; family Adrianichthyidae; genus Oryzias; species Oryzias curvinotus. The sequence goes on along the minus strand of CM043726.1, from coordinate 4,191,383 downwards.
ATTAATCTTAAGAAATGCTTAACGGTCAGATGGTTTTAATGAATGACTTTTTTCCTTCCTTAAAGATACCGAGTTTTGCTTTTATTTGATGGTTGTATTATAAGCTTATTAACAAGTTGTCTTTAGCGGCAGCAGCATTTGTTGTAGTTCCTCATTGAAGTGGCTGGCTAATTGCTTTTCCTTGGGTTACCTGAGATTTTAGGAAGACCTGTTGAGAAACTGTAAAGCATAACAGACAACACTGAATCCCCTCACTACTCTATCATGGAAATGTTAAAACAGAGAATCATTAGCTGGATGCATTTTTGGTTCCGCTGCAGTAATGATTGGTACAGAGGGTCATTTCTGCCCACCACAATAACCTTTTAGAATCATTTGCTATTTCCAGGCTTTCCAGAGAGGAGACTCCTCTCAATTCAAATGCACTACCTACCTGCATGTTTGTTTAACACGATAATGTTTGCTCCCCTTTTTGTTTCGGTCAGTAATACTTTGGAGATTATTTTTGCTTGAAAATTTAATTCTGTTTTTTATGCAGTAAATTGCAAAGTAGGATGGAACAAGAATAAAATAAAGTGGCAAACTGACTGCAGATCCCCCACGATTGTTCAATCCAGCAGCAGCCACGGTGGTGAGCTGTTGCCCCAGTCACATTGCTATTGCTATGGCAACCAAGTTGGAGGTCTAGAGAAGTGAGTAATCTAATCTTCCCACTTTGTGGCACAGTGATAAGGCTGGCCACTACCAGCCCACCGACTTAGGTGTAGGTGTGTGTGAATATATGTGTGTGTGCATCTTTTTCCGTTATTCTGTGCTGCAAATCATTGCTTCGCTCTCATGCACGAACACATGAAGTCTACTCATGTGTTCCACCTTAATAGGTATGGGAAAGCCAAAGTGCAGCTAGATATTCAGGTTTGTCGAGAAGCCTGGACCTGATTGACGTCGGCATTTGCAGCTTTATTTGTAACAGTAAAAGAGTCTTTACGCTTCATAGGAGTAAGTTGTTTTTGTTACAGTAATACAAACTACCGAAATATCTATCGCAATTTATTGGCTATCATGGCCTAGTTCATTAATTTGCAGTTTCCTAAAATATGAAGAATTACCCAAAGAGAAATGCGTGTTCTTCTGCATGATCTGTGGTTTGATGACTGGATGTCACGGCAAAACCGAGGAGAAAAATAAATAAAAGAAATGAGAGTCTGAGTCTGTCTTGTTCATAAATTAATGCAGATTAAAATGTTGAATTATCTATTCTTAATTTAAGTGGACAGGAAATGTTTCCCTGTGCCCTCCCCAGCCCAGATAAAATACAGGGTTGTGTCAGGAAGGGCATCCGGCGCAAATGTCTCTGCCAAATCTTTTATTAATCCAATGAGCCGATATGAGGTCAATTCAAACTTGGTTGCCTTGGCTAAAAAGCAAACTGCTGTCATCTAGCATCCTAATAACAGCTCAAGACCCCTTGACACCTTCCTCTTTCGGCTTAAAATCTAGTTTTTCTGTTCCTGATATCCTGATCTAAAAAATGCACTTCTCACAACAGATCGCTGGACCAAAGTTGTAGGTTTAACATCTATAGTGTGGCATCAAGAAACTTCAACAGTGCGAAATTAGACTTGAGTACTATATTCCTTTGGTTAAAAAGCACCTTTAGTATTCCATCGGTATTCCATGCCCTATCGGCACTGAAGAAGAAGGAACTTATTGTCTCTCCCAAACACCTGAAATGGTAGCAAGGATGACCTCTTCTCAAACATGATCCCCTTTGTTGCCACAGTGGTTCAGTAAAATAAAACTGAGCAGTGAGAAGAATTTACTTTATATTTCTTCAGTTCAACAAAACATTTTCTTTCTTTGTCTTTTCTTTCCTTCCATTTCTAGTTTTACAAACATGGACATTTAATGACACAGTCATTATTAAGCATTAATTGTCAAGCTGCTCTGGGTCTCGTCACCCCAAGGTTTTTAGGTCATGAGCAATTTTTTAGCCTTCTGAAGCCACACAAAAGTTTTTGCATCCATCCACAGAACAAAACAGATGGAGCAACCAATGCCACTTTGGGTGTCATTAATATTGGTAGTATGAATACAAAAAATATTATTTTGTGCTGTTTTCATTTGTGGACTCTTCAATGAAGCTCAATTATCTCATGCTATTGGTCTTTTGAGACTTCAAAATGGTGAAGAACTCCTCCTATCCAACAGCACAATCTTATTAAAAGAGAGAAAAATGATGTGGACATTAAAAGCATTGTATTACTTTACACTACATTGATCCTGATGACTAGATAAATGTCATTGTTTGTAGGTCGACACATCCGTTTGAATGAATTTAATCTCCAGGATATTAAAAAAAATTGTAAGCCGTTATTATGGAGGACAGCCTTAAATTGTGCCTTTGCGACGGTGTTGTGGGGAAGCTCCGCCTCCAGACTGCACCACGCACAAGTCCTCCAAACTGTAATAACAGCATCCACATCCATTGTTGTGAGGAAGGTTCATACCAATGCGCTCAAAGGGAACCACCATTAAGGGAAATAGACCCAACGGCAAGTTCTGAACGCCCAGTTAGTTAACAAGCTGGCATTTTGGAGGGGGCATGCAGCAGCAGTGAAACTCCTCCCAGATGCCAGGGCAGTTGGGCCATTAACCAGTTCAGTGTTATGTTACATCCCATGTGGTCAGCCTGTGAGTAGTAATGAACTGCCTGGAAAGCTAGTCGCCATCAGCGACGAGAGGATTTTCTGTCCAAATGAGTCCCAAATTTCCTCAGACACCCCCTCAAAATAGACACATTAGGTTTATTAGCTCCTCATCAGGCTGCAAATTAAAAAAAGGTTCAAGTACAAATAAAGCACTGGATCAAGATCTATTGAAATATCAGTGAAATGCTTCAATAGGAAATCTAAATTGAATTGTATTCCTTTCACTGGGAGGCAACTTTGTGCTATAGTATAAGCATTAAAGCATATAGGTTACTGAGTTAAAGCCTATGCGCTTTAATAAAAAATAAAAAAGCATTTGATACAACTGCATTTTTCTTTTTTATTGAAAGATGATACACAGGCAGGATGGGTATACAAAGGCATCTACGGTGGCCCTGAAGGGCAAATCACATCAACAAATCACTCGACGCAGATCACAACGACAACTAAAAAAGCAAAAGAAATATCAAAAACATATCAAAACTTGTCCTTCCATTTGATTTGGTTATGTTTTGCACTTTAGGGCCACCGTAGGCTTTAGGAATAAACGTTGGTAGACAAAGATCATCTTTAACTATTAAACACCAAAGCTTTAGCTCCAGTGTCGACAATCTTTCGACTACTAAAACTCTTCAACTGTTTACGTCGTTAACATGATTCCAGCAAATTCTGAAGCAGAGAAAAGCAGCGTTGCGCCTTTTTTCCAACACTTGTGTTAGTAATGTGTTACATATCTGTGCAGAGCCGATATGAAACACAGCGTCAGAATCAGTTGAATGACATTAGCTGTGGTTCTATGTGCAAAATATCTGTGATCAGACCAAAGATGGGATTAGAACTGAACCGTGTTAATGGGCCCAGAAAAACTTCATCCAACTATAACATATAACATTTACATACACCACCCTTTAAAGTGGAACAAATCATTTTGAGAACTCTCTAAAATACCAGAAAAGGCCGCAGAAGAAGAAACATTTAGTTCTTTTATAAACAAACTGAGCTATTATTTACCAAGATTGTGGGTAATAGAAATTTACTGGAGAGCAGTTAGTATTACCAGAAGAGCAGTTAGTATTATCAGAAGAGCAGTTAGTATTACCAGAAGAGCAGTTAGTATTATCAGAAGAGCAGTTAGTATTACCAGAAGAGCATTTAGTATTACCAGAAGAGCTTCTAAAGATATAAACTAATATTTATTTGCTTAAAAGAATAAAAGTTTGATGTTTCCCACTGATGTTTGGGATGTCTAAGCATGGCATTTCCATTGAGAGCGCATCATAATTTGGTCAGATCCCAAGCAGTGATGATGATGGTGAAATGTAACACACACACACACAAACACACACACACCCAAACATACAAGCAATCATATTTGTCACGCTTAAGGAAAAGTATTAAAGGCAAACCCATCTGCCAGTCCCACTAAGCATATGTTCAGACACAACACACAGGCTTTTCCTTCTTAATCTTTTTTTTTGGCACTCGGAATAACCATGTAATCTAGACTAAGAGGGATAGGATGTGGAAATGAGATTGAAGAAGAGTTGTTAGATCGCTGTCTCCTACAGTTTTACCCACCGTCCTCCATTTCCGACTCCCACCTCAGCTACTTTTTTTTTCCTCCTTTTTCCATTCATTTTTCCATGAGGACGCATTCAGTCAAACCCCTTTTTGAGTTATTGTAATTCCTTTTGCCTCTGTGCGTGGGGGGGCTGTTCAGTGCCTCTGTGTGATATGAACTGGCGTAGGGGTGGCGGTGAGGTTCAGATGTTATCTGGTGTGAGGGGGTAATGGAAGCGGTGAGTGGCAGCTGCTGTGTCTTCAAGCTTTTGGTGCAAAGTGGTGGAAAAAGGCGGATGGAAGCTGATGAGAACCTCAGGGTCACCTTAGTGCCGCCTCTCACTCTCACTGGGGATGTATTGTCAAATATATATATATATTTTTTTTCCTTCCCAGAAATAATGGAAGAAGGCAGAGTGAAAGGTTGGTGGGGTAGAGCAAGATCGACGCAAAAAAAAAAAGAAGAAAGAAAGAAATAAGGCAGAAATTGGGAAAGAAAAAACCTGAGTCGGGGGGGGTGGACTTTTCTCTGTAATAGCGAGATTTGGCAGGGATTAAGAGAGGAAACCCGGGAATCAGGTAGACATTTTATGGATGGGATGTCAACGGTGCCGGTTGTGGGTGTGTGTTTTTGTGCTGGAGAACTGACCTGAAATGGCTACTCTTGTGATTTGTCCACTCATGTTAAAGTGTCGGTTGGCAGCAAGAAGCAGTGAGCCGTTGTATCCAACTCCAGGAAAGAGAAGTCGCTGTGTTAAATATTTTTTAAAAATTGCTATGCAAAATGTAAAAAACAGACATTTTTGGGTATTTATCTTGGACCAATATTAACATATTGGGCCCTACCCACCTGCTATACACTCCTGCAGAGCCTCTTCCAGCACGGCAAAGCCTGCAATCTGGAAAACAGATAGAATGATTCAAAATGAGGCCTCATAATCCTTCATGCAGCAGGGGTGGAGAAATCCTCTCAGCTTTTTGGCCCTTCCCCGTAGATTTGTGATCACACTATGCAATTCTCATTAAAACGTTTGGAAATGTGCAAAGAAAAAAGAGGGGCGGAGCATTTCCTCTTGAATTTTTTTGGATGTGACATTGTGTTGAGTTAGAGTAGGATTACCGCTATCGCGTACATCTCAGATCTGTGATTGGAACGCGTTTGTAAGGACTTCCTGCCATTAAGGCTTTCTGGAGCAGCTCAGGTGATGCTCCTTTCAGAGTTTGGCGGTAGCCCGGATCATTTTCCACAAATTGCAGTTCGGCAGAGCCCCAGATTTCTGTAATCACACCAGCTTTCATTTTCTTTGTCAACAGCCGGCTAGAATAGCTCATTAGACAGCGTGTGTGCCTGAATGATGCTAGCAAAGCTATTCTAGTAACGGGTTCAGACAGATGAGTAGGAGGGAGAGAGCAGAGGAAGAGAAAAAGAATAAGAATGGAATTAAGACCAAAAAAAAGAGGTGTTTTGTGCTCCAGCAGGAGGGGCAAGGGATATCTGATCATTTACTTGACTGCAACTGCATCACCTTGTATTGTTTTCTGAAAGCTTTTAAAGGCCACACGTCTGTGAAAATCGTGGTTTTAGTGTTTGTAACATGCTCTTGTGGCATTTTCCTGATGTTTGAGGATATATATAAAAAAACCTTGAGAATCAGGAGAAGACAAAACTTTGCATTTGTTACGTAGAAAACACACCGAGTGGAACACAAGCCCCCGGGCTCCGCTCCATTCTGATGCATCCACTGTCAGACAAACTGATCCATGAAACGTCTTTGTTTTCCTCATCTCAGCTGGAATCTGCATCTAAACTGTACGGCGGGAAAGCTTCAATCACACTGATGATGTTAGGTTAGGCGGCGCAAACGGCGGCATCATATGGTTACCCTAAATCTTTACACACACGCTAAAACAATCTAATGGCAGCATTAAGTATAATAGTAGTAGCCTTTCTGCATTTGACCAATCAGATGGACAAACAATTGAACGGAGCCCTTTGATGTTATTAGTCCCGCCTCCTGTGTAGACCAGGGTCATTTGGACTATAATTTAGGTAATGTATTTTTTTTTTTTTTTCAATGAAACTGTTGCAGTGAAATGAAATTGCAATAGTGGTCGCTCATATCGCACATGGCAAGTTTTCCTTATATCTAGTTGTACACTGGTGGGAGAGTGTGTAAACAGAGAGCTCTCAGCAGTTCGGAGGGGAAGGGGGGATGGGGTTGCTCACAAGTCAGTAGGTGAATTTCGAATGAATTCCTGCACCTCTGCAAACACTACGTCCTAGAAAACGGCACTGGATTTTCTGAATTGTGTCCAAAAACTGTGCAATTCTAATTAAAAATCGCTTTTAAAGTGGATCAAAATAGAATTGGACTAGGCCTTTAAATGAAAGTATACAATAAAATAACTCTTATATATGACAGTAAACAGAAAAGTACTGCAAAATGTTTGATTTTCTCCTTTATGTATTTTTATTTTGTACATTTCTAGATATTTTAAGTGTGGTATTTATTTGTTCATGCAATGCTCTTGAAAATGCCGTAACTTTCAAACAGGACAAAGAAAGGCAGTTATTAACATAAAACATTTGACATGAAAATGTAATCAGAAATACATTACCGTCATGTATTTACAGTTAAGTAGACATCCCAAATGTATTTTTTTGCCCAAAGGAGTGAAAATGTTCCCAAAGCTTTGGGTTCTGAAGGCCCTCCAGCCTCCAAATGTTTTTACCTCTCCATCTGAAATATTTCCCTCATCGTCAGTTATCAGAAAGTCAAGCAGCCATTCCTGAATCTTCTCACATCCACTGTGCAAATGAGCTTAGAGCTCGCTCTCTGGGGGCCTTTGACAGCGTCGCGCTCCATATGTAAACGTCTGAAGGCTGTTTATTTGTGGGTTTCAGCATTTGTCTCAGGAGGGGCGGGTGAATCCCTCATGGTGGCAAGTCGGGGGGGGGAGCGACTAAAGGCTAGAAGAGTAGAAGTTATATTTTGCACTTTGGGAGAGCCCAGCATGTCTGGCGGTTTGTTTACATCACGGCAGCAGATCATTTTCTAATGGGAGATTGGCAGAGGTACAGTCGACTTGTTTATTTTCTCACTGAAGTTGCATTCACAGACGCGGTGCAGCACGGTAAGTCAAGCGTCTAAGTATTATCGTACATCAGGAGAGGTTTATCCACGAAAAAATACTCCCTTTGACTAACAAGGTACGTGCAAAAAAACCCAAAATCCATACACTGCATCTTGACGGCCTTTTTTCTTGCCTAACATCTTTATTTTATGTGATGTTTTAATGGATTCAAGTGAGTCAGTTTATCTTGTTTCTTTTGACTTTAGCAACAGTCAAAGCGTTTCAGCTCTACAGTAGTTCGACTGACACTATTCAAACAGTTTTTTCTTTCAAACAATAAAGTTCCCTTTAGGTTTTGATCTTGACTGTAGAACTGCTTCGCTCCACTCATCGTTTCTCACAGCAGGTTGTCTTTATGACTCACATCATAAAATAAATGTATCAGTCACATCTCAGAGATTAGACTTTTTGTACCGATGTATGCATTTTGTTTTGGCATCTCGAGGGAACCAATGTGTATAGATAGCTTGGATAGTTTTTGCTGATTATAAAAAAGTATTTTGTTATCATAATCCTGCAAATCTTCCAGTAGTAGCCCTGGCGTTTAAATCAAAATATTATACGGACAAACACGTTTTATTCGAAGAAAATATTCAAACACCCTGCTGTTTAAAGAGACTGGTTATTAATCCTTTAACACCTTTTAAATATGTTAATATTGGTCCAATCCTTTAATTGCCACCAGCAACACTTAAAAAACACGCGCAATCAATGTTGATCCGCTGATTCTGACGCGAAGCAAACCGGCTTTTCATGTCAGCTTTACATCGAAGGTAAAGTACTGCATAACGGCAGAATCAGCTGATTTACATTTATTGAGTAAGTACTTTATACTACCGTGAAGTCTTGTACATCAGATCTCACATGGTTAAACGCAGACAAAAATGTCCATTTCATCTTGAACTAAGAGCTGCGATCAAATGGGTTTTAGGTTGGAGAAGGATTTACTCTGTAAAGTAGATGTAGATAACCGGTGACTCCAAATTTTACGTTTTATCGTAAGGGTGTAGCGGTTCCTGAACTTAATCGATGAACCGATTTGAAGTACAACAATCCAACCAGAGCCACATGTCTGAGGCAAGTTATTAATCAAATCCACATATGTCATTAAAAGATTCTTTCTAAATGAGATATCGGTCTTTGAAAATACCATTTAGATTGAGTCACAGGAGGTTTATATAACAACATGACAATAAGAAGTCCATCACAGCAGACAACACACTCGTGTGATGTCATGAACACGGATCAGTCCGTCATTCCAGTCCAATGTGTGGACAGACTGTGAATAAAGTCATGTGACCATCCAGTGTCTAGAATGTTCTAAGAATGTTCCCTTTGGATTCTCTGGATGTGGAAAAACAACAGTGGTGAACTTTAGGAAACTACCATGTGAATGGATCTGACATTTATTCTAGTTAACTTGTTTGTTTGGACACAGATTTCATTTAACTTGATGATCTGGAAGAAATCCAAGAATCTGGAAAACTTCACTGTTCAGTAGCAGGAATTTCTGTCTGAGTCTCACTGCTGGACGTTTGGGCCAAAGATGTCCTGGATTGATTTTAGATCAGTGGATCGGATCCTTTAAAATGAACCAATATCAACTATGAATCGTATCATCAACCACAAATTATGATATGAATCAAATTGTTGTTAAAATGAATGTTACACCCCTAGTTTTCTGTTGAAAAATGCCAAATGTTCACATTTTTCTTATTTCATTTGTTTTAATTTGCATTTTGCATTGTGTGATCCAAACTATCTTAAAACAGTACCTGCTTTTACATGGACAAAAATAATCCTAATAAACACCTGATCGGAAGAAAAATGTGTCATGTAAACACGCCGTTCAGAATACTCAGTGATCCAAATTTCTTTCCGATCGAGATTGGTGCGTTATGCCAATTGTTGGTGATCCGACCGTGGTGCCTGTAAACTGTTCATTCCAATCGTGTGTCACTACTGCTCTGGTTTTACGTCACGCATAGACGGTGCTCCAGAGAAAGCTTTGGAGCACAAACAGGACCGACCGGCTGCTCCGCGCAACTGACTTGCCGGACTTGTAGCTCTGTGTTTGTGGGCGGGGGGGTGCTTTGTCTCTGGGTGAGCTGTCGGACTCAGGGGAACCACGTCTCCCAGTAAAAGTGTGTCTCCGAGCAGAGCTCGGACTTCCAGCTCACACAGCGGTGTGTCAGCTTTTCAAAGCAGAATGTCGCTCAGTCCTTAGAAACCGTTCAAACAATCACGTAGATTTGTGTTTCCAGTCGTGTCCCGACAAAATAAAGGCTGATGTTATTCCCACATATTTATGCGCAGCCAAGATGGAGATTGCGGCATTTCCTGCATGGATTTTAGGTTCCTCCAAGGCTAATGTTTTTAGCGTGTGTTAGCCTTCTCTCGGCTCCATTCCACCACATAAAAAAAGCATAGATTAAAAATAAGATGATGAAGAGCGAGCAGGCGCTTCATAATAACCATAACAATAATAAAAGCACATTTAGAAGATCATCTCGTATGGTACCGAGCTGCAACATTTGTTTACAGTGGAATTCATTTCCTCTTCCTGTATTTTAGAGAGTACTGCACATGCCCAAATGATTTATTCCGACCGAAAGTGCTGCGCATGTAAACGTTTGTTCTAATAGGAAAACATTTTTCTGCGCCCATGAACACAGTTGAATTCTAATCTGATCTTTGATCTGATCAAGATATTTTGCACATGTAACCGTGGCTATAGTTTAAAATAGCAGCTCTTTTGGTGTGTTTCTATTCCAAAAAATGAGTTTTGAACTTTAAGAAGTTTTCTTCTTTAAGGAAGGAAATAAGTGCAACGAAAGAATCCATTCCAACCGTTTCATGTTTTTGTTAATAAATCCTTTTTGTCCATATACTTATGGTTTATATTAGCTTTTGGTAGTTTGTTGCATTCACACAGTTGGTAAAGTGCACCAAGGTTCATTTTCAAGCGATCTAAGAGTTTCGTTTTCAGTCAGACCAAATTCCTTTTTCTGCTTTGGTCCACACTGGTGTTCCCATTACTTCCACACCTGCCAAGACTTAGGCCACATTTCCACTGCATGGTTCAAGTGACCCAATTCCGATTTTTTCCTCTCATGTGGCACAGATCGGACATGTCATGTGAACATGTAAGCAGGACAGAAGCGCATGGATTCAGATTTTCTCAGAGTGGATACAGGCCTCATTCATATGTAGAAATAAATCGGATACGAATCGGATACGTGCATTTGGGTGTGCCATGTAAGCAGACAAATCGGATAATCTCCCAGTAAATGCGAGTCGTACGTCAGTGACGTCAACTCAGGACATCAAGACGGAAATGCTGCTACGTTACATAGTCCTCAGAACGTCTACATTTGATAGTTTCAGCATTCTATAGTGTAAATGCAAAAATCAGATACGGGTCACTTTTAAAAGATGATGTAAGTGGGTCATCAAAAAAATCCGAAAAGTCAGAAAATCGGATATGGGCATCAAGACCTGCAGTGTAAATGCGGCCTAGGAAGACTATCCAATTAAAATAACAAACTGATGTGAATTTCCTCCATAGTGACATTATCTCCAAATCCCTGTCTTTATAAATCGTTGGGATGTAAAAGTTATGCATAGAAAAAAGGTGGTGGTTTTAGGTGGTACATACCGCCATATTGTAGCTTCATTAAAAAAGTTGCTATTCCAGCTCATATAACAAAACCCCCACTCCTGTGAAAATTATGTTTGGGGTGTTTTCAACATGTTCTTGTGGCATTTCTCTGATGTTTGAGGACATCTAGGACAAATTGAGAAAAAAAATGTTGTGAATCACAACTCAAGATTCTATTTCTTTACAATGTGCTAGAAAATAATGATGCGAAAATTCCATCCTTTTCCCTCTAATCATGTCCTCCACAACCTGACACAGCTCCCTGCATTTCCTCCTGCTTCTTTTTTTTTTTCTTTCACTTGATCTGACTCCAAGCCTTCTATATTTCTTTAACCCAGACAAATAATCTCTGGTGGTCTTGTGCACACACTGGAATAATTATGAGCTCTTCTTCTTTTTTTTTTTTCCCAGCGCAGAGACCAGATCCCCAGCTCTCTTTTTCCAGCTATCCAGCTGTCAAAGCCTCGGCTGATACGAGAATGGCCCAACAGGCTGGGGGCGAGATTAGAAGTGGCATGTTGGGGCTGATTGGGCAACCAGCTGGAGTCTGTACAGAGAGGTTGCAGACCGGGGGCTGACAATTCCTAAGAATTCCTGTCACTGCTGCATAGCAGAGCAAGCAGGTGATGTGCACAGAAGGGACATGGCTGTGCCACAGTCACCAATGTTTGACTTGGTCCAATGAGGAAGAGCTCACACTCAGAGGGGCCTCTGTCAATCCCAACAGGAATCAGGTGTGTTCAGCAAATTTGCTGTGTAGCACATTACACTGCAATTTTGATAGTATTTATATTTTAGGAAGTTTTTTTTTTCTTCACAAAGTTATATTTTCCTTTCTTTATTTCCTGGGATTACACAGTTTCAAGCACTGACACAAACTAAACAGACTAGCTGGAATTGTGTTATTGATTGACTGATTTAGCAATTAAAACAAAAGAAAAAGACAGTAAAACTAAGAAATACATAGATAAATCAAATCTATTTCAACTATTCCTTCATAGCATGATTAGAAAATCAAAAAATAAAAGAAAATCTTCCTGACATTCTAATGGCTCCTAACCATAAATAGGTTGGTAAGACTCCTGGTTTTGTTTGTTAAATACGGATTTGTCTTTGAAATCAGAAAGACTCTCCTTCTGTTTTCTCACTGGCTCATTACTTTTTAAATAAAACTTTCCAAAGACACTTGGAGGTTTCAATTTAGCCATCGGAGCAGCTGCCTCAAGACCGTAGCAGATGGATTTAATACACGTGACGGAGGAGACCATCTTGACATGCGTCAGGAGTGAATCCTAGGCGGACGCGGTAGAAAGAAAAATCAGCAGTTTCACTAAATGAAACGTCCTTCACACTGAGATACAGTCAATAAAATGGAAATGTACCAAGTGACCAATACTGGTCCATGGCCCAAGAGTTGGAGATCTCTACATTATACCATTCTATGAATTTTAAATGTATCATAATGTTTGTGAATACTTATAACTTATATATCAGTTGCTCTATTATTAAAGAAAACATAAAAATACGGGGCCTTATGAGAGTATAGTGGTATTCTATTGAATGGATAATACCAATGGCTATAGCAGAAGTAATTATCGATGTGTATTCACATTTAGTTCCATTTATATAACTATTTTTTTTCTGGGGTAAAATGTAACAATGTGGACAAAAGGGGAAATTGGGTTTCATCCAATAATAATTGTCATTACTTTCTGTAAATTTTCCCAAATATGTTGTTAGTTAAACAACAATTTTTGAATGTAAAAATCTGTAGTAATGCGCTTTTGTAATAATGCTGCTGGAGATATCACTCTCATAGTTTTAAACCGGACTGAAGTAGGGTGCACTTTCTTTGATTGATGACTTTTTCCACTCACCTTGTCTCAGTTTCACTCTCAGACAAAGTCATTTGAGCAACTTTGAAGTTTTTCACCAACATTGAAGCATCTGGTGACCTCGCACTGTGTGTTTCTGGAGCCATGGATCAGTGGCGTCCGCACTTGTCTTCAAAAAAGCGACTCCATGGTCTCATTTTTTAAAATGTTTTTTCTTTGTATGAAGGTGGTTCTGCTCTACTGTAAGAAAAAAAGTGGACAGCCGTGTAACTGGTTCAAAATTGCAATGATATTGACATTTATTAGAACTTAGCTATCTTGGCCAATCTTTCACTTTAGCATACTCTTCTGCATTATGTAACAAAATGCTGATGCTCTTCAGCTCTAACTCCACCAAAGTAGCACTTCTGCACACACACGTTTTGCCCCGTTATCTGAAAGCTCTGGTAAAAGCACATTTGTGTCTCTCAGATAGAAACGCTCAGCAGGTTTCTTTTTTTTTCTTTTATTACAAGTGCCTGAAGTGCTTCTAAATGGCTCAGAGCATCAAAAAGCGAATTGAAAGTGGAGTTTCCCAAACAACTGTTAGAAATTTAAAGTCCTGGTAGGCACAAACGATTTCTAGTAGCTGCTTCTCCTATCTGCTACAATGAAAAGAGGTTTGCAGTGATGTCGCAGATAGTTCTGCATCCTAAATGTGTGCACCAGAAGTTTAACTTTGACAGACATTCTAGTTAACGGTCATGGAAAAAAAAGGCCCTTGTGTAAAAACATTGACAGTGTCGGGCAATGTGGAAAACTTTGATTTTTAATGAGATGACTTAGAAAACGGTAGTTTTCTTGCAATCAGACATTTTATTAGAAATAACCACAATTCCTAACAAAATGATGGCCACAGTTTTCTTGCATAGCGTGGACAGGGGAGTGACTTATACTCAGGTGACATTCCTATATATATATATATATATGTATATATATATATATATATATATATATATATATATATATATATATATATATATATATATATATATATATATATATATGAAAAAATTGATATTACAAAAATGTAAGCAGACACTTTTCCCCAAAGGAAAAAAAAATATATATATATATATATATGTTTTCTTGTAAATGTGTTTGTTATTCTCCCCATAACCACCACTAGAGGCGCTGTAGGTATGGGGATTAGTATTTGCTACAGACAGCGACAAGAAGAAGCGCCGGCCTTGATAGTTGTTCAAAAGCGACACAGACAATGAAGAATTTATTGGATGTAGAGATTTAAAGTGATACAAAGAATTTAGTTTACTTGTTAGCATGTTCTTTATGGTTACCTGGATAATTATCCATATGTCACGTTTATAACCTAGACACTTATTTAATTCCTCCTATGTTTCATTAAGCTAAATATGGTTACCGTAGAGAAGCATGCTCTGTGTATAATTATCTACATTGCCATTATAATTTAAGTGTCAAGATAAAATGCCAGTATTTTTCTTAAATACATTTTTACCAAAAGTGTGACTTTTACTCCAGTGATACTTAGATATGATTTTTTCTTCTTTATTATGCATTTTTGGCTGCTGGAGCTTATTCTTCAGAGCAACTTATAGGTATATAGACTAATTTAACTCTTTTTTTTTTGTATAATAACATTTTTGATTATTATTTTTCTCAACTGTTTAACTCAGCCACATTCAGAAATGTCATATTTAAATTTGAAAAAACTAAATATTAAATATAGCATCTTTAGCATCCAAATATGACTCATATTTAGCTCAAAAATTCACTTACAATCATAAAAATATAAAGGGCCATTTTCCTCATGCAAAACTCTGAATAAATATAAGCTTTTGAACATTTTTCTATATCACGTTCTTTTTTTTTAAGTCCTATCTCTTTTTTTTGCCTCTTAAATTACCAATAACTTCTCATGCAGAGCTCATGGTATTTTTTCCTGAGAGTGAATGGAAGGGGATACGGACAGGAACACTGGGTGTTTGGGACTCGGCCTAAGCTCATTCCTGTATTCTGTGCTCGGGCTCACAGAGTAAATATGATAAGCTTAGAGGGGTCTAGCTGCCGCTGAGAGCTGAGAGGGAAATTAATTGAATTTCCAACAAGCATACTGATTCGAGATATGGATAGGAAATTCAAAATCCTTGTGAGATATGTGTATGAGGACAAGTAATGGAGTAGTGGGGGAAAGGAGGGACAGCGGAAGAGAAAAACATGATAGGAAATTAATGGAATTGCTGATATTTTGCTTAAAGTGCTAGTTACATTTATATATAAATGATTGGTATTAGGTAGAAAAATGTCTTCAGTGTTTCTGATTTATGAGTTACACAACTTCATAACTGGTGAGGATGCTGGAATCGTGCTGAGGTCGTGGCCTTATTCATCGTAATGCAACTTCAAAGTAGCAGGGATTCAGATTGTTGCTTTCTCCTTTTGTCATAGGAAGTCTAGTTCAGCTTATTGCGGATAAATAAGGTACTCAGCTGGTATTTTACCAAAGACGAAGAAAACACAAATAAAGTTGGTGGTCACATGACTCATTTATTTGTGTTGGGCCAATCAGAATCTATTTTCCAGCTCCAGTCACAGTCTTGGCTTGATTTCATGTTACTAAAAAAAGCCAAACTCCTACAAATTTAGAGATTCCACAATGATCCGTCATTTCAAAGATTTAAGTTCAGCTTTCATCTTGAACAAAAAAAGTTCATAAATCATCATTTATGGATTTCACTTAGGTGGACCAAGCTATTTAAAACAGACTGTAAATATTTTACTGCGTTGTCATCTATTGAAGTCAATGGGGAATGACCCCATCTAGAGTTTTTTTTCTCAACTAAATTGACCGTAACGCAAACTTTATTTGTTAACTCTATAACATCAGAGCTTTAGCTCCAGTATTTACATTCTTTCCACTCCTGAAACTCTGCAACTGTTTTCTTAGTCGACGTAATTCAAGTGGATTCTGACGTGAAGAAAAACGGCTTTGCGTCGTTATCCAAACCTTAACGTTCAAAGTCAAATTCGACTTTATTCATACAACACTTTTCTTGCTACAGAACACCTCCTTATATGGATAAATACATAATAAACATTAGTAATATGTTGCACATAAAGAGGTTGATATAAAGAGCCGTTTTTCTCCGCACCAGAATTTATCGTCTTAATGGTCAAAGAGTTACGGGATGTCAAATAGCTTGTGGTGTTTAGGTGTCGCCGGCTACGGCGGTTAAGGTGTTGAGTGTTGAAATAACTGATTAAAACCTTCCAAAGATTTATAGAAGTAAATAAAGTTAGCCTTTGGTTTAGTTTGTCTTCCTGGTATTAAAAATAGATTGGTTTGTTAGGGTTCCTCATTGCTTCCTCAACACCCAGCTTCTCATTCATTTATTGATAGTTTGACGAGCTTCTATGAAATGTTTGTCGAGTTTTGATGCACATATTAGCCACACAGGAAATTATTCAAGCTCGCTGGAAATCCCTTTGCCTCATGTTTTCTGAGGAATCTCATTTTGAGCTGACTGACTATAGGTAACAGTCAGGGAGAGAAGAACAGAATGCTGAGTTTAATCCTCTTGAAGCAGAAAAGAAGGATGCTTTTCAGCCCCAATTCTTCTTTTTAATCCATTCAGAGTTTCAGGCCCAGATGGAGACTTGCTGCTTGTGGCTGCATTTAAAAAGTTGTGTTTTTTTTTCCCCACAGAACTAAAAAAAAACTTTTTCTAAAATGTAACAGTAACTTTTATCTTTGATCCTTTATTTTTTCATATATTATGTTTTTTTCTCCGTTTTTTATGATGTATCTGTTGCACCTTCACAGGTGAAATTGCTAAACTTTGCTTTCCACTTGTGTGTGATTGACTGCTACTTTCTGATCTCTTTATCACTTCTTTTTTGGCGCTAAATAGGTTTAACTTCAGAAACCTTGTGACAATGAAGTTATTTAGTTAAAAGAAAACATTGATGCCAGATGACTTTGTCTGGATTGATTTTATTAATTCAGGTTTACTAACAGCATGATGTTGGTGCCACACTATAACAGTCAATGCTATGAAGACAGAAGTCAAGCCACGTCACGTAAGAGATGTTACAAAATGTAAGTGCATGTTTTGTTTAGTTAACATAATTTACATACATTTAAAGCTTCTTTTGCTTATTTTTAGGGGTAAAGGTTATGAAAATGTGTTTTTCTTTTAATACTGAAAAGCCCACCACAACAAACAATTGACCAACAAAAATGTAATGTGAGGGAATTAAGATGTTTTTGAATAACCTTTGATGAAATCCACAAAATAATTTTCTGCAATGTTGTTTTTTATTAGTTATAGACAGGATCAATTATGATCGGTTGGGTGATCTGGTAAGTTTTTACTCACAACAATGTTAGTTAAGATGCAAAAACATTGACATGAGTGTTCAGGAAAAAGCACTTGATGCTAGAAGATTTGATCCACACCTTTTTATATGCATAAGTTCTGTAACTTAGCTAAATGTTCCTGCCAAAGGTGTTTTTGAGATTTCATGGAAGCTGTTTTAAATTGAGAGGCAAGAGTCCTTCTACTGCCCCTAGTGGAATGATGATGAACTACAGGGCAGAAAACATGGACCAAGTTATATACAATGGGTTTTTGAAGGAATCTTTTGATCATGTTAATGAGATCGCGGTCTCAGAAATGTGTGTATTACAGAAGATACCAGTGTTTATGTAGGGTTAAATAAATAGTTTAATTTGTAGTTTAAAGTTCCAAAAGAAAACAACACAAAACATACACAATTGCAAAGATCAATAATTATATAGAATGTTTTGGTTGTGAATCCCAGTTAAACATAGCTTACCTATAAGCTGTCAGCTAAAAGCGTAAAAGCGGTGGCCAGAGGGTCACAACAGTCACAACACACTAACTAACACAACAATTAACCAAAACAAACACATTAAAACTGACTCAGCTAACCAACACACATTAACTCACAACACAACACATTAACTCACAACACAACACATTAACTCACAACACGACACATTAACTCACAACACAACACATTAACTCACAACACAACACATTAACTTTACACACAACACATTAACGCACAACACATTAACTCACAACACAACACATTAACTCACAACACAACACATTAACTCATGGCCCAGAAGGGTCACAACACAACACATTAACTTACCTCACAACACTTTAACTCACAACGGAAATAAATCAGCAATGGAAGTGCTTTTATTCTGAAATTTCCACTGGGCTGAGCGGCTAACTACCTAACAGAAAGGAACGTCACAGTGAGCTGTGGAGGGAGCATGTTATTGCTACAAGAGAAGCTAGCAGCAGTGTTGCCAGAAACTTTCTCTTTATTATGGTTCTCTTTCCTCTAAACACACATAATATGAACGCATACTCCTCTTTCCGCTCTGACACCCCCCTCTGTCGCTGCACGCGCGCTCCTCTCCTCTCCTTTCTTCCGCTTCCTCCTCTCATATGCACGTGCAGTCCCCAACACACACTAACAGACCCACTCCGCAACACTAGACACGAAGAATGTGGAGAGATGTAGAGGAGAAGAGCTCGCGCAGCGTGTGTGTTGGGGACTGCACGTGCCTGTGCAGAGGACGGAGCGGAAAAAAGGAGAGGAGAGGAGCGCGCGTGCAGCGACAGAGGGGGGTGTCAGAGCGGAAGGAGGAGTATGCGTTCATATTATGTGTGTTTAGAGGAACGAGAACCATAATAAAGAGAAAGTTTCTGGCAACACTGCTGCTAGCTTCTCTTGTAGCAATAACATGCTCCCTCCACAGCTCACTGTGACGTTCCTTTCTGTTAGGTAGTTAGCCGCTCAGCCCAGTGGAAATTTCAGAATAAAAGCACTTCAATTGCTGCTTTATTTCCGTTGTGAGTTAAAGTGTTGTGAGGTAAGTTAATGTGTTGTGTTGTGACCCTTCTGGGCCATGAGTTAATGTGTTGTGTTGTGAGTTAATGTGTTGTGCGTTAATGTGTTGTGTGTAAAGTTAATGTGTTGTGTTGTGAGTTAATGTGTTGTGTTGTGAGTTAATGTGTTGTGTTGTGAGTTAATGTGTTGTGTTGTGAGTTAATGTGTTGTGTTGTGAGTTATTGTGTTGTGTTGTGAGTTAATGTGTTGTGTTGTGAGTTAATGTGTTGTGTTGTGAGTTAATGTGTTGTGTTGTGAGTTAATGTGTTGTGTTGTGAGTTAATGTGTTGTGTTGTGAGTTAATGTGTTGTGTGTAAAGTTAATGTGTTGTGTGTAAAGTTAATGTGTTGTGTGTAAAGTTAATGTGTTGTGTTGTGACCCTTCTGGGCCACCGTACTAAAAACATCGTAGAATCTGCATGGGTAACTGTGCATATGAATACCTTGGCAAGTTCTCATTTAAAGTTTACTGGATTTTATTGAGTATTTGTTTAACATATGGGTTTAAAAAAGTTATGGTATTATTATGATTAAAACAAAATGCAAATTCCTTAACTTCAGTCCAAACTTCCTCTCCACTCAAGCAACAGCAATGCAATGATCGGTCAATTTGAATACATATATTTTTATTTCAGACTCTCTCAAGTTGTCAGGGCTCTTGTGTTTTAAAATGTTTTACACATTTTCATCTTCTTCACTGCTCATTTCATGCCTCCGTCACATTTATTCTAATAATATGCCTATTTTTAATACTCCAAAATCCCTTTGAAGTTGTTCCATCCAGCACAGTGTTGAGTCTTTAGATAATCACCAAACTCATTCATGCAGCAAAAGTTTCCCTGAATCTTTTTTTTATTTTTATTATGTGTGCACATTTCGATATTTCCCGCTGTGTTTAGGGGTAAAAAATGTCATGAAGTTTTCCTGACTTTTATAAATTGCTCTCAGTTTTCCTACAAGTGACCGAACAATGCTAAAACACGGCCATCTTACCTTCCACTGACAGCTGCCATTTCAGATTGGAGCATGCCGAAACATGAGTTCACTAATTAGGATTTCAACGTGGTGTGGACCAAACCTGAGTTATGATGTTGACAAGTCAGACTCGACCAAGCAAAACTGATTTCTGGGAAAACACAGTGGAGTCCTCTGGCCTCCGTCTGCTAATGGTTTTGAGTAGAGCCATAGAAACAAAGATGGATACGATAATTTTAATTTTTAAGTAACTTTTTTTTTTTAATCTGCAGATTTGTTTCCGGCAAAAAAGTTTTCGTTGCTCATTTTCTCGTGATAACGAAATCTAATATCTTGTTATTACGAGAAAACAACTTTGCTGTTAATAGACAACGTCCCCAGTGACACACCGTCCTTCCAGCCGGCACCTTTCATGCATCCTCCTGTAACCATAGAGACGGCCTGATCCCCTAATATGGTCACTGATGAAATTCACGACAACTGGAGGATCACTGAACTGCAGCCGTCTGCGCAGCTGCAGCCGGGTCGACCTTCTCCTCAAATGACGATGAACAATTTGGTTGTTTATGACCGACAACAACAGTTCGAGTAAAGTAATCAATTCTACATGTTCTCTGACAAACTGCTTTGTTTTATTGCGAATTCCAGAAAAAAAAGTATTGAAGCGGACCGAGTTGGGCTGGGTGGCTGTTGAAGTTCTACTAATGTTTTAGGTTCAGGAGGTTGGTGAACTCACCAGGCAGAGACTTTTGTTGGCTCCGGGTTCTGTCATTCAGCCTGCTGTTGGGGGTTTGGACTGATAGGGTTCGGTTAAAATTCCCATAGACTTCGATTAAGGAATAAACACTTATTACTCAGTCAGAACCATCAGATACCTCTTTTTAACATGTTCTTGATAAGCCTCTTTTTTTTCAACTATATATTTTTTTTGTATTGCAAGTTATTCAAGTTATAAACTGACCAATCAGATGCCTCAGTCGACGCATGTGGTGCCACTGGCCCCAACCACAAAGGTTTGATTGACAGATTGTCCTGTGTGCGCTTTCAGTGAAAAGGAAGGGGACTTCGACGGGCTCACTCCTGATTGGCGACAGTAGTTGCCATAGAAACATTGACTCAGACCACTGTGACCATTCTCTGTCGTCTGGCTCCAACGTGGCGACATTCGTCTTGCTGATAAGTGGCGACCGCTTTGGCTTCATTTCGCTGGAGGCATTGGCTATGAAGTCACACGTGCTCAGTCCAGTTCTATCCTATACAGTCAATGCTTAAATCGGATAACGTCTTAGTGTCTCAGGATGGAAAAAGGGCCGCTACAGTTGTTGTCTCGTGATAACAACATCTATCTTGTTATCAAGAGACAGAAAAAGCAAGGTAGGCCACTCCTGGCTTCCGTAGTTTCCACTTGAATCTATTTTCACCACAGTACATTCTCTCATTGCATTGACATAATTGATTCTAGCAGTTAGACTTGCCTATGTCTTGTCATTGTAATGTAAATAATCAGCATAAGGTGCTGATTGTTTTGCTCTCGCTCCAGTCCTTAGAAAAATGTAGCTGGATGGGTTTCGCGTTTCTTCACTGTTTTGTTACCACGTGCTCTGCATGTTTAATGTTTTTATGCCGGTGCCCACAAAGCGGTTGATGGTATCATTACTTCTATGGCGCTCATTATTGTACCGCGTGTAATTCATTTTGTCCGTTTGCATCACTTGGAACAACCGCCCTTGGCTCACTTGTTGGAGGAGCTTGCCTTCTCCTCATTGGCCTTAAGGCTGACAAATGACTTTGGGAAAAGTGATATGGTCTCCTGCAGCAAAAAAAAGAATGGAAATTGAATCCTGGCCCCTGTCGACAGTCTCATCTGTCATCTTTTAAATATTGATGTCCATTATGTTTATGGATTATTTGGCTATCTTCTGACCCAGCTCTCAGCCTGTCACAATCGGCCACTTGGGGCAGCGGCCCATTGATAATGTCACTTTGATTGATGGCTTTCAACGTTTAATTGTCTGCGCCGTCCGGCTTTAATGGAGCTCCCACCCTCACGACTGAAAGATCACATCTTTGATGAGTCAGAGTTCAAAGTGCGTGCACCGGTTGCACTGTTATGCTGATACAGTGTGACTGAGCGATAGACTCTGGATCTTCATCCTGGGCCATTATCAGCTCTTTGGCTCATGTTCATTGCTTCCTGTATCACCTTTCACGGATCACATGTCCTTTTACTGGAAGAGAACAGCCTGTGGTACAATTCATCACACCTGCCAAGACGAATCATTTGGTTTTGTTTGTGCAGAACATTTGTATTGTTTAACGTCACTTTGGAACACGCAGTGAAATTGAATATGTCTATAATTGGTTATTTGTTGGGTACATGAAGCTAAATAATGTATGTTAAAAAGAAAAAAAGCCTGCACTTTTAGTAAGATGAGGTTTTCATTTTACCACGCTGTATATTCGGCGGGGTCGCAGCTTGATTTATGCTTTATTGTGCCGACCGCATTCATTAGCGTTAACAGTCTGCGGATTGTTGTCGCTGTTGTTGCTCAACAGGTTTGAGTTTATTTGAAATAAATGAATTCCGTCGTTTATTTGTTACCATCTTCCATTAGTTTGGAAGCAGTAATTGTCAATAATCAATTCTCACGTAAAGATATCCAGTCCTCTGTTTTCCTTCTGAGCCAGATAAATACGCCAAACTTGGCAAGAAAGTTCACCAGCAGCATGTGAACCCGCTCAAACCTTTTTTTTCGAGCGTGATTCGGTCAGAAAGTGTGAGCCATCAGGGGTTCGCACTATTTCTTCGTTCTGCAACCACACACAGCTAGCTGTATATATCGGATATATGGGCCTGCGTCTCTCTCCTATCCCTCACCGCTCGTCTCCGTCTCTCCCCTGGCGTGTCTGCAGCCAAGGTCGCGGCGGTGGTGCTCTGTTTTTCAGGGATGTGTGGGCTTCATTCATCATCGGTATGATAGCTGCTCACTAGAGTCCCCTAAATCTCCCGTCTGGTTCTGGGTGTGTGCCTTTTCTTCGTCCGTGAAAGCCCGTGCACGGCGATCGGTGTGTGCTAACGGTAAGAAATGGACCCTCCCTTCCTCTGAAAGAGGATTGTGCTGCCTCTCAAACTACTCTTTTTATTTCTTTGAATTAAAAAAAAATAGCACACAAAACTGAGATTGGTCTTTATTTTTAAAACGTAATTTGTGTATATCTGCTCGGGTGGGAAACTATTATTAGTGGAGTTCCAAACAGTCAGATAATTCTGGAAGAAATGAAGATAGATGAGAAACAGAGAATAGGGGAAGAGGATTCAGTCAGTCAGCAGGTAATAGGGGCTCTTTTGGCAGCACGCTGCAGCCTTTGTCCACGTTCAATGTGTCTACATCAGCTTGGCAAATCTCAACACTGCAAATGGTCTTCTATACTTCTCTGTTAAAGGACTTGGCCTCTGTCAGGTTGCCTGCAGGCGATGAAATAGGAAACTGATTTAAACTGAGCTGGCTGTTTTTAAAAAAATATTACCCTCAAAGTATTGTTGACACCTTGCTGCTTTTTTTTTTTTTTAGATCTTTTCTCTTTTTTTCCAAGACCCTCTTCGATGAAAGTGGTATTTCTGGTGCTTTTAAAAAGTTCCTCTGGTATTTTTCTGATCGTGGAGGCCATCTATGAGAAAATGAAGCTTCCAAATTGCATTTCTGAACGTTTCTTTATTCAAATAGTTGTGATTTTGGAGCAGACAAAGTCATCTGGCTCAAAACTGCTGGACAGCCCAAATATTACTCATTATTGTGGCACCGGTAATGTTGGGTTGGGGGTGTGACGGGCTGTAAGCTAGCTGGATAGTAGGCCTGCTCAAATTTATCGTTATCAAGATTTCAAGCTGTGCAATATCCATATCGCAAAAGTCGTCAAAAATCGCAATAAATGGTAAACTTCAAATGTGCTAAAACAATCTTATGGCAACTTGAACTATTTAATGAATTGAATAAATCCCTTTATGCATTTGACCAATCAGATGGAGCCCTTCACGTTGTTGACCAATCAGATGAAACTTTTTATGTTGGATGACGCCCTCCTAATTAGACGAGGGTTATTTGGAGACTAATTTAAGGTATTTCGACTCTTATTTAAATTAAACTTTTGCAGTGAAATGAAAATGTTTTTGCTATCCGTTCATTTATCCCAAGTTATATCGCCGTCGCAATTTTGATCACTATTATCGCATATCACGAGTTTTCCTCACATCGTGCAGCCCTACTGGATAGCATGTAAACAGAGAGCTCTCATTAACAGGTGGTGGGGGTTGCTATGTGCCAATAGTCCCGCCCACAACTGGAAGGTGAATTTTTTATGAACTACTGCAGAAACTATTTCCTAGAAAACTACACAGGTTATTTATTTTGGCTGAAAACGCCATTGTGATTACAATTAAAAGACCACTAGGAACGCATTTCATATACCTCAAAAGACGATTGAAGTGGGTCTTCAAGCTTCAGAAATTTCTACCAGCGAGTAGCAAACCCTCCCATGATTAAGGAGGAAAAGATGCACCCTCCTGGAACAGGAATCTCTCAGCCATGAAAGCTAGCTGTTCATTCAGTTTAACACCCTGTCTTCTTTTGTTGAGGGGCAATTTTTTTGGCGTGTCTTCTTTTTGCTTCTTTTATTTAGGATCTTGCACTCAGAATATGAAGTGATTTTTGGAGGTTGTTTTTTTTTTTTTTAGTGTTGAAAGAATAAATTACAAGTTGCATCTCAGAAGATAGACCGGTTTATCTACAGAACTAAAATAATAAGAAAAATAATTAGGTGTCAGTCGACATTCCTAAGCCATTATTTATGACCAATCATTAAACTTTTGAGGCTGCAAGGTGGCGTAGTGGTTAGCACTCCTACCTCACAGCGAGAAGGCCCTAGTTTGAATCCCAGCTGGAATCCTTTGGTGGAATTGGCTTGTTCTCCTCATGCATTTGTGGGTTTTCTCCAGGCACTACGGTTTCATCCCACATTACAAAAACATTCTTCATAGGTTGTTTGATGATGCTATATTGCCCCCAAGTGTGAATGCTGGAGTATGAGTGGTAGTGTAGCCTTACAATGGACAGGTGACCTGTCCAGGTGTACCCATTGACTGTATTTGAACACTGGAGCGAGTGAGTGTGACGTTACCCAGACAAAATGACTTATTCCGGCACCAATTCACCAATTCAATTGCCATTTTTTCTTGATATAGACGTCGCAATGTTGGAACCACCAAAATAAGTTGGCGGGGATGATTCAACAACTCTATGACAACCACTCTCACCAATTAGGAGAGAGCTTGTTTGAAGTCCACACCCCTCCCACTTGAAAGCAGGCTCGGGAGAATCTGTCAATTAAAACATTTCAAATGTTCGACATCTCATCGGCTAAATTTAAATATTTTGCACGAAAGAAAAAAAATAGGATTTGCTAGAACATGTTAGGTAAAGGTAGCAGAGCAAGAGTGTTTTTTCTGTTTCTCAGTAGAAGTCTATGGGATTTTGGCTTTTTGGATCCAGAAGCCACTTACTATTTGGAACGCGAGGGGGGAGGAGCTATTCAGTCCAGTTCTCATATACAGTCAACGTTGTACCCCACCTTCATCCAACAGTAGCTGGGTTAGGCTCCAGGAATCCTGTGACCCTCGTAAGATGAACCATAAACTTGTCATCGAGCTTCGCCACCGTAGTTTGCTAAAATGCTTTAATAGAAAGTTTGACTCATTACATCACACAAATATTCTCCTAGTTGGTGAACTACTGTTTTCTGACAGAATTGATATTTCAGGAGTTGTGTGGTGATTTTTTTATTTCTTTTTTATATTTTAATAAATGTTCGGAAATAGGTGAAAGGTCAATCTCTGCACGTCATTTTGGGGATTAAAGACGCTCTGTAAAAAAGTGATGAAGATCAGCAATATCTTTATGATTACTTTACCATTTAACTCTAATCTCCTCAATTCTGATTAATAATTTAATCCTAACCTTCCTCCCCGTTGATCTTTATTTAAATCGTACGTGTTTCCTCGGCTTTTTTTCCTTCGGCTGTGAGGTCAAAGACTGCGCTTAAATATGTTAAACCAAAGTGGAGGAAAGAGTAGTACCGGGGAAGGGGAGGCTTTGTTGGAGATAAAATGAGGTAATAATCTTTTCCTCAGAGGAGACCAGCCCGGCTGCTCTTGTCCAGGTGTGGATCGATACTTGGTGATGCAGGAGCTGGTAGGGGGCAATTGAGGTGGCAGGAGAAGGGCTAATCATTTCAGTCATTACTCCACTGTGAGCCCTGATCGTGGGGATTAGCAGACATACAAACAGGGGGGATGTTGTGTTACTGCTACATAAGACTGTTGGGGATTTATGGAACAGAAAACAGTCTCTCCCCACTTGCTCTTGGTAATTGTGTCGGCAGAGCTGTAGAGATCTGGCAAGAAGAGTGTCCGTCCTGTCGTAACCTGGTTCCACTGTGTGAGACCCAGTCAGACCATCTTCTGATCTAGTGTTCCCAATGGTCTTTTACGCTGTTTTTAGCCTAAATTTAAAAAGCCTGTGTAGTTTTCTAGGACATAGTTTCTATAGATTGGTAGGAGTACATTAGGAAGGAGTAGGTGGGACTGCCGGCGCGGTGCAACCCCACCCCCACTTCCCCTTCCCGGTGCTGAGAGCTCTCTGTTTACACAATGTCCCGCTAGGGTACGGCCCTTCACACTATCAACCCAACACTACCAGTGCAACAGAAACGGTGAGGAATATGGGAGATATGCAGCTGTGCAGTTTGGAGCCAGACAGCAGCTCGGGCAAGGAAAACGAAAACGTGCAAAGATCAAACAGAAATCAAGCTTATTTCTCTTTATATATGTCCTCCATTGTCAGAAAAATGCCACAAGAACAGGTAAAAAAAAAAAAAACACGACTTTGAATGGAGGGAAAATCAGAAGAAAAACTGCATTGATCTATTTCAGATGGATGCACACGTGCAAAGTTTTTGATCTGGTGAGCTCCACTTGTACAAGCGCCCCACCCCTCTCCTCACATACATGCAGTGTGGGAGAGGAGAGGGGTGGGTAGAGGCTCACATGCTCGCCTGCCTGCGAGCATTGATGCAGAGCTGATCGCTTGACAGAGTACAAAGAGGCCGGAGAGGCAGGCTGGCTGTGGTGCCTGCAGGACCTGAAAATTGGGGCGAGAGAATTTCACACGCTGCAACATGCAGGACATGTGGAAATCAGGGAACGTACATTCACATCAATAGACGCAAAGTCACAGCTCACTAACTCAATCACTGACAGCACCCAGAGTCCTGAAGTGGGACGAATAGCAAGTCCAGCTAATTAAACTGTCATGTGCTGCTGACTACTTGGGTTCTCACAAGCATATGGATACAGGAGCACTCATTTCAAGTGTGTGTTTAAAACGTAAACTGTTTCTTTTCTTGGTCAAAAGGTTATCAGTCATTGGATGAAAGACATCTACAGGTATTTTTCACAGACAGAAGAGAAAAACTGGTTTAATGAACCCACTAATATGTTTAGAAAATAAAGGCTGGCATGTAGTTTTAGGGCATACAGAATTATGTGGATGGATGGATGGATGGATGGATGGATGGATGGATAAATGCCAAAAAAATTGTAGATTAGCAACAAATTTCAATGAGAATCACATTAAAGTGCCATCACATCAATACCACAAATAATATCAGCGAAATTATAAACTATTTTTGACTTCTTTTTTTTTTTTAATCCATGTGTTAAATACATTTTTCTCTATTGTCACAGAGGTTTGGTTCAATTCATTCATCTGAACTTTCTAATATCTTTTGGGGTCTCCTGCTTCTTCACAAGCTTTCTCCTTTTCTAACTCTCTGAAACAAAAGCATGTCTGGCTAAATGCAAATTTAATCTTTGTTGGTTTTGTAAATTATTAAAACAGTTAAAAAACATGAGGATTGTACAAAGAAACAGAGAACTCTGGGAGTATTTTGGGACCTTTCTTTGCAAATTGATTTGTTATGAGCTCTCACAGCCCAGAGTTGAACTACCACAACACAGATCTCCTGGCCTCCATCTCTCCAGCTACCATCATTCAGGGGAAGCAGAGGCTTTTAAAGGCCAGCTTACAGATACAATCTTTGCAGCGGGTGCTGAGTCTCTAAGCGTCTTCCTGGTGGGACATGTCCAAAACACCTGGGAGGTGGCCTTAAGGCATCCTCTCTGGGTGCGCACACCATTTCTTGGAAGCACTTTTCCCTGTTGTTTGTCTTTTTTAGAAAAGTTTTGAAATGTGCCATTGACTTCTGAAATAACACCAGGATGACTATTCAAGTAGACACTGCAGGTAGATTTTACTCTTGGCATGTCTGTTCAAAATGACTATAACGTTACAATAAACCAAGCAAGCGTGTACGTTTGAGCTTTTAAAGCTGTTCCATATCCTCTTTTGGAGAACCAACACAAAGTTAAGACTAATGCATTTTAAAAGTGTAAAATGAAAAGTCAATTTTATCCTCTTAATCATGGTTCTAAGAAGGTTTGTTTCAAAAGCATAAAACTGTCAATATAACATGGCCACTTTTGTACTGTACATCTGGAAATCTAGGTTTTTTTTAATTAAAAATATGCATCTTTAAGTTGTTGCTAGTTGTTTGATAATTATTTACCCATTAAGATGCTCCTCCAGTTGCTTCCTTGTTCCTAACTAAACCTATTGGACTGAAATTTATTTACAATCCTTTTACAGTCTTTACTAGGGCTGTAACTATTGTTCAATTAAAAACTTAATTGATTTCTATTCTTCCGATTTAACCGGATCGATCTGTCTGAGGCAGATCAAACTGACCTATACCATTAAAAGAAATCGTTTTAATGAGATAAATCAATGATTGGGTCGATCTCAAAAAACACTCTTTGAATTGAGACATGGTTGTTTTTACCTTATAGTAAAATAAACCTATTAAGTGCATCACAGCAGACAACACATGTCAGCAAAAACTGATCAGTCCATCGTTCCACTCCAATGTGTGGAAACATTTTGAATTTAGCAAAGTCATGTGACCATGCAGTGCGCTAGAATTTTCTAAGAATGTTCCCTTTGAATTCTGTGGATGTGGAAAAACAACAGTGGGCTGAACTTTAGGAAACTAAAATGTGAATGGATTTGACATTCATTCTAGTTGACTTAAGACGGGCCTGGACATGCACTGGTTTAAGCAGGGGAACCTTCTGTTCCATACGTTATTTCAAACCATGACGTCTTAGTGGATTACCAACAGTAACCTTAGAAACGATGGTCCCAGCTCTTTTCAGGTCATTGACCAGCTCCTGCCATGTGGGTCTGAGCGGAGTCCTCACCTTTCGTAGAATCATTGAGACCCCACGAGTAGAGATCTTGCATGGAGTCCCAGTCTGAGGGAGATTGACAGTCATGTTTAGCTCCAGGAGCGGATCTTCACCAAGCTGCTTGGCAGTTGCCCCTTAGGCCTTTTAAGCCTTGTGGAAGTCTGGTGTCTTTGGACAGCTCTTTGGTCTTGGCCCTGTTATTAGTTGGAGTCTTGTATGGGGTGGACAGGTGTCTTTATGCAGCTAACCACCTCAAACAGGTGCTTCTAATTTAGGATAATGAGTGGACTATTTAAGGCGGACTAACAGGTCTATGAGGGTCAGAATTGTAGATGATAGACAGATGTTCAAATATGTATTTGCAGCAGTTGCATATAAATACATAATTTTAAAAAAATCATGCAATGTGATTTTCAGATTTGTTTTAGATGGTGTCTCTCACAGTGGACATGCACCTGGGATGAAAATGTCAGACATCCATGATTTCTAAGTGGAAGAAGTAGCAAAATCACAGGGGGTTCACATACTTCTCTGCCTCACTGTATCTCAAAGGACAAAAAGCAAGGGGATGAAAATTTACAGGATTAATTTAAATGAGAAAAAGGAAAAACAAAAAAAAAAAACACTAGAAAACAACCTTTAAAGACTAGAATCCATCTGTATTTACAGTTATTATACCAAATCTTATTCAGAATGACAACAGTATAGAACATCAATAGCTCATTAAATGAAAAATAGTGATTAAAAAAACAGCAATAAAAGGTCCGTTTTTTTCTCTAAGATATTCAGACACACGCTGTGAGAACTGGTACCATCAAGGATTTGCACAATAATGAGTGTGCCACAATTACCAGGGCTTTTATGGAAGGATGAATTAATATTCATTAAGAATAGAAAACTGGAACAACTGGCCCGTGTTTTTACGTGACTCCTTTACCGGGCATGGATTAATGAATGTTGTTAGTAAACAAAAACACACATGCTTATCCTCGTATACCTGTACAGAAATGACAAACCTGATATGAGCAAAAAGAGGTGATTTTTTTTCTCTCTCATTAAAACATCAAAAAGATTCCTTGCAGAATCTTTCTTTTCTTTTTTCTGTGCACATAATGGTCTTCTGGTTGGTTGACTGCATTACCGTTCGGTTTCACACCTCGCCTCCGGTAACCTGAAGGAAAAGCCATAAAAGCTGAGTGTGCATCTATACTCTGGTTTGCAAACGTTCACTGCTTACCTAATTAAGAGCCAAGGCAGCATCGAGACGTGGAAATGGCTGCATCCATGTGTTGCATCAGGTCCTAAACAGTAAAGCAGCATGCGGTTTCACCGACAACACCTGAAGCTTTAGGCAGGAAGTTACGTTCACACCAGGCATGTGATGCGCTCTTACAGCAAAGGGTCCACAGTGGATGAGCAGGGAGAGGCATCTTCCTAGTTTTTCTCCTCCTGTTTACTTGCACATGTCCGCCACCTGCAGTTGGAAGAGGCTTGGTGCAAAATGTCAAAGCGGTGCAAATTTCGTGAATCTTGCTCCAAGCTTTTTTTTTTTTTTTACAGCTCTGTTAAGATATATGAAAGACTTGGTGTCATATAAATCTGGCCGGGCTAAAACCGCAATTACCAATTTTCCCCGCCGTGATCAATTGTCAAACGGAAGTTGGCACTTCCATGAACAAAAAGGACGCTACTCATTCGTCACTACGAAATCCAAATCCCTCAATGGTCAAAGTTCCAGCTGCTTCAGTGTTCAGTGGCCCCGCATTTTGTATGCTGAGCCCAAAAATAATCAAAACTTGCATAGCGGCACGTAAACGGGAGCGTTTGGAACATGCAAGCCAGAAGCACGCATTCATGTGTGACTGTTCATTGAAAGTAGTCTCTTGAACGTGCGTTTGCTGGCCGATATGTATGTAGCTTGATCAGTGTCGTACAATAAGTGGAATAAAAAGAAATGAAATGTTCCTGGTGTAAAAAGAAGTGGACCCAATCTGGGGCTCAAGAATGAAAAATCTGGTATACTTACAATGTCCTTTGGAATTCACGAGGGATCACAAAGAATAACAAACTGTCAGAGGGGGGAAAAAATGAAAGACAGAACACAAGAGAGCAGCGCCTGGTGTGGGGACTGTTGCTGTGGGCTTTTGAATATGTGTGTGTGTTGGGGAAGATTAAAGATTTGATATGAGGAAATGATGCCAAGTTCTACCTCTTTTCAGAATTTGCTCTCAGGGGCCCTACTGTGCTTAAAATAGAGCATGTCTAATAGAGAAAAGGGCCAGCAGAGATGGGAGAAGAGCAAAAGCGTCTTCAAGAGTCCTCTTTGGGAAACGAATGTAATTTGGGATTGGCTGGATAGTTACTCTTTTTTCTTTTTTTTCCATCCTCTTCCCCCTCAGCCACTCATAAAGCGTGACATGCAATAGTGGGACGCCGGGGTCTCTGAGCTGCTTTAAGCCTGACGCCAATGCCCACACCGCCACCAAGGACTCATTTCACACACAGCACTACAAAATCAGCGTGAAGAAATAAAAGAGGGACTCAGGAAAAGATCAGAGGGGATATGAAAGTGATAGATGAGGATGTGGGGGGGGGGGGGTGAATAAAGGCTATGACTTCATTAGTATTATGTCAAGACCTGACAGAATGTAGATGTGTTTGACTGGAGTCCTGTGGTGATTGATTTTTTTTTTTTTTAAGTGTTCGCAGGATTTATTATTTACAGGTCAATTCCTTTAGTATCCAAACTCTGTTTCTAATTGGTCTGCAGAAAACATACAGAAAAACTCAAGAAATGTGACTTTTTTCTAGGGCACTTCCCTTGACATGGCTGGTTATTTCCTACGATTTCAACACAAAGTGGAGCTACTGATCTTAACAAGGCAGCGAATTAAACAAAGCAGACGTTTGCTACACGCTGCAGTTAACTCAGTTCAAAATGCTAATGTTAAAAATAAATCTGAGGGATTTTGCAGCCAAAGTTATGATTAAACTTTTACATGGTTTCACGGTTTTTATCAACAAGTGCCCTTTTGTTTTTCCCAGTCAAACAAAAGTGTGTGTACACACAATGAATAACAATAGTTAATCCCTTAACGCCAGAGCTTTAGATCCAGTGTTGACGCTTTTTAAATACTGTAACTTGTCGACTGTTTACGCAATTTTTGAAATTCCTGTATCCTGAATATGCAACACCTCACGGTAGTAAAGTGCTTACACAGTCAATGTAAACCAACTGATTCTAAAAAACTTGTGTTTACTTTACGTTAGTAACTTGTTACATATCGGCCCAAAGCTGCCTTTCTCGCTGTCAGAGTCTGTTGAAATTAGGGATGCCACAGTTCCCGGTTTAAAACCAAACAATATGTCACACCATTGAACCGAATTGTATATGTTTGCATATGTTTACATTTAAAGTGTCAAGGATATGTGTTGTGTTAAATTTAATATATGTAATATTGTTTCACCAGGCATCATATAAGACAGCTTCAAATCAAAGAAAAATATTTTTTGTTGTTTTTGTTTGGCTAAACACAAATCCTTTATCGAACCAGAAAAAAAAGCATTGAGGTTTGAACCAAACTGTAGGGAAATTGTTGTATCCCTGGTTAGAATCCTAAAAATTGCGTAAATGATCAAAGACTTGCTAGGCGGTGTTTAAATTTAATGTTTCCAGCAACAGCTCTGGTATAAATCTATCCATCTATCCATCCATCTATCCATCTATCGATCCATCTATCCATCTATCTATCTATCTATCTATCTATCCATCCATCCATCATCCATCCATCCATCCATCTATACACACATCTATATAGATATATATAGATCTATAGATCTATATATATAGACCTATGTCTATATAGATGTAGATAGATGGATTTTTCATCTCATTGTATATGCGTATGATGCCAATTGTGCATGTGTACAGTGATAATAAAGGCATTCTATTCTATTCTTAAAACTAGAATCTCAACAGTATGGAAATTATGCAGTCAGACCTTTTTAAGTTAAATGAAAGAAACCAACAATGACTGACTGACAAAACAGTTTAATAATTTCAACGTTTTTGCATGTGACACTCATCTGCAATTTTCCATTTTTCTTTGTTTTTGTCTCTTTCAGGTGGAGAAGGCTCAGCTGAGACTGGCCAGAAGGAGACGTCCACCTGTGACATTTGCCAGTTTGGGGCAGAGTGCGATGTGGATGCAGAGGATGTTTGGTCAGTATCACACCCTGACATTTTGCGCGGCGCAACACCACCCTTGTTCCTTTGAGCGCGCACTGTCCAAATGCTCCCTTTCTTGTTTTGAGTCAGCGCAAGTCTGAACACAAAGAACGTTACACAGAGCTCCTCTTCATCCACTCCCACTACCAAACCCCCGCTGAGGGGTTTAGTGCATGGCTGACCATTTCATTTAACCTCAATTACCAGAGAAGGGCTGGGGAGAAAGGAGATTTTCGCTTATTCTGGAAATCCAATTACCATCTTTATAGGACTTGACAATGTCAGACCAAAAACGACTTTGACTCACACAAGAAAAAGTAGCACAGTCGTGAAACAACGTTTGTCATAGAGCTAACCATTTATTCCAGATGGATGTATTTTTGGCTCCTTATGTTGTACTGAGGAAGCAGCACCGCCTAAGGGTTACATAAAAACATCTGTGTAAGGAACCCAATTAAATATAGGCTCAACTGGTGAATTGTCACTGCACCAAAACCAGCGCTTTGTGCAGCCTGAATAAGATCTAAATGAAGCAGTGCTGCTGATTTTTCCTGCAAAACATAATCAGCAAAAGGAAGCTCGCTCGTAAGGAATCCCACATGTATACCGCTAGAAATTAGAAGCGCCCTGAGACTACGACTCCATCAGACTGCGTGATGTAATGGAAAGATAATGTACCCTGGTGGGCAATAACTGTAATGCCAAGGAATGGCTTCATGATGCATTTTGAGCCTTGCCGAAAATATTAAACAGCTGGTGTCCACTCTTTTCAACGCCACCCACCTTCGCAAATGCACCCTAATATGCTACTAAAACGTAGAAATTGATTCATTGGCAATTTCTTAATGCCCAATGGGAACATTCCTGCACACGCTGCAGCTCAAAAGTAGTCGATGGTTTATAGGTATCAAACACCAAGTGTCGAGCCTTTAGGATTGTCCAACACGGAGCAAAGACAGGGGAGTCAGGTAACAGATGGAGGGATGCAGTCTGGATAAATAGTGAACCTGGTTAAAAAAAAAAAGACATAAATATTAAAGCAGACAAATAAATATTTCAGTGTCTCCTCTTGTAAAATGGAAACGACAAGTTCTCTTTAATCTTTAAAATTTCCCCCCAAGGTGTTTTGATAAGAATGCTTCTGCTGAATAATCAGGCAGGTAATTGCAAGCCAACAGTGGGTAATTTTCATCAAATAGCAGCCAACAACTGGCGCAGCATAAGTTCATTTTGATTAAAATGGGAGGTCATTCCAATCAAGCTGCAGCTGGTTTTAATCTAACAGTCGGTTAATCACAGAGTGATCAGGGGGAGGTGATTGTAATCAACAGCCAGGTGATTGTAAAGTGATGTGTTTATAATGCGTCACACAAAATTTCCATACAAGTCTCGACTATTGTATATCCATGTTTGTAATTCTTCTCTTTAGGTTTCTTAGATGAAGAGGGTGTGTTTTCCTGTCTTTGCTTCTCTTTAAATATTATGTGTCCGATCATCTTTTGATGTATGTCCCCAGTGGTCCCTTATTTATGATTTTATCGTTCTTAGCCAAAAAAGAAACTACGACATAGTTTCGGTCGGGTGGCAGTAGTACATCTAGAAATTAGCCTCTGAGTTGTGGGCGGGACCTTTGGCCCACCCCTACTTCCGTTTATCCATCTAATTACGCGCTCTCCCGCTAGCTTACAGCCCCTCACACCCCCAAACTAACATTACCAATATAAACAAAAAAAAAGGGAGCCATATTGCAGCCGACAGTTCTGAGCTCGGACCAGAAAAACAGAGACGTACATGATCTACTTGTCTACTTAGAATGGAGCGGAGGAGGGAGCTTGCAACCCGCCGATTGTAGCTTCTAACAATTATGCCCTTTTTAAACTGCATTACTTTGTCCGCAGACTCTTCCTGGGAGGGGGCTGTTCTTCCCTTTGTGATGTCACAATGTGGGAACCCTCCCGTTTCTGTGGATTGGGAGCAGCTGTTGCTCAGAGAGCAGGTTTTTAGGTTAAGGAATGCCCAGAAATGTGTGAATGGATCAAAATACCGCTTTGGGGTTTCTTTTTAGTAAAGATATGAGCATTATATTACACTTAAAAGCTCAAAAAGTTGATTTGGTAGGATATAAGCCCTTTAATACATCCATCATGAGAAAAAGGCCACAAGAACATGTTAAAAACACCTACCGGTAAATTTTAACACCAGTTTTAAACAGAGTGGGCCTTTAAAAGTCTAGGTTAAAGCTAAATTACTTTTAGCAAATTAAACAAAAATACCTTTTCAGGGATAAGCTTTTTATTATCCCAAAATAGCTATTTTCTACATGTGACTTGAAGTACGATATCAAGTATATTAATGAATTGTGCTATACAAATAAACTTGCCTTGCCATGCCTTGCCTAATGGTATCCATTGGTTACGTTCTAGAAATTACTTTGGTGTAATTTGCATAGTACTCAGCTTCATTTTTTCAAATGTTTATAGATGTTCGTATAGATGTTTGTTATAGCTGTTGTAAAACTCTTTATGTACATTTCTCAGGTATACATGACAATTTTTTTATAATTTTCTCTCTTGTTTAAACTCTCAAAGTTAAAAACCTTCATAGAGAAGTGTTATACCTATAGTATTATAGAATGAAAACAAAAAAGGATCAAAAACTGTGGCAGATTCCTTTGACTGTGCAGAACTTTTCGTCAGCAATGTGAGGTTTGTTGGTAGGATAACTTGCAAACATACAGTCCAGATCTTCAGGGTAGCAATCAAAAAAATACCTGGCAAACTGAAGACAACTGTACAGGAGAAACAGCCAATCAGGATGCAGAAGACATGCAATACTGCACAGACAAAAAAAATCTGCAAACAGGGCAAAGTCAAAAGTCTGACTCAATTGAGTGACAACAAAAATCTGACTTGGGTTGTACTTTGGGTCTTGTGAACATTTTCACAGTTGCTGTGAACTCCAGCTACAGTATAATTTTTCCCGCCAAATTTTTCTCCTGTTGATTCGATCGCCAACAAAAACGCTAAGATAGCAGAGAGGATGCTTCTTTTATAGCCGCCTCCTCCTCTTAGCCTCAGCAGACTTAAAACCACTGGCTTTGGAGGCAGGATTTGTGTCATTACACAAAGGAGCCCAACAGGGATTGGGAAGGTGCGCCCCATTAGCTCCAAGAACAGAAGCAGCACCCTGTAAGGAGCGCACTCATTTACCTGCACCTGTTAGCCTTTTGTGCCCCGTTGGCTATTTTTCTGAGAAAAGGTCTGTTAAAGCAAGTCTAATCTGTTCATATAAGTGAAGATATAGAATTGGGGTTTAAAAAGAATCACATTTCCAAAAACAGCGTTTGCTAAATAAGACATCTTGAATTGATGAACATCATTTATGAACATAAACATTTTCATGTTTTGCAGTCAAGTTATGACGGTCTCCAAAGAATCAAATTCAGTGGGCAAAAAAAATACCTTATAAGTAATATTTTAAAAGTGGCATAATTATTGGTGTCAGATCATCTGGTTTAAGAAATTTGACTAAACTTGCAATCTGCTAGGATTTCTATGGACAACCGTCAAGGTTTTATAGAAAACAGAGAAAGAGAACACATCCAGAAATGAGCAGTTCTCTTGGAGAAAATGTCATAGTGACGCTGAAGGTCAAACGAGGATGGCAGAACTGGTTCAAGATGACAGAGAGGCAACATTAAATCAAAGACCCACTTGAACATGACTGCGCCACTGTGCTCTAATAGTCTCCACAGTCACGGGATCTCAATCTAACACACGCAGAAGCATGTTTGGGGTGTGACTGATATGCTGTCGAAAATATCCGCTGCAGCTCCCAATGGGAAACTGGATCTATGAGGAGCTGGCATAGCACCTGCTGTGACAAATGAATGCACCTCTGGAAAAAAAAGGGGGGTCAGTTTTGTTTCTAGGAAGGTGCAAGGCGGATGGCGGATGCAAGTATAGCCTTCTGTTAGCTGGATACAAAACGGACTTTGATACCATTTTGGAAACAAATTTGAACTTTACTACCTTTTGCATAAAAGCCCTACAGCCTCTACCTCCTATTCATAAGCTGGATCAAGGGTCTTCAGCCAATCAGAAGCTGCAAGGATGGGGGAGAACCAGAGAAAGCATCATTGGCCCTGAAATGACTCATCCTTGTAAGGGTGTGGGACTCCTGCATACAGAGCACAGCAAGCTTACAGCAAGCGGGGGTGCAAATACGGAGACCAAACCATCACTGATGTGACACCAGCCTGCAGCCCTCTTCCTCAGTCCAATTGAGTTTATTTCTAGAGTCCCCAGTCACAGCAAAAGTCTCACAGGACTGAACGAGAGAAATAGATACTATCCAGTCCAACAGTAAGTCAATGTACATCAGTTGCTCAAATTATTTTTACATGATGGCAAAGGAGGCTCAAAGACTGAATAGAAAGTGCAGTTTGAATCCATCCCTAAAGAGATCGTAAGGCAGCAAAGGAAAGAGAGTGACTGCCTTCTAACAGCGAGAAACCTCAGCAGAGCAACAAACAGGAAGGACCACCAACTACGATGAAGCAGCCTGCTCGGCTGATAGTTGATACTGTCTGCTACTGACGAATGACTTTTGATTTATTTGAAAGTTTTAGATTAATTTAGCCCTGCACCGAGAATTTCAAAGAACCAATCAGCCCAAAATTGTGTTTTTGGTGTCTTTAACATGTTCTTGTGGCCTTTTTCTGATGATGTAGGACATATAGGGTAAAATTGCATGTTAAGAATCAAGAGGCGATAAGGCTATATATGGTTAAAAGGTTTGTTTTATTATGTGTAGTTTTACACACCACCTACAGATGGCGATGTAGCCAAGGCTACAAAAGAGAAAAGAAGAAGTCAGTAAAATACAATCCAGTATCAATTAATGTAGAGGAGGATCTTAAACAAGAAATAATTCAAATTCCCTTTGATAACACAGCCAACAGGGTTTTAACGATACGTTCGTTGAATTTGAATAAATTCACCCATATAACAAAACCACTTGTTGTCTGTCGTGCTTTGTGGCAATTATATTATTATTATTATAGCCGAGGTTTAAACTTTAAAACAATATGAAGGTTTTCTTTCATGCCCTCAAACACGTTTCGTAAAGTTTTAGGATTCATTTGAGGCTGAAAAACTATGAAAAATACGGGTCAGTGCATTTATCTAGATGGCTCCACACTCAGTGGAGTCAAAGAACATCTCTGAAAGGCTTTACTTTAATAATGCAAACAAATGTCCTGACATTTGTGGCACCAGAAGGCAACAAATGATTCTGTGCAGCCTAGCTGAAAGATAATTCCACCTGTATCCTCTTTGCATTTGTTCCTAGTCGTTTTTAGACAGATTTCATTGTTGTTGTTTTTTAGCAATCAGAGAATATTAAAGAGTGTGTGTTTACCTGGTTTAATAAGAGGTTATGCCTGATTCAGTAAACATAGTCATTTAATCTTGTTTGTATCAAAATGTCCTATTGATTATATTTATTTTTGAATAAAATTCCTTTCAAGGTTTATTTTCCTCTTTATGATTCATATAAGATCAGATATGTTTTGGTACGTATGAATCGGTTTGAGCAGCGGAAAACCTCGTTATCCACACCTCACCCGGCTGAGGCTCCCTACTCTGGAGGCAAGAAAAAGAAAATACCAGTTTGCTTCCAAAGGGATCAATGGAGTGTCACAAAAACCAATTTAGATCCATTTGTGGTGTAAAACTGTAATTACCCACAAAAATCCATGCTTTCAAACCCATCAATAGCACCCATCGTTGTTAATACAATTACAGGAGGAGAAGCATATAGGAAGGCAGCCTCAGTGATGGCGCTGCGGGGGACACTTGCTGTGTGAGCATTAGATCCCCCGAGAAAAGAATGAGGGGGGTTTTCAAAGCCAGCACTTGTGTCCACATTGAGGCCAGTTTTGTGAAGAGAATAAAGAGAACTTGAGTGAAAAGGCAGACAAAGAACAAGGCAAAGGCCAAGATCCAAGGTTGAAAAGTGCCTGTGCAGTCGTCTTTGAGCTGGATTCTTGTACACGATGAATGAATCTTCTGAAAGCCTTTTACACGCTCACTAGGTCAACTCATGAGATAATGATCCATGTTGACCTCATACACCTTCCTCCTTTGCAAAAGAAAAAATATAAAAAATTAAGTTCTACTTCATTCTTTCTTCAATGCCTTTCCTTTTTGTAGTTGCTATGTAACGATTCACCTTTTTTTTCCCCCTTTACTTGTGAATTACAGTGATACCTGTGCATCTTGTACAGCAGGAACTGCAAAATGCTAAACATACAACAAAAGAAACCCAAAATGTAATCGCCCAAGAAAACAACAGAGAAATTAATTTAAAATTAATGATATCTAGAAAAAGAAAATAAAGCTTAAACTAAAGAAAGGAGAATTCGAAAGCATCGATCTCAAAACTAATGGGCTAAAATAGACAGAAAATGAGCCTTCATAGATGCTGTAGATGCTCATAAAACTAAATTGTGATAAAGTGTTTATAATGGGAGTTGCGCCCTATAAATAACCCGCAATAGGCCAAATATGCGATGTGCACTTTTTCTCAGACAGACATGAACATTTGAACTTTTGTCTCTTATTCAAAATCTCAAAGTTCAAACCTTCGGAGAAGAATAATGAAAAAAAAAGATCAGCTCATGGTAGAAGATTTATTCAAATTTGTCAAGCTGAACACATTGGACAGCTGTAGACAGTGGTCTATAGCTGTAGACCACTGTCTACAGCTGTAGACCACTGTCTACAGCTATAGACAGTGGTCTACAGCTATAGACAGTGGTCTACAGCTGTAGACAGTGGTCTACAGCTGTAGACCACTGTCTACAGCTGTAGACAGTGGTCTACAGCTATCCAGGACGTGGAACACAGTACGCTGTGAAAAAGAAATCAAACAAAATTGCACTGAAAAAAATGTGCAAAACAGTGAGACAGTGAAAGATGAAGTCCGATATAGAGCGCCACCGCTGTATTATTATTTTTTTGGGGTGTGGAAGAATGTGACTGACCTCCACCCAGAAGAACACCTTTGAGATACAATTCAGTAAAGACCTTCACATCCCATGGCAGTTTCTGACCTGACAAAAGTTCTGGTGAAATGGTGACACATTCTTGTACCCCAGTGGAGGTAAAGCTGGTATAGCTGCAAAAGCTGACTTTACATCATGTTAAAACCTATAGTTTAGTTTATAATAATCAATTCTGTCATCGGACAAATGTACCTTAAAGATGTTTTTACCTTGACATATTTCAGACTGCTCTCTTCCTCAGAAGGTTTTGTACCTGCTGTCAAAAAGTATCCAAAATAGTAACATCTTCAACTTGGATTTATTTGTTAAAAGAAAATAAGACATATTGAAATAATTGGATTATGTTATCCTAGTTTATAAATGTGATAAGTTTCGTTAATGCAGTCTACACTATTTTTAGGGCTGTAAGTCATTCTGAGGATAAATCGCAGCAGCCATGAATAAAGAATGAAAGGAAGCAAAGTTGTATAAGTTGCACCCCCGGCCAAACCATGCAAAAAAACGTATAACTCCAAAAAATACGGTATATTTTTATTGGAACATTGGATTCTGGGTAACTTCTGGGTTTTCCTGGAGGCCATCTTGCCAATGCAGCCCAGTTTGTTCAGCTTTCACCCTACTTTGACCTCCTGATTTATTGTATGGCAGCCATATTTTTCATGAAACCTCTAAAACAGTCAGAAAAGAGTCTGCAGATGTTTGAGAAACAGTTTCAATAACTGTCTTTCTCACAGAAGGTCTAGTATGAGAAGAAACTGATACCTCCACAGCGCGGTCGTATGCGGCGCCCGATGCTGCCAGAGTTTCAGTGGAGAAATTGGTTGCAGCGTGCAGCAGTTGCCTTCGTTTACGGCCAACACAGTCAGAGCCCAGCAGTGTTTCCCATGCGTTCATTTAATTCCGGCTGCACACAGCAGAGTAAAACTTTGTACAGCCCAAATTGATTTTCTATATTTGGAGGAACTCGGGCCGCTCCTGCACTCCCTCCCTGATACGTTCCACAGCAGACGCAAACGTACCGTGACTTATCATCCCCCCCCCCACTGCACACAAACCCTCGTCTGAACTCTCTGAGCCGGTACACTTCAGCTACGTCCCGCTGTCCACGCCTTTTTTCTGTTGTTGTTGATGAATGTACTCTAATGCAAAGGATCACAGTACTGTGCAATTTCACTGGGACTACACGGTTCTATGAAAATGTTCATGAAAACCTATCAAGTCATGTTTATTGGTAATTAGGTTTCACTTTAGGATATTTTTTGGCTTGCTTGTTTGGTTGTTGGTCCTTGTAAGGGACTGGACCTTACTTTATGGCAGATTACTAGGAAGATAAGCTTGGGGGCCACAATGACCAGACAAATCACTCTGCCCCACTACATTTACCAGAGTTTTACATTGATCGATATTATCACACTGGTCCCATTTTGCCTGAAATGAGTTTCCTCCAAAGGGTAACTGGGCTTTTTGAGATACAGCGCAGACAGTTCAGTTATCTGGGTAAACAACTTGTGTAGCTGCATCCTCCTGGCAGTGGAAAGAAACCCAGCTAAAGTAGTTTGGGCACCAGGTCAGGATGTCTTATGCACTACATTCTGGACAACACCTGATCGTTATGCCCTCCAGACTGTTTCAGAGGAGCAGTTTCAGACACTCGCCGCTAGCACACGTCCTCGGAGCAAACTTAGGACTTGCAGAAGAGATTACATCGCTCGACTTGGCGTCCCTTTACAGGAAATGGAGAAGGTGGCTGGCGAGACAGGTTGGTGGACGGATGGAGGGACAGAGGG
Source organism: Oryzias curvinotus (assembly GCA_023969325.1). NCBI lineage: Eukaryota > Metazoa > Chordata > Actinopteri > Beloniformes > Adrianichthyidae > Oryzias > Oryzias curvinotus. The sequence continues at coordinate 4,149,113 of CM043726.1, read as the reverse complement.
GTGGATAGATGGATGGCTTCCCATTGTAATTCTCAATAAAACCCCTATGATTTGTGAATATTTCCCAAAAAGGTTTGACCTTGGCATGCCCAAAGTAAACAGAAACCTGTTATTCAAAAAAATGAAAGAATTTCCTAAAACAGTTTTCATGTAAAAGTCACCCCCCCCCTTTTTTTTTAGAAATAAGTTTTGCTTAAAAAAATTATGCGTCTGATGGGCTAATGTGTTCTTACAGGGTAAATTTAAGGGATTGTGGAATATACACTTTTTTTTCTTCCCAAACTGTAGGCTGCCAGTTACCTTAGGTCTGTGTTAGCCTACTTGTTTTTGTTTTGGTATTTTTATATTATTAACTTGTTTTTGACTGACATTTTTTTTTACACATGAGTGCTGTGGCAGGCCTGCTACTTATTTTTTGTGTTGTTTTCTGGGATACGGTCTGCGGGAGCATCATTTACATGATGTCGCTTGACAACAACAAAATCCTGCCGGAGAAGCGACCAGAGAATACAGGACAGGCTGAGGAGTCTGGACTCATAAGGAGTTGTTGCATCTGCCCTCTTTTACGCTGTAGGGCAGTTAGGATGCACCAACCTAACCAGGAATAGGATCAAAACCTGATGCGGAGATCCGGCTCCGTTCTGGGATGTTTCCTAGAGTCTGTGACTGTGGAGGGTCATAGCAGGATGTTATGGAAACTGGAATCCATCCTGGAATATCCTCGTCATCATTTTCTGCATCACAGGTACACTGAGGAACTCCCACAGTCAGAGACTTGAACATCCCTCTGCAGGAAGGAGCACTTTCACTTTCCTGTTAGCTATTAGACTCTACAACGCCTTATAGACACTGGACAATAATTATTGTTGGTATTCATTTTGCAAGTATATTTTTAGTGGTATTTATGATCTATCAGCTGCTTTTATTAGAGCTATGGTAAGAAGGCAATTTCCCCTTTGTGGGATTAATAAAGTTTTATTCTAATCTATTCTATTGCTAAGGTAAATTACATTTTTAATTGTGACAATTAAAAATAAAGGGTTAAAGAGCTCCAGTAGTCGAAAGAATGAGTACCCAACTTCTTCTTGATCTTTAGTCTCTCCGGATGAGATCCAGAAAGTTTACAGCTCCCTGAACAAAGTCTGTTTCCTTTCTGTGTGCCAATTGTCCTGTTATGGCAGTTCCTTATTCTAGCTTTAGAAGTCGATCTGGTTTGGACCGCACACACGTAAACGTTTGAGAAACCTGCGCATGGTGGTTGCCTTTTCCCACTCTGCTCCATGCAGTCATCAATCAATAATCTTTGGACTGCCAAGTGGCGCGCCACAAAACAATGAAAGGTTCTCGTCCTGTGTGGGTGTTTGCTGGTATTTCTTAACTGTTTCGCCCATACTTTTTCCTGCTTGAACAGATTCTGTGCTGTTGCCTTTGTCGCTGTGCTTCTCTCTCCACTCGTTTGTCTGTTGTCTTCCCTCACTCTGTTTTTCAAAGGATTACAGTGAAATTCAAGGCTAAGGATTATGAAAATCAATGCTGTGTTTGGTTACAACGAGGTTTGCTGCTGGGGATTTGTACACAACATGAGGCGGTTAGTGGATATGTTGGCCTCAGCTGATTGTGTGCGTGTCTTCAGATATGTGTGCTAGTGCTGAACCGTGTGTGTGTGTGTGTTTGCGTGTGTGTGAAGCGGACTCTTCAGCTGGGAGCCTGCAGACTGTCTGCAGGTGGGGAGGCTTTGATTGTTGGGAAGTCGTAGAAAAACCAATCAATACGACACATCCTGCGAAGAAAGTGCTCTCATGTGCGCACGAGACTGTGCGCACACACACTCCGAGGATGCTGTTACGCACGTTCGCACACAAACCAATAACATCCACTTAACACTTCTCCACCCCGCCGTACGTCTCGGCTGAACGTGTGAAGGAATGCACCGCCGCACGAGTGGAAAAGCATCTAAAACGGGGATTATGGAGAGGCAGCTTCTGTCATTAGCATGTGCCAGTGCTCATGCTGGATGTGTAGACCCTCTGCAGTCAGGTGGTAGAGTGCCTATTGTGGGGAAAGTGAGAGGCCTCATTAAAGATGCATGGAGCTCTAGCATCAGCCACCAACCAAACAGCGGCCTCTAGGGATGAAAAGCTTCTCTGTGTTGGTTGGAGGGGGGATAGCGTGCATGAATTCATGCCATGCTAAGCCCAATATCCTCTTTTCTATGTGTGGATGTGAAGAAATCTCTTAGCTCAGAAGCTAAGATTTTGCTTTCACTCTAGTCTGCTAAGTTTCCTTTCATGCTAAAACAGTTTTTATTTTTATTTAGATCCTCTTTTCTGATAACGTGGACATTTTAATTATACCACTAATCCTGTCTTAAGGGGGGGCTTTTGCAATATCAAAGTCTTGTGTTGCGTAATCTTTAAAGGTTCGCCCACATTGCAAAAATAGTATTGTTCTGGTGTAATTTAGATATTCAGATTGTAACCCTTTGCTGCATGTGAACTCTTGAGTATAGAGCAAAGGAAACAGAGTTTTAGATGTTTTAGGCTAAAAAAGAGTTTTGCTAAAAAGGAAGGAGATTTTTAAGATGAGCAAGAGGGTAATCATCAACTACACTAAATTGTATGTGTGTTGTTTTAAAAAGCTTTTTGCATCATTTAGTTTGAAACACAGTAAGTAACCTGTAGTTTTAAATTCAAACGTTTACCCAAACAGTGAAATAAAAAAATAAAAAAGATCTTCAAGTGTCAGTTTTTTTTCAAATACAAGCAAACTTTGATTTAAAAGTTGATGTTCACCTGTTTACTACTTTGTGCATTAAATTACCTTTTAACGCCAAAGGTGTTGCTTGCAACACCCAAATAACACATGCTCTTTGACCTACTGTAAATCTTTGACCATTTTAGCAAACAAAGTGAAACAGCGCTACATTAGTTATGTCGCTAAGCACTTCACTACTGTAAAGAGTTGCATAGGCAACAAGGTGGCGTTGTTTCAGAAGCCGTTGGAGTTATGTTGATAGTGAAAACGAGTGAAGAGTCACGGTGGTCAAAAGAAAGTCAGGACTGTATCTAAAGCTGCAGAATGAAAGGGTTAAAGTGGAAACCGAAGGCCATGTCATACAGTCACATTTTGTGCGTATTGCACAGATTAGTATTGCTCATACGTGAATATACTATTAGACTATTATCAACTATTAGAAATCAAAACACATGCAATTCATTGAATACAGTTTAAGAAATGGCTCATTGATAATCAGAGCTGTCAACACGAAGTAAACCTCTCACCGATCCCTGCTACCATCTTGTCTTGTATGTGTGTATTTGTACATACAGTTGTCTGATTTTGGATTGTTTTATCGCCAATTTACTTTTAGGCTAACTGCTAATTTTACTGAATATATGATTTAATATATGTACATAATGTTATGTAAATATGTAATTTTGTTTTGATCTTTTAGGGTGATTTTAACATGTACCTTGGGACTGCAGCCCTTTGGCTAACTCGGGGATATTGACAAGAATGTTTATTAATATGTGCCGTCCCTGTATCGAATAAATAAAGAAATCTAAAAAATCTAAAATCTGTGTGGAAAAAGTAAGAAAAGTTGTGGTCTTTCTATTAAATTTTCACAGATGTATCACGGAAAAGGTATGAATAAGCCACACAAAGAGCAGGCAAATCAATGGAGATCATGAATCAAATTGCACTGTTTATATAAAAGTCTCTGAGCGTAATTTGAGCGTGATATGTGCGCCATATACGCAATATTACAGTTATACACCGGTGATGAAAAGTCCGTTAGACATACGTGGAGCGGTCATGGAAAGCCATAAATTTGCATAAGCATCTCGCAAAAATCATGCACAGTTCAGTAAGATTTACGTAATAATTACCAAAATTTTGTAAAAGCTCAAAACTGAATTCACATAAAGATCCCTTGATGGAGATCTGTAACATAGAACACATTACCAACGTTAATAGATGGACATCCGCGCAAGGACACTTTTTCCCTCAATAGAATCAGATGGTTTACGTTAATTTTGATTAGGACTTACGGTGGTCAAAAGAATGTCTAAAAGGGTTAAAATTGTCACATGTAGAGCACTCTCACCATCTGTCTTTATTAATCAAACATACCAGCAGTAAACGTCAGATGAAGGGAATGGCGTTTTGCCTTGACGATGGTTTTACTAGACAATAAGAAGAATTCATTAGAGGTAAAGTTTGTTTCGTAGCGAATGAAGGAATAAAGGTCAGAAGCCATTAGGTTTAGGCAGACACATTGGAATGTCTCAAATCTCAGATCCATGTACCTTAAGGAAATTCTTCTTCAGCAATAACCTAAACACAACCGACAGAAATAAGCAAGCAGCATCAATTTATTTGCAAAATGTTTGTGGCGACAGCTGCATTGCCTGAAACAAGCATTTGAACATTTTTATATATTAAAGTCTAACCCTTGGGCTACCTCGTGGGGTCCAGATGACCCCCCCCTTCCATTGAGTGTTCCCCCATACAAGGATAAGGTGAGAGGATTCATCCATGGACCATGACCAAATGATTGGAAAAGGCAGAGCCTGTTAGTGCAGAGGTGGACGAGGATTCTGCATGTTTCCAGCATACTGCTTGGCACAAACCACTGAAGAATCAGCCATACTGGGCAACATATTGACTGGAACACACCGAACAGGTAGCATGAGTAGACAGAGATCTAGAAATCTGCAGACACACGTCCCGGGCCTGTGCCCCCCTAGAGATGACCCCACTTCCAACGTGAACGTTCACGTTGGAAGTGGGGTCATCTGGACCCCACAAGATAGCACAAGGACTGTGTTGTGTTGTTTTGTGTTGATCTGGGGTTTTTTTTACCCATAATCTCTAAGACTTGGTTTAGCCTACAATAACTCATCGAGGTACATTTGTGTCACTTCTTTTAAAAGTGTAAAAAAAAGTAGGGGAAGCCTTCTCTGTAGTGTGAGTGAAGTGTCCTTTTTAATTCCAGCACTCGCATGTCTGGTTGTGTTAGTGTCTGCGGTGCAGGTCATTCACAGCTGTGACAGCTCACCTTCAGCGTCATGTGGGATTTGGAAGCTTTACCACCAGCGAGTCCTCTCTGATGCATAACGAAGCGGTTTTTTTTCCTCCCTTCCACATCACTCCAAGTTTGCTGATCCATCGTTACGGCGGTAGCTTAGCTCTGCCACGCTTTGCCGCGCGCCGTTTCAGTCAACACCGGTGTCAGCATTTCCCAATCATCACAGCTGACTGTGGAGGTGTCTGTTCTTTGTGTGCGCTGAGACACACGTGCAAGCGTTGGCAGGTGTCCATGTGAGCGCGGATGCAAATGCGGCTCCAACGCAGCCGAATGCCGGCGCTCCAGCCGAGACCTCGGCGTCACAGAAAAACATTGTGTAGGGCGATGACAGATTTGTAATTACAGAATCTTGTGTTCTGCGCTCCTCAGCAGCGACTGTCTGGGGAAGGCAGACTGGGTGTAATTTCTGCTGATGAGGCCTGCCCCAAAACTTAAGGGGTCACACCACACATCTTCCAGGACACACACACACACACACACACATATGTGCACTAGGAATTTTGTGGTAGAACCCCAGCGGGCACACACTAACACAGAATGCTGGTCTCGATGAGGCGGTTAATTTAGAAGAGCCAAAAACCATCAAGCGAGCGCTTGATTTTTAGACAAGTGAAGGCATTACGGCTTCCCACAAAAAAAAAAGGAAACAGCTTAATGGGAGGGAGTAAATGATTCATTAGGCAGAGAACACAAAACCTGGCTAATTTAAGTCTTGGAAATGTTAGCGGTTACGTAAGTGGACAAATAGGCTTTTAATTTGACTTTTTTTCTGTAATTTAGACAAACACGTCGGATCTTTGAAATCCGATGAATTGCACTTAAAGAAGGACTCTGTTGCCAAAAGGAAATGCATTTTAAGGTAATTGACTTGTGTGGGTTAAAATGTATGTTTCAGAAATTATTAGCCACAGTGTCTGACATTAACCCTTCAGCACCGAAGCTGCACCTCTAGTGTTGCCATTCTGTTGACCACCGTAACTCTTCAACGTTTTATGCAATTAACGTAATTCCAACGGATTCTGAAGGGGAGAAAAGCAGCTGTAGGCTGATTTCCAACCCCTCACAGAAGTGAAGTGCTTGAATGGCGTACATATACATATATAGCACTTTACTAGATAGTCCCATTCACACACACGTTCGCACAATGATGGTGGCTACGCTGACGAACACCGGCGCCGACCAATAACCACCAGGGGCAATGTGGGGGTCAGTGTTGAGGACGCTTTGACACATGGGCGGGCATGTGCTCTACTTCTGCACCACACCTGAACTACACAATCAACGTAAATCGGCTGATTCCCTCGCGGGGAAAAGTAACAGTGAAGAGCCGATATGCAAAGCTGCTTTTCTCCGAGTCTGAACCAGTTGAGTCAGGTTGATCGCGTAAATGGTTGAAAGGGTACGGTTGGTCAAAGATCGTGTGTTATTCAGGCGTTCTGATGACATCTCCAGGGTTAAGGGGTTAATGCACCTGCAGTGACAAGTTTCTTAGCCAGGACTACGGTGTGTAGCTCCCATAATGCACGATAATATAAAATCAGAGTAAAAATCTTACAAATAAAATCATCTTACAACATGAGCCATAACTTTCTTTTTTGATTGAATCCTACAATAGGTTAAACCTGAATGACCGCAGTATTTGCCCATTTCTTTGCTTTTCTCATTATTGTTATTTGCACTGGAAGGTCACATCATTTGTCTGTAAATCCGTCAGTGCACTCAGTCTCAATCTGAGAAGCTAAATCCCTTTGCTTTTGTGTCAAACTGAATGCGATGAACCCCAATTCCATTGGGATTACTGGCCGTGGCCCAACATCCTATCAGAGGGCAAAAGCTGCTCTTTTCTTTTTTGCTTCCATAAGTTTCAGTCCCTCATAAATTTGGGTGAACATCTTTCACACTCCAGAACACAGACGCTCCTGCTGTCCCTTTGGGCGCAGCCTTTGTGTCAAACATCTCGGACCTCTAATGGACGTTCTTGTTCTGCAGGTGTGTTTGCAACATCGACTGCTCCCACATCAGCTCCAACCCGGTGTGTGCCTCAGACGGTCGTTCCTATGACAACCCCTGCCAGGTGAAGGAGGCCTCCTGTCAGAGGCAGGAGCGCATTGAAGTCAAGTACCTGGGACACTGCCAAGGTCCGACACTCAAAACAGAAATGTATGCATGCTCTGAAACTAAACTAGGCGGCGGCGCCCCTCAAAACGCACTCCAAGCTGGTAATCTGTGTGAGCAGAGGCTGGCGTTGCGTTAATGTGACGACGTGGAGTCAAAGAGGCAGCTAAACGGACTCTATCTCCATCCTCCAGCTGCCACTTTTCATGTTTGAATGAAGTTTTGACTTTGTTTACAGTAGTTTGAAAAGATAATCTTCAAAATCCTTCATTGCATTTATTGCTTTAATGGTTCTACTGAAGAGCTACCTCTAAAATCCATTGTTCAGTTGGTATTTTGGTACTCTTATTGTTTGTCTTACACTCTGCACCTGGTTGGAAAGCCAACAACAAGGCAGACTAGTTCTTTAGAAGTCTTTTTTTGACTTTGTTGGATCCTGCTCCATTGCCGTCCTGCTCAGTTTTTACCAAAGAGCACAGTGCCTCCCGTTGTGTGAGAGTTTTATTCAATGACATTTGACCAACGGCGACTCAGCAGGCCAATAAATTGTACTTTTCAAAAGAGTAAAGTAAAAGCTGGTTCCACTCTCAATGATTTCAGACCGGATCTTAAACCTGAAGTACAAAGGCAGGAAATGTGTTGAGTGTTTTGTGTCTTTAGAATCAATAATGTCAGGATTAGAGGTTTGTGAAAACCCAAAACTGGGAGATCAGAGACCTAAAAACAACTCAAACAAGGCGAGTTTGGAATGGACAAATGAAATTAAAAAAATTACTTTTTCTATTCATACCATGAAATACTTTAAACTTGTATGAGCCAAGAATTTTTTGCATCATTCTTTTTATTGTTGACTGTATATAAAAACTGGAATAAGTGACCCCTCCCCTGTTGTAAGTGCTCAAAAAGAGCTGCAAGAAGCCAAAATCCCATAGACTTCTGTTAAAGGATAAACTGCTATTACTCAGTCATTCTATTTGTAAGAATAATCATTTTTGCCTTTTCTTAATGTGTTCTTGCTAATCTGATTTTTTTTCTTTTTTCTTTAGTTTATTCAAGTGATAAGATAACCAATCAGATGCCTCAATAAAAGCCATTGTTTCACGTTGAACGTTCCAAGTGAGTGTGGACTTCCAACAAGCTCACTCCTGACTGGCAAGAGTGGTTGCCATAGCAACGTTGACTTAGACCAATTGTCGCTTACTGACGACATCTGGCTCCATCTGGCATCCTTATCGCAAAAAGATGACAATGAATTGACTTCATTTCTCTGAATAAAGCCATTTTCTATGGGTGACATCACGGTCACTCAGTCTAGTTCTTATACACAGACAACAGTTTGAACTGAGAAATGTTACAATTTTAGGAGCTAATTGTATTTATATCATATTAGATGACTTATCTCAAAAAAAAAGTGGGGCGGGGGCATGTGTACCAATGTGTCTTGTCTTCTTTTAAAACAATTTGAAGTTGTTTGGGCGTTAAGGTTTCTAAAGTTTTATTTCCTATTTTCTTTCTTTTTCTTCAAGCTGATATCATAAACAATATATTTTTATTTTCTTTTTTCTGCAAGGATGAAAGCATCTAAAAAGAAAAAAAAAAGTAGTTATAATTCACAGAACCTGCTGCCTTTTCTTGGAACCATACAACTGGAAAATACTATCACAGTCTCAAATTGAAGCCATGAATTCACTCACCCCTGAAAAAAAATCTATGGCAATAATATGATAATGATTTGAGGGAGACTTGGTCTGGCCATTCAGAAAAGAGGAAGTCAATGCAGCATCAATAAGGTGAGTGAAAATGCATTATTCACTCTGATCTTCCCAACTGATTCCGTTCCATTCTACCCTCGGTTCAGTATAATACAAGAGGGGAGCGACGGCTTCGCACTTTTGATGAGAATAGTTTGCGTTTATACATATTAAGCAGAGAGGTGCACTCTGCAGGAGACCTTTGTTAGATGATAATTCACATCCCGGCCTCTTCTCCACAACGGCATCAATTTGAACTTGGAACACATAATGGATGGGGGCTGCAGCTTCAGAAGAGGTTACAGTGACCTGAGATCAGCTTTAATGTGTCTTTGGCCTTTCCAGGAGACATCATAACTGGGAACAAAGGCGATGAACACTTTGCACGGACCGACCTCACGGGTGAGTGCTTCTGTAATGGTGGTGGATTAGCGAATAACATGTGCTGTCAGTCATCGCTGAATGCAAGTCACTCTCTCTCACTTCTGTCCTCTGCCTCCCTTTCATTACGTTCACCTTTTCTTTTATCCATTTTTTCAAACAGCACAGTAATACGTGAGTACATGAACTTTTTTGTGTGTGTGTGTCGCCTACGACAATCGTCTGTCATTTCAGTGGGGGAAAACGAGGAGCCGAGGAATGGACTGGCACGTGGTCGCTATATCCAGTGTCCAGAACGGTACCAGAACTTCTGCGTCCATGGAGAGTGTCAGTTACCCAGCATACTGGCCCAACCGTCCTGCAGGTAAGCTGTTAAAGGAATCCATTTAAAGACCCACTCCGATGAAAGCTGTCTTTTTGGTGTTTTTAACATGTTCTTATGGGATTTTTCTGATGATGGAAGACATTTATAAGGAAAGTTAAGCTTAAGCTTGTATTTCTCAGCTAGTATTTCTTTTTTTAAGCTGTCGTGAATCAGGAGCAGACAAAAGCATGCTGTCAGAAACATCTTTTAGCAGAGATGTAGGTGGGCACAAGCTCGCTGCTCCGATCCATTCCGATGCATCCACTTGTAGACCGATAGATCCATGTTCACGTCTTACTTTTCCTCCCCCGTGCGTCTGGCTCAAAACTCAAAATTGATATTGCTTGCTATTTTTGTTGCACTAATATTGGTTTGTTGGGGTTGTAAGTGGCTGTAAGCTAGCAGGAGGGCATGTAACTAGATGGGGGGGCAGGCTTACTCTGCGCCAACAGTTCCACCCACAACTCAAAGGCAAATTCCTTAAGGACTGACAGTTTTTTTAGCAAAAATGGCATAATTATAATTACAAGACCACTGGAAAGGCAATCAAATGAAATCAAAAGAGGATTTTTCCTTCAGAGCAATGAATTCAGTACCACTGATTCTTCATTTATTGTGAAATGACTACATTTTTGAGAGCAAGATAACCGTAATCTTGTAATTATATTTGAGCTATGGGCATTTTCGTATATAATTCTGTCTTCAAACTCAATTTTTACAAATTAGCTCTGGGTGTAAACAAATGCTTCGCCCCCTACAACATAAACACATATTTGCTGAGGCTCTCTCTGTGATCTGCAGACGCTCAAAGAAAGCATGTAATGTAAAATGGCTAATCAGCTGTAAAATTTCCCAATTGCAAGGCAAGTGCCGGCGCCCGTTTCTTTTTTAATCAGGCTTGCTTATCTTCAGTCAAAGCAAGCCTGTGTGCTTCGAGGAGGGCAGGGTTTGAGGGGTAACCCTTCCCAATGCAGCGCTCCAGTGAGAAAGGGCTGTTGACCAGTCAAACGAGTGGCTCTGTCTAATGGGGAGTCACAAGCTATGTTGTGGGGGGTTGTATTTTCCTGTGTGCGAGGCGGACTTGTGTGGGCATCAGCAATCAAAGCTCCCACTGTGCTTTGCATATGTGCAGCAGCACACAGTGAGAGGAAGGGTGGGTGAAGCAGAGTAACCACGCACAGATTAGCCACATGTCGTTCTCGGGGAACCTTAGGACTGCAGGCATTTGTGCCCGCGCCTCTCTGTTGGACTAGCTAGAGGAAGCCGACTTGTTTGGCAGCCGCTTTACAACCTCGCTTAGTGAAACAACGCAACACCATTAGCAGTGTGAAGAAACTAAGGAGGTTGGCCTGACCTCCAAACTCCTTAAATCCAGCTGGAAGAAGCATCTTCATGTGCTAACTCAAACAAAAACACAGAGCTAATGCCACAGTCCTGGTAAGTACCACTGGACATCTGCTATCCATATTCTACTATTCTACCATACGCACAGCTTAGTATTGGTGGCATTGTGTTAGGTATTTGGTGGTTAAAGAGTTGGTGAAACTTCTGCCACTCGACAAAGAGACCATGAACCCCCCCCCTTCCTTTCACAGGGGTTATCAAAAGAGGAAACAGAATAACTGGCATCTTCTGTCCTGAAACATTTAACCAGACTTTGCAACAACTACAAAACAGTAGTTCCCTTTTATGCATAATCTAAAAATGTTTAGCGGGTGTCAACAATGAATCTCATCAATTACTTTACTTATTTGCAGATGACAGATTTCTTTATGTCAGGGATCAAGTTTTCACTGAAGCACCATCACTCATCTGAGCATTAAAACAACAAACCATCACACGCTGGAAGCTTGTTTGCTGTGGCTCTAAGAAGCCAACATTGTTTTTTTTTTTTTTTTTTATTTGCTGGTGTACTAGGTAGAACTGTAGAACACATTTATTTTCCTACTGTGTGGTCCTGGTTTCCGAAACCTGTGGAAAATATTCTGTAGAAGTTATAATCGTAACCGTTTTACACCAGAGCTTTAGGTCCAGAGTTGACATTCTTTCGACTACCACAGCTCTTCAACCGTTGATGCAATTTACGTTATTCCAATTAATTCCAAAGCGGAGAATATTGGCTTTGTGCTGATATGCAACACTTTATGTACACAGTGTTCATGACTGTGCAAAGCCGATATGAAGAGCTGCGTTTCTTTGAGTAAGAATGAATTGGTTCGCGTTGATTACGTAGACAGTCAATGATTTACGGTACGTCGAAGAGTGAGTTATTGAGGTGTCAGCGGCGACAAATCGGATATCTACCGTATTTTCCGGACTATAAGTCGCACTTTGACGGGAAATTTATTAGACAAAATCTGAGACCAAGAACATACATCTCACCTTGAAAGGCAACTTAAAATAACAGGGAGGTTAGAGAACAGGCTAAATAGCTACATGACACACAACGAACTGAGTACGTGCCTGCTAGCAATTCAGTTGATATTGGATCATTGTGAGCGACCCGTTTCACTGACCCAAAATGGATCCGGGACATTTTTAGCCAAAACCTCAACCAATCAGACCTAAATACCTACTAAACAGTGCAGGTGAAGTTTTCTAGATTCGTTGGACTTGTAGATAATCAAGTGTCTTTGCTAAATTCAAAGTGTTTCCACACATTGACTGGAATGATGGACTGATTCCTTTTGGCTAACATCACGTGTGTGTTGTGCGCTGTGATGACACCTAGTTGTTCTAGTGAAATAAACCAACCACAATCAAAATATATTTTCCAATATCGATTATAGCTGATTTATTTCTTTTTATAACGGTATTGGTCGAGTTGATTAATAACTTGCCTCAGACAGATTGTTCTGGTTGGATTTTTTTTTTAGGAATAAAAATCAATTCATCGATGAAGCTGATATAGTCATTACACCCCTAGTTAGAAGCCATCTTGTGTCGCTTTTATTTGTAAGCCTGCTTCAGGCAGGAAGTGCAAGTGTTGCCTCATGAGCAATGTGAATAGGATTAGTGTATTCTCACTAAAGACCTCTTATCTGTTCACAGAAAAGCCTCCGTTCAGTAACGCAACAAACGTTACAAATGGTCACACCACGGTTAACTCTAAATGCATTCCAAGATTAAAAAAAAAAAAGAGAGAGAAAAGAGGGTGCATTCATGAACCGCTCCAGGCCGTCCGTCTGATGCGTGCAGATGTTGGCGTTGGTTTACTCTGTGACATCTTGTGATGATACGAAAATAAACACAGCGGACCCGCCGCCGCATAGTGGCTGAGAGGTCTGGTACCGCTGCCGTCAGATCAGAAACTGCTGTTTTTATCAACGCGTCTGTCCTGTTGTCCCCAGATAACTGCAGGATTTAATGAAGCGCATCAGGAACTTAAAACAGCCGCCGATGACAGATACTGTGAGAATCTCTCGCATCCAATTATAAATAAAGGCAGGCGGATTAAGCAGCTTTCCCACTTCAGCCACATTAATTATTAATTTCTGATCCCGATTTAAATTCATCTACTGGAAGGAGAGCAAGTCAATTCAATTTGAAGATAATTTATGAATCCCTTTGGGTGAAATGAAAGTGTTCCGATGGAGAAACGGCTCTCCGCATAAGAAGTATCGTGCTATGTTTGTGGGCAGGATTGACCTTTGGTGCTCGCCCTCATTGCAGAGGACGTGCTGAAGTCTGCAGCTGAAGACAGAAGAGCCCGCTGCTGGGCTCCTGTGATGCTGACCACCCACGACAACTCTTTACTTTCAGTTTTTAGGGGTGTTATTGTACTTTTTCACGTGTTCCAACTGGCTAATTTGCTCTAAAAAGTCTAGCCAAATCCTTTTGTAGAAGTGTATTTAACACCAGCAAGTCCCTTTATGGTTTCTAAAGCCTCCCCCTGCTGGGTTTTAACTTGTTGTTTTGTTTTCTAGTGAACCACTTGACTTGTTTTTTTTCCTCAAACTTCCAATCTGGAGCCAAACACCTCCTAGCTAGCTCAATCAGCAGCTAAGATGGAAACCACATGGACCTTTGCTAACATATTAGCCGCTTCAGATTTATGAGGAGTTAATTTCCCAGAAGGGCTGAATAGTTTCCTGGTGATCTTACTTTTTTATGAACCGTGGTGGTGGTGGAAGTGCAGACGCACATCAAAATGTCAGAAAAGCAGACGCACATGTTTACCCACATGGATGCGTTTCAACAGTCAGGAGAAGAAGAAGAAAAAAATGCAAATGGCAGGACATCTGCTTCACAAACACACTTTTTTTGCACTGTCTGCAGTCATTCAACTCCACAAAAACTGCATGGATGTGTGTTCATGTAAAGGCATGAGGGAGCCCACCGCCCACGAGCGCACACACAGAGTGATTGCACCTGTGCGCCCCGTGCTCAGGTCTGCCATCCTTTACAGCCTGATAGGGTGGCAGCGTGGGGGTCTGGAAGCCTCTCGCTCTCCATCTCTCCCAGTTCTGTCTAACCTGGGTCGTCCCCGCTCACCCGGCCAGACAGTCTTTGCTGCTGACAGACATGAGCGTTGAGGGTCTTTGCTGCCCCCTGCTGGCTGTGAGAAAGCAGGAGTTGGATGCGGTGGAGAGTGGAGGCTGCGCGGTCTCAGAGGGAGTGGTGTGTGTCTGCCTGTGTAAACAAAGTACCCCCCCCCACCCCCCACCCCCGCCAAACAGAACAAGGTTGCAATGTTCATCTCCCACTGTCAGGTCAAGGGGATGGTGAACGTAAAAGAGCCTCTGCCTGTGAGTGTGTGTGTGTGGGTGCGTGTGCATGTGGGAGAGCGAGGATGTGCAGGTGTTGGTGGGTAACAACCTCCCCCGAGGCGGGAAAAGAGGATGAAGAAGAAGAAGGAGGAGAAGAGCCTCAGAGAAAGAGAAAGATTTAAAGGGGACCGTTTTAGCTCGTCTGCCAGAACAAAGATTATCTATTAGAGGAGATGTGTGTGTGTTGTCATGCTTCTTTTTGTTTTTTGGTGTGTTTTCTTCTTCTATGACTGCACTCTACTTGCTGTCAGAGGTCACAGCAGAGGTCAAAAATATATCGTTTGTTTTTTCGGATCGTCTTTTTTTTTATTCAAAGAGGAAAATAAATAAAAAAATTTCTTGCGTTAAGTGTGATGTCATTTTTTTGTGCGTGTCAATGATCAGAAGGAGAAAATGCCTTAAATTTCCACTCGGAAACCTGTGTCGTTTCTGCAGAGCGGCAGTACTTCTTTCGAAATTTGCCTCTAAACTGTAGGCGGAACCCCCCTTCCCGTCACCCAAAAGCCATCTGTTTTTTATGCTCTCCTGCTGGCTTACGGTCACTCACAAGCCTAACCTAACTTTACTGGTGCAAAATAAAAGAGAGGGAGCCATGTTGGAGCTATCCAGCCGTAAAGTTTTGAGCCAGACGAGGAAAACGAAGATGGAAGGTGGATGCATCAGAATGGAGAGGAGCATCACTAATGCAATCTTTTTCAAAAAACATTTTGTCTGCTATTGGTTCACAATTTTTTTTGAATAAGGAAATACTCAGAAACGCAATTTTAAGCTTAATGTCCTTTATGAATGTCCTCCATCATCAGAAAAATGCCACAATAACATGGTAAAAACACTGATTTACATCATTGCAAAACAAAAAAACGGATCATTATTTGTTCTTTTCAACTATTCATAGATTAACTGCTCCAGATTTCTTTTAGTAGATGATTTGTATTCTTGTATGGCAAAACATTTGCATATGTTTTATTTACGACAGAAATAAGGTGCTTAAGCCAGATGATAAAATGTTCAATCAAACACCAAAATGTCATTAAATTGGTGGAAAAGTGTTCAACCTAAACAGTCGAACAAGATGTCTGCCTAGAAAAAGATGGATTTCAACCATAGCAAATTATTGAGACATAAAGAGAATCATATATTTGTACTTTTTGCTCGGTTTGATGTTTATATTGCATGTGTTTGCGTACTGCAAGAAAAAGATCTTGGTGCATTGATGCTTTGTTTTAAAAGACTTTGTTTATTTATTAATAATCCTCCTAAGTTCAGAAGCACCCACAGTGTCTTTACCACACGTATGTTGGCTTATTCACACTCCAACAGTCAGTTTTTATTGAAATAGTCACGGCGAAAATGCCGTCACTACAATGCTTTTTTATCAAAAATGTACAAGAGCTTCAACCACAAGTGTGGAAAAGAATTCTCCAGTCCCTGGGTGCTCAGAAGCGGCTCTGTGTCCTCGCTCATGTGTGTGATCTCAGCTGCCACTCAGGCTTCATCGGCCCGAAATGTGAGATGAAAGAGTACAACGTGCTGTATGTGGTGCCGGGCTCGGGGAAACTGCGCTACGTTCTCATCGCCTCCATCATCGGCGCTCTGCAGGTGGCCATCATCTCTGTGGTGGTGCTCTGCATCACCAGGTGAGTTAGCACCTGAAAGGAGGTGTGCATCTGTGACTTTCTTCTTTGTTTTATCAGTCCAAAAATAACTTTGAATCATTTTTGCTCTGACACACAAAAAAACAAACAGAGATAAACTATTTTAATATTCTTTTTTTTTTTAATCTTACTTTTGCCTTTATGCAGATAATAATTTATTATAATTTTATTTAACTTTTATTTATCCAGGTGAGACAGATTAAGAAAATAAATTCCTATTTTCAACTGTGTCCTGGGAAAAGGCAAGACCTTTTGAGAAACGAAATAAATAACGAGTTACAGGAGAGACCTAGAACAAAATAATCCTAATTAAAGTCAAATACTACTCAAATGTGTAACTCCTTGACGCCTTCATTTATTTGCAGCTATGAAGGAAATTTCATGGATGTTTTTACTTTTATGTAGATGCGACATTAACCCTAAAACACTTTCACAATAAAAAGTTACACCATCACTTTTGCCGGGTAATTTTTACCCAATATAATATACCCAACTAAAAGTACTTGAAATAGATCAAAACATGACAACACATGATCAATAAGAGTGGTTTTCTTTTATTTTCCACTGTGGTATGTGTAACAAAGTGAAAAAGAAAAACATAGGAAGTTCCTAAAAACATGCTCAAAATTGACAGAAAAATTAGGAATTTGAGAAGAAAAGAATTCCTAGAAAAGAAGACAATGATCCTAGAAACTTGGTCTTTGGTCCACCCGTTGCTGGGACATGTCAGACTTTCCTGGTGACGGCACTGACTCCTCGACACGCCACATTTGAAATTCATGTAAATAGTTGAAAATCACCAAAATGCTGAAAAAACTAGTGAAAATCACCTGTTGATAGTGCTCTAGGGTTCAGGTCATTTTGGAGCCAAAACGGTTTGATGCACATTAGAACGTCACCTGTCAGTCTAAAGACCACACCCCTGTTTATGTGCCGGACTGAAACTGCTATTATGTCTGTGCTAAACATAAGAACCTGACGTCAGCCGTAGACTTCCATCTTCAATTCAGTCTACATTTTTATATACGGACGCTGCCATCAATTATTATTACTTTTAACTTGTTATAATTTTGTTTTACACTGTTTGTTTGTTTTTTGTTTTTCACAAAAAGCGAACTATTTCATACATAGCGGGACGTGTTGTTATGGTAACGGCTACAGAGCCTGCACCGACCTCGCTCTGCTGCAGCGGAGGAAAGGGGTAGAAATGCTGGATGTCAGGATAAGTTCAAGTTGCTTGTTTTTGTCCAGATGATGAAGCAGAAGTTGAGTGTCGCCTCCTCGCGTCTCATCTCCTGCATAGGTTCTCTTCTCTCTTTCTCTTCTGCTGCATCCCAGTCTTCAAAATGATCACATCCACCAAAGAGGTTCAAGGAAACTAGGAAATCACTCCTGTTTTTTCTGTTGTTATAAACTGTGGAATAAAAGATGGCTCTGCAGGCGTCAAGTCCTCTGGAATGGCGGTGTTCCAATAAAACATATTTGTTTGGCCTATATCGGACCTAAAGGGCAACTCCAGTGCACTCCGGACCGTTTCAAAATGTTATCCAGTCTTTAGGGCACACCGAGCATGATAACCCTCAAATGACCTCTATTTGAAATCCTGGAGTTTATCATTTATCCATTTACAACACTTGCACATCACACCCTTTAAACAACATGTTTCAAAGCCAAAAGAAGAGCTACGTTTTTCGTTATTTTTTCCAAAAATGTGCTTTTAAATGTAAGTCCCCTCAACTGCACAAGCATTTCCACAAACAGTGCAGTCACAAGCCTGGAAAAACAACTGTCGACGTCGTTTGGGAATGGAAAGCTTCAGCGTCTGCTGGAGGAAACGGCCTGAAAAAGCCCCTTCCTCCCTCACAAATGAAAACAGCAGCAGCTACATGCAGCCTGACGTGTTTTTGCTTTCACTATAATCTGTAGGTCTCACAGATGTTAGCAGAGACAAAACTGAAAAGGACTCTGTGAAGATGGAGACAAATAGAGTGGCATTATGGGTAAAGTAGCAGGATAGGACAGTAGATAATCTGTGTCTGAGATATCTCTACAATTTTTTTCTTTTCTTTTAAATAAAAGGCAACCTTATCGCTGGATGGCTTGTAGATGCCACTCGAACAAATCCAAACAGGGCCGCGGCTTACAGAGGTGCTTCATCTCTGCAAGACAGTATTGCATTTTGTAAATGTTGCCGCAGTTTTACAGGATTTTCTGTTTATTTCCCTCTCACTTAAAGGACAAACAGGTGGGAGCGGAAAAGGTCACGTCTGTGCTTTGCCTCCCTTGTATGACATTCTGTCACATCTCGGAAAAGGTCCGCTCCGAGGAACTTCCCTGCAAAATACCATGTTGATGCCACTTTGTTCTGCACCCGTCCGGATTCCAGAGGCTGAAAATAGAAAAGCACATTAAAAAAAACGCTCACCCGCCCTGCCCCAAGTCCATTTGATTGCTCCAAATATGTAAATCAGTAGCAGGGGAGAGAATGGAGGCATTGATAAAAGTGCAGACCTGCCCATCAAATGATCTTCAGCTGCTCTGTGTGGTCACAGCTGCAGGATTTGGAGAGTAACCTTCAGCAAATAAAGCTATAAAACCAATGTAATGGGGGCATGATTACTATGATCATCTAAAAGAACTCTTTCTGGCTTTATAACAGAGCTATCACCATGTGCATCGATTGTAAGTCAGTTTATTTGGACAGTAGGAACCAAAGTTTGATATTTATTCCTTATTGCTTACAGCCTGACTGCTAGAAATGAGGAACAATCAGAGCGTATTTGTGCATCAGAGCTGTATATACTGTACCACAAATACGACAAATCCCACAATGCTTTGCTAGTATGTTGGGGCGCAGTCAAAACTGGCAAGCACTCCTTTTTTCTGTTGACAGTCATTGTCCAGTCACATCAGACAATTGAATTTCCCCCTCCACAAAAATGGCCAAATGAAAGATGGACAACAGGAGCTTTCGGGACAGGTGGGGGGCAGATTATCTGTTCATGGATATAAAGGACAGACCCGTTTGTCGTGTTTGGAGCTAACGTGGCTGTAACCAAAGAATATAACATAAGACACCTAAAAAACAGACTGATACTTTTAGAACTAACGTTACTGTGTAACTGTGTAACACGTCGCACTGCACAACAGAATCACCCATATGTAACTTCCATTATCCTGACGAAAACTTTACAGTACACTTAGTACACGCACAACAATAGTGCGTTCCATTCGTTTGTCCCTTAGAGCCTCAAGGGAAATCCAAGACACACTTTGCTGTCCTCAGGATGCAGACGCTCTTGTCTACGACCCCCCAACCCAAAAACACACACACACACACACACACACACACACACTAGTGCATGTGACTGAGACATAGGAAAAATATTATCTAACTCTGAGACAAAATGGACTTTGCACACTAAATAAAGAACAGCTTAAGGCTTCTTTGTTGTGGAATCAACAGCAGACCTTGACGGGGAAGGATAAAACACACACAGTCATATTATTTAATTTAATCTTTCTAAAGAAAGATTAAAGCGTTAACCTTAGGGAAACTGTTTGGAAGAATTTTGCATCCATTTTTTGTTCTTTTTTTTCTGTTTATGTACTCAAAAGTATTTAATGCAAATCCTTTGTCATGATGTGAATGTTGTAAAAATTGTTCAAATTAATTTGCAAAATTGAGTTTAATTGATGCGTCATCTATGTGCTGCCGTGGCAGACACAAGCTAACATTTGGCAACATACTTTCCTGCATAGGAATATTTTTTTCTGCTTTGTAACACGCTTTTATTTTGATCTCTACAGGAAGTGCCCGCGAACAAACAGGATCAACCGGCAAAAGCAAAATAATGTCCACTTCAGCTCTGAGAACACCATGCGCGCCTCCACTCGACTTATCTGAGCCCAGACACACCTGACGGTCCTCCTCCACGCCGCAGAGCCGCCAGATGTTCCCCTTTCCCCAACTGTGAGAACATGCATCCGCCCCCCTCCCCGTCACTCCTCGCCTCTTTGTCCCACGTTAAACTCCTAAAGCAGGATGCCGGCGTCACAGACAGAGACTTGCCTTCCGTCCTTCCAGATGCCGACGAGCCTCCTTGCACTTTTTTTTCAGAGGTTTTTCTCAGAAAAACTGAACTGTGGATTTTTCAGGGGGAGGGGCCCAGGAGGACACCGAGGACACTGAACTTGACTGTGTGTGAGTGTCTGTTAGACGTGTGCGCTTTGGTAGAGGCAGACTAGCTGATGTCCATGGTGTGTAGATGATGGGTGGGGGGGGCTTTAACTGCAGTGTGTGTTCAGTTGGGAGGGGGGAGGGGGGTACACGTGATGCCTTGCACCTTGTGTTATAGGAGACTTCTGACAGAGGGCACAACGCTATTTTAGAGCTCTCTGTTTGGTTGTGACAATTGACGTCAGCTACTGTATCTTGAGTTCTATTTCCAATAGTTATTACTACGTTGTCTTGATGGGATCATTTTTCTGTAAATGTAAATAAATAATTTATATCACGAAATGTAACAACACGCTGTGTGGGTCCATGTGTGTACCATGTCTCTGCTGCATCCCTCTTGATTTTGTGTCTTAGTCACAGCTCTCAACCGGAGAAGGTAGTTTGCCATCTCTCTGTGGGTGGAGTTTCCCTGCCCCAGGTGGAGGAGTTTAAATACCTTGGGGTCTTGTTCAAGAGTGAGAGTAGACCGGAGCGTGAGATTTACAGGTGGATTGGAGCGGCGTCCGTAGTTATGTGGTCGCTGTATCGGTCCGTCATGGTGAAGAGAGAGCTGAGCCAGAAAGCAAAGCTCTCAAATTACCCGTGGATCTTCGTTCCAATACTCACCTATGGTCATGAGCTATGGGTCATGACCGAAACAACCAGGTCCCGAATACAAGCGGCAGAAATGAGCTTCCTCCGCAGGGTGGCTGGACGCTCCCTTAGAGATGGGATGAGAAGCTCGGTCACCCGCGGAGAGCTCGGAGTAGAACCGCTTCTCCTCCACATCGGAAGGAGCCAGTTGAGGTGGCTCGGGCATCTAGTCCGGATGCCTCCTGAACGCCTCCCTGGAGAGGTGTTCCGGGCATGTCCCACTGGGCGGAGGCCCCGGGGAAGACCCATGACACGCTGGAGAGACTACATCTCTCAGCGGGGCTGGGAATGCCTCAGGGTCCCACAGAGGAGCTGGAGGAAGTGGCCAGGGCGAAGGAAGTCAGGGCATCAGCTGCCTCGCTCCTGGATAAGCGGAGGAAGATGGATGGATAGAGTCACAGCTGCCCTTACGGGTGGATACAGGCAGCTGTGGGCAAAGAATGGGCAAACCTGTATGAGACTTGCAGGTGGCCTATGAAATATCAAGGTTGTACAGTGCATGAGGCTGCAGGGGACAGCTAGTAGCGAACACTTAAAACAACTCGTCCAGGTGAAGTAGGTGAGACAGGTACGTCTTATAGATTTTTCCTTTTTTTCAAACCCTATACTAGACACCGTTTAGTCTTGTCCAAGTGACAAGTGAACGGTCCTGCGCTCACCCTGACCGTTACGCAGAGTGGAGTTGATGTGGGCCTTCTGCATTGTAAGTTCACTTATGTATCAGAAAGGAGTCAGTTTGTGCACCTTATCAATTACTAGACTCGCAGGAGCGTCCAAATCTAGGCCTTGAGGGCCGGCCTCCTGCTGGTTCTCCAGAAACCCTGTCTTTATCTGCTGTTGATTACCTGGATCAGGTGTTTTTAGCCAATAAGGAGCTTCAATGGTTGGAAAACATGTAGGACACTCAAGGCCTGGAATTGAATTCCCCTGGACTAGAGTAAGCCATAAGGACATCGTACGATGTCATAAGTTCATGTAGCTCACTTTATTTCAAATATGTCACGATACTCCTACCATGCGTTCAGTGAGGGGCCAGTACTTGCACTGTACTAACAACTAGAGCAGGAATGGGCACGCCTCTCTCACTACTGATTACCTGGTTCAGGTATGTCCAGCCATTTAGAACATGCCCAAGCAGGGAATGTTGGAAAACATGCAGGAATGTGGCCCTTGAGGCCTGGAGTTGCCCTGGACTCTAGTCCCTGGACTCGAGTGTGGCCTGTAGACACCAAACTACAGCAACACCTGTATGTCAAAAGTGCATGTAACTTACATTATCCTTACAAATACATCACGATACCTTTACCACACGCAGGACAATCATATGTTTCTGTTTCATGACATCCCTTAGAGCACAGGTGTCAAACTCAAGGCCCGGGGGCCAAATGTGGCCCTCCATGTCATTGTATGTGGCCCGCGAGAACATAAAAGCTTTTAATTTCTTAAAATGAAAAATAAAAATTGGTGTGTATTTATTCATATCTAGGGAGAATCTGACTTGAAATATTGGATTGGGAAACCATACATTAGGACTTGAACACTGTCAATATAACCTAACCTGCCAGAATCAAATTTAAAATGGTTTATGCTAGAGTAACAAGAAAACATATGTTTTCTATGCAACTGGAATTGTCACTTTAAAAAGTTTTAGTAAATATATAATGAGTTATGTAAGGGTTAATGGCCAACGAAGTGTGCGGTTATTACTTTTTAACACACGACGTGGAAGCCTGAACCGTCCGACGCTTCCGCGAAGTGCGTTATAAAGTAATAACCGCACACTTCGAAGGCCATTAACCCGCTTATACCATGGTCACTTACAAAAGCAATACATATTAACCAGGTTTTAGTCCTTAATTCTTGTTTTTTTTTTCGATTTGGATCGCTTTTCTCACAAAAATCGGACTATATGTTACGTGATGCAGCGCGATGCGCCGCGTCACGTTCACCTCTTACCGCCTGTTTTTGTCCAAATTATGAAGCAAATGTTGTTTTAAAGAAGCCAGCGCAGTGATACAAAACATTTAAGCTAGCTGACTGGAACTTCTTTTTTCACAGTGCGGTTATCATGTTTTAATGCATACCCAGCAGCCAATCAGAATCGAGTATTCAAGCGGACCATGGTATAATTAACATTAAGGAGTAGTTACATTTATTTATCATTACATTTAGTTACATGTAAAAGTTATAGCCGGCCCTTTGAGGACAGCCACTATGCTGATGTGGCCCTTGGTAAAAATGAGTCTGACACCCCTGCCTTAGAGAGTAAAGGAAACTGCAGGTCACACCTGCACTCTCCTTAAGATGTGGTTGCACCTGTCAATGGCCCTTCACAGGCCTGAACAACCCCAAAACTCGGAATCACCTGTACTGGTCAACACCCCTGTATGGTTCTTGTGACTAAGGCAATGACTTCATTCAGGAGAACCTAACACGTCTTTGACTAGAAGGACACTGATGTGCACACAGAACAGTCGTCACCTGAGGAAAGCTTAGCTCCTTCAAGCCGGATGGGTGTTGCTAATGCTCAGCATTCTTCACATCC
Source organism: Oryzias curvinotus (assembly GCA_023969325.1). NCBI lineage: Eukaryota > Metazoa > Chordata > Actinopteri > Beloniformes > Adrianichthyidae > Oryzias > Oryzias curvinotus. The sequence continues at coordinate 4,125,568 of CM043726.1, read as the reverse complement.
TTCCACAGATTCTTGTTTGCTTGAATTATGTCGGTTCCAGGACATTCAACCTGTGCTCGCTGTAAAAACTGAAATGTTGCCTTTCTGGTTCAGAGGTTACCATCCCCACCTCACTCACCACCTTCTGGAGCACCGAAACAGTGCGCTCGACAGGAGTGGGGCCTTTATTTTGCTTCGTGGTTTGTTGGCTTGAATGATGTCTTGCAGCTTTCAAGAAATGAGCTGCATCCAGGAAGCTGTGATCCACATCAGTGTAACGCAAACTATATTTTAATCTTGCAAACAGCTTATTGGGAAAAGGTTTGATCCTCGAGTTGAACTATCACGACGAAGAAAGACAAAAAGTGGAGCAGATGGCAGGCAGCCTGAAGAGATCACACTTAAGGTTGTCACAGGGAACAGACAAAACGTTTCCTCTATATTTACACTATATTTGTGTTTTGTTATGAGTGAGGTGTTTTCTTTCTGACACAGATAGATAGAGAAGCAATCTCGCGCACAGCCAGAAGATGGCGCCCATGAACAGTGCAGTTTGGCATGTACAATGTAAAAAAAACCGGGGATCGTTCATTTTTTTCTGTACACGTGGCCCTTTTTAGATCTAAAATAATTAATTAAAAATGTGTAATGGTACCCTAAAACAGGTAAAACAGTTAGATTGCAATGGGTTTTATGCTTTAAATATTGGTAGCTGATGGTATTTGTCGGGTTGTCGTGGCCGAGTGGTTAAGGCGATGGACTAGAAATCCATTGGGGTCTCCCCGCGCAGGTTCGAATCCTGCCGACAACGAATCTTTTTCGTAGTTTTTTTTTTTTGTTTTGTTTTTTAACTTAACTTTGATAAATCATAACAAAGGTATTCTAAAGCTGTTATTGTGAAAACTACGAGCGTTATGGGCTTTCTTTCCGCAACAAATGCATTATATTAAGACACTATTCTAGTAGTAGTTGTTTTATTTGAGTTGATGGCGCTATTGTGGGTTTTTGTTTTATGTGTAAATTAACCTGCCAAATAAAGCAGACATAAATTTGTCTTCCAGTCTTACGTTCTGCTTTTGTTACACATAAAGTGTGAATTTTATGACTATTTTTAGTGCAGAAAAATAAGACTATTAGTTTTGATAACAGCAATACATTCAGGCTATTTGGCTATTTAAGAAATGTTAAAAGAAAGTGTCAAAGTTAAAGTAAAAAAAGGAAAGATTATTTTCCCGACCCAGAAATTAAAAAGCCGAGGGTACCACTTTTTCTTTTCCCTTTTTTAACCTGACCTTCCATTTCTTTCATTGGCAATTTTCCTTCAAAAATGTTTTATTTTTGATATATTTGTTTACTAAGTAAAAATATTAAAGCTAGTATGTTTTATTTCCTTTTATACCTACTATTAGTAGGATGAGATAGCAAAAGAAGTGGTAAATTCTGACTGGAATTCCTTACATTTATCCTATCCTTATCTACTCCAGCACTTTTACCTTCAGCTTTCACCTCCTCTGTTTCCCCAAAAGGACAAAACATTAAAGTTTCACAGTCCCATGCAGTTGATGTTAAACCTCCTGTTTGCACAGGCGTGTGTGTCTGCACAAACCCCACCGATCTCATCAGGATAATCCTCTCAGAATCCCTTCCTCTCCTGCTGGTTTTGGCTCCAGTCCAGTGCACTGGAGGCCAGGGAGGAGCAAGAAGGAAACCTGTGTGAACGTCTGAGTAATCTGAGTATAAACTCTCCTCTGAAACCCGAGACTGCAGTGATTTCTCTTCATGATAAAGACAAGGTCACAGGCACAAGACGACTTTTTTTCATTTTTACCAGGAATTCTTTCATGATCTCTTGAAACCAAAAACATAAAAAGAGTGTGGAAGTTGGGAAAAAGAAAATGTTTAAAAGAAATCCATCTTGTATCACATAATAGTAAAAGACTGAGATAAGATGGGGAAATATTCACATTAGAATAGTCTGAAGCAATTTCTATGGGCGGATATTAGTTACAAATTGCAAACTTTGTTTGGTTTGATTTACTGTCATGCTTAAGAAATTCCTTTTTTTTCCAAAACAAGTTGGAAAATGGTAAAAACGTAAACGGCGCTTTTTCCTTGAAAGTTCAAAGCGCTTTACAGTCACATTCTTTTGGATTATTTACTGCAGGTTCGGTTCTTTTTGTTCAAAGTTCAGCTGAAAGGTGTTGAGATGTTTCGATTTTAGCTTCTCCTAATGTGTGGTGCGGTTCAAGGGAGGTCTACAGGGTTTTCAGGGTTTCCCTGAGCCTCTTAGATCTACCTCCAAAGTACAGAATGTTGTGTTTGTGAGGATTGAGTTGGATTTTGGTCATGCTGGTTTCCCGTCTGTCAGTCACACCAGGTTCAGGTGGACAATTATCCACAGCTGTCCTGATTTGTGTTAATGGTCCTCTGTGTATTTAAGTCTGTGGTTGTCAGGTCAGCTGCTTTGTCACCTTTTGGTTTCTTGGTGTGTTTTTTTTAATCAAATATTGAAGTTTCTAACTTCATGCCCAGTCTGCTGTTTTTTGGTCCCACACCTCTGAGTCCTGGCAGAGTTAATGAGACCTGAAATGATTGAGAATCTCCAGGCTTTTCTCTATAGATGCTCGATACATTGGAGTGAGGGGGGGCTCCTTCTGTTGTTTGTTGTATCAGAAAAGCTCAAATTTCGGTAAAATCAATCTTTTTTGTTTTCGCTCCCCTCCTTGTTGCTGAGAGCTCTCTGTTTACACTCCCTCCCACTGTCTTACAGCCCCTCAAATCTCCAAGCAAACATCACCGCTGCAACAAAAATGGCAGCAATATCTATCAGATCTATCCAGTAGTACAGTTCTGTACAGTCGTACAGTCCCCCCCCCCCATCCTATTTTCCATGTGAACAAACCGTGCTTTTTTTCCCATCTGCTCAGATTTGAATAAAGAAATACTCAGAAATGCAATTTGAAGTTTCATTTTCTTTGTGTGTCCTCCATCAGAAAAATGCCACGAGGATGTAGGTTTTTAAAGATGGAATTTTAAGATGGTAAATCTACTCTACACCAGTCTCTAAGCCAGTTTACATCCCAAAAATCTAACTTTTATCTGTCCACATGATCTGAATGATCATATTGACCGGAAAATCCGAAGAGTTGACCCTAAAATGAGAAATGAGCTCAACGCAACCCGATTTCTCTCTGAAAGGCTGATATCTTCCAACGTGTTTCCGTGTTATTTGGGTTTATTTTGTGGTTTTTACATGAGTGCTTGAGTGGACAGGTTGCAGAAGATGGAAGACCAGAGGAAGCATTGATTAGCCAAGGCTAATGACCGACTCTCCAAATATCTAGTTATCCCCCGATGTCTGATTTTTGGGGGCACATATATGGACTCACTGTTTCCGACCGCATTAGTGAAACCAGATTTTTGTTATTTGGGCAAATCACTTGGATCGTTCAGTCCACAGTCCATGGCAGCTTTTTACTAGACAAGAAATCAAAGCGGCGTGGACGAGACAGTCAGCTCACCAGCTCCACAAGCTTTAAGACATTTTTTCAGTGAACAGCCAAAGACAGATGTTTTTAGTATGCCGCTTCTGTGAGAAATGACGTGTTGCTGAGCAGAGCTCACCCCCCCCCCCCCAGAGGACTCCTGTCAGGCTTTTTTCCCCATAGCTCTTCTGCATTCTTTATGATGTGAAACTTCCCCCAAGTTCCCGCCTTCGTCTGTACCCTGCAGTCGCTGCACTGCCAGTCGCTCAGGTCCCCCCCCACATTAGCATGCCAATTGAAGAAAACACAGACTGATAGAGCGTCAAAACACGAAAACAGCTGCAGGGGGGGCTTTGCAAACAGGGATGATGCAATTAAAACCTGTTTTGTTTTGCAGAGATCCTGCTGCTCTGGTGATTTGTGGTCAGCTTGACATGGACGTGTGAATGACTTCAGTCAGGACTGCATCAATCAGCCCCACCCAGATCCATGCTGCCGTCCTCCTGACTCTCTGTGCTCACAGATGCTTTCCAAAAAAAAAAATAAAAATAAAAACAGAATATCATGGAAAACTGTATTAACTTCCATTAAAACATAATCAAACTTTCTACAGATTCATGACCCACCGTTCAGTTGATTTTATTCAAGATTCAAGAAGTGTTTATTGCCATTTTCAGTGAAGTTTCCCAGAATTGGAATTTGCTTCGGTGCCAGTGTGCAACATAAAACAAAAGAACAGTAAGCAACAATGTAAAATGACACAATGGTCAGAACAATAAATAAATAAAGTAAGTTGTGCAAAACTGCCAAAAACAGTGCAAACTGAGAATGATCAAGGTGTAGGTAGTGGGCTGGTGACTGACTGGACATAGAAGGGAAGTTTAAGGGGGGGAGGAGTTAAAAGGTGTTCACGTTCCAGTAGACCATGTCCAGGGTGAGAAGGGTCGGCAGCTATCCGACCTGCACGCCCCCGGGTTCTGGAGACGTATAGGTCTTGGACAGATAGAAGGCTGCAGCCGATCACCTTCTCAGCTGAGCGCACGATACGCTGCAGTCTGTTAATGTCCCTGGTTGTGGCTCCGGCGTACCACACAGGGATGGAGGAGGTGAGGATGGACTCAATGATGGTCGTGTAGAACTGCACCATCATCTGGGTCGGCAGCTTGGCTCTCTTCAACTGCCACAGGAGGTGCATCCTCTGCTGGGTCTTTTTGAGCAGGGAGCTGATGGACGGCTCCCACTTGAGGTCCTGCGTGATGGTGGCATTGAGAATCCGCTGAGGTCCACGGTCGTCTGTTTTGTCGTCTGCTGCGTCTTCTCCGGACTCGTCCTGTGAACAGCCAGCCTCCCCAGCTGGGAACGTTTGTGGCTGGAGGAGATCCATGATGGTCTGCTGGATAGTTGTCTAGAGTCTAAAGTCTTTCTCGTATTGAACCAAGCCGAGACAAGAAAACTGAACTGAACCAATTAAACACAATCTGGGGGAACGTGTTCAGCTCCTTTGAGTTTAGTAGATGATTTGTTGGTGAAACTCATGTTGGTAAAACATTCATGTCCTGAAGAATTTGGGAAGATTTCTCCACTGTTTAAATCCTGTTTTTGTAGGTTCTATGAGCTGGAACTCCAATTTATGTAATAAATAAATAAATAGATACTTGAAATCGATCTATATTCCATGAAAATTAAAAGAAAGTCAAATGTTTTGAGTGGAATTATGAAAATAAGTCCACTTTTTTATATTTTATGCAAAGAGAAACTTCACATTTACTTTGAGTATAGTTGGACTGCCAAAGGACAAAACCCCAATGGGGGGTGGGGGGTGGGGGGTGAAAATGTAAACTTCCTACACGCAGGTCCAACACATGACCCTCTGAGGCAACAGAGAGGCACCCAGGACAGGAATCTGACACTTTGCTGTAGAGATGCACCACCACTCGTCCTGCTCTTTACCATTCCAGCCGGCATACATGAACGTGCACGCTGCCTCCCCGAGGCCTTCAAAGTGTCGATCATTTACATGCCGACTGGTCATAAAGGTGTCTTCAGACAACCTGCAACAACAAGCCACCCCTCTGGCAGGCATGCAGCCATTTCTCAGAGGACCCTCGCGTCAGGAGGCGTGATCCACGTAAAAGCCCTGGCATTGATTTCCCAATCAGCAGGCCGCACCTCGACCCGTTCTGCTGGGCAGAGTCGTCCCAGTGGTTTGAAAATTGATGGTGTTGTTCACCCGGAAAAACAAATGCACTCAGGCCAGCAAACAAATCCACATTTTCCAGGCGTGTTGTGGATGGCTCGGCGCCTTGAAAATTGCTCCATTAGCTTCAAGACTGATAGTGTCACGGAAAGTGCACGTACATGCAATCATCTGGAGACGCGCGAGGCCGCCCATAAAGGAAGCATGTGTCCAACACTGAAGAACAAAGAAACAAGGGTCATTTAAAGATTCATCACCATCTGTTTGGGTGGCGGCGTGCCGTTTCCCCTCAGTGGGAACCTTTGATTTAGCAACAAAAGTCTACACAGTTGCACACTCCTTCCCCACTGAGCAACGAGGCGTCGAGTCTGAGCCGGTTCCACCAATCCAACCTGCCGGGCACGGCTCCTCATCGTCACAGCGATGGCCACCTGGATGCGTGAGCATGGTGCTGGACATCCACGGTGCTGCGGGCACCGAGACGCATCAGGGACCGGTTTGAGGCTGATGTCACACAAGCAGCTGAAAGGAAATGTGAAGTTAGATTCTGCCTTCAGCTGCTTTCAGACACTAAGAGATGGGCTTTCAGTGCCGTTCGGCAGACAGGTGTCTCCTGCTTCATTAAGTTTGAAGGCCTGTTGGGCTCAGCAACAGTTAGACTTTGGTCAATGGACATTGTTGCATTCAGATCTAATATCTGGAGTTGTATTCCTCCAGAATGTACACATCTGTAAAAGATGAATAAAAATACAGATGGAGGAAAACATCGCACTTAAAAACGAAAAAGTTAAATAATTGGCTGCTAGTAAAAATATTGAGTTACAGAAAAGACTCTTTTCAGTCCTTAACCCTTCAACTGCCTGCATCGTTGTGTTGTTATAAGGTTAAAATAGCATAACACATGCATGAGCAGGGGCGGAGCTACAGGGGGGCAAGGGGGGACCCCCCAGCAAAAAGCTTTGTTCCCCAATTTCTGAGCTAATATTAGCATAATTATTGACAAAGGTTAAGAAATGATCAATACAATTTAAAGTAGAATCTTGATCTCTCCAATTGTTGGTTTCTAAAACTAAAACCATTTAAAATGCGTGTTTTGCATATTTAAAATCAAACTTTTTTAGCATTTTACAAAATGCCGGCCAAGAGAACAACAAAAACCGTTTCCACATTATACTGAACTTTTACAAACAACTTTATCATTTGCAAATTTTGAATTTTACTTTTCATAAAGTGTTTTTACTTCAGACTACTTTATGATCTCGAAGAGGAAATTTTTCTTGAAAAAAAACAAGTGGATTCAAATTGCAAACCCACAAACCAAAGTCAACTCCCCAAACCTGACATAGAACTGAAGTTAAAGCAGCAGGAAGCGCGTCCACAAAAGAAAGAATAGTTGCATGAAGTGTTGGAAAACGTTGCCTTCCACATTTGTGTTTCTCTGCATGGAAGAAAGAATCAAAGGGGAGAAAATTGCTTGGCTCAACAGCATGTGGTTGCATGCAATGTCATTAGAAACATGCTTATCAACTTTCTTGGAAGTCGGTTCTCCTCTGACGCGCCCAAGCAGGTTTCCCTGGAGACGAAGCGCAGGTCAACAAAGGCAGCTTGCTGCAGCACGTCTGAGCTGCACTCATCTACCAGTCAGCCCCATAGATAGGCTCTCTTCATGCTTTGGGATTGATCAATGCCAAATTATATGAATAAAAAAACAAACTTTTCAAATAAATGAGACATTTGATAAATAAAAAAGGTCAAATTTGGACAAAAGATGAAGCTTTAGTTTATAAACTTGCATTTGCCAGCCTCTAGGGGGACATGTGTCAATTCCCTCAAGCTGATTAGAGATCAGTCATTTATCATTTACTCCTTTTGAGGTTATTTCTACCACAGCCGTGCCTGCTGTTCTGAGTTAAAATCCCTTCAAAGACCATTAGGAAGCTGTGAAGTTTGTACCAATCCATCAGGAATGAGGGGCATCGCAAGAATTCAGGAAACTGTAAGATAAGTCATTGAGGGAGGTGGAAGGGGAGAGGAAGATAAGCAAAGAAAAAGGAGGGTCAGATGGAAGAATGACAGGAAAGGGATTGTCGTTGCCTTTGGTCCACAGCTTGCCATGGGTGAAAGTGGAAAAAGTTGAAGTTCAAGAGCAGGAGTGGACGCTGAGCTTCAGAGTCAACAAGCAGACACAGGCGGGAACCAAAGGGTTCTGGTTCTGAGGAGGAAGGAAATGTGCATCTAGGACTTCCCTGCTTCCATAGCAGCTTTAAAGTTCACATGTCTGTTTGGGACATCTCTTCTGCTGCAGGAGTTGAAAAGGCGGAGAAACGGCACAGGACGTATCACCCGTCCGTTTAGAAAAAAAGAAAAAGAAAAAAAGGGCGGATAATAAATGCTATGTTGTTGCATTTATTATAAATTAGCTTTGAAAGAACCCATGAAAATCGTGTTTTGGGTGTTTTTAACATGGAGGACAAATACAGAGAAATTTGAGAATCAAATTGTTGTGAATCAGGAGCAGATGCTAAAATCCCATTGGGTTAGGGCTGTAGGTGTGACATAGAAGCTACAACAGCGAGCCACCAGCTCCGCTCCATCTGATGCATCCACTTGGAGACGACTAGATCCACGTACAACTTTGATTTCCGGCTCCAAACTGCACCGCGGGATAGCTCCACTATTGCTCACCATTTCTGGTGCACTGGTAGTGTTGGGTTGGGGGAGTGTGGGGGGGCTGTAAGCTAGTGGGAGAGCGTGTAAATGGATGGATGATGGAAAGGGGGCAGGTCTACTCCCGTGCCAACAGTCCCGCCCACAACTCACAGGTGAATGTCTAATGAACTCCTGCAGAAACTATGTCCTGGAAAATGAACCCGGTTGTTGGATTTTGCCTAAAAAGGGCATTATCATATTCAAATGATCTCCGGGAATGCTTTAAAAAAAGATCAAAATGTGATTAGAGAGGGTCTTTAAGGCCAGTATTCAGCTTTCGTTCTGTTAGGTTTCCCACTCGCTCACAGTGATCAGCCACACCTGCTTTTGGGTTTTAATCCTGTCTAGAATATTTCCTTCAAAGTGTCTTTTGTCGAGTTCAACATCCTCATCTTTGTTTTCGTGTCGTCTCTACCCAACTGCAATCATTCTGCATTTCCTGCCTCTGCAGGGCTTTTGGCTCATTTTTGGCTCGTTCTAAAAATAATGTCGTCTTTAAATGAATCTTCCGGTCTGTGCTCCAAGCCTGTGGCAGGGCTCCACAACTCAGGATCATGAAGAAAAAAGACCCACAAAACACGAAACAAGGCCACATACAAGCATGTAGAGACAGAAGGCAGTGCAGCGTAGGGCTACAAAGGAGCAGTGTTCTATAAAGGTAATCAATAAATACAAGTCTACGGAGCAATAATTAACAAAGATTCTGTGGTGGGTATACTTATACCTGGTTAACCGCGGCCCAATGGTTTTTTAATGTAACCTGGTTACTTTGTTTCCTGTTACAGTTGGATCGTCCTGTAAACTTAGAAACACTCTAAGAAGAGAACCAAGAATTGAAGTAAATCAAAAAGTTGCACATTTTCAATAGTTGCCCACTTTGGGGGTAACGTAACCGGAAAAAAGCTATGACGTGAGGAGACAAAACCCCCCACAGAGGAAATCCAACTGATCTAGTCATGTTTTTAACCCGACAACTAATCGTGTCATATTGGAGACACGCATTATGTCACCAAAATAATTAAAATTTTCCTTAAACCCCCCCCCCCCCCCCTTGTGTCAAGCTCGTCGCCCATGCAAGACACAGCTTGCTTAAAGATGGGATCAAGGGCGGGGCTACTCAGCTCAATACCAATGGCCACGCCCATATAGAGAAGAAGCTTCAGATAAACATGAACTATAGGTTTTTAAAACATTTAGGTTGTGGGATTTTGGTTAAAAACCAACTGGGAATGTTTTTATTTCAAAAATGTGGGGTCTTTCATGGGGGGTCTTTAAATACCCATTGTATTACTTGTTTTCTGCTCTGTAGTTCTTCATCATTCCACTAGGGGCAGTAGAAGGGCTTTTCATGCTCATTTCAAAATGGCTGCTTCCTTGAATTCAAGTCGAATCAAACATTAATTCATTAAAAAAAAGCTCGGAAAAAAAACTTGAAGCACTTTAACATTTAGAACAAAAAACACTTTGGCGGGAAAAGTTTACTTTATGGAGAAAATAACTCATCTGCTGTTATTGCATTTTTTAATGAATAGCTGCATCAAAGGCATTTTTGCAACATTTTTGATAGTTAATTATTAATAACACAGTTGCACCATGTTAGAAATGTGTGGATCAAATTTGAGACAGTAGGTAAATAAGGCTTGTTTGTTTTTTGAACATAATTTTGAACGTCTGGATTTAAATCAACACCTGCTGAGGTGGAGATTTCTGCCTGAAAAACCAGCTTTTTTTCCAGCAGGTAAAAACCAAGATCCTAGGAACTTTCTCTGAGAGTGCATTACTGTAACAAAGGCAGAAGATACTCGATTGTCAACTGGGAGGAGCAGCGTGATGAAAGACACAATGATTTGTGTTTGAGGTGTGGGAGAGGCTCCAGCAACCAACATTTTAGTACCTCCAGTGTTTGCCAAGTTTTCTTTGCTACAGTTTGGCAATCAGGGGGCCTTCATTGGCGTGTCCTGACCTATTGTGACCGAATACAATGTTTCTAACGACTGACCATAGAAGCACGTGTCCAAACTTATGCTGGGTTGCCGTGGACAACCTCAAGCTTGCTCAGGTTTGGAGTCCAACAGTCCACACTGTCAACAACAGCAACAGTCCCATCTCAGTGTCAGCAGATAGTGACAGTAGAGGACCATCAGGCTATTACCGTATCAATGGAAGGTGTGTCTGAATAAATACATAATAAAAAACAACCATGTTGCAACTCTGATGCATCAATTTTCTGCAGACAAGCGTACGCTTCCTCCTTGAAATTATGCAAAACACACTCACTCATACCACGGCACGCCCACGCATTCCTTGCAAACCCCACATATGCCTTTAATTTGAAAATGTGCAAAGCTTAAAATAAAAAAGAAGTGCTTGATGCTGTCAAGGTAAGATTTATAGGTTTGTGGGGACAAAAACTGCAAAGGTCTGAGAGCGACCGGGGAGGAACAACAGGGGCACACGCTTCACCACAGCATTGTTGAAACAGGGATTTTCACATTTCCATGACCGGCCCGGCCCGGGCCGCACCCCCCTGTGCCATGACCCAGAGTTCCAACAACAGGAGTGAGCTGGGGCAGGGGCACTCATGGGGCAACTAGGGGACAGAAACGTTCAAACTCGGAGTTGTGTAACCATGGAAGCATTTGGGGGTGAAACGTGCTTTTGTGTTGTGAAAGTGGGATTGATGGCAGTCACATGGAAACGCAAGGAAAGAACGCGCGCGCACCCACCCAGCACTACTGTACTGTCAATAGGGCTGGGGCCGCGAGGTTTCCATAGCAACGTGGCCCCTCCCTCCCGCCTGCAGGGGAGGTGTTTTGAAAAGTTCACAGCGTGTTTTTCACCGTGCGTGTGGAGCCAAAAGAGGACGACGCTCCACGCCCGCCGTCAGTCCTGCCGCGGGAACAGCCGCTCCACCAGGCGAGAGACATGGAGGAAGACGCGTCCCGCGCCGAGTCCGGCACTGGCAGCTCCACGGGCAGCACGCACGCCCTCCCGCAGCAGCCGCAGCAGCCGCAGCAGCCCGAAAACCTGGAGATCATCACCGCGAGCCTCAGCCCGTCCTCCGCCCCATCCTCCCCGTCCGCCACCGGCACCCTGACCCGCATGGGCCTGAAGAGCCCCACGGGCGCGCCGCCGGCCTCACCTGGAGGCCAGGTGAGCGCCATCACCGTGGTGGCGCTGCTCGACAAGCTGAAGACCATGCTGGAGTCGGTGCAGGACAACCAGCAGCGGATGGAGCAGCGGCAGGCCGAGCTGGAGAACGCCGTGCGCGTCGTGCAGGGCGACGTGACGCGCCTGTCCAAGGTGCACCTCGCCACCTCCAACAGCGTCAGCAAGCTGCTGGAGCGCTCCCGCAAGGTGAGCGGGGGGCTGAAGGAGGTCAAGGAGCGCCTGGACAGACAGGCCGTCCAGGTGAAGAAGCTGGAGGCCAACCACAGCCACCTGCTGAAGAGGAACCACTTCAAAGTCATCATCTCCCAGGTGAGGAAGGACACCTGTCCTGACCTGAGCGGCTCACTTCCACCATGTCCACACACTTCAACAAGTTGAAATAGTTTTAAAAAAGCAACATTTCTTCAGAAAATGAGTTTTTGCATGAGTGCATGACTCATTTGCATTAATATTTGCCTGCAAAAGTGGATCTTTAAGGGTAAACACAGACCTGTGATGTTTCTACTTTTTCCCCCTAAAGGGGAATTTCAGATGTTCAGCTCCTTCAGAATAAAAGGCGAGAGAGTTGAAGGGTGTGTCAGGGAATGGCTACTGAGGATAATAGGGTGTGTGTATGTGTGTGTGTGTGTGGGGGGGGGTACTGACTCTTACCAGATCTGTTTACACCCACCAGTTATAATTCAGACAGACAGACAGAAGGCTTTCGGGTGGATTTCCTCACTACTGTCTCACGCCTGGGAGAGTAAAGCTGGGAAGAAGCCCCTCCTCCCATAAAACCTCATCTTTTCAGATGAAATGATGTCCAAACTTGCAGTATTCCTTAATTTTGTGTCTGCTAAAAGACACGTTCACATGTTGAAGTCTTTCTAAGTGAAGTAGATTTATTTATTTTTTAATTCCCCGTCGTCGTCCTCATGTTCATGTGTGCTGGAAGCCGTCTGTGGGTGTGTCTTGTGTGCCCAGGTATGGGAAGGGGGTGGGACTGTTGACACAAGCCAAGTGACTTCTTACCTTATCTGGTTTTCCAGGTCTTGAAGATGTTGTTGTTGAAATTCAGCCGGTGCCAACACTTTTAGCCTGAACGAGCCGGTTGAGCGTGTGGGCGGGGGACGCCACATCTGTTTATTTAGTTTAATCACTGTAGTGTTCCCAGAAAGAGGCTCCATGATCATTCGAATAAAGTAAAATAAAAATAAAAAAGTTCGACATCCACCCCCCCCACCCCCACCCCTTTTTTAAAGCATGAACTCCAAGGCAGGATTTCAGAATAAAAGACTAAAGCTCATCTAGTTAGATGAGCTTTACTCCATTTGCAAACAGGTGGAGTAAGGGTAGGTATGGGTGTGGATTGGTGCATGAAGGGAGGTGGATGGAGTTACAGACTTAGTAAATGAGAACTGCTGTGCCTGAGGGAGGGGGGTAATAAAAGAACCAAGTGTAGCCCTCTCTTCTGCGCCTCTATTGACTCTTTCCTGTGTCCATTATTTTCTGCCTGAGTGGATCCCTCTTTGCCGTTTTTGCTACTTTTGCTGCAGTTTTAGCTCCTCTTGCTGTTTTTGTCTGGCAAACAAACTCCAGCAACAGGTGGCTCATCTCCGGCTGAGCCACCTGTTGCGGTTCCCTGTAACCTCTCATGAAAGCACGCGCTCATGCTGCCCTGTGATGACTCCCATTAGGTGTGCAGCCATAAAGCAAACCCTTTAGCCATCAGCCAGAGGGGCCCGTTTTTTCCCCTGTCCCCACGCAACCCAATTGATCCAAAACAGCCATTTTCCTGTATTTGACAACTGAGGTGGAAAACCCAAAAGGGCCCTGCGAGTGTCCGCGCTGCTCCCGGCTCTGGCCATGTTCGGTCAGACTTGACGGCCACGTCTGCTGCTTGGCTGCACTTCTGTGCATAACAAGGACTAATGAGGGCTTAATTACTGCTGCTTTGGGCCTTGTTTGTTTGTTTTTTTGCGCTTTTCCTGTCTCCATTTGGCCCCTCTTTTCTTTTTGGGCCAGCGCTCACTCCAAAACACACGGCCACGTAAAGATTCAACTGCAAAACAAACGGTCGGGAAGTTTGCAGCAAAACCCCGGAAAAGCTTCTTATTTTTCTATCCACTATTAGTTATGCAGATGTATTCAAAAGCTCATAATCGGAGTTTAAGGAGCCGTGAGGATCTTATCGTTTATCTTATCTGCATCACGGCAGCGTTCCACCTGATGTACGGCCGTAATTTCATTTCCTGCGACTGAAGCAATTAGCTTTAGCATTCATCATTGGCTGCCATCCCCTTTGCTTCACAGCGGAATTTCACAACTAGCAAGTGAAAAGCGGAAAATTACCTTTCAAAAACTGAGAACTGTCAGATGTTTGACTCCTGATAGGAGTTGAGTTCTGTGTAATGTTGGTAGGGCAGAAAGGAGCACAACTCTCACCCTATCAGACTCTCACACTATCAAGGTACATTCATATCTCTTTGAGAAAACAGAAACACTCGGCAGTCTCTGCAGCCAAAGTAAACACTGACTGCAAACTCGTTTTTGTGCTTTGCTAGGAGCTTCGCTTCGGGTCCACCATTCGTTTCTACAGTCTATTTTGGAACTGCCACTCCATCTGTCAACGCACGTCCGCCTCACACTCGCTGCAGAAGACTGCGGCCGGCCTCACTGGCCTTTCCAGTTTTCGTTGCTATCAGAGCTTTGGTGTAACTTCAGCTGAAACAGTTCCGACTTAACGTCAACTTCAAAAAGTTGAGTCTCAAGCTCTGAACTTGAAGCAAACTTCTGATGTAACGTTTCCTCAATCTACTGATTGGTTAATGATGTTGGGGTTGAAACTTGACCTTCTCTTCCTTATCCAACAACTGAGGGAGGCACAGGAAACATCAGTCAAAAATGCTACAGTCTATCTATGTTCTTTTTTTAGATGCAACGATTGCTGTATAGGAAGTTGTAAATTGCTCGCATACATTTGAACTTTAGCCTTGGAGATGAAATATGTTTTAAGACTCACTCTGATGTTGGCATCTGGCTCGAAACTGTACGGCTGGATAGCTGCAATATTGCTCACCGTTTTTGTTGCATCGCTGATGTTAGGTTGGGGGTGTCAGGAGCTGCAAGCTACCTGGAGAGCGTTTAAAATGTTTATCGAAAAAGTTTTAGATAATATAACAAGTTCCAGCTCTTGGAGTGCTGGGCTTTTGAGTGGTCTTTTGAGTATGATTGTTTCGCTTTTAGCCAAAACAAAAAAAAAATGTTTGCCGGTTTCTAGGACATAGCTTCTGCAGAGCAGCAGGAGTTAATCAAAATTTCACCTCTGAGTTGTGGGCGGGACCTTTGTCGCAGAGAAACCCCGCCCCCTTCCTCTCGCTTTAGCTGAGAGTTCGGAGCAGGGCGTTTTCTACGTCACAAATGATCAGTTTTTCAAAGGCCTTTTTCTATCTGCTCCTGATTCAAAATCATTTGAATAAAGAATTATGCAAAAATGCTATTTTTAAGCTTAATTTTCTTAATATATGTCCTTGATCATTTGAAAAATGCCACGAGAACACAATTGTTACCGTCTTTAGGTAATACAACTACTACGTTTGATCAAAAAGATCCCCTGACCCAAAACATCCGATCATAGCCAACTAGACAACCGGAGGGAAATGGAAGGTGTTCACTGTAGGATCAGATCCATGCAGGTTAAAGCAAGCTTAGGTTTGAGCAGAGGTTTGCTGTTTTTCTTCTTCCGATGATATATTACACCAGCATGTAGCCAAAAGCAATGCTAGCTATCTCAGTGAGTTCAAATATGCAGGTGTACGTGTCAAGAGCTTTTAACCCCGGGCAAGACGCTGGTAATGCAGACGATGAAGGAGGCTTTTGCAGTTCTCTTCATGGTCTGTAAACATGCATATAAGTTGAAATACTTCAGAAAAGCCAGTTCTTTTCTGTTTGTTGCGGATGTTTTTGGTTTTACTATGGGATTTTTAGATTTACAATAAGTGTTGATGACAGTGACTGCTCGGCCTGACATATGAGTTTTCCAAATCAAGCCTGGTGTTTGTTTGTGCTTTGAGTTTCTTCCTGTGTTCGCATTCTCTTTCTCCTTTGGGGTTTGCCTGTCATGGGCTTCCCTGGCCTTCCGGGGCTGCATGTTTGAAGAAATTAAAATAAAGATAGAAAACTACAAGATGAGAATGGGGATTATACATAAAAAGTAATGCCACACATTTGTTGGGCTGATAATAAAAACCACCCTAGAGTGATTTAGGCTATGAGATTACCCTGGATTATTACCAAGACTGCAGCATTACCAGGGCTTTTTCCTTTTGTATTCAGGTTGAACATGTCTGCTCAGTGGTTTCAGCCCAAGAGGCAAAGGCAAGTTTGTAGCTGCACATTCCTCCGTCTAATTGCTAGTTTAGAAAAAAGCAGCAGTAATGTTGGAGAGTGAGGAACCAAAACTCCACTCATTTTAGGACTAAATATTTCACCACAACCTGACAATTGTGTTAATATTAATATTATTAATATACTTTTCTTTTCAGTTTTTGGTGGGGTTTGGGAATGGAGAGTTTTCTTTCGCTGTATCATTCTGTATCATTTTTTGGGGGAGTTTTTCAAGGTAACCGGGATGATCCATCAAAGCTGTGTTTGTACCTGCAGGATATCCCCAGATAAAGTGCATTTCTTTGTCTGGGAACTGCTAGTAACACATATTAAAGTTTCGTGAGACCATTAGGGTGTGCCCTATAATTGAATAACTAGACAGCACTGCCTGTTGTATCAGAGCTCGTGGCTCTGTCAGTATGTCTGTAGACCTTTCAAAATTATAACATTCTTTCTCTAAAAGTCTCTCACATTCATTTTTGTTAGTGGAGAAACAGTTTTCATTGTTGTTCCTCGATAACTCTTAAGGAAACGGGACTCTGAGTCATGTTTTAAGATAAGATGATGATTTCCTTGTTCTGCCGTGGAGGCGTATGCCCTCCAGCCTGAATGTGGGGTAAACATTGTCCCTACTGTAAACAGACTTATCAGAAATGCTCGTGGTATCTCTGCACAACCCTTATCAAACAATGGCTCCCTGAATGGGATTGTGCTGCAGCTGTAGAGAGGGGATCTGGGGACATTTAGACAGATGAAAATGAGCTCACGCATCATCTAAACCAGGGTTGTACCAGAGACGTTTCTTAGCCATCGTGGCGTGCATCAAAAATAGAATGTTATACTATGTTCACATTGGGCTTGAAAAAGCATGTTCTAGCCACTGCTTCCAAAGAAAAGTCCATGTAAACGCGGGTAGAGGCACGTTTCGAGCAACTGAGTCCAAAACTCTTGTGTTCACACGTCGCTACGCAAGTTTTTAGTTTATTTTCAGACTCTACGTACAAAACACGTGTCAATTGAACACATGGTGAAAGTTAACTTTGACCAGTTATAGACTTAGATTGGGTAGTGACAAATAGAGGATGTCCTTTTCAAAGCACGGTAGTGTGAACCGGTTGAAAATTGATTATGGGAGAGCAATTAATAATTGACACCATGCTTTTATATATCGGAATAGAGCTGTAAAAGAAAAAGCCTGGAGCAAGAGTTGTGAAATTTGCACCACTTCGACATTTCGCACCAAGCCCCTTCCAACTGTGAGTACAAGCTCTAGTATCAGGTTATGACAGATCTGTGTGAACACCATATGCTAAAAGTGCATTGAGAGACCCACATATGCCAGGCGTGTACGTAGCTTTGTCTGTCATTTAGAGAAAATGACAGGCAATATTTCAACAGGCCCAGGTGTTTGGTAGGGTATCATGTCACTAGGCAATTAATTAGAGCATATGAGTCACAAGGTGTAACCTATCATCATCTGAAGTGTGCGACCTGCTGCCCTGCAAGGAGCTTCCTTAAGCTGTCCAAACCGATCATTAATGTCAGCAGGAACGGTGGTGGCCTCTCTAGATTACAGCTGTTGCCACTCAACCAGCTTGTCAGTATGACATCGCTCCTCAATTGGTCATTGTACTGTGTGATTGCGTAAGCCCACAGAGCCAGTAAACAGCCAGTGCTTTCCTTTTGGTGTGGCAAAAATGGAAGGGGTGGGAGACCAAAAGAAGTTTGCAGTGCAATGTTCTGCAAGCCCTAGACCACGAGGCATGGTGTCACACGGGAATGTTGACGCGTTGATTAGTCGAAAGCGAAATCCAACATGTAGAGCTTTTCCAATGCAGTATCATAGTCTTTGCTATCACTGTACTATTTCCTTTCCATCCTTTCCTCTTTCCTTCCTGTGCACACAGATGGCTCATGTACTCTAGTTGGGGTGGAGAGGGGTGTGGTGCCATACTGCAAGTTTGGTGCAAGTAAACTATGGAACCAAATAAAGTCAAAACATGCAAACAGGGGAAAAAAAACTATGCAATCTTTTGTGTTTAAAGTGGACATGGTGCCACTTCAAACACTGTTGTGTAAAGAACTAATTATCAACAACTTTAGCATTTTTTCAATACAGCAAGTAGTCAATTTAAAGAAACTTTAACAGTAGATAAGTAATTCTTACCATGAAGGTCAGAAAATTGTGAGGTTTCACGGAATCGGTCATTTCAAAATGAGCAGGAAAAGTCCTTCTACTGTCCCTAGTGGAATGATGATGAACTACAGGGCAGAAAACATGGACCAAGTTATATTCAATGGCTTTTTAAGAAATGTTTTGCTTATGCCAATTAGATAGGGGTCTCAGAAATGCATGTATTAAATATGGTACAAAGGGTTATTTAGGGTTAGGATAGCAGAAAACTCTCAAATGCCAAATTTGTGCCCATAGTGGTGTTTGCATTACTCACTTATATAGTTGGGATTTTATTGAACCAATTCTGCTTATGAAAACCCATATTTACTGTCTTCATTAAAGCAAAACCCAATTGGAATCAATGGTTATTACACATTTGTGACCATGAAAATGTGAAAAATTGTACTTATTTTGTCATTTGCTCCTGAACCATTTTCAATCATCTATAAAACCCTGTTTTCCGTTTATGACCTCCTTCACTATACCTTTAATGATGTGCAGGGATTTTTTTTACAGCACTAAGATAAACACACCTTGCTCCATTTCATCCTCATCGCCTCACAAGCATGGTTTGGCATCATGGAAACTTTATCATAAAAAGCTAAATATGATCACATTTATTGGTCTAGAACCACTGACTTGATGATTCCCTTAAAAGCTGCAACACGGTACAACTGGAACAGGCTGCAAACAAGACAAACGGGTTCAAAAGGCTACTGTATCTGTCCGCTTCCACCAGCCAAACAGGTAGGATTAAGGAAACCTCAATTCATTTTCTGAAGAACCAACTGAAACAATTGTCAGCGGAAACACAAACACGGCTTCTGGGCTTTGCAGAAAACTCCGGTGTTGACGTGAAAGAAGACACGATCTTTGTTTGTAGTATTTTATCGCAAAAACACCATTAGGGGACTAGCCAATAGCGGCTGCTAAACAGTGACACAATCATGCTAATGTCATCTAAAATACAGTTGAAGTAATTTAATATTAAGTACACTATATCTTAAATTCCTCTTAGGGTGGAACATGATGCTAAAGGTCATTTCTTTGCTCTAAATGCACACTGCAGATGAGGTCAACTGGGACACCAACATCAGGCAAAAGTCTGCACACACCCACCCATTCAAAGTGGAACAAAGCTAAGCTAACAAAAGCATTGGAAGCGGTTTAGCCTTGCACGTAGAGTCATTATCCGAGTAACACGAGCTGATCTTAGCTCTTTTACACTTTAGCCGTTTGTGTGCCGTGCTGGGATCCGTTTGAACCCAACAAAAGGCTTAAGAGAACCGGCTTACATAAGGTCTAGCTTACTAACACCTTGCAGGGTTTGCAATTAGACGACACTTTTTCCAGGCTTCTGCTCAATGAGATTTTGACTGACGTTACATAAGTACGTTAGTTTTGACGTACGTGCCCTTTCTCGTACAGTAAATTCGCTGTCAGAGTAAATTATTTTAGCCTTCCCGGCCTTCCCACAGTGTATTTGTCCTGTTCTTTGAAACTTTTTCTCTCTTTAAACAACAGTGAGTGTTCGGCGTGGCCGTCTACAGTGTTGCCTCGCAAAAAAGCACACGTACTGTATCACATTCTTAGTGGGTAATGAGTCTTTGCTTGAGGGGTTTGTTAATTAACAAGGTTCCCAGGAGAACAGTGCCACATAGAGAGGCACATGCAAACGCACTCACACACACACTCACACACACACACACACACACACACACATTTGCTTTGATCTTGCTTGCTAAGTCTGAACAGGGCTAAACAGGGGACATCAGAAACTATTGTGCTCATAAACTCGCACAAGGCACAATGAAAAATGTGATTACATTAAAAATTTCCCAGTAAAGAAATTACATCAAAGACCCTCTCTGATCATCCTTTGATAATTATCATCGCTTTTTGGAGAAAATGTAAAAAAAAAAACTGTTTTTTGTTTTTTGGGGGGAGGACATAGTTTCTGCAGAGCGGCAGAAGTTCATTAGAGATTCACCTAGGGGTCAAGACCATTGGTGCAGCGCAACCCCACCACCACTTCCCTTTTAAAAGCTCTTGACACGTACACCTGCATTTGTTTACTCTCTCTCCCGCTAGCTTACAGCCCGTCACACCCCCAGCCTAATGTTAGTGGTGCAACAAAAGTTTTGGAGTTATCCAGCTGTACAGTTTTGAGGCAAAAGCCAGCTTGGATGTTTTTTTTTATTTCACCTTTATTTCACCAAGAAGTCCCATTGAGAGAAGATCTTTTCATAAAAAGGGAGACCTTGGCCGAAAAGCATAATCGCAGGAAAAATATACAGTTAAAACAATAAATTAGAACTAAAATACAGTTAAAATGAACACTGTAACAATAGTGAGAAGTTAAATCATGAGCTAAACAGTCAGGTCAAGAGTGTGTATATTTCTTCCAAAAATTAAAAAAGCTTTGCTTTAAAGCAGGGGGTGTCAAAGCTGGTTGCTCAGGGGGCCAAAATCCAGAAAGGTCGCGGGTCAAACATGCAAAGCTTTTGTTGAACACACTGAAACTGAACTTTTAAAAAAAAGACAAATATGACTAAAATTAGACAGAAAATAATATGTAAGAATAAATCAACTTCCATGTACAAGCATCTGGTCCACAAGTGGAAGTGTCAAATGGAGCGGGCGCAGCAAGGAGTTTGTAATGCACCCATTGTTTTATCTATGTCACAAATGCAATCTCTTTCAAACTGCATATGTTTCGTCTGCTCTTGATTCACAATGATTTGAAGAAAGAAATACTCAGAAATGTTAAATATCCTTATATATGTCCTCTATTCTGAGAAAAATAGCACAAGAAAATGTTAAAAACACCAAAAACACAATTTTTAAAATCAAAATGGGTGTTAAAGCTCCATCATGCAAATAAGTACTCATACCGCTGTCATTTAAAGCAGGTTTCGCTCCAAATTCCATGCACTGTGACTCCTTTTTGACGTGCATTAACCAGTAAAAGAGCATTATCATAACAAGCATTCTGGAGTCAATCCGGATGGTTCTCCTGCGTTCTTCTGAGTTTGTGTTCGACTTGCCGCTTCCCACACATACTTCACACTCGGCACACGGTGTACAAAACCGGTTTGAACAAACTCAGTGGGTGTGCAACGTGCCCAGACTGGAGCAGGCGGGTTTGGCTAAACCAACTGAGCATGCTCAGTCTGTCATATCGGAGACAATTCAAACTGGGATTAAAAAAGGACTTTTTAGAGATCTCCATTAATCCTACATTAGGGAAATGTACTTGTTACAGGAAAACAAAGATTTTAGGTACAGAAGGTTGTAACATTTTGAATTTTATGTTTTCAAGATTATGTTAATCTGACTTTGACTGATCAAGTTTCAGTTTTTGTCCTTTCGGTTGTCCGTTTTTGTTGCATCTATTCAAGACTTCTTAAGTATTTCAAGTATTTTTACTTTTGCTGAGCATGTTCAGTGATACAAATACCACATTCTTTGTGTATGTCCTGTTCAGTTCAGGGGGGGCAACTTTAAGGAATAATTCACAGTTAAAATTTTGAGTTTAAGCAGTTGTTTCTCCAGGTTGAAGAATACATTTGAAAGGCCCTCTAACATGCTGCAAATTTTGCTCATGGTTAAAAGAGATTAAAAAATACAACATAAACCCAAAGATAGTTGAGTCTAAAAAGTGTTTGTTAACCTATTAGAAAGGAACAAAAGCTATAATAATATAGTCCCAAAGTCGAGATGTTTTTCCTCGCAATCTGTAAAGAGATTTTTGCATTAATGCTTTAAAATGAAAGTTTAAGTGAAACATAAGAGGAAACAACAGAATAAAAACAGCTACCGGAGAGTTCTTCCTTTTTGCAGGATGCCTTTGTGTGTTTTGACAATGTAATAAAGAAAATGTAGCAAAGAAACTCAATAAGGAAACTTGCATTTACCTTTCTAACTCAAATAACCTTTATTTTCTGTGAATTGTTGCGTTTTGTCTATCTCCTTGTTCTTACCGTTGATGTTGTGCCGATAGCAAAACACTGACAGATTGATTCCTTTTACCTGGCAGATACCAGACATGCTTTGAACGTTTAACCACAGCTGCATGTTTGGGTTTAGGAGAGACGATATCAGGTGTCTGCAAGCTGTTTTGCAAACCTTTTACCTCATATGACCAACAACCAGCCATAAACAATGTGGAGTATCTTGTTCGAGTGATCACTCATCATTTATTTGCATTGTTGAATAATTGCCTTAGAATGAGAGACTCATTTTATAGTCCCTTAGCAACACCAGTCATCTTTTTGCTTTATGGCATCTCAATAGATGCCTTGCATTCCTGAAATTGTCATATTTTGATGCTTGTCAACTTTGTGTGCAAACTGCAAATAAGCACTGAAGTTTGGCAAAAACAAAGCTATTTTGTAGGAGTCTAAAGCTTCCGATGTTTTCACCATAAAACCCTACTTTAATCATCTTTTGAGCTATTTTCAAAGTGTTCCCAGTGGTCTTTTAACTATGACTATGCTGCTTTTAGCCAAAATAAAAAAGTGTCTTTTTTGTAGGACATAGTTTTTCAAGGGTGGCGGTAATTCATTAGAAATTTGCTTTGTACACCCCGTCCATGTGTCGCGCGTTAAAAAACACACTGAATATGATTTCCGTAACGCGCATTTAGCACATTGTGCTCACACTGGACTGTCACTATCCTATTCTAGCGCATGTACCTACAGTTCACAGAAGCTTGGTGTAGATTTGGTGAAGCGGTGCAAATCTCGTGAATCTTGCTCCAAGCTTTTCTTTCACAGCTTTGATATATGAGAGACTTTGTATCATAATACCAGCTGTGCTCAAGCCGCAATTATTAATTTGACCAATTGGTACTAGTGATGTATGAGTGAAGACCCCTTAATTTGCAGGAGCGCCAACCATTTGTAATTAAAAGAAATCTTCACAAATCAAATCCAAATTTATTTATAAAAAGCGCTCCCATGCCTTGCGCAACTCGAAGTTCTTTACATTTAAAACAAAAATCAAACACAATATTACAATTAAAACCCAAAAACCACCCTTCCCACTCCCCTCCATTAACACATACGACCCATGACCCCACATACAACGAATACCTATAAAAGTAACTTCTAAAAGAAACTTAAAGCTTGGCTCTGCTGTAAGGAAACACTATTTGGGAATCTATTCATACCAGGAGCAGCTGGGCTGTAGGAGCATCACCACAGTGCCCACCCAGGCTGGGACAGCAATGGAGTTTAACTTCACAGCTGTGAGGCTGTGAAGTTAAACTCCAGCCGCCCCAGCAAGGGCAACAACCTCTGACCAAGCCAGCAAGTCCTGGTACAAAAGATCGCCACTCAAAAGAATGCCTTATGGATATATGTCACGCTTTCTACCATAAATCAACTCTAGAGCTCAGATTTCAAACATGTAGCTGAGCATATCCACCACTAGATCTGCATCTAGTTGCAAAAATCTTTTGGAATAGTGGAGTTGGGAGCTGTAAGACCTGAATCACCAATTAGGTCATTCCTGCGTGTATGTATTTGCATTATTATGCACAGAGTCGGATGGCCACGGGTGTGGATAAACAAGGTTCTGGAACTTAATGAAACCCTTCCTGTTAGAGTCATCGCTCTCCACATGACTCTATTAATGCTGGCCAATATTTTGTTACATATAGATTCAACAGGTGGGTGGGAGAAACAAATGCAGTGGAATGATTGACTCCTGCAACGACACAGCAGAATTCCTCAAATGGCCTAAGAAGAAACTCTGGCAGGCATGCAGGGACCGGTTTCTTTGGTCCTCCCAACAGGCAGATCAAGCCTGAATGCCAGAGTCTGTTAACCCTTTCAGCCCTGATAATACATACTGGTGGTTTTAATACGTCTTTGACCATGTTGACGAGGACAACAGGTGCTTTTTTATTGCAGTTTATACAAATACATTTGGGGGAAATGTAAGAATCAAGGTACTTTGAAGACATGTTATTTTTTCAAACGAGAATAATAAATCATGTGGTCCCACATTTTAGCATGTTATCTATGCAACAGTTTATATTGTTTCTTATTTCACTAAAAGACCTCCAGTCTGATTACTACCTCATTGTGATACACTTTCCTATTTTTCTGTTTCGAATAGGACGACAATGAGATCCCAACCAGTGTGGTGGTCAAGGATTCCCCCAGGACCCCGCTGCCAAGCCTGTACGATACAGAGTCCATTCACCCCGCCCCATCTGTAGCAGGCTCTGTGGATCCCCTCCGCACCCAAGATGAGGCTCTGCAGACCATTAGCCTGTCCTCAGATGAAGACCTTTCAGTAATCCATCGAGAAGATGATGAGATGCTGGAGGGAGAGGCCATCGGGGTTACTCCCGTCCAGTTTGAAAGGAGGGCTGACAGGTTCAAGCGCAACAGTCTGAAGAAGGTCGATAGTCTCAAGAAGGCCTTCACCCGTGAAAAATTTGAGAAGCAGATGGCCAAGATCACTACCAAGATTGTACCACCAGAGAAGCGGGAGAAAATCAAGAAGAGCTTAACCCCAAACCATCCGAAGAGCCCAACCTCGAAGAGCTCGTCCTTTAAGGTGGCTCCAATGACGTTCACAGTGAAGAAAGTCCGAGCTGGGGAGGTCACCACGCCAGAAAATGTCTCGCCTGAGAAAGATGCACACGTCGAAATTCCTGTTCTCGGAGGCCTAGATGGTGAGAACTCCCTGGCAGAGGTTCACACCCTGGAGGATGCTGCAGGGCAGATTCAGGAGGAACTCAGCCCCACCGCAAAAGAGAGTGTGAAAGCAGACGTGTCAATCAATGGAAAAGCACCGAGCGTGGAGTGTGAGCTAAACGGCGAGCGTGTGGCCGGCCTGGCGGTTCCAGAACAGATAGAAGATGTTGAAGATGAAGAGGAGGAAGAGGAGGATGTGGAGAAACAAGAAAGTGCAGATGAAACTACCCCGAGCAAGACAACGGAGAATGAGACAACCGCAAAGGAGACAACCGCCAATGAGATGGGCGTCAATGACACAACCGTTGCTCCGGTTGCCACGGGAGCAGTTGCTGTGGAGCAAGTGTCTTAACTCTTTAATTCACTTAAAACATCCACTCTGCTTTGGTTCTGTAATTACAGAAGGCCCAGTAGGTCTTAATTGTCTACACTGACACTCTTGAGAGCTTTTCCTTTGCTTCAAATGGAAACATACTCCAGATTTTCACCGAAATTCCCTCCCCGAACTTTTGCCGCCACGTTTTCTTTGATTACCAGCAAAAACCTTGCAAGGAATTGTACCAGCAACTAGAAATGACTCAGCATCTCTTCAAGAAAACAAAAAAAGCAGATCCAATGTATTTCCCTCAAAGAAGAATTCCCACAGTTCAGCTGGTATGTCCACATCTCCAGGGCACTGGACCAACCATCCTGGTCCTGCTGTGTGTGTCTGCATCTGCTCGCCTCTCTGTGCTTCATTGACATGCAACCTTTTTGTTCTTTTTCTTTTAGTGGAAAACTGTAAATCTCTGGCAACGGGAGTGTAACCGATAACCTGTTGTGGCATTGAGTTGCCAGGTTGTTCCAAGACTTGGAATGAGTTTGTTTTGTTTTATTTCAGTGAGCAGGCGTGGGGGGCTTTTTTGAATAGTGGATTGAGAAAGTTGACTGCCTTTTCTTAAATTTCTTGTTTTTATCCTGAATTCATTAAGTATTGTGAAGGGATATAGGCTTGCTTTTCTGTCTTTCTCAGTGACACCATTTATTCCGCTTGGCACAATATCATATATTGCTTTTCAATCGTAAAATGACTCTGTGTAGAATGTCTGAATAGAAAAGAAATGTGTTGTTGTTGACACTCTTCAATCAGTAACGTAAATGAAGAAAATCAAATCACAAATATAGAACAAAGTTTGGTCATGATTTAAGATCATGGCACCTTTTCAGCCATATTTGTCTTTTGTCAAATTTCCTCTCATGTTTGGGTGCAAGAATTACTGTTACTCTGCTACTCCCTAAGGATCTATGCCTTCAATATAGTAACTTTGCTCTGATGTTTTAAACGGATGCAAATGCCTTCTTTAAAGATTATATCTGTGAATTGTTTCACTATTTGTTTAGTTTCTTCATAGCAAATATTTGATTTGCAGAAGAAAAATGTATGAATTTCAAGTGGGAATGTTCACTCCATTTTACATTCTTGGACTAAGTAAAATTGTACTTTTAATTCTTTTAAGTAGAAATATTACTAAAGCCCCCCCCCCTGCTGTAGTGCATGCTTAAATGCAGACTTGCTCGTACACTGCCATTATCTGGTTTGCGTGATTGCACACCTATGTCTTTGGTGATGAATAAAAGTAAAACATATCTGATACATATCTGTTTTTCTTTGAGAAATTCCTTCCATCCAATATAGTTTACACAAAATATATAGGAAGTTTGAAATGATTAGCAAATAGTCACCTGAAGTTACACAATTAAAAGGACTACCCCCCCTCCCCCACACTTTTGCGTCATTACAAAAATGTATTTTTTTTTATGTTGGCAACAACAGATAAAAATGGTCTCAAATACAAATTTTATATTGAATTTTTATTTTAAAAAATCGTTGAATTTGTATTACTGTGAAGGAAAAAAAAGAAAAATGATTTGGTTGGCAGATCAGAAGCAGTGAACCCAGTTCAGACACACACATGCTCTGTTCATTTTTGTCTGGCAGTTGGACTCTTATTGTGAAAATCTGATTAGTCATGGGTCTTCTGCTCTATTGCTGATGTTTGCTAAAGGAACGAATTGTAATGAGAGTTGAAGAAAAAGATGTTAATGTTACGTAATGATAAGGCGTGCACATTTAACACGTGAGGGGGTGAGTCTCACGCATCTGTCAGTGTGGACTGAGACATTTTTAAGAAACATGGATACCCATAGCTGCAGAACGTTGTCGGGAAATTGCGTTCATCTTAGAAATCCTCCATTTGTGTTGGTTTTAGTGCCGTTTCAAAGTTGTGGTTTGTTTTCCAGATTGTTATGAAATAGAAAATAGAAATATTTATACACATTTGAACATTTAAAATATAGACTAAACTGATTTACCATAAATAAAACACAGTGCAGCTCTTGTATTTTGTGCACAAACACACATTTGTTCAACTTTTCCCTGACAATTGGATTTAGTAGGGTTTACAGCTATTGCATTGGGTACTTTTGCACAAGAATTAAATTACAATGTTTAGAAGGTATTTTTATTTATGTCAATACATTCTGGTTAAAACTGTTATGGGGAGAAATGGTGTAAAAAAAAGACAAGAATATAGCAATTAGGTACTAGATCATTTTGCTAAATGTTTTTTTTTTACATTAATTGTTTACAACATTAACAAAGTTAGTAAAAATGCAAGAATTACTAAAATAGGTTAATCAACTCTAAAAAAAAATGCTGTTTTTAATGAAAAAGTATTTGAACTTGAACTTTAAAACTTTATAGATGGTTTTTCTTTTTTGTCTGAATATTTTCAAGTTCGAGGATTGATTACAAAAGGGGAAAAATACATGCATAAAGATACTTTTAATACTGTTCTGTGACCTGTAATTTTTCTATCAGCAACGTCTCACAATTGGGATTGAGCACTGGGCTTCATTGTTTAATAACTTCTCCATATAATGTTTAAGTTGGCTTTAGTTCTGTCTCTAAATGTATATTTAACATCCTGAAAAAAATTAGATTTTTTTTCCTCAACCTTTTTCATAAAATTGTGAATATATGATAATCTCCCTTTTCAACATGTAACTTGTGCCTTGTCCGGAAGGATTATTGTTTTAAACCCCATCCTTATTTTTACCTTTTGCCGTTCATTTAGACCCCCCACCCCCACCCCCCCCACCCCCACCCCCACCCGTGAACCAAAGACATTTTCCTATCAGCAGAGGATTTCCTGCCACTTGAGTGTTTGAATATGTTCTAGTTCTGGACACATAATTTCACCCTGTGAGCATTTCTTTATCAGACTTGTAGTTTTACTTCTATAAATAAAGCTTTTATAAGACTAAACATTGTCTTCTGTCATCCATCTGTTGCTGCCGGTACATAGATCTCACATTTCACAGAGATACTTTTTCTTTGTTTGATTTTGTAAACTATTTGTGATGCCACTCCCTCCTATACTACCAAAGAAAAGCTCAAATTAAACTGGTTGCTCCGTACGCCATTCCAGTTTACACCTAACAGGGAATTGTCCCTCTGAAAGGAGTGGCCAGGATGTTCAACTGCCAATAGCTTCTCGTCACTTTGGTCTCTTATATTTCTACTTCCTGAGATTTTCTCTTTGTTTTAGACAGTATTTTTTTTTTTTAATTAATGTGGTATTTGTTGTAAAATTTGTCAATAAAACCAGTTTTAACCAAACTAAAAAATTCTGTAAATATTTTTATTCCATGGGTGCCTAACTATTTAATTTACCAAAAACATCCACTCGGGTTTGGTTCTGTAATTGCAGAAGTCCCAGCCTGATCATCTTATAGTCTATCCATAACCCTTGTGCTATCCTATGGGGCCGAGATGACCATTGACGTGTTCCTCCTACCATGACAAAGGTGGATAAAGGTGGAGAGGATTTCATGTAATCCATGGACACCAGTGAAGATCACAAATCATTGAAGAAAAAAGGTTCAGTGCTCTGTCTAGTGGGTCTAGATGACCCCACTCCCAATGTTAAAGTGCCTAGGATAGACCAAGGGATAAAGATATGATTTTGTTGTTTTATTCTAAATTAAAATAAAACAAAAACTGTAGTTTTCTGGGACATAGTTGCTGCAGAGCGACAGAAGTTCATTAGAAATTTGCTTCTGACTTGTTGGCATGGCGCTAGCCTGCCCTCATTTCCCATCATCCATTGGTTTTCACTCTCTCCTGCTACCTTACCTTACAGCCCCTCACAACCGCAACCTAACGTTACTGGTGCAACAAAAAATGTGAGCAACATTGGATCTATCCAGCCACACAGTTTTAAGCTGCATGCCAACCGGGATGAGGAAAACAAGATGTTAATGGATCTATTTGCCATCGGAATGGTGCTGATCAGGAGGTTTGCTGCCTGCTGACTGTAGACCCCACATCACTGCAACAGGCTTTTACCAACAGCAATTTTTGGTCTGCTCCTGATTCATAGTTTCACCTGTTTTCAATGGATAAATACTCAGACAAAAAAATAAAAGAATAGAAGAACTAAAAATAAAATAAAAGAAATAAAAGCTTAATTTTCTTTATATACATGTCCTCCACATTATGAGAAAAATGCCACAGGAACATGTTAAAGACACCAGAAACACAATTTTCATTGGAGAGGGTCTTTAGTGCCAAATTTTAAATGGAATTTAGTTAAATTGGAACAGGAATGAAAACTGGATTTGGTGAATGAGCATTTTTCTGGGACTTGTTTGGCAATATTAGGACAGCGTCTGTTTTAAATTGAATCTATTCATGATATTGAATTCATACCCAAATTTTAATGTGGAACACAAAAAGCAGTTTTTCATGCCAATCTTTTGGTAGTTTATCTCATTTTTTTAAACATTATTAGAAAAAAGTATTTATCCTACAGAATACTTGCATTTTACACACACTATATCACCCAGCCATTCAGTAAACTAAACGAAGACGCTGAAGTTGGCTTCCTATTCAGGACCAGACCAGGTACTGTTCAAAAACTACAAGATTTAGATAGTAAATAAGTGCGGAAAATGCGATAAAATCATCCTATTTCACATTTTCACAAATCAGATGAAGGTTTTACAAATCAGTCCAGGTCCTGTGGTTTTTGAACAGGACCTGGTCTTAGTGTGAAAAATGCAGTGGAATGTTCCTTTAAGCTGTGAATAAAAAGCCAACGTCAGCGTCGTAACAAAAGCTCGGGGTTTCAACCATTGCCCACATGATCACAGTTGAGCATGCGCATTGAAAACCGCCACTAGAGTTCTTCAACTTCAGAATTTTTAGGGATGTTCGTGTTTTGTGGATGGGCGACGGAGTATCGACTCCCATACGCGACGTAAACATAAACGAAGCATAAGCTTCTTATTCGTCCTGCATTTTAAGTTATGACCAATAAACATGTTGAAACATGAACACGACGGCGATTGGTTAAGCGAAGGTAGCGGCGCCCCGTAAGAGGGCGCGACGGTGCCATGTATTATACCTTTGTAAATTCAGTTTCATTATTTGACTTTATTGTTTTTATCTTAAAATGTATTTGAAATTATAATTTAAGGGGGGAATGAAGATAAAAAAAAACATCAGAAAAGCTCCAATAATATATATGCTTGCTTAAACGGTAAAAAAATTAAACTTGAAATGATGTAAACAGACCGTCCCATGTCGTCTTTGTTGCGGTCTTTGTCTCCCCCTGTAGGATTGACAAACTACAACAAAAAATAAAAATTGTGCATAAACGTTTATTATTATTATCTTTATTTACATCAAACATTGAAATGTTTCGAAAATAGCCTTGCAGTTGGCCAACTGTAGAATGCCTTTTCTGTATGGCTTAAATCCATCACCCACGCCAATATGAATGTGACTCGTCACGGTGGCCGAGAGGTTAAGGCGTTGGACTCGAAATCCAATGGGGTTTCCCCGCACAGGTTCGAATCCTGTTCGTGACGTTCTTTTCTTTAACATTTTCTTAAGAATCAACATCACTACATTCAATGAAACATTTTGTTTGGAATTTTGATAGTACATAACCCGTTTATTCGTCTACCTAGAACCCAAAAGCACACATTATAGGTTGATCGGTATGGATTGGTGAAATGTCCAAAGTGGTAAGGGTAGGCTCAGTCCACCAGTGTTACCCTGCTCAAGACAAAGCTGGAAGAGAAGATTGGTGCATGGATATTCCACCGTTTTTCATGGTATAAATTAGTATATACTTGCTATTCTGATGAGTGTTTGATGAGTGAAAAGTCAGCCGTTTATTTATTATTATTATTATTATTATTATTATTATTATTATTATTATTATTATTATTATTATTATTATTATTATTATTATTATTATTAAAGCCTTGTGAACTAAACCAATGCATATAAAAATTCATACAAATACTAAGTTTGTTCAGTATTCGCAATGCATCCATACCAACCCTCGCCAAGGTTCTATAATCTCGCGGTCCTTGGGAGCAACACCATTGTGGAACAAACCAACCTTTTTATATTTGTGCCGCAAGATAATCTTAATCACACACCTTGCTCGCTGCTATAAATGCCGAACACTTATAAAACAGTTTTAAGTGACGTAACTAGTTTTAGTTTGTCTTTCTTGTGCAAGAGCACGAAGGAAACATTTCTAACCCATCCCCCTATAGAGTAATGGTAGCGGCCACACTCAATAAAAATGACCGGCAGTTCATTATCAGTTAGCATACGCTATAGCTAAGTACTACGTTAAAGAAGGAACTAGCATGATTTTTCTCCTTTCCCCTTACTGTCGGGAATCATAACATTTAAGCCAAAATTCACATTGCCGTCAAAGTATTACACTGTATGTGTAGAAACAACGGTAATTGCGGAGAACGCTTATATTTACAATCGTTTGTTGAAGAGGGCTCAGTTAGCATTTGGCTAACAGGCTAGTTGGTTTAGGGGGGCATGCGCTAGCCTAGTAGCGTCCCACATTGGAGTAGGAGACAGCGCTAAAGTGACAAGAAGGCGAAGCGAATCCGCCCTTATTCGACTGGTTTATTTATTTATTCTTTCTTTAGAATAATGGCAGCCCCTACTAACGAGGCCTTGTTTTTGATAAAGGATGTGAAACCCGGGTCGAAAAATTTGAATATCGTGTTCATCGTTTTGGAGATAGGTAAGTCGACGCAGATTGTGAGGCTAAATCACCCCCCCCCCCCCCCCCCCCCCCCCCCCCCCTCTGTTTTCTCAGAGGGGGCCCGGTGTAACGTCAGTGCTCGTCCATATGTGGACGCTGTTGGCTGCTTCTCACGCAAACACTACCTTACTAACTTCCTAACCCCACTAACGGTTCGGTGTGTTTTCATCAGGGCGGGTGACGAAAACGAAAGACGGCCATGAAGTCCGCTCGTGCAAAGTGGCGGACAAGAGTGGCAGCATAGCAATCTCAGTTTGGGACGAACTCGGTAGTCTCATTCAACCAGGAGACATCATCAAACTCACCAGAGGGTAGGACATCCTTCCATGTTGCTTTACAACGGAATGCAACTGTTGTGGTGTCGACGTAGCAGTACTCATACAATATCTTTGTTAGTTATGCATCTATATGGAAAGGCTGCTTGACTCTGTACACTGGAAGAGGAGGAGACCTTCAGAAGATTGGAGAGTGAGTAGACGTTCATGTTTTTACATGTTCATGGACAAAAATATCATTTTTACGTTCATATCATAATGTATAATCTGTGTCCTCAGGTTTTGTATGGTGTATTCAGAAGTGCCCAACTTTAGTGAACCAAATCCAGAGCTGCTAGCCCAAGCAAACCAGCAAAACAAGTCTGTAAGTAGGCTGTAGGAATCAATATTTGGATTTGGTTTATTCAAGCAAAAAAAAAAAAAATAATAATGTATGTATGTAAATGTAAATGAATGCATACAAATAAATTGTATAATTGTAGTGTTCTCACTTGTATTTACAAATGTATGCACAAATTGAGCAACTACAATTAAACACATTATGTTCTAGGTTTGTTCGATCTTTCCTAAGTAATTGATAATTATTTTTCCTCATAGGGTAAGCCGGACCAGAACCAGCGAGGGAACTCTCCCCCGAATCAGAACTCAGGTACACCTGCCCCACCAGGTCAGTATTTTTTCCTAAAAGAGAAGGCTCTTTGTCCGGTGTTGGTCCAGGATGCAGCCAGTTTTGTTTTTTTTATCTATGATTAGCTCTGAAACAAGCAAGCACAGTTTATTTATAACATGTTATTAATAATATTATAGCAGTTTTCCCCCCAAAATCACAAAGTTCTGTTGTAAAAGTGCTCCCAGTGGTCTTTTAATGAGTTTGCTGTTTTTAGCCAATGTGTAGAGAACCTGTTGTTTTCTAGGACATAGTTTCTGTTGCGCAGCAGGAGTTTGTTATAACCCCCCGCCCCCCCAATTTAACAATGTTTTGAATAGAGAAATAGAAATGCATTTTAAGCTAAATTCACTTTTTTATGTACTTTGTCATCAGAAAACTGTCACAAGAGCGTGTTAGAAACTCCATAAACACCGTTTTCATCATTAAGATTAGCATTCGGCTCCAACAGAACATCAGAAATGCTTCGTTTACGTCGACACACTTCTGTCTGAACCGTCCATGCACTCATTTTTGCAGACTTTTCCGCCTTCATAACCTTTCATATTTGTGATCTGACGATCGTTTGTCCTCGTCTGTGAACTTTCAGGTAACGGTGCCTTGCCACCATTTGCCAACAACCCCCCACCCGGTACACCACGCGACTCCACGTTTGGGGTCATCGGACGACCCAACGGCCGGTCACCTGGCAACGGCGCACCTCCCGTTAACGCCGCCGGACCGCCGGCGGCCACAAAGTCCTCAGTTACCATTAGCAACGGCAGGGACCCACGCCGCGCCAAAAGATGAAAGTGGGAGGGTGTGACAGGGTGGGGTTCCAGGGTCTCTGCTCCAGTTCGGCTGGCTCTTGACCACAGCCTGGATCAACATGAATGATCAACTTTGACATTATTATTGTTATTTTTTTACTCAAAACTGTGGTCCGACGTGTCATTAGTCCTTTGGAGTGCAAGAACACTTCTCAAGAAGCCAAACCCGACACCCCCACCCCCTTCTGTTAAACTTCACACCCTACTTGAACACTCGATGCACTTTCTTCTCTTAATTTATGCTGAAATGTGGCTACCCGTTAGTTTCTCCTTTTTAGTTTTTAATTTTGACGTGGTAAATGCCTTAAGTGGAGTTTTTGAGATCCAACGCCCCAAGAGAAGATGTGAGGCGTCTTCCTGCTCTAAACCAAACTGTTCAAAGATGTTGCTGGTTTTTAATCATTTCATGTTAACCAATTTGGTCGTCTCAGATCAGCTCTCAATGTCAAGAGATTGTCATGTTTGTTCCACTGCCTTGTACAGAAACTTGTCAATGTTTTTTCTGTTAAAACCCTGATCTGAAGACTTTTCTCTGAGCTAGAATCACTCGAGATTTACTGTTAAACTCAACCAAATTAGAATTCAACTCCCAAAGGTCAGAAGCAGCTGGAAGTTGCTATTACTTTGTTTTGTTTTTTTACTTTTTGGCTCCATCTAGTGTTCGGAAAATGAAATTATTTTGCTTTTCTGGAAAGTGTACAGAGGAAGAAACCATTGCATATTGAACTTCTCACCGTGTCAGTAAAAGAATTAAAGCATTTTTTTTCCTTTTGTCTACGCCTGAAACAGTATCAAGAAGTGCTTAAAGTGGAAGCAATACATTGCATACAATGTTGAAGTCCATGTTTCTTCACATCCTTTGTTGCACCAAGCACCATCCTAGACGCAGACAGCTGAGAGTTGCCCCATTTTAGACCCACAAAATGTCTTTTCTGCAAAGAGTCAGAGCATAAAAGTACGGAAAAAGGATTTTAATCTAAAAAAAAATCTTGACCAGAGTCTAAGTGTGTCAAACTTTCTAAAAAATTTGGTTTTACAAGAAAATCTAAAGCTACTATATAAACACTGACACTCTCAGTCCCCTTACCTAACCTTTGTGCTATCTCAGATGACCCCCCCCCCCCCTTCCATTGAGGTGTTCTCCCTACCATGACAAAGGTGGATAAAGAGAGGATTTCATGTAATCCATGGACACCAGTGAAGAAAAAAGGTTCAGTGCTCTGTCTAGTGGGTCTAGATGACCCCACTCCCAATGTTAAAGTGTCTAGGATAGAACAAGGGATATAACTGAAAGAAAAAGATACACGTAATGAATTTATCTCCATTTAATTCATTTTATTTCTGTTTTTTTTGTTGCACCATACAAAATGCTGATCACCAGTGAATATGACATTTTTCTCAATGCAGATCGGCTTTCATAACGGTTTTCTTTTTTACAATAAAGGTTTATTGTTACTGCTACATTTTAAATGCCGACTTCTGATTTTATTTTTCCCTTGTGCTATCCTTGGCACTTTACCGTTGGGAGTGGGGTCATCTAGACCCCACAATACAGTGCGCTGAACCTTTTTCTTCAATGATTTGTGATCTTCACTGGTGTCCATGGATTACAGGAAATCCTCTCCACCTTTATCCACCTTTGTCATGGTAGGGAGAACACGTCAATGGAAGGGGTGGGGGTCATAGGATAGCACAAGGGTTACATTGAAATGAAAAAAAAAAACTGTCAACAAACGGAAATTTCTAATAACTAGCACACGTATGTGCAAATGTGTTTGCAGATGTATGTGCAGCATACAGAGAACTGGACAGAGGCAGCGTGATGTCATCCACAGTAAACGCCTTACTTCCAGTTCCAACGGCATGAAGCCACATCTGTTGCAGATGCTTACCTACTCACCTACTTTAATTGAGACATCTGATTGGCCAGTTTATACAAAGAAAAACCTGAACTACAGGAAAAAAAAGGATATAAAAAAGAGGATTATCAAGGACATGTAAAAAAAAATGAAGGTACCAGAGTAAGAATAGTCATTCTGACACAGAATGACTGAGTAGTAGCTGTTTATTCCTCTATAGAACTCTGTAGGATTTTGGCTTTTGGGACCAGCAGGTACTTCTGTTCAGGAACGTGGAGGCATGGCTCAGTCCAGCTCTCATCTACAGTCAATGGTATCTGTGAGAGTCTCTGTGGCCTTTGAAGTATTTCCTGTGTTCAAATGCTTTTAAAATCCACGGATCAAACACGGCAGTAGGTCACTTTTTATCAACAGTAAGGAACAGAATCATCCAGAAGTCTGGATGAATTGGGGCGTCCTGACAGCAGTTAGTCTCGTCAGAAGGTGGATTGGCTCGACCCGAGAGCTCAGCTCCGACCTTGGATTGTGAATTTAAGGTCTTTCCATGGTTGTTTCAGACTTTCATAATTTCAAGTCAGCTTGTACACCAATACTATGGATCAGGAGCAGTTTGGATGAAGGAGAGGAGACATTTCATCTCCCTTCACGGCCCAATAATGTCTCATAGTTTAGAAAACGTTGACCTAATTAAAGCAACAAGAATGAAAACAAGGATTTTAATATTACTGCTGATTTTAGACAGAAACATGTTTTCAGGTGGACGGTTTCTTCTTCCCACATTTTCCTCTGAAGCTTATTTCCAAAACATGTTTACATACTTGAGTTTATTGCTGAGAAATGCAGCACCGGCCTTGTGACATTGTGAGTTGAAACACATGAGAAGTGTGGCGGGAAGTGTGATGCACTCATGTGCCAACAGACATGTCATGAGCTGGGGACTTCCTTTTGACAGCAGCGGTGGATCAGATGGGCTGATGATCAGATGCCGGGTAATGCTTTCGTGGCCAGTCTGCCCCCCCCCCCCTCCACATAGTTGATTTTAACAACTCTATGGAGTGATTTATCCTCCACATTTTACAAAAAAGTAAAAACAAAATACTTTAATGTAAACGGGATGAAACGAAAGCCGAAATGTTCCAAGTTCGAAAAGAAACAACAAAAATACTCTTTTTCTCCATTTTTTTAAGTTTCTCGTTTTTTATTGTTTGAATAATTATTTGAACTATTTATTGCTTTCTCTTTTGGTTTTGTGGAATAACCCAAACATAACAGTTTTCTAATACCCCAATACAAGTTTCACCAAAATACTATTCAGTGAACACATAAATTTATAATATATGCAATAAAAATGCTGTTAGATTCTTTTTTCTGGTCAATATTGTTAGAAAAAAAGTGTCATTTTAATGTATTCAAATTGGAAATAGACACCTCCCTTTTGAAAGTCTTGGTGACTGGGGAAAGCCAAAAGAAGGGAAGTTTGTTTGCGTCTTGTCACCTTGTGACACACAAGGTTTCTGCCTTTGGAGGAGACACAACAATGGCTGGTAAGAGCTTAAGCGCTTACATTAAAGAAGACGTGAGCTAGGCGTGTGCTTTTATTGTAAAGTATTGATTTACATGGTTTTTTTCTCCCACCCTCACAGATTTGAACGTGTCTTCTTTCTCAAAGTTTGAGATGTATGACTTCAGCTCCATTTACGAAGAACTCAACTTCACCTACAACTACACAGAGTTCATCTTGGACCCGGACACTCAGCCCTGCAACACTTTCACCTTTCCCGACGCCGTGATGATCATTGTTTGCGTTTTCTATGTTCTCATCTTTCTGTTGGCGATTCCCGGAAACGTGGTGGTGGGGGTGGTGATCAGCATGAACAAGCGGACGATGACTCCCTCTGATCTCTACCTCCTCAACCTGGCAGTCGCCGACATCCTGCTGGCCCTCACGCTGCCGTTCTGGGCCGCCTCCGTCACCGTGGGCTGGGTCTTTGGAGACGCTCTGTGCAAAATCGTCACCGTCCTGCAAGAGCTGAGCTTTTACTCCAGCATCCTCTTCCTGACGTGCATCAGCATGGACCGGTACATGGTCATCGTGCGAGCACTTGAGGCCCGCAGGGCCAATCGTATGATGGCCAGCTGGGGTGTTTGCGCCGCCGTCTGGGCCCTCGGGGCTCTTCTGTCTCTGCCGGGGTTGTTCAGCTCGTCGTTCCCCTCAAAGAACTTCACTCAGTACACCTGTGCCGAGCAATACGATCCCAAGAGCGCAGACGAATGGCGGCTGACCACCAGAATCCTCCGCCACACTTTGGGTTTCCTCCTCCCGCTGGCCATCATGGTGCCCTGTTACGGAATAACCATCCAGCGCCTCCTCCACATCCGCGGGGGGTTCCAGCGTCAGCGGGCAATGAGAGTGATCGTGTTCGTGGTCGGCGCCTTCCTGCTCTGCTGGATGCCGTACCACGTCACGGTGATGACCGACACTTTTTTCAGGGCAAAGATCGTTCCCTACAAGTGCCCGGAGAGGATGGCGGTGGACCAGGCCATGTTTGGCACGCAGAGCCTGGGGCTGCTTCACAGCTGCATCAACCCGGTGTTGTATGCATTTGTGGGCAAGAAATTCAGACGGAGGCTGGGGCAGGTGATGAGGAAGATGGGCCTGAAGGAGAGAGGGTCAACCAGCAGAAGCAGCAGGTCCTCTCTGTCATCGGAAATCACATCCACAGTCATGTAAACTTTCACTCTGTCGCCTTAAAGAAACTTTTCAGAGCTTCAGAGGAACTCTTGAACTTCTTTTTGTTGTCCAATAAGTCTGCGTTTTTTCTTCCTTTTAAAAATTATTTGCACTCTTGTGTTTTTGGATTTCTTTGGCTCTGTTTCCGTCCAAAAATGTTGCAGTGAGCTGAGCAAACATCTCATGGGTCTGTTTAAAGTTCCACTCTGATCATCACATTCTAAAAGACGCATCCGAATGGAGCAGAGCAGAGTAGAGCTCCCGTTGTGTTTCCTACGTAGCAAAAACAGCATTTTTTCATCTGCTTCTGATTCACAACGATTTGAATGAAGAAATACTTGGAAATGCAATTTTAAGTAAAATTTTCTCTATATATGTCATCTATTGTGAGAATAAATGATGCAAGAACATGTTAAAAACAAACAAACAAACACTATTTTCCTCGGAGTGGGTCTTTAAATTCCATAATGATGTTGCTCTTTTCCTGGTTCTTGTAAGATATTTTAAGCTATGTCTCATCATTTTTGTAAATATTTTTTCCTTTATTTTTTGCCCGATAGCAGATTGTTGTGTATTTGTGTTCTAAACTATTTTTACAGTTTCAGTGATTCAGTGTTTAATAAAATGTAAAAACTCTTTCTCATTTTGTGATTACCAAACGTCTCAGAGTCACTTGATTTAAAAGAAATATTTTTGTTTTCAAACTGTGTTCGTCCTTCAGGTTAATAGAGGAAACAAAATAGAGAAGTTGTACTAACTTAAAAACTCAAATGTCATAAATTTCAGGTCAAAAGACGATGTTTCCCTTTTTTTTAAATTTTTTTTAGAGGAAGCCAGCTCTGTTTAGAAATCTTAACCAAGTTCAGCCTGTCTGTCATTATTTTGCAATTTGTTTTTCATTTTTTAGTGTAGCTCACAACGAGAAATAACCCAAAATTGTTCTGGTAATGTTAGGATGCTTAGTTTGCTGCAACACATTTTTTTTTTGTGTGTGTGAAAAAATATATAGTTTTATGTAATTTTTAAAAAAAAAGTAAGTTTAAAAAAATGTATACATTTTGTACCACACGCTGAGTCCGGAAATGCAATACGTTATTTTAAAGCTTTTTACTATCATTTTACTAATTTGCAGTTCTTCTTCCCTATTTCAGATATTGCACCAGTGATTATCGTCACTGAATTTGATTTACTTACAGTCTGATTTAGAGGCGTCTACCAACAAAGGGATCCTTTAAATTAGTATTTATTAACACTTACGTAATGGTTATCAACTAATTTTTAATTAAGTGTTAAATCATAACTGCCTAATTTTTAAGTCAAAACCAAAATTCTCTGTTTATTTTATGTTTAACATGCTCAGTAAACCCTCAGGTATCTCTGTTCCCATCAGTGTCACATCAGTACCAGCACTGCAGTCTGAGCAGGACTTATGTTCTCAAAGCTAAATGAACTACAGTCTCATCTGTACTTCCTCTTTTTTGTCTTTACTAAACAGAGAACCTTCCATCTTGACAGTTCTAACTTGTTTGTTTGCAACATCAACAAGTTTGGCTCTGACTCCCCACTGTCTCTCCTATTTAACTCTCATGTTCTGACTTTTAACGTTGGTCAACACTTGTTGGGGCCCCAACCATTAGCCTACATTACCTGAGTGGTCATTTTCATCCCATGAAAGCTGGAACACCATGTATTTGGTTGAAGATCCATGTCAATGAAAATCACATTGTTGGTGTTTTTAACATGTTCTTTTTTTGATGATGGGTGACAAATATTAAGATAATATACTCAAAATTGAATGTCTTTATTTAAGTTGTGAATCAGAAGCAGATGAAGATTTGAAAGCAATTGTATTTGTGATGTAGAAAATGTGCTGGGCGGGGCCACCAGCTTCATGCTCCGCCCCTTTCTGATCATCCACCTGCAGATAAATAGATTCATGAACGTCTTCGTTTTCCTGGTCTGAGCTGGAATCTGATCAAAACTGTACGGCTGTATAGCTATAATATTCCTAGCTGTTTTTGATAATAATGTTCGGTGGGTTGTGTGAGCGGCTGTGAGCACTCAGTGGCCCTGCCCACTACTCAGAGGTGACTTTCCAATGAACTACCGCCTCTGCAGAAACTATGTCCTACTAAACCACACAAGTTTTTCGATTTAGGCTAAAAATGGCAGAATCGTGAGGAAAAGACCACTGGGAACTTTTTGACAATAGATCAAAAGACGAACAGAGTGGTTCTTAAAGAAGTGCTGTCTCATACTAGCATGAAAGTGGAATTCTTCCCACACAAGGATTGTACATTTCAGGTAGGTGAAAAGCAGGCTAATGTTTGGGGCTTGCACAAGACAACTTTCTTAGAAAGTATGAAGCATTCTCTAAATTTTAGTCTGGATGATGTACAACTCGATCACCAACTGTTAAAACCTGTCCCAATTTGGTTGGTGCAAAAAAATAAATAAATCAGAAAGTTTATGATTTCTGAATAAACCAAAGATAAAAGTCATTCCAAATATCAACCACTTATTTTTCTTTTGGGGGAGATTTTGCTGCGTACTCAA
The DNA here is from genome assembly GCA_023969325.1 of Oryzias curvinotus. NCBI lineage: Eukaryota > Metazoa > Chordata > Actinopteri > Beloniformes > Adrianichthyidae > Oryzias > Oryzias curvinotus. The sequence goes on along the minus strand of CM043726.1, from coordinate 4,084,743 downwards.
AAATCGGCTAAACCGGCGCTGGCCTCTACATGACTTGCACACTGAATATCTGTCCTTGTACCCGCAGCCCCCTCCTCTGTGCCAAGTGTTGCACCATGATCTACTGACCTCAGTTTGGCTAAAAATGACACGAGGGGCGGGAGTCTTGTCGTGAGCGGGCAGACAGACCGCACAGCTGTCATTGTAAGGCTAGCAAGGCTGCAACTGTCACTTCTCCCAGCAGACGTAAGGGGGGTGGTGATCATGATTGGAGCACTTTAGCGCATGGGACAAGGAATTGGGAGTGGGGGGTTAACGTGCAATTTTACCGGATTGGATTTGACGCTAACTGGAAGCCAAGGAAGGCGCAGATCAAGAGACAGGAGCCTTGCATTGAAATAACAAACCGACTGTAGACGTGAAGAGTTTGTCTTGTAGAGTTGTTGCCCTCATAACCAGGAATACAGGTGGACATTAGGAACAAGGAGCTGAAGAAGCAGGGCCGTCACTTCCAAGAGACAAGTCAAGTGAGCTACTGTTCATGCAACATGAGCTGGTGGGTCTTACCCTAAAAATACTGGTGTGCAGGAGAGTGGTAGCTACTTGATTACCTTTCTCTTTTAGAAAACTGAAGTTGCAAACAAAGGTTTTAGAGGTTTGATTATTTCCAGAAATACTTTACAATTTTCCACAGAAACATTTGACTTTTTTTTTTACTGATGGTAAAGAATTCTACCCAACTTATCTGGGGATTGTATGTGAGAGTGTTGCCTCAAAAGGACACGTTTGGCCAACAGAAGATCCACCTGGAAAGCTACTTTAACCATGAGAAAAGCTGACTTCCAAATGTCCCTGAAAAAGGGAGCAGAGGAAGCAGCTGCCCCCTCAAGTCCCATCATACCCCCGAAACGCTCCAAAGCGAACCCCGACCAGGTTGTACCAGAGCCTCCTGGTCCTGGACGTCCTTCGCCCACTCCGCCCGTTTTTATCCGTAAAATGAGGAACTCTGCGGTGGGGACAGGGTGTGACATCCGTCTGAAGGTGACTGTGGCTGGAGACCCTCAGCCGTCCCTGTACTGGTACCACAACGATGCTCTTCTCAACATGGAGAACCAGGAGTACGGAGGACTCTGGATTAGGGATTGCAAACCCAGTGATGCGGGTCTCTACACCTGCATCGCCAACAATCACCTGGGAGAGGCTCGGACTAGTGCTGTGTTGGCTGTCCTGGACCTTGGTGAAGGTAATATCTGCACATCCAACAGCCCACCAGGGTTTACCACCACCAATTCAATACACGCCAAAACAAAGGCAAATAGGTATACAGTTCAAGACAGCCGACATGTTGCTGCATACTTTCAGGTTAGATAGAAACTTGGTTTTGATATGGATATCATAAATTCTAAGTCCTTCAATCTTTAGGATAAGTTTGTTACTGGTCGTCACTCACAGACACAGAAGGACACTTAGGAGCCGTGACTGAGGATTCTCACTTCAATGAAAAGACCTTCTAGGATCACTCTTAATTCCTTTTTATTTTTGACAGCATTTACTTTTTACTTCTATTTAGGGTTTGGTATTCAGTTTGCAAAAGTATTTATCTATAAAGACTTGGATTATTCCATCACAGTGTTTGCACGTCTTTATACCATATATTTGTGCAAAGAAGTTGCTTAATTAGTAAAGTGAGCGATAATAAACCTGATTGTAAAAGTTTTTAGAAGAATCACCTTTCTAAATTACTTCAGGCTATACTTCAAATTACTTTGAGTACCTTATAACTTGTATGACTTCAGGCAACAATTTCAAGAAACTTCAAAATCTCGTGACTTCTTGAGATTTTTACCTACAAATACTCCAGCTATGATTAAAACTAGTCATTAAAATTTTCTATGAAACTCCCAAAATAACAAAGATTGTCTAGATTCAGCTTGGAGGCAAGAACCAAACATTTGGTTGGTCTGAGCCTTTTTATTTTCTGTAGTATAAGCCTAAACTATGAATAAACTGATTATTTAACACTATTCAGAGCACTTAATGCTCTACTTTGTACTTTGCATCTTATACGTGAATTATTTTGTGCTTTAATATGTTGTGTGTGCATGCCAAACAAATGAAGTTTAATTTGATTTGATTAATAGAAGAGCATAAAGAAGGAAGTAAACATATTTCCAGTTTTGAATCATAGTGAGCATCTACAGACAGATTTTTAAGACCATATTAAGTGTTAGAACCGTTTAAACTCTTCCTTATGCTGGGAAAATTACTAGAAAGGTTGTTTTTTTGTTTTTCAGAAGAGCAGAAGCTTTTAATTAAGGTCTGATTTCCACAAGGCCACGCAGGATTAAATCATGTTTTGAATTCTTGATCTAGCTGAGGTTTTTCAGCTTAGCTGTGTCTGTCCATCAATGCTATAAAAGCCAATCCACAGAAGAATGAGACACAAATCCTACATTTTTTTTATGTTGGCCTTTGAATAACAATCCAGTGACTGGTTAGTCGACGTGTATTTTTGGTTTGTAGCTCATCATGTGCGTTTATACTGTATATCCACATAACTGGCAGTAACTGGACATTGTAAAAAGGTAATTTTTAAGATTCCTGTTTTTTTTTTTTTAAAGCACACTCAGTTTTTAAACATGGAGGTCACACTTTTAGATTTGCTCATGTGGGAACTAAAGTCTCTAAATCTCCTGTGCTTTATTTACACATTTGGCAATGTCAAACTATTAATGTATTTGTTAAAGGCGCATAGATGCAAGAACTTTCAACTTTTATCATTATTCTGATATCTCCTTATAACTACATGTTAGCCACATGTTTTTTGAGAAATCCAATATTAAGAAACTAGATATGATCTGTCAATTATCTGATTTATTTCAGAGATCTGCTAATGTAGGAAACTTCCCAACTTCCTGTTACTTTCAAAACCCTGACATATGTATTCTTTGTGAGTGTGGTAGTGGGAATGGTTCTAGCACTAGCCGGCATAATAAAGGAAGAAATATTTCTGAAAAAGATCCAACACTTTAACACAGCGGCTTTTATCTGTTTGAATTCCGACTAGATTTTTATCTTCTGCATTTAATTTGCACAAATGTAGATTTAAAACCAGGACTAATTTTGGACAAACATCAACATATACCAGTTGTATTTGTTTTGACTTGAGTGAAAGATCTATATATGGTTCACGTGTTATTCGGATTTCTCATTATCAGATGACTGTGTTATTGGATGACCTGCGCCAGATATTTCTGTCAAAAATAATACTTGAAAAGCTCTGAAATGCAAGAAACCGTGATAATCAACCCTTTGGTTGTTAATAGACAGTACTTGTACTTCAGCTTAACCAAAACAGAAAGGTTTTGGTATGGTTCCAAGGAGATGTGTGTGTTTTTACATGTGCTTTCCTCCTGGAAAAAGTCCCCAAATGTAGTCTGTGAATCCTGCTGTACACTCTTTCCTAGTTTGCTCAAACCTCTAGCAGCAGTAAAGCCGCCCGACACATTATGGTGGACGGCAGAATAGAGACTGTTTTACATGAAGCCCCATAATCAAATTCTACAACACCTGAAATGAATGTTGTTGTTGTAGTGTTTCTAGCTTCCTGTATGGACCCAAATTGGACAACTTTCCTTGTTACTTGGTGCTTTAGAAAACTAAAATAGATGGAAGCATAAAGAATTTCAAGTAATGCAGAAAATGTTTTGAATTAAAAAAGCCAAGTTTATTTCAAATTGGAGTAAACGGCTGAGTTTTGTTTTAAGTTTGTATTTTTCATACAACTAGAACGATAATAAAAAAAACAAATTAATTCCAAATTAATTAATTCCAGTCTAAGCAAGGTTGGGTGTGATTGAAAATGCGATAACGTGTAGGACTGTGTTTGTAAACTTGCGAGTTAGCGTAGTTACAGTAGGCCTGATGTTTGTTCTCGCGGTATCAGCTATTTTTTTAGACGTTTATGTATTCTGAATTCGCTAACTTGGCTGACATGTAGTCCTGAAGGGCTGCTTTTTTTTTGACATGTTACTCACATAGACTGTAAAAAACGGAAAATCACAAAATGAGGCGAAGTCCCTCAACACTTCAAGAGACGGGCACCTCCATGCTGAAACCAGTCGACAGTGATTGGTCCGACATGCTAACACGGCTAACGTGCAGCGTTGTCGGACTGTGTTTTTGTACGTGTTACTAACAAGATTGGGAGTTAGCATGGTCACAGCAATGTTTGTTTCAGGAACATCTGTCTGTTTTTGTTTTTTTTGAGTGCTGTAAACAAGGTTGGGAAGTGCAGGTGGCATGAATACGCTAACACAGCTAACGCCTCGGCTACTAACGTGTAGCGTGTTACAAACAAGTCACAGAGTCACATTTAATAAAGTCTGACTGACTGACAGACTTAACTGTGACTCTTGCTTAATGTGGCTTATAGTTCAATGTGCCTTATATGTGACATCAGTTCTAAAATAGACCGTTCATTGACAGTTCGCCCTATAGTGCGGAAAACATGGTCATAGATCAGGTCCAAATTTTGATTTTCATAGAAACCTCCTGTTCTAAGAATGCATAAGGTGATAGTGGACAGAAATGACCTCCTCTAAGAGGTGACTGACTCAGTGAGTCCTTCTGCTTTGACTTTTTACTGTTGGAGAGGAACGGAAAAGACAAGATATCACTTCCCACAAACACACACAAGTGTGATATTGGGAATTCTGTTTTAAGAAGCAACCTATGGGTTTTAATACATCAACAGAAAACACGTTACTGGTGCTGGAAGGGACATTTTTTTCTTTTGATGCCTCATTTCACCTTTGATTTGGTGCAGTCCTCTGCTGGGTTGCCATGCGTCTACTTCAGCTGTCCCATCACTCAATGAGCTTCTTCTCCCTCCCTCCGTTCATCTCTCTTTCTCGGCCACGATCTCTCCGTAGTTATTTATACAGTGGAATGTGCCTGGCGTTAGATTTTTGTGATGTTAGCAGACCAGCATTTCTCTTGTTACACAGCAAGACATCACTGCTAATTTTAGCCAAGCCCTCCATGACTTACCGCTCTCATTCTGTTTGTCAGATAATCAAACAGGTTTGAATCATCCGGGTTCACGGGTAGGGAATGTGGGATACATCTTCCTTCCCAGTGATACGTTTTAATATTTTAGAGTTGACCAATTGTCCATGGTTTTCAGTTATTGCATGTACAGATACGCAAAACAATTCATTTATTAACAGAAATCCATCGAATGTCTAAGTTAATTTATGATTTGGTTAATTACTTTGTTATTAAACTTTTTTTCAACTTGTTCTGATGGCCTCTTGTGTTTGACAGTTTTTGCTGTCAAAATAAGGGGTTATGGCCACACAAGGTCCATATTTGTATAAACCCCTTTTGTATTTTAGGCTAAACTTTGTTTATAGTAATCATATTTGCATACATTTTTTTTTGGACGGGATGGAAAAGAGAAGAGAGAGGTAAAGAGTGGAGTAATAAAGACCCACTATGATGACAACTGTTTTTTTGTGTTTTTTAGTGGCATTTTTCTGATAATGGAGGACATAGATAAACAACATTAAGCCTAAATCTGCATTTCTGAGTATTTCTCAATTCAAAACATTGTGAATCAGGAGTAGGCGCAAAAATTGCAGCCTGAAAACAAGCATTATTTGTGGCACAAAAAATATGCTGGGTGAACCACAAGCTCACTGCTCCGAGCTCTCAGCAATGGGGAGGGAAAATTAGGGCGGGGTTGCCAGTGGTCCCTCCCACTACTCAGAGGTGAATTTTTGATGAGTTCCCAGAAACTGTGTCTTAGAAAACGACTAGGACAGGAATGATTTTGGCTAATACCATCAAAATCAATATTAATTAATTGAAAATAGATCAAAAGATGATCAGTGTGGGACTTTAGAGACGGGGACAAGGGTGCAAAAAAAGTAAAAAAAAGAAAAAAAAAAGGAAGGGGAGGGGTCAAGAAGTTGGAGGAGGAAAATTGAAGATAAAACAAGGAAAGGGGTACTGTCAATCATTCTTATTTTCAGATGTAAATGTTTATCTGAAGGGTTAGGCCCGTCCACAGACACATTCTTCTGCAGGTTACAAACATACCTTTTGGCTTCAAAAACCTTCAGAGTTAACATTTTCTTGCAGGTGAGCATAGTTCCAATTTCTGTTTTGTTTAGAAGAGCCCAAAAATTAAGAATCAAGTGACGATGAAACACAGCCATGTCAGTATAGACCCACACTGGTGTTTTCACAGTTATCTGATGGATTGAGCTTGAAAAACACAAAACAGTGTTCCCTCATTCACTACAGGAGTTCTGTTTTAAAATAACTCTCAATAGGTTATATCCTCTGAATGCTAATCATTCTCTAGTTTAAGGCAGTAAAACCCCTCACATTTGATACACTTTTCTCAGACAGACATGAATTTTCTCTGTTGTTTGAACTCTTATAGTAGATGGAAAATAAGTCCAGTGTTGTAGAACAGTTGTCCCCAACCATTTTAACGCCGCGGACTATTATGACGTCATACAAAGATTTCACGGACCGGTCTTCAAGATGTGGCGGACGATTATTGTAGCGACGCTGCGACGAAGGAGGAACAGATCCATGACAAGACAAACTCTGAGCTTTTATTTTGACAAGCATGTTATTGTACATCACACAGGTGTCATCATCCTCTCCCCTTCCCACACGCAAAAAAGAGGTACTGTCTATTAATGTAGCTTTCTTTTTTTGGAAGTGGAAGGCTCCTCTTCTGTCTCCTGGCTGGACGTTTTCCCCTTGGCAAAGAAACTTTCCAAAGACGTTCGTTTTTACTCATTTTGCTAGTTCCTGGCTTTCATTTTAGCTGTAATCTATCAGGTGATGGAGAAGAGAACCTTGGTCTGCGTCAAGAGTAGCATCGACGGATGGAACAGAGAATCGGGCAATTTTTCAAAATAAAACATCTTTCAGATTCCGAAATAAATAAAACGAAAGTCATGTGAGTTATTTAGTCTTTCTGTACGGCCCCGTTCCAAATGACCCACGGGCCGGTACCGGTCCGCAGCCTGGGGTTGGGGGCCGCTGCTGTAGAATGAAATGAAAAATAGATCTGATTGATTAATAAATCTCTTGAAAGATTTATTAAATTTGACAAGCTGAACACATTCTGGAGACGTGACACAGAAGGGATTGGTCGATCAGGATGCAATACACAATGTGCTGTGAAAAAGGAAAGCATGCAAAATGTGCAAAATTAATCCACAAATCGGCGAGACTGCTAAGGGTAAACTACGATACAGCAAGGGAACCCTTCACTATAATAACCTATATCAATAACTGTTGACGATCAAAGTCCTTGTCAAGCCAAATTGAATGTATCCATGTCAGAATCAAATGGAAGTTTGATTTTTAACTGAGTGATTGGTAGAAACCACATGTCTAAAGCTTGTATAGTAATGATTTACAGAGTCTTTGGAACTTTACACAGAGCCAGAGCGTGACGGTGGCTCCTGTCCAGCGTGCTTGGATAGCTTCCCTGACATGTTTTTCTCCAGGAACATGCCTGTGAGTGAACAGGTGCAACTACAGCTACACCACGGAAACCCCCCACATGACTATGATGCTTCCAATAAATGAATCAACACGCAGAATCTGATATTGGATTTTCCACTGGACAATATATCCTAGTAGCTTTTTAAGCCACTTTGGAGAGCGGGAAGACCTCAACCAATAATGGCAGAAAAAAAGATTAAACTTTATGGGAATTGGTTAAATTCTATAATAATCTATCTACACCATGACAGTGACATTACTGGAGGATAGCCACAGATTCATGGTGTGTAAAAGTACGCCTACAACAACAGGGGCGCCCAGTATCAAGGTTAAGTCAATAGATGCGTTCAGAGCGTGTCAGGGGCAGTGGTCTCTGGCAGCCGTGTGTTTCAGGCGTTGTGTTGCAAGGCTCAACCAGAGACCCTGACTGGTCAACGTTTGACCAGATTTAACTCCTAACGTGTGTTCAATGGCCACACATCTTGTGCGTAGATTCCAAAAATGGTGGTAGAAACCTGCGTAATGCATGAATACGAGACTTTTGAACACAGAAGCACGCAACGCATGTTTACATGAGCTTATGTGTAGACGTTTCATTGGAGGTGCTCACTGGGACGCATGGTGCAGAGGGCGGAATGAATGTTGCTTTTGACTGCCAATAACATTTTTACAAATATTTATACTGAATAGTTGCAGGACAACCATTGGCAATTCTTCTAAATGGTAAACGTACTTATATAGCGCTTTCTACCTTCTTACGAAGGCCCAAAGCACTTTACAGTCACAGTCCCATTCACCCAAGCACACACACATGCACACACACATTCACACACTGGCGGCGGCTCCGCTGCTGAACACTGGCGCCAACCTCCCACCAGAGGCAAGGTGGGGTTCTGTGTCTTGCCCAAGGACACTTCGACACATGGGCGTGCAAGGCGGGAATCGAACCTGAAATCTTACGATCATGAGTCGACCGCCCTACCACTGCACCACGGCCACCCCACTTCTAAAACACGGAGGCATTTTTTAAACAAAATACAACCAAAATCGTGACAAAAATCCAGTGCTTCAGCCTCACATCTCCATTTAACTTGTATGTTCAACTTGAAATTTCTCTCAAAAAAGAATTAAAATGATGCCAGAGTGCAGCAGCAGAGAGGAGAGCTGTTCCAGCTAAATGCATTTCTCATATTACCCTTTAAAAAAATCCTTCCATTTATCCTCTTTTGGTTAGTACTTTTTTTTTGCAGATAGTCAATATTAAATAAGTCTATGATGTGAAAAATACAAAGCTTCTTATCAATGCCTAACACATAAATGAAGAAAGCCCATCAATCTGAAAAAAGCAGCTGAATATTAGTTGCCAAGGCAACCAAAAGGCATTCTTCATGACCCGAGATGGATAATCAAGATGATCGCAACCTTTGGCTTACATTTAATGCTTGCAATTACATAAAAAAGTATTTTTGTATAGTGTTAAGCTGAAAATGTGAGCTAAATGTGAAAGAGGTTTTTCATTCTCAGCACCTGGTTTCTGATGTTATTGTTAGTTGTAGCACAATGATGTATTTAAATGTTTGGAAAGTACAAAATATGATACATAGAACAAAAGAATAGAGGCAACAGCAATGCAAAACAGTGAATCCGCTTCATGGTTTTTTCCGGAACCCAGCAGTGAGTGCAGTGCATGTGGTCAGACACATTTGCTGTGAGAGCTAACAGTCTTCTGCCGGCGCAGAGGAGTGAGGAGGACCTTTTTTATTTATTTATTTTTTGCGGCATCCCCCCCCCCCCCGTCTCTCGCTCTCCTGGCAACGCCACATCTGCTCATTACACCAGTTGAGGAACAAGACGCAGACACATGAGGAGGAAGGGAAAGATGAAAAATGTAAACCAGCACAGCAGAAGGCTGGATCACTCCCACCGCTTCCTCTGCCTACCTGCATGCACTGCCTGTGGGCTGGAGCTCCGCGAGGGAAGATGCTTACACTGTCGCTGGCCGTTGAGTGGACAGGGGGGTCTCCTTTATAGTGGATAGCATGCCTTCCATCTGCAGAAGGTCTACTCTCTGGATTTCTTTTTTCTCTTTATTCCCACAGACGAGTAGCTGAGGCTCTAACTTGCTATGCCACGGACACAAGTGCCTTTTTTTTTTCTGTTTTCCTTCTCTGTTGAGAGACCTTTGTTTTAGGTGAGTTCAAGCAAATGAGAATTGCTTTGCATTCAAATTGCTGATGACTTCACAGAGCCTTTCTCTTGTTCCGGTGCATGGTAGTGGCGCGGATCCCCTGATGGATCTCGGGGAATACCCTGCTGCTGAACGTAAACCAAGACAAAAAAAAACAACAAAGCAACTCAGCGAGCATATCAGAAAAAGACGTCAAAATATGTGCAGAAAAGATCTTAACTTCTATTAAATGTTAACTCTAATTCTTGTTTTTTTTTTCTATTTAACATCAGCAGCCATCTATTGACAGAAACATCACATGACTGCCCAACAAGTGGCCATGTTTCCTCAGCCGCTGAAAGCCAATGAAAGATGCTGGAGCCTTCATTAAAACCAGATGTTACTTTCAACTTTGTCTGTTTGCAGTAACATGTTATTTTAGTTTCTGTTGGAGGGAAAGGCAGTCATGGTCTGGTGTTTTCTCAGAAACTCCTTTTGACAATAACAAAGATGTCACTGTCTGATAGTTATCTGGAGATAAACTGCCTGTGAAAAGCATTCGCAGTTCAATGGATGGTACAACTGTAGCAGCTGAAATGTAAGGGATTTAAAAACACGATTCAGATTCCTCTAAGCTAAAAAAATAATAAAAACCTTTATTTAATTCCTACATTGTGGCTGGATGGCTCAGTTGGCTGCCTGGTGCATGGGACACCAGGCTTCATCCAGTGTGGCAGAGCCTTCATGCTACTGTCTAACTGTGAAGCCACAAGCGGGCTGAAGTCTGGGTTTCCCTGTGCCGGTCCCAAGCCCGGATAAAACACAGGAAAACTCTGCCAAACCACCTGTGTGAGTCAAGGAAAGCTGATTCACTGTGGGGTATGCTGAAAGGAGAACAACATTAAATTCATACAAAAATAAAGTTTTATGGTGCAATATTAAACACATTTCTGCTTGTGTGATCAAACAAAGAGCAGAAGTTCTTAGATTATGGAACTTCGCCTGAAGAGACACATAGAGCTCATTTTCATCTCTGGTGTAAAGACGTGTTTAATATTTTGTCTGCTGTAAACTTACAATCATTAATTTTTAGTAGTTTAAAAAGAAAGATAGTTCATGTTAAAGAAACATTAGTTGATTATTATAAAAAAGACTGGAACATGAAAGTGCTGCAAAAAAACAACATTTACGAACTTTTTAGCAAAGTTTTTATTTTAATTTTATTTTTTTATCTATCATTACTTTCTTTTTTTTATTTTGTGCAAATTAAGAACAATTTCTCCACTGAGTCATATGTTAGGTACAATTAAAAAGAGGACAAATATCCTCAACTTAGAGCAGGAGTGCTCCCCCTGCAGGTGGAAGTAAGGCGCTTTAAAGGCTTTAAAGAGGAGGAAGGACTCTGTGAGACCAGTGAGCTGCAAGTGGTTAACTTCATTTTAATTTTTGACCCTGGAGAACCCAGGGGGGTAAACTTTGGACACTGTTTTTTCTAATACTTTCTAATTTTTTTTATTGTTTTTATTTTTAGTCTTTATTTATGCTGCTGTTAATTGCTGTTACCAAAAATGAATAAAAAAATGAAAAAAAGACAAGTTAACTTTAAAACCACAAAATGCTGTTTCTGGGCTCTTAAAGATTCTGGAGTATTTTTAGTGAATTGATTAGAGCACAGGGCCTGCTCGATGGTGCAATAGTCAGCGCTTTCACCTCACAGCAAGAAGGCACCGGTTCAAATCCCAGCTGGGTGCTTTCTGCGTGGAGTTGGCATGGTCTCCTTATGCGTGAATGGACGTTCTCCGGGCAGTCCAGCGTCCTCCTACAGTCCTTAACCATGCATCACAGGTTAAATGGGGACTTTAAATTGCCTCTAGGTGTGAATGTGAGTGTATGGCGTGACTTGGCCAGGGTGTACCCCGCCTTTGCCTCAACAGTAGCTGGGTTGGCTCCCGCCCCTTGACCCTGAAACGGGTTCGGAAGATGGGTGATCAGAGGACATCTTGGTTTAAAAATCACTTTACAAATTCTTTCATAGCTGTTGAATTTTTCTATTCTGTTGTTTTTGTGTGTTTTTTTTAAGTAAAATGAGAAGTTCAAGTTTATATTTTTTGGAATAGATCCCTAAAACATGAGCTTTTCTCAAATTTGGAGAGATACTGTGTACATTGTGGAAGTCACAGATTAGTGGAGCCAAATATTTTTCTTGCTTCAGCATCATTTTTAGAATATTTATCTACTTATAACTTTAAATTGTTGCAATTACAGCTGGAGCATCTGTGGGCGAACAATTATGTGCACAAGTGGAGGTTTTGAGGCGGTGTGGTGAGAAGAAGGACAGTGAGAGCAACAAATAACCTGAGCTTTTATGACATTTTACACAGTCCAGGTGAGCACATCATTCCTCAGATGTGACTCCAGTTACCAAGTGGCAGAATTCAACGTATGAGTGAAAGAGAAACTTTTTTTGTCTTGTCAGCCTTTTTTAAAGTTAGCCACTTTTGTTGTTGTTGTTGTGTTACTGCGGGAGAACAATAATTTGTCTTTTTTAGGATTCCACCCACACGGAGGCAAACGCCTCATCAGAGCCGCTTGGATGGCAGTGACTCAGTAGCTGTAGCTTTCTATTTTGAGTCCTGCTGATGATCGAGTTTTCTCTCTGTCTTTGAAGCCAGAGCTATTTCAGAATGGCACGAAGGAGAAAACTGGGATTATTCCTCCAAAAAGCCTCAAATTCATGTCCTTTTTTTGTTTTTGAGTCTGTAACCCCTTCCTCCATGACCAGTTAAATGTGAAAACTTTTTTGGTTTGAACTCCTCTCACATAAAAACAAACATTTTAAAACGTATCATTCTCTTTTTTTCACTGATCTGGGATCTGTCTTTTTAATGTTTTTGGAAATGTTCAACACTTACTAAATGCATAGTCCTACAATTGAGTGATTGATTCATGTTTTCCTTCTCTTCCACATTGTTTTCAGATTCTGAATCGACAGATGATGAAGGCGGAGACCAGCTGGACACCAAAGGAGACAGTGAGGATGTTGAAGGCCAGACTGCTCCCACAAGTAACAGCTGTGTTTCCAAGTTTTGCTTTTCCCTTGGTTGAAAATCTGATCTGGATTTCACTGTAAAAACATAAAACAAAATCAGAGTTGCTCATGCTTTAGTACCAACAGGTGAAAAAAGGCTGTCTGCAGGTGAAAAATGGGCAAATCTGTAAGGATGGGCCACATTACATTTTAAAATCATATTCTGGGCATCCTATGGGCACTGACCTGTCACCTGCATTACCCGCGCATGCAGCATTTGTGCACAGTAAGGAGCGAGTCCATGCACCTCACTAATGACTAGAGTGTGGCCCATGGGCACCGTACGGCAGCATCTTGTAATTGACATGATCCTTCAACATAAATTTATCACATGGACAAAAATTGTACGTTTCATCTTCATGACATCCCTTGAGATGGCCATATGAGCCTCAAGGGGACTGTGAGACACACCTGCGCTCCTCCTGTCTATGACCCTCCATGGGCCCAGACAACCCAAAAACCTACAGCACCTCTATGGGTCAACCTCCATAAGGGTGCAATGTCACCAAGGCATTACCTTCACCCCAATGTCATTTCACCGCAGTAATTTGGAACACTTGACAAATCTATTGTGATGACTTTATATGCTAAAAAATATTTACCATCCATAACAGTTATTGTTATGACCTGTCACCTTGTAAATGGTACAGAATTAGCCACAAAGCCACTTGAACAGCTAAAGAAACTATGGGAGTACAATACTGAAGTGTCCACAAGAAACAGATTTTTTTGTATGACTGTTTGTTACTCAGGTTTTGTCTATTACAAAGTTAAGTAAAGGAAATATTTTAGCCTAACTGCTGAATAAAAGTTTGCGTTTGAATAAGACTTTACAAAAATGAAAATATTAATTTGATACCTTTCGGGGTTTACACATAACGTATATAAAAAGTTGTGTTAAATGCAAAATAAATTGCAAACAGGGTTGTTTTGAACTAGCCTTAGCCCATTCTTTTAAATCAAAAGTATAAAGAAATCCTAAAAAATATATTTGATGTGTGATTTTAAAAATTATATATTTTCTTTTATGTGAGAAACAGTGATGGAAAGATGTGCAGAGGATACTGACAAACCACATGGATATGAGTATTACTCTACCAGGCAAGGAGACAAATTCATATTTAAATAAAGTTTTTTTATTTGAAATCACAAAAAAATGGTTTTGTGTCTATATAACCACTGATCAGTCTTCTGGCTGTGTTTCAGGAACCAATCTGAGGTTTCAGGAACATCTACCCCCCAAGTCCTTCCCCCACCATCCCCAAGACTGGGCAAGCGCATTACAACCTCTCCGATGCCAAGTCGCTCCGGTTCAACAACTCCTGTCAGTTCGCGCAAGAAAATCATCCTGTCAACTGAATACCAAGATACAGTGCCTGGGGAGTTTGAAGAAAAAGTTAAGCAGCCCAAAGCTGCTCCTCAATCCAACGTCCCCGATACCCGTCCACAAACTCCTCAAAGTGAATATTCCCGGAAAGACTTTCCTCTCAGACCTTCTCCAAAGCTGACAAGAGCAAGCTCCAAGGTTTTTGAGAAGGTCCGAGGCTTAGAGGAGCGAAGGCGCAGTCTTGATCTTCCAGAAGGTTCTGTTTCCGGAAGGTCCTGGGCAGGGTTCAATCTTGCTGGGTCAGTTGATTCAGATGATGGTGGAAGCCGATTGGGCATTTCCCGAGAGAGTTCCAGGGAAGATCTTAGGGAGGCTCTGAAAGAAGATGCTGCTGAGCGGAGATCTATGTTTCGACAGAGAGCAGCCTCACTGGAGGACAAACCTCGCTACACCCAAAAAGTACAGGACATTGAAAACAAGTTCACAGAAGAACTCCAGCGAATCAAAAAGCTGGTTGGAAAACCCCATCTGAAAAAATCTTTCTCTACTGAACAACTCACCCTGAAGAGCAAGCAGCGACAGCCTTTAAGGAAAATTGAGCCCATTCCTCCACAAGTGCTGCATAAGCTTCAAGAGAGGGAACGTATGCAGTGGGCAAAGGAGAAGAGAGAAAAGGAGCTAGCCGAGCAACCGATGCAGCAACCACAGCAAACACCTCAACAAACGTATCAATCCCAGTTCCAAAATACCACAAATAATGGTTCAATATTGAGTAGGCATCAAGATTCAGCAAGACTCCCAGAGTCAATGCAGTTGTCTGATTTACCAGGACAACGGTTAGTGAGAGAATTACACCGAGTCAGTCCAGTCACAGAAATCATTCAGCGATCGCCTTCACCAGCATTTTACCAGCAACAAAGGGAGGGGTCCCCCGTTAGAAATGTTACGGAGATGACATTGCGCAAGGTCGAACGAAGGCCACCAAGTCCACTCGTTCAAAGGGTAACACGAATGCAAGATCCACATCTTATTCAAGAACCGGTTGTCCAATCCGGACAAAAGACTGACACTTCAGGGAGAAAGACACCAGTAGAGGTTGCATTAAGAAAAATTGAAAACAGACCAGAGAGTCCTCTGGTCCAGAAAAGGACTTTCACTTTGCAGGATCCTCTTCCTCAGCAACCTCCAAATGTGCAGAGGGCATCATTGGTTACCCCAACAGATGAGAAAATGGAACTTGAGCGAACCAAACCTGATTCTAAAGTAAAGGTCCCAACGATTGTTGTTGAAGAGGAAAAAATGGAAGTGGATGTCCCCGTGAAGACAACTGAGCCCGAGCAGAAAACCGCAGTCAAAGAGGGACAGCATCTAAAGACAAAAGGAAAGACCCGACGGACTCGACCCATGTCCCCAGAGCTAGGTTTGTAGAGTCAGCTTTTAATTCTAAACAGAGGAGCTTTAGCTACCGACTACTGTAATTTTTCAACTCTTTACGGAAATAACATAATTGCAGCGGATTCTGAGCTGGAGAAAAGCAGCCTTGCTCTGACATGCACACTTTGTAATAGAGATGTGGAATTGAGTCATATGACTTGAGTCAGTCTCAAGTCATACATTTGATGACTTTAACATCAAATATTTGTGACTTGACTTGGACTTTAGCCTTCTGACATCAGCCACAAACTCAACTGCACATCACTGGTCTGTAGTGAGGGTATTTCGTATCCGGACTTTACCTTGGTTCTCTTGTCATCTCTGAGTTAGCACAACTGCATGTATAAACTGGGTTTTGTCATAAAAAAATCATTTTGAGTTTTTGAAGTGAGGATGTATGAGCTTAGAGGCAATATACCTAATATGCTTGCAAAAGTTTGCTATATAAATACAGTTCCTAAAAGCACACATGGTCTGTGTAAATAATACTACTCTGACTTTAAACATTCGACTGTAGACTGGTTGGTCTTGACTTGGGACTTGCTTGCTTTGAATTGGGACTTGACTCAGGACTTGAGACCTACTTGGAACTTGCAAAACAATGACTTGGTCCCCTTCTGCTCTACAGTATTGAAGTATTTCTGCTGAATCTGTTGCAGAGAAAAGTAGTTTTGCACCATTTTGCCACACTTTACGTTGGTAATGTGTGGCATATTGGTGCAAAACTGATATGCAAAGCCACAGATTCATGTTGATCGCGTGAACTGTCAAAGACTTGTGTCAAACAGGATGTGTTGTCTATGTGTCAAAGGGTTAAATTGGTTGTAAACATTAACAAGCAAAGGAAAAATAACTTTCTATTTATGTTCTGTCAAAAATGTGTAGACTCCTCAGATGACTCCTATGTGTCTGCTGAAGAAGACCCAATGGAAGCGCCTGTGTTTGAGTTTCCTTTGCAGGACACTGTAGCAGCTGCTGGTGCAGATGTCTTACTAAAAACTATCATCGCTGGAACCCCCATACCAACTGGTACCATATTTTAGTTTTTTATTTAACTGCATGATACTAAGTCGCTGAGTGTTCATGTGAGCAGATACTAAATTTAATTGTTTTCTTTGTATTTTTACTCTTGAAGTTACATGGACTAAGGACAACGTTGATGTCTCAGGCTTTGCACATTTTTTAGTAAAGGTGGAAGGTGAACGACACAGCCTACTCATCAAATCTGCAAAAACAAGTGACAGTGGAAAATATTGTGTAACTGCAGTCAATCAGGTGGGCAAAGCATCCTGCCTTGGGACAGTGGTAATTGAAGCAGGTAAGCTACTGTTTGGACACACTTGATAAAACTTTTTATTTATTTTCATATTTACCAAATGTTTGTTCTGCCATTGGTAAAAATGGAATGAAGAATATTTTTTGCTAAAACATGGAGCAGCTTGGGCTAATCCACCTCAGTAGCCAAACGTTAGCAGGTGTGCTCTGAGACTGGGTTCAGTTGGGTCATACCAACCGACTGTATAAGAGACCTGGATTGAGTGAGTGTGACATCACCTAAAGAAAATGGTTGGCTTCTGGTTTCAATAAAATGAAGTAAATTCAGTCGCCATTTTTTCACAATGTGGATGGCGCCATGTTGGAGGTCAGTAAACACTAAGTGGTTCAAGGTGGTCTAAAAAAATTGGATGAGCCAGACCATGCTAAAACAGGTGAATCTGACAAATATGTTGACTGAGTAATAGCTGTTTATTTCTCAGTAGAAGCCCATGAGATTTTAGAATTTTGTTAATTCCTATTAGAAAAACAAAAGGGGGAGGGGTCACTCAGTCCAGTACTTTTATATGGTCAATGGCGATCCCAAAAAAAAAGACTTGCGACTTGTCACTGTAAAGCCCATTTGAGCCTTAATCAAGTTAGAAAAGTTCTGTATACCGGTAAGTACACGGCATTTTACCATTTAGTATTAAGAATTCGATTGAAACCATTATACGGTTCCGTGACTGTGGGTGGTGCTTCCTCAGAGGATGAGTAAATTGTACAGTTCTTTGCAGAGTTGATGACATTGTCAAAAAAGGCTTCTACTGTAACCTCATAGTCGACTCTTTGAAATTCAGGGCCTAAACTGAATTACAGCATGTTTGAGTCTTGTGCCTGCTACAACAGCCCCAAGAAAATAAGTCAACTCTGCAAAATGTAATGATGTGAAAACTGAGTCAATTAATCTGAGAAGGAAAATACCAAAATGTATTGACACAGTAGGAAATGCCCTGTTCAAACTTCACTTGTCTAATCACCAAATTAATGTCATTAAGTGCTGCTGCCAGTCTGACTAACACAATTTTCCAGTAGGTGATTAAAATGGGCTAAAAATGGCAAAATATACTATTGTAGTCTACAAATTTGACTAATACCAACATGCTTTACATTACACACTCCTTTACTTGTTAAAGAACAATCACTTACAGGCGTTCCTTCCTTCCTTCCTTCCTTCCTTCCTTCCTTCCTTCCTTCCTTCCTGCCTTCCTCCCTTCCTGCCTTCCAGCCTTCCTTCCTTCCTTCCTTCGTTTGTTCGTTCGTTTGTGCAGCTGACACTACCTTACCGCAGTGGGTTACCAGAAATACTGGATTTGGAAATTGTTTATTTCAAGCAATGAAAACAAAGATAAAACTAAACAAGACAAATACATTAATTGGTACATGCACACATATACGCATACATTCACATACACATGTATAAAATTCAATTATAATTCATTTTAATCATAAATAGACCTATTAGCTCTTCTGCCTACAGATCATGCCACATTTAAGCCATTAAATATTAGCTTTGTAAATAGCTGAAGACTTGCAGCAATTAAAAGATGGCCTGCTTTTTTTTCAAGACATCTTTTTGCTGACTTGCATTCCTGTCCTGATGGTCATTTTTGAAACTTCTACTGCTTCATTTTACCTATGGTGACAAATAATAAAAACATTAACGCTTCAAAAAAAGTGATGTAACATTGCATAACGGGTCACTGAATCACCTCCGAACACAGTTGCTGGGGTTTTGCTTTGACACTGTGTTTTTCTCCAGCTCTGTTACCGTTGTTTTCCTACGCAAGAAGTGTGTGCCACATATTCTAGTTGAATAACCTCACTGTTAGTTGCCATAGCAACTAAGAGGTGAAGCTGAACCTATAAATTGCCCACTGAGTCTTGCTGGCTCCACTCACTGCAAATGCACTATTGTTTGGATTTCACATTTTGCGAGTCAGATTGTAATTATAGAGAGGGAGATGAGTGTATCTAAACTCTTTGAACTCCTGTGTTTAGTGTAGGGAGATGGATTGAAAAGCAGCAATTAGAAGTCTTTCTGCAAGTAAACACAAAAATAAGACAGAGAACATAACAGAATCTGTTGTCTACAGGGTCTGTGCCGGAGCCAAAGGGAACCCTGGGCGTACCAAGAGATATTAGCAGCCCTATTACATCAGATGAAGAGTATCTCAGTCCCTTAGAGGAGGCTATGGATTTTGGAGTCCAAGAGTCGAGGCGAACCATTGACTCCCGGTTCAGACAACCCCCTGCATTCATGGTGAGGCTACAGAGAAGAACTGAGTGGAACGTATGCACAGTTTGGTTTGATTGGGATAAGTTTTGATCAAAGTTAACATATATCATAGTCTATCATGATTCAGCATTTAAGCAGTTCTAGTGTTAAGATTTAAATAATTATTCAAACAGTCTATTGCATCTACTCACTGGGCATGTGTTCAAGAGTGCGCTGAACTTGTTTTTTTTTAACCGCCTGTAGTAAATGGTGTTCACACTGGTCTGTCGCTACCCAACGCTAGCGCATGTACCCACCGTTGGAAGAAGCTTGTACCAGTGAGCCAAAGCTCGCTCCAGCCTTATTTTTATGCAGCTCTGTTCCGACATATGAAAGATTTTATGTCATGTAATTGTAGCCTGGCAAAAACTGCAATTTTTAATTTCTCCTCTATGATCAATTTTCAAACGGTTGGCACTTCCATGAGTTAAAAGGGACACCTTTCATATGTCACAGCCAAAGTCGAGTCCCTGATTGGTCAAAGTTTACGTCATTTAAGTTTTTACCTGCTCAGTTGTTTGAACGTAAAAACTTTTGAACGTGTGAGCCCGAAACATGCACATTAGTGTGTTAACCTTGACTTTTCATTGAAAGATGAATGTGCATTTTTGAATAAGATGTAGAAACTGCTGCTCACTCTTCTTGAATTTTCAACAGGTGACAATGGCTGATCAATCCGTCATAGAGGGGCAGGAAGTGACCATGTCCGTTCGAATATGCGGACAGCCAAAACCCATGCTTTATTGGTACATTCCTTCAGGCTTAATACTTGGTTGCATAATAATGGTCTATCAAAATTCTAAATGTCTTGACTGTATATGTTGTACAATTTATGTAACAGAACAGTTTTGGCTACTTTGTTTTAAAGACCCACTCTTATAATCTTTTGATCTCTTCTAAAGTGCTCTAAGTAATTATGATTATGCTGTTTTCCGCCAATATTCATCCAAAAAAACCTCATCCTTTTCTAGGGCATAGTTTCTGTAGAGCAGCAGTTGTTCATTGGAAATTCCCCTTTGAATTGTGGGCGGGACCGATGGTGAGGAGCAACCCCCCCATCAGAGCAGGGAGCTTCTGGCCCTCCTGGAGTATTTTTATACATCACAAATAAGCTCTTTTTTAACCATAAATATTGTCTGCTCCTGATTCACAACAATTAGAAAAGAAAAAAGAAAAAGAAATATCTGTACTCAGAAATGCAATTTTAAGCTTAATTAATTCCTTCATTTATCCTATAATTATGTCCTCCATTATCAGAAAAATACCACAAGAACATGTTAAAAACACCAAAAACACTATTTTTCTCAGAGAGGGTCTTTAAGATCTTTTGGTGACTGGAATACCAAAATGCCTTTATTAAGACCGAGGAGTGACTTAAAAACAAAGAAAAAGTCAGCTTACAATGAAGCTTAAAAATGTTCCTACCCCTGAAAAATTTGGAATCAAAGTTAATTATTTTCATAATGAAAGTTTGTTTTTAATTGGGAAGGAAACCGGCGTTGTCTGTGATAAGATGACATAAATCAGTGTACATCATCAAAAAGGTGGCATCTCCAAAATTAGCCAAAGCTTGGAATAATTTGGAGTTGGCTGTACATACCAAATTCAGTGCAAAAAACATCAATTTATTGAAATTCTGCATTGATGGAGACAGCTTTTAATTGAATAAATTGCTTATGTGATCATCCATTATTGCAGCCATTTAATTTAGAAAAAGGCTCCATGTTTTGTCGTTTGTTAAGTACAAATTGTATTTCCTTTTAGGCTGAGAGACAGAGTGACTGTGAAAACAGGCCCACGCCACACGGTGCGTGAGACAACAGATGGCACCTTTGAAATGGCAATTAAGGCGGCAGCCAGGTCAGACGCCGGAATTTACACCTGCAGGATTATTAACGAGTATGGGACAAAGCAGTGCGAAGCCAGACTGGAGGTCAAAGGTAAGGCTCGTTTTTGAAATTCAATTTGTAGTAAACATCCAGCCTTGCCCAAAGGAAAGGGGCAAAAAATTGTCATTCAAATGCATTACTGTTGTCGGGAACTTTTGGTTCAATTCCAGTAAGCATTTAGCCATGCAACACTCTGATATGTTTTACAATGACCAATGTTTCAAAAGTTTAAAAAGCTAAGGGTGTTTGGGTGTACCAAACAGTCACTGGTTCTTGTGGTACAGTATAATATTTTACTTTCCACCATTTTTTTTAACCGGAACAAAAATGATCTAAAAAAATGTATTTTTTCCGATTTTTTAATCTGACTTTTTTTAAAAAAACAAAAAAACAAGGTGTGTTGAGAATGTCTGTCTCCAAAAGAGCGAAAAAAAATATGACGATTTTCTGCATGAGATGAAATTTCGAAAATGACATCAACAGACATAAGCAGTGTTACCTCGTTTATCTCTGGAGTTACGTTCTAAAAACAACCTGTGATCGGGGGAAATGATCGAGAAATTGGCTTACAGATGTTTTATGGCTGTAAAACTCCTAACTACAAACTTTAAACACTTGTTTCAGACAGGCATGAACATTTTCACACTTTAAACTCTCAAAGTTCAAACCTTTATAGAAAAACCTTAATTAATAGCAAAATTGCACTGAAATAAATCCACAAAGGTGAACAGCAACAGTGAACAGGAACCACTGTACACTTTTACTTATGTTTACAAGATGACTTGTAACAATGCACAATACAGTTACAGTACACAGTAGCGAATGGAAACCAAACATTTATATTTATTATTTTTTTCCTTCAAGCTCATGTTGTTCTTTTCTAACGATGTAATCGTGCATTTTTGTTTAGCCCCACCCATAGAGCCAAGTCTAGCCATCGTACGGCCAGTGAGGGACGTCACAGCCAAAGCTGGAGAGACCGTTTTGTTTGAGTGTCATGTTGTTGGACCAAAAGACACCGATGTGGATTGGCTGGCAGATGGAAAACTGATCCAGCCAGCACTGCTGAACTGCAAGATGCACTTTGATGGAAGGAAGTGCAGGCTGTTGCTCAATTCTGTCCACGAGGATGACAGCGGCACATACATGTGCAAACTCAGCACTGCCAAGGGTGAAAAGAATCAAGAAAAATTTCTGTCAAAAATAAAAAATGTGTGAAATTCTATGTTGGTGTTTTAGACTTCTACAGAATTCTAAACTTTCCCTTTCAGAGGAACTGACATCATCTGGGAAACTCAAAGTCGTCCCCTCCTTAGAGCCTCTGTTTACTCGTAAGTTAGATATTTTGGAAGTGATGGAAGGGCGGAATGCTCGATTCGACTGCAAGATCAGTGGGACGCCACCTCCAAAGGTCATATGGAGCCATTTTGGTAGGAATATACTTTAGAAAGCCTTTATGATTCACATTACATCCATTCGATATTTTGAATGATATTTAAATAAATTCTTCTTTTTTAAATTCAGACCAGTCACTCGTAGAAAGTGAAGATATTCATATTCTTCAAGAGGGTGGGCGCCATTCTCTGGTCATTTCCCATGTGACCAGCCAGGATGAAGGGTTATACACTATCATAGCTCAAAACTGCCATGGCGAGGCAGAAAGTTCCTCTGAGTTGTATATACAGGAACCACGGCCTGCCATCTCTTCTCAGCTGTAAGTGTGATCTTCAGTCGCACACATTAAACAACACATATTGCCTGAACTGTCAACATATTTCATTGTTTCTGGAATGTCTCCCCATTCAATTCAGGGCTAAACTTGAAAAGATGCCATCAATCCCAGAGGAGCCAGAGGTGCCTGAGAACGAGCTGGAGCGTTTCACCATGCCTGACTTCATCAAACCTCTCTATGATCTGGATGTGATTGAAGGAAAAGAGGCTGTGCTGAAATGCAAAGTGGCTGGTTTGCCATATCCAACCATCTCCTGGTTCCACAATGGGAGGAGGATTGAAAGCACAGACGACAGAAAGATGACACAGTGTAAGTCGGTTAAATAAAACTAAAAAAAAGCCTCATGTCTGTGATTTCAGCTAAATCCTTACCGTCCCTGTTTCTCCTCTTGTTTCCAAAGTTCATGACGTCCACAGTCTGGTCATCCGTTCCGTGTGTCACGCTCACGGAGGGGTCTATAAGAGTGTGATCTCTAATAAAATAGGAAAAGCCACCTGCTACGCTCATCTCTATGTTACAGGTAACTTGTATTTCCCTTAAGAAAGGATGTTTATTATAGTATAGTTTTATGCAATTATTAAGAATAAACAATATCTAACTGAACAGAATGTATTGGATTGATCTGTTTGAATTTTTAGGATGAAAAAATAATGATTTTTTTCCCTCTACAGACATCCTTCCTGATCCTCCTAACGGCACTCCGGTGATAGAGTCCATCACTGGTAAAACCATCACGCTAAGTTGGAAGAAACCAAGAAGATTAGATCCTTCCATTGGTATGCAAGTGCATGGTGCATTTGTTGCATCCTTTAGAAGACAAACAGCAACATTTGCTGACATCATCAATCTATCTGATGGAACTTTCAGTCAGAGATAAGACATATAGACTTCCAACAGTTGTCAACACTCATCCCATCTTTGGTTCAGTCAGCTGGTACAAATCCCATGTTACATTTTTTAACCTTTCTTTGTCTTTTCGCTATTCCTCTGGTCTCTGATCTGTTGGATAATCCATCTGCTTTCACACTGTAGTGAACCACACTTGGGTTCACCTGCAAGTGAACCAAGACCCTCATTTTTAGAAGGACCGTGGTTGATTTGCTTGTGAGCCTTCACACATGTCCAGTAACTTTGGTCTAATCCTTAGTATTATGCACTCCAAGTTAAGTAAAATAAACACAATTAGTTATGCCATCTAAAATGCCAAAAACGTATTTTCAGGAGTGTTGTTGTACAGGATGGTCATAAACATCTGAGACTTGAGACTTGGACTTAAGTCACACTTAGGCCGAAACAGAATTCTGCCCCTACCGCTACGGCTTCTCCCTACCCCTACAATTGTATGGACAGCTATAGAAAAATAGTGTCTTTGAATTCGTACATGACTCCCACTTGATGATGTCATCAATCATCGCCAGTCATCCACGTTAGCGCTTAGCTGCCAGTGCTCAGATAATGCATAAAAACTGTTTTATAAAATGCTAAACTGAAAGTGATTACTTACATTCAGATGAAAACTTCTGTCTTTCAGAACACACTCACGTGAATAAAAGTGTTTCTCCTCCGTCGCACAGCCCGGTGCGGATTACCCTTGCGGCGGAGGGATACAGAGCCCTATTTCAGACACCCCTATCCGTCTTAATGCCCCTACATTTGGAAGAATAAGGGAGAAGCTGGAGGGGTAGGGGAAGAATTCGGATTTGGCCTTAGTCCCACATGCAGAAACTTAACTTGACCTGACTTGAGATGTGATCTCAAAGAATATAAACTGACTAACCTTGAGGTGGACCTGTGAACAATGTTCATATGGCTAATGTTAATTTTAACTCAATTATGTTGCTTTCAGTCTGAAAATAAAAAGTCTCTTTACAATGCTTTGCCATTTGGAATGCAGAAACACCAACTTCCTGTTACTGCGTTTCCAAAAAATGTTTAAAAGTAGTTTAATAACCACAACATGTTCAATTTGTCATTTTCCGTTTTCAGAAATGCAACTTGACTTGAAATGACAGCTTTAGACTTCACTTTAGACTTCACTTGAACTTAGAAGCAAAAACGTCAAACTTGACTTGCAGAAAAGGATTTGTGAGCATCTTTGTCCTCAAGAGTTTTGACATATTTGACGTGTTATTCTCTGTCAGATCCTAGTTCCCTGATGTACGCCATCCAACAACAAGCCCTAGGCTCCATCCAGTGGACAATCATAGCCTCTGGCTTGAAGGAAACCACCTTCACCATCACGACTCTCTCCAAGGGTGTGCGCTACACTTTCAGGGTCCTGACTATCACCTCAAAGGCCTTCAGCAAACCCTCCCCGGCCACTGACCCAGTCCAGCTCTTAGATCGAGGTTGTTCTCAGGTTTCAGCGTGCTCCTTTATCATTTAATGTGGGGGCCTTTGATAAATAACTTCCATTTTGCTGTTTTCTTTTTCCCACCTCAAGGTCCATACCTTCAGGAGGCTCCGGTGATTATTGACAAACCAGATGTAGTGTATGTGATCGAACACCAGTCGGTTACCATCCCCATAAATATCAATCATGTCAACGCCGCTGTTACTTGGAAGAGGTAGATATTAACTGTGGTCACTTTAAGCCTTAGTCACATGTTGCAGATTTTTGGGTTGTCATGGAGGATCGTAGAGAGGAGCGGCTGCATCTTAGGGGGTTTGCAGGTGTTTATTGCAGTTCCCTTTAAGGTTCCTGCTGCATCACACGGCGCCCTCATGCTATGACATGTGACATGCGTTTACCACCTACTGTTGGAAGACACATGGTGTGAAATGTTGAAGTGGTGCAAATCTGGTGAATCTTGCTGCAGACATTTTCTTTCACAGCTCTATTACAGTGCATGAAAGACTTGGTGTCATTATTCCAGCTGGGCACAAACAGCAATTATTAATTTCTCCTCCATGATCTATTTTGAAATGCCTCGCTGAGTCCCTGGACGCCTGTGTGTTCAATGGCCATGCATTTTGTTGGTGATTTGTGGCTTTAAAAGAGAGAAAAACCTATATGACGCGCCTGCTTAAGTGTTCACTACAACCTGTTGCTTGCAGCATGCCTGTAAGAAGTGTGCAGGAACATTTTTGCTCAACGGGTGGTCTACGGCTTTGACAATTCATGCGGGCCACCTGCATGCCCAAGACAAATGTAACCCTTTGTTGCCCGTATCCATCCATAAGGACAGTTGTGGTCTTTATAGAAACCTGTATTTAGTTTAACAATTTTCAATTTAACATTAAACATCTAGCTTTTTATAAAACCCCAAACTAGCTTCCGCTATAAATACAGTTCATAGCAAAGCCTTCAAACAGCTGTTTTAATCCAAGTGGTTATCTAAAACTCCTGAGCATCAAAGAAGTCTATTTTTACACCCTGACTTCAACATCCTGATGCTGCTTTAACATACGCCTGTCCTCAGGAAAGGAGTGACCCTGGCCAACAAGCCCAGCCTGTACGAGATGACAATGCCGGATGATGACCAGCACACGCTCAAGCTGCTGAAAGTGAAGAGTACTGACGTGGGAGAGATGACATTTGTGGCCTCCAATGAGTATGGAAGTGACAGCTGCACTTTCATTGTGGAGATGGCAGGTGATGTCCCGAAGGAAAAAAAAAAAAAAAAGAAGCAATTAGTCATGTCCAGTCATCTGCATATCATGTCACTCTCTATCTTTGCAACTTTCTTTATAGCTCCACCGACATTTGAAACCATCATGGAGGACTTGGATGTTTGTGCAGGGGAGACTCCTCGCTTTGCTGTGGTTGTGGAGGGAAAACCCATTCCTGACATCCTCTGGTTTAAGGTTTATATCAAACTCCAGACTGATTCATCTGTTATACTAATCACCAAAAACCCTTAAAAAAAAACTCTATTTAGCAAATTACGCTTTTTAATGTCAGCACAAGTAAACCTTTGTGTGAAGCTGAACTGCTAGTGTTTACTTTCAGGGTGATAACTTGCTCTCAGAGAGCAGTCACTACACATTTGTGTACGATGATAATGAATGTTCCCTGGTGGTTCTAAACGCACATCCCGAGGACTCTGGAGTCTACACGTGCACTGCTCGAAACCTGGCAGGATCAGTGTCTTGTAAAGCAGAACTCACAGTTCATGAAGGTAAGAGCAAAGCACTGGTCCCACTGAAGTCTAAATCAGATGCACGGCAACCCGGACCGTTGTAGAAAAATAAATCCAGTATTACAGAATGAAAACAAAAAACTGACAGCAAAAAAGATTTATGTATGGAGTTCATTCAGTCTCAATAATAAGAAATGAACACAAACTCTTTGACAAACACTTTGATACACAAATATATATTTATGCAAACATGAAATATAAATTCACAAATCCATATGAAATGTTTCACCAACATAATTTTGAGGCACATTTGTGATATAAACTCACAGATAATGTGCATTTACGAGTCGCCTCTCATGTGTGAATCTCTCTGGATTTGTGGGAGACATGGGTAAATATTGAGACTCTTCTAACGTGCCAGGTCAACAAATGTCATCATTGGCTAATTAATCTGTCAATCAAATTCATCAGCCAACCAGGCGTGTTCGCTTTCAGCCAATGGCACGGAAAAGAGGGTCAACAGCCAATCAGGATGTAGCACCCAATGCAGCCACTTCTGTTCTATTTTGATGCTTTACACAATATCTTATCTGATCGTACTAAACAATTTAAGATACAATTTTGTTTACATGTAAAAGCCATAATTATTAATATTTTTTATTTCCCAAATATGCACAGACCTAAAAAAAATCAAGTCATACAATATAAAAACGGTTTAAGGCTAATTTCTGTCATAATTTGTTCCTTTTTTCACAAACATACTAACCTGTCAGGTCTTCAGAAAAAAAAAAGTAGGTTAAGATGTGTTCGTCAGACTTTCACTTTCACAGACATGCTGCAGACTACTTCTGCTTTCTCACTAGCGTTTAACAGTAATAGAAATCTATTAAAAATCTCATTTTACTCTAAAATTGCTCTTTAATTACTAAGCTATTTTTGCTACTTGTATTTATAATTAAGACTAAGTTATTCAGTCTTGTCTTTTGCCTTCCACTACAGCTAAACACAAAGAGGACTCAATGGAGGATGAAGAAAGTATTCTAAGAAAAATGCGAAGACTGACAGACTACTACGACATCCACAAGGAAATCGGAAGGTATTACGGTTATACGAGCCAACAAATAAAATAGAAGCTGTGTCTGTCTAACTTCACCAGATCAATGAGAAAGAGGATTCTCTCTGAACTCGCTCTTTTTTTACCCCAGGGGCGCATTTTCTTACGTGAAGCGCGTGACCCATAAGGGGAGCAAGATGGAGTACGTTGCAAAGTTTATCTCCACCCGGGCCAAGAGGAAAACATCTGCTTTGAGAGAGATGAACCTGCTCTCCAGACTGGACCACGAGAGAATCATTTACTTTCATGATGCCTTTGAGAAGAAGAACGCAGTCATCATCATCACAGAAAAGTATCCTCAGAATAAAGGAAAATAAAGCCAGATTACAAAGTGAATTCCAAAAATAAACTCACTAGTTTCAGCCGAGCTCAGACAATTTGCTCTCAATTAGAAGGATAACTACAAAATAAAAAGTGTTGCAGTTCCCCAAATGACCACTGCGGGCTGGTTTCAAAAGAAAATAACTTTCCCGATCTGAAATTTCCCATTCAAATTCCATTGAATTTGAATGGGAAACATTTGTTTCCATTTCCATTTCCCATTCATTTCCCGAATTTCTCCTTTGGGAGATTAATAAAGTTTATATCTGTCTGTCTGTCTGTCTGTCTGTCTGTCTGTCTGTCTGTCTATCATTCACTGACATGAAAAAGTTTAACTTTACATAAAACAATATTTATTCAGATATTAAATTATTTGCTACTAGTGAATGAATTGATTGGGTAGTTATTTAATTAGGTATTTGGTTTCACTAGTGTAAATTTCCATTAAGAATGTTTCTTAAGGGCAGGTGGGTGGACCAGTCAGAACTTTTGCAAGACCTCGTCCTACCCAGTTGGCCGTTTTCAGAATGTTGTTGAGCTTTGATGTCACCTATAGGATTCTAAACAATGAAAAGTAGCCTAAGGTGGGAGAGGCATATTGAACAGTTTTTTTTGTTTGTTTGTTTTGTTTTGTTTTTTGCCAAACCAAAAAAAGAAGTTGTTCAATTTTGAAACCTGCCTCTAGTGTTCATTTGATGAACTGCAGCCTTTTGTACTGCTGGGTTGGCTTCAAACTCTAAATACATATGAGGGCTTCTCTCCAGCCAAACCACTGTGTTCTGGTGGCACCACTGATCCAAATTCTGGAATCTGGATTTTTGCTAGAAGTTTCAAGAAAAAAAAGAAGAGAAAAAAATGTTACATGTCTGATGAACAAAGGCTTTGTGGCACCAAAATATATCCAAACCTAAAAACTAAAAATGTTTATTAAGTTAATTAGTTGATTAAGTAAAAATATTCATATGATTTGGACATCCCAATATTTGTTAAAATGTAAATAAATAGCTGAAAAATTATTTCTTCACAATGACACCTCTTTGACTTTCAATTAAGAAAACACTTTTATTCAAACACTGGTTGACTAAAAGTAACTCAGTCAAATTTGCAAGTGAAATAAACAATTCTGAGCTTTGTGCTGTTTTTAATGGGTATGTGTTTGTTTATAATTACCAGCAAATAATGGCTTACAAAAAGTTACATTTTTATAGGACAAAAGCCTTAATTGATGCTTACAGATGTCATGAGGAGCTGCTTGACAGATTTACCAGGAAATCTGCCATTTTGGAGTCTGATGTGAGTTATCTGCTTCAGGGCAGCGACGTTGTAATGCTGGATGATTTTTTCTAGTTATTATGTTTTACGTTATCTGTTGACGTGCTTTTTGCTTGATTTTTCATGGAACAGGTACGATCATGCATAAGACAGCTGCTGGAAGGCTTGGGTTACCTTCATCATCAGAACATCATACACCTGGACATAAAGGTAAACTGTCTGACATGATTTCATCGTCATCATTTTGCTAAAACGACTGTTTGCTTTCAAACGTAAAGATCCTTTTTTGCTTCCAGCCTGAAAACATCCTGATGGCGGACCCTCATAGTGACCAGATTAGAATTTGTGATTTTGGCAACGCAGTGGAGGTTAAACCTGACGAGGTCCAGTATTGCAAATACGGCACACCAGAATTTGTCGCACCAGAAATCGTCAATCAGTCCCCTATTTCAAAGGCAACAGACATATGGTAAAGAGTTCACAATTTGATGCATTTGCCCAAAACATGTTTATGTGGCAGCTCATAAACAGGTTTTTCTTTTTCCCATAGGCCTGTAGGAGTTATAGCCTACCTGTGGTGAGTACTTCATAATATTTTCTATTATTTCATTCTTTGTTTTTTCAAGACTTTTAGAGGTTTTTGTATCTATGTGGTTGTTTTGTGTTGTGTTCAGTCTGACAGGAATATCCCCCTTTGCTGGAGAGAACGATCGTAGTTCAGTACTGAACATTAGGAACTACAATGTGGCGTTTGAGGAGTCCATGTTTGCTGATCTTTGCCGAGAATCTAAAGGATTCATCATAAAACTGCTGGTAGCAGACAGACTGTAAGTGGCACAAATGATGCCCTACCGGAGATCACGGTTCATAACAAAAAGTTAGCGTCTTATGCATCTGATAATGATCAAAATCTGCACAAAGTGTGTGTTAGTGGGTCACTCTGACTCAGAAATCTTTCTGCCATACACCATATTGTGATTTAGATTTAAATATATTTCAATGCATTTGTTTTAAAAACATAAAACTCAATGATAATTATGCATATTGGCTATGTTAACCAGATACTTTGTAGTTAAACAGTACATTAACAGTTGTAGTATTATTGTGTTTGTCTTCCTTAAAAACTGTTGACAT
Source organism: Oryzias curvinotus (assembly GCA_023969325.1). NCBI lineage: Eukaryota > Metazoa > Chordata > Actinopteri > Beloniformes > Adrianichthyidae > Oryzias > Oryzias curvinotus. The sequence continues at coordinate 4,054,073 of CM043726.1, read as the reverse complement.
GTCATTTTCTTAAAGGAGACCTGATTCTCAAGCATGTCTCAGACACCCCTGGTTTAAGGTAATACCTTTGAAAACTATAAAAATAGAGTGTTCCCTCGTTTATTGCAGGATAAACGTTCCATAAATAACTCATAGTCGGTGAAATTTGCAAAGTAAAACGATATGTTTTATGACAGTATAACCCCGCGTCACACATTTTATAGACTTTTCTCAGACAGATATGACCATTTTCACATCTTTTTCAAAACTCTCAAATTTCAAACCTTTGTATAAAACTAAGTCCACCATTATAACAAACAAACATCTGATTATGATTAAAGATTTATGAAGACTTACCAAACTGAGAACATTCAGGAGCCTCCATGGAGGAGATTGATTGACAAGGTCAACAGCCAATCAGGTTGCAGAACAAAGTGTGCAGTTAAACCGCATTACAGCGAGGGAACACTGTATATAAAAAGCTATTGGCATTTCCCTTTACAGAGTGAATCATTTAGCTCGTTGCCGTTGTGAGAGAAATAATGGTCTGAGACTTTATTTTGAAATGTTCTGTTTGTTCTTATTGCAGATGCTCAGCAAAGGGAAGGCCATTAGTACAGAGGCTTTAAAAAAGTTTGTGTCTCGGAGAAAATGGCAGGTGAGAAACTCTGTTTTTATCAAAATGCGAAAACTTTAGTCATCTTTGAAGGGAAATGATTGATCCATGTTTTTTATACTGTTGTGTTTATGTATTTACCATGAGACATTTCTATTTTTCAGCGATCAATAATCAGCTATAAATCCAAAATGGTCATGAGATCCATCCCAGAACTGTTGAATGACTCCTCCAGCCATGTCTCCATTGCAGTTCCAAGACACCTTAAAGAGAGTTCAGCTTTGCCGTCATCCTCATCTGACTCAGATGAAGACATTGATGAACTGCCTTTCATCCCTATGCCAGTTAACATGGAGTTCTCCAGATCATGGATGTCTTTAAATGACATTCAAAGCAATGAGGGAGAAGCAGGGAAGCCAGATGGAACAAGTAAACGTTCAGAATCGTCCGTTCAAGCCCATGAGGCAATGGAGTGTGAGTCTGAAGTACTGGGTACAAAAAGTGTTGACGTTTCCTGTAAAGATACGCTTTGGAAAAGACAATCGCAAGAGAAAGATGATCGTTCTTTGAATCATGAAAGGCTTGCGGATTTGCCAGAAAAGCAATCCAGAAAACCTCTGAAAAGGGGTTCAAGTGTGGAGTCTGACAAGGCAGAAGGAGGACGGAGAAAGGGAGAGCTGAGACGTGGCGGTTCGGCTGACAGTGCGCTGCTGCTCCGGATTCCAGCTGAGGAGGGAATCGAGGAAGAAAACCGAGAGGACGGGCGAAGAGTACTGAAGAAAGCTGTTTCTATGGAATTACCCAGGAGAAGCACCAGTCCAGGAACTGCCAAGATGAGTCAAGAAGACTATGCTCTGAAACTCGAGCTGATGAGACAAAGACTGCTTCGTGGTGGCTCTGTTGATAACAAAATGAGTGGACTGAGAGGGCCTCTGTTGGAAACATTAGGATTGGGAGATGAAAAACGGGTGGTGTCCTCTCGCACCACTCGTCTTGGTCCACCTCCACTAACTAGAGCTGCTTCCAGTGATTTTCCGAGAGATGACGTGCCCAAACCGAAGATTTTACGCAAAAGTACTTCTTTCAGTCAAGGAGACTCAGAGCCCATTCCTTTACACCGGCGGTCTGGAGCTCCTTTGGAGATTCCAGTGACTCAGGCAGAGGAGAGAAGGCTCAAAGAAGCCATTTCTATGTCAGCTTTAACAGAGCAAATCAAGTTTGACTCTCGTCCTGTAACGCCTAGAGAGCCTTCACCCAAACCGCCAACTCCAGAGTCTGTAGTGCAGGAAAGTCCAACAAAAACAGAGAGTGATGAATATCTAATGGAGAAAGAGATAAAGACGGATGAAACCATGAATGAGAAGATGGATGGACTGACGACAGAAAGTAATTTTGATGAGAGGTCTAGCACAAGTGGGTTTTCAGAGAGGGACATGAGTATTTCTGAGGAACCAATTAATGAATCAGAGTACGTGGGGCCAAGAATGCCTACGCCACCCCCTGTAGGTCCAAGCGCCGAACCCGTGGAGAAAATGGATGAGATGGAGGAAGGAGAAAAGAAGCAAGAAATTGAAGAAGGGATTGAAAAAGATGGAGCAGAAAGGAATAAAAATGTTGACTCAAGTCATGAAGGAACTACAAAAGCTGTTGGAGAGGATTTAGAAAACAGAATGGACATGCCTGTAAAAACTGCTGAGATAAGTATAACCACAAGTTCAGTCTTTGTGAGGCCAACCCAAGAGTATTTTCATGGTCCGGGACACATTGCCTCAACCCATGTGACACCTTCAATTCCTGCACGAGTTGTTCTTCCAGATGGAAGGATGTCGGCCTACGCTAGTATAATGCAGACCATCATGGTCCCAGCTCTTCCATCTGCTAATGAACAAATCTCAGGACCACCTGTTGCTCCATTCGCCACAGTATCCGCAGTGTCGCCGGAGGCGTCTGCACAGGTGAGCGAGTCCTCTCATCACCCAGTCATCTTATCAACCACTGAGCACCCTGCAGTATACTCCAGAGTGGCATCACCAGAAGTGCTGCTGAAAGAACCCACTCCACCAAAGACTCCAACGCAGTCATCGAGCCAACAGGAGATCTCAGCGGGAGCTGAATTTGAGGACATTACATCTGAGGAGGTTTTTGAGGCCCGCTTCAAGAAACGTGAATCCTCCCTCTCTAGAAGCCTTAAATTTCTGTCACGTTCTAAAAACGATGACAAGAGTCAACCTGTTCCCTCCGACTCTGTAGAGACTCACGAAGAGATATACAGACCTGGCCCAGTTGGTGCACCGTTGGAATTTGCCCCAAGAAGACTCGAGGAGAAGTCCAAATCAGTCCAGGATCTTCGTGAGGCTCAAAAAGACCAAGGTTTCATGAGAAGGCTCTCAATGCGCTTAAAAAGAACTCCATCAACAGAGCGGAAGGACGACCCATCGAAGGCAGAGGATTCTGCTGCTTCCAGCCGCAGACTTTCCTGGACTCTTGGCAGAAGAGGGTCTCAGGAAAAGAAGGAAGGTGACATGATGCAAACAGATGACCAGGATCAAAAGGAACTCAAGAAACCAAGTGAGTCTCCTGTGTTGGCAATGCGCAGAAAGATTGAATCCACAGTGGCTGGGCTCTCTACAAGAATTCGCAGCTTCTCAGAAGAAAGGAGAACATCAGAGGAAAAGGAATCGAAGAGAACGCCCATTCTTTCTATGCTTCGACGTTCTACGTCAGAGAGCAGAGCCATGAAGGTTCCGCTTGTTCCCCAGAACCAGCTGGCATCTCAGGCCCAAAACGGGGCTTCATCAGAATCTCTTGACTCCATGTCAAGCCTGAAATCTGAAACTTCAAAGGGTAAGAGGCTAACGCTCTTCTGGAAGACGTCACATCGGAGCACAGGCCGGTTGGACATGTATCTGACAGTGGAGCTAGCTTTTCTAGCTGGTTGAATTCTCCTTGTGTGTTCATTTGTTGCAAAGGTCTAGAAGTTGAGCGCAGATCCCGTTGGGATCGATGGGGCCTGACAAGAGGGAGGCGAGACAAGACAGTTTCCCAGCCGGACATCCCGACAGCCATCTACACCGACAGTAGCGCCGCACGCTCACATCAGTACTCAAGACTTGCTTCAGGTGGTTATGAAAATGGATTCCTAAAGAAAAGCTGATGCATCAGTTTATGCATTGTACTTAAGCATGTGCTTGTATATCTTACAAAGATGTTTATAGAGGTAAAATATATAGATGACACAAGAAAAAGCTAAGTAGCTGCTAAAAAACCCCCAAATAACCCTAAAATAAAAGTCACTTTAAATATTGGTCAGTGCTTAAAGATCCACTCTGATAGGTTTTTTTTTTGTCATTTCCACAATCCCAGTGGCCATAAAATTCTGTTTATGCCTTTTTTTTTTTAGCAAAGAAAGGGCTGTTGGAATCAAATATTTAGTGGCAGAAGAAAGGTTCATGTGTTTTAGCATTTAAAGAAAAAACATTCAGAGAATTACATGGAAATAATTCAAATGTCTGAAATTGCACCAGTTTAAAAAATACAATTTATCCGTTTTTTAAAATCTTTTTTTATATCTTCATGAGAGTAAAAATGTTCCATATCCACTACACTTATGACGCTGTGGTATCATAAACTTTATAGCACTGATTTTTCCAAACAGCTTTTTTCTTTGTAAACCTTTTGTGCCGCATACTCATGTGTGAATTCTGGTCTTTGACCATCAGACTTTCCTCCAGTTTTCCATATCAAGCTGAGAGACCATGTCCTGCTGGAGGGCGATCCAGTGACACTCAGCTGCCTTCCAGCGGGAAGCCCCCACCCACACATCAGCTGGCAGAAAGGTGTGAACGGATGATTTAAAACTCTCTAAAATAATAAAAGCACTTAGCAAGAAAATCTGGAATAAATAGAGGACACTTCATAATAGAGAACGCTTTATTATTGTTAATTAGTGCCACTTTAATCATCAACTAAAATAACATAAACAGCTTTTAAGCATTACTTTGTGTTTTTTAAGTTTATAATTGCATAAGTTACTGGGTGATGTTTATTACTTAATCTTACATAATATGTTCTAAGCAAAAAAAGTGAAATAATTTGATTTAAATCACAAAGGGGATGTATTACTAAGCATCATACACGCGCGTGAGTTAATGTTAGTATTCGCCTAATAATGTTTAAGTACTGCTTAAACATTATTAGTGTATTATTACTGCCTAATACTACACAAAAATGTGTTTAATATTTACATTTTTAGTAGGTAAATACTTTTGCAACCATTTCTAGATGTGTTTTTGAAGCCAACAGATCCAGATTACTTCTACATAACAGATTACCATTTGTATGTACAAATAATCTCTCAGACAAAAAGCCGCTGCAAATCGATGCCAGGATGAACATGATCTCCTGCCCTGACGGCCGGCAGCTCCTCATGATCATGCAGACAACCAAAAAAGATGCAGGGGTTTATGAATGTGTTGCTACCAACCCTCTGGCGTCAGTGTCCAGCTCATGTACAATCTCTCTCGCTCGTAAGTACAGCAAGCATTTATTCAAACAGCTGAAATACTTGTCCCCTCAACAGATTTTGTGTTTTAATGTTATCATTTATATTCTTTAACAGGTCTACCCAATCGGCCCGGGACTCCTGAGATTCCACAGAAGTATAACAACACAGCGTTGGTGTTGTGGAGGCCCTCTGACACAATGGCACCGTGCACATATTCTCTGGAGAGGAAATCTGAGGGTCAGGGTCTTCTGTGATGCACTATTCATACTTTAATCAATAACTACTGATTGTTTAAACACATCGAACCAAACTTTGACTTTGAAAAGATGTCTGGACACGCAGACCGATCTACATATTCTTTAAACTATTTTAGTGCTGCACCAAGAAACATTTTTAGGCAAAGCAAATTCACAAAGAACACATCTACACATCCACTGTATATAAATATCTGCTCCAACTCAAGAAGCATCATGAGGGTTGCTGTATTCTATCCCAGCTATATAGAGGCCAAGGCAGGGTATACCCTGGACAGGTCACCAGAGAAACATATTTGTACACTGTAACGTCATCCATCCATCCATCCATCCATCCATCCATCCATCCATCCACCATCCATCCATCCATCCATTCATCCATCCATCCATCCGTCCATCCATCCATCCATCCATCCATCCGTCCATCCATCCACCATCCATCCATCCACCATCCATCCATCCATCCATCTATCCATCCGTCCATCCATCCATCCATTCATCCATCCATCCACCATCCATCCATCCATCCATCCATCCATCCATCCGTCCATCCATCCATCCATCCATCCATCCATCCACCATCCATCCATCCATTCATCCATCCATCCACCATCCATCCGTCCATCCATCCATCCATCCATCCATCCATCCATCCACCATCCATCCATCCATCCACTAGAACATTTTCTTATTTTGCCCATTGACATTGTTAGCTGGCCAGTTTTAGAATGTTTTTATTTTTAGGATAACAAAAAATTAACAAAACTCACCAAAAAGAAATTACCAGTAAATTGGTATAAAACATTTTATGCTAAATGTTAATAGTGTCATGCTGAATTTTAAAAGTGCTGTATTGCCCATCACTAATCACCAACTAAGAGGCAATTTCGCATCACCAAATGAACAAACAAATATGTTTCTGGACTGTATGTTATTATGATATCCATAGTGTGGATTTGTGTGTAATTTAGTTTTGTGGTACACCTCTACTAATCCTCAATCTGCTGATGTCACCAGGTGATAACAACTGGCTGATTGTTGCCACTGGAGTTGCAGATTGTTATTACAATGTGGCTGACCTGCCAGCAGGGGGCTCCTTCAGGTTTAGGGTGGCTTGTGTCAACAAAGCTGGCCAAGGCCCTTACAGTAACCTGTCAGAGGTGGTGCATTTGGATTCTTTAGGTATGTACAGCATAAAGAAGATTGATATGTATGTATGATGTACTGTGGAAAAGTCATTTGATGTGTCTTTTTTTTAGAACCAGCTAAAGCTAGCTCAGCTGTGGTGGTGAAGACTGTTCCTGCTGGGACATCAGCTCCCCCAGTGGTGATGATGTCATCCATGAAAGTCCCCCCCATGAAGCCTGCTCCGCCTAAATCCACTACAGTAACAAATGTTCAGCCAGTCCCACCATCAGTGCCAGCTCCAGCAGTATCTGTGTCTAAACCCACCTCGCCACTGACCATCAAACCTGCTGTGCAGGTAGCCGTCAGCCAACCGGCCGTGACTCTGTCTGTTAGCACAATCTCTACCCAGCAAGCTCCAGTCCAGACCACTATGACTGCTCAGATCACCCCCCCCAAAGCCAAGACCACCATTAGCATCAGCGTAAGCAAGCCCCATCTAAAACCTCCCCCTCTTGTGCCACCCAAACCCCAAAGTCCAATCCATGCATTCCCATCAGTTACCCACAGCCCCCCTTCCCCTGAACCCTCACCAGTTCCTGCCATTGGAAAACCCATTTCGTCTCTCCCAATGTACGTTCCCACCGCATCAGCTCATCTTACTCCGCCACCTCCAGCTGTTACCCCAACAACAACAGCCCCTGCAGCCGCCCCAGTCCCCACGTCCCCGCCTGTGGTGGTGGTGCAGAGCCTGACGCCGGTTTTGCTGGGAGGAGACAGCCGCAGCCCCTCGTCGGGACGTGTCACTCCAACAGGACGGGTGACGCCCTCAGGACGTAGAACACCGCTGGGGAAGCCTGGGGAGGGGTCCCTGCGCCAGGGAGTTCCTCAGAAACCATACACATTTATGGATGAGAAAGCAAGGTAAAGCTAAAGCTAATGAGGGAACATAGAAGTCTTTACAAAAAAAATATGTAATTATTTTCTATAAACCAAAGCAATTGGCTTTGTACAATGTCATGGAAAATCAATTATTTCTTCTTTCAGGAAAAAACAAAAACAAAAGTAGTAATCATAGGTATCATAGAGGATGTTATCAGAACTTAAAGCTAGTGTTACTCAAGAGGCTTGAAAGCAGGGGTGCCCAAATCCAGGCCTCCAGGGGCGGTGTCCCACATGTTTTTAAACCAGCCATCCTTTGAAGCTCCATACTGGCGAAACACACCTGATCCAGGTAATGAGCAGCAGATACGGCAGGGTTTCTGGATAACCAGTGGGAGGCCGGCCCTCGAGGCCTCGGTTTGAGCACCCCAGCTTTAGAGCATCCATTCATATTCTATACCTGCTAAATCCTTTTTGGGGTCACAAGGTTGCTGGAGCCTATCCCACCCAGGAATGGCGGGCAATGGCGGAGTAGACCAGTCCATCGCAGAACCACCCAGAGACATACAAGCACACACACTCACATTCATGTTAACTTTAAAGCAATGTTGTCTGAAAGGTTAGGTTTAGAGGTCAGAGCTGTGGTTGTTGGACTGATTTAAGTCCTTAGGCTTGGCAATTATTTCCTTGGACTAAAAAGCCAGAAGAATGATGTGTTACGTCATAGTAACAAATTCTACACTGTTATTGCAGAAAATGATTTTACATGTTACAACACTTTTTGTGGCAAAATGGATTCATTGTGTTTTCAATGTGTTTGTTTACAGCACGGAGGTTGTTTCTTTTTTCAAGACCCTAATCACTTGGGTGGCACTCACCTTCTCATTTTTGTTTTTTTGCACTCCCTCTCATCATCAATAATGATGATTTCCTTCTCACTCAGGGGGCGCTTTGGTGTGATACGGGAATGTCGGGAAAACGCCACGGGCAACCTCTTTTTGGCAAAGATTGTTCCATACGAGGCAGACAGCAAGCAGGCAGTGCTTCAAGAATACGACATCCTGAAGTCACTTCATCACGACAGGATCATGGCTCTACATGAAGCGTATGTTACACCGCGCTACCTGGTGCTCATCTCTGAATACTGCAGTGGGAAGGAGCTTCTCTACAGTCTCACAGAAAGGTGAGTCACTTTGGGGCTACATCATCTTTAACATAATGCAGTAAAAAAGCTATTTCACAAGCTGTTTTTTGGGGTCTCTCAGGTTCCGTTACTCCGAGGATGATGTGGTGACCTATATTGTGCAGGTTCTGCAGGGTCTGGACTATCTCCATACGCGCCGCATCCTGCACCTGGATATCAAACCTGAAAACATCATAGTCACGCACATGAACATCATCAAGATCATTGACTTTGGAAGCTCTCAGACATATAACCCTCTGTTCCTCAAGCAGTTTAACCCTCCTATTGGAACACTGGAGTACATGTGTAAGACCTACAGTGCACCACTCATTAGGATGCTCAGTGCAATCCTATTCTGCTGCAACGCACACATCTATTTTCAGCTATTATTTTTTTAAATTAAGGGTCACAGTCTTACCCACTTGTGACCGTTCTAATGTGTGTCCCCACACACACCTTTGTGTAGAACCATCTACTGAGGTAACACACCCTACTTTAAGCCTCAGCCACATGCTGGGGGGTTGACTTGTACAGATGCTGTAGGTTTTTGGGTCGGTCCTTGGATGGTCGTAGACAAGCACTGGCTACATCAAGTATTTGTAAGGATAATGGAAGTTGCACGCACTTGTGATGATGCTATCCTATGGATACCTTACACTAAGACGCAGATGCCCGTCGGACCCCTGTAGGATGCACACACAAGCAAGAAGTGCACACTAATAACCTGAACAGCAGGCTCCTTACACAGTGTGCAGAATGTGTGGGGGTCTTGAAAAAAAGAAAAATGACTCTTACTTACCTTTGCGTGTCAGGTGTTCAAGGGCAGTTGGGATTAATGTATGCATACGAGTCTAAATTCACAACTGCAGAACAGAATTGTGATACTCTGGACTAGGGTATTAAAGTGGACAGGAAGTGAGCATATGACTATTTTGCACAGGCGAATTCAAGCACACAAATAGAAGTAGTAAGATTAAAAACTTGTCTGATTAATCTGCTTTGAAATAATAAAAAAATTCAATTTGTATTACTTTTGTTTGGTGTGCAGAAGTCATTTGCTGATCATTAAGGCCTCTCCTTTCACTTATTTCTTTTTTTTTTTTTAGCGCCGGAGATGTTAAAAGGAGATGTTGTGGGCCCTCCAGCTGACATATGGAGTTTAGGCGTGGTGATTTTTATCATGTGAGTGGTTTCATTCCTCCTTAAACGGAATTGCATGTTTGTGCCATTAAAGTCAGGTTCAATGTTTTGTTATCATTTATTGAATATGATGTGTGAATTTTGCTGCTCTCGTCAAACCATGAAATGCTTTGTGCGTGGTTTTTGAAGGATCTTGACTTCCATCCTCCCTGTGTTCCAGGTTGAGCGGCAGGTTGCCTTTCATGGAAATCAACCCTCAAGAGACTGAAGCTAAAATCCTGGCAGCAAAGCTTGACCTCTCCAAACTCTACCAGAATGTGTCCCAAAGTGCCTCTCTGTTTTTGAAGAAAATCCTCTGTAGCTATCCTTGGTAAGCAATGCTTTGATATTGCTTAGCTATTTGCCAGAAATCCTTACATTTAAGTCTTTGGTCAATTATTACACTAAATGTCCTTCAGTCCCTTGTATATCCCGGGAGTTACCTTCTAAAAAAAAGTCTGCAATACATGAAATCTGCAAACCAGTTAACTTTATTTTTTTCCCCAAAAATTGTAAATGTTTTAAGGAAGTAAAACTCCTCACTACACTCGTTAAACACAGACGGATATAAATATTTTCACCATTTTCTCTCTTGTTTAAACTCTCAAAGTTCAAACCTTCATAGAAAAGTTACGCCTGTTTTATGGAATGAAAATAAAGATTTGATCGCAATGAAAGATTCATTTACATTTATTAAGCTCAACGTATTCTGCACAGCAAACAAAGTAGAAAGGAGTTCATTGATAGTGGTCGACTGCCAATCAGGATACAGAACACAATGCACTGCAAAAAAGAATGAAATCAAATGTATCAGGACTGGCCCATGTCAAACCAATGGTTGTGTCAGGAAGTGCATCCGGCGAAAACATTCCTGCCAAACCACCTGTGCGAATTGCTGTGGCGACCCCTGAGGGGAAATGTCGGCCGATAAACAATGTATATATTTATCAATATTCATATTCTATAAGCTCCTTATGTTTGGACATTGTTTTAATTGGATACTGGTTCTGTTCCATACCTTTCCTCCATATATGGAAATACAAAATTGTCAAAAGTAAAAGTTATGAAGAAACCACAACGATCTAATTCAAGTCAGTTTTAAGTCATTGCATAAAAGGCTGAGGTGAAACTCAAAGTTCCCATCCCTGCTACCTGCAGTAATTTTTCGTGCGAAGCCTTTTCTATGTGTTTTTTCAATTTGTGTGTTTTGTTCAAAAGGGCTCGACCGTCTATCAAAGACTGCTTCAATAACTCCTGGCTGCAAGATGCATACCTGATGCGCCTCCGTAGGCAGACCCTCACTTTTACGACAACCCTTCTCAAGGAATTCCTGGCCGAGCAGCAGCACAAGCGAGAGAAGGAGGCCACTAAGCATAAGGTCTTACTGCGATCCTACCAGAGCTCACCGCAAACCCTCACCAGCACCATCACGCCAACCGTGCCGGCAGCACCCTCCGCTCTAGTCACCCAGTAAAAATGGGCTTCCAATTCCCAACAGGCAGGACTTCCTGTGGGCAGCTCTCCTCAGATTGGGGCAAGACAAGTGGTCAGAGGGAGTTGTTGGTCTTATCAGATCAGAGATGTTGAACATGTTCAGAGGAGCTTTACTCATGAAATGGGGGGAGTCATCAACCAAGACGACATGAATCGTCTTAGTACTTCAAACTAAAATCCAAAAAGCCTTTTGGACGTAAAGGAATGTCGATGATAAAGCTGACCTTATTTTCTACCGTTGGGACTTCTTCCTGCAATGGATGACGCCGTCTTTGGCTTCGTACCTCAAAATGTGTAACTTTTACAGAAGTTTTTACACAAGTCAATTTTTTTCTCTGAAAAAAAAAAAAAAAACCTCTACAGTGACTGCAGGCAATTTTTTGAGGACAGTGTAAAAACCTACCATGCAAAGAATGGAGTTTCTGATAGAGATGATCCAGGTAAAGGGGAGTAATTAGTTCATAGGAAGTACAATCAGTAGATAAATAACTTCAAAATAAACAGCACAACTTCATAACAGCACAGCCAAAGGAAAGTTATTGAATGACTGTGTAAAACTCAAGCCGGTGATGAGACGAATGACCAGAATTTAACTGCCATTTTTAATGAAGATTCCCAAATAATTAGCAACCTAAAGAAGTAAACATTGTGTTCATTCATTTATTTTTATTTTGATTGTGTGTAGCAGCTTCATAGATCATAGGTTGAGACTGTAGCAGCTCCAGAAAGGAATTTTCAACCAATATATTTTATGGGTCAAGGATACATCGCTCGCTTCTCTTCAAGGGCTACTCGATCAGAAGAGTTGTCCACAGCCGGTTCAGGCTTTTGGTCAGATGCTCGTTCCTAAAATGAACCTGATAATGTTTATTTCTTCCAGCAGTGTGTGCACAAGGGCTCCCAGATTCTTCTGCAGCAAAAATGTCTTTAAAACAAAAGAAGGTCAAACGGCTTACAAGTTTCCACTAAAACCAGGCCATTGTCCTGATCATTTCTATGTTTTTTAGCACTATTTTGGAGACAATGTCAGGGTTGCAGTCTGCATAGTGGGCCAATGGTTAACACTCAACGAGAAGAAGTGACCTCTCTGTACAGAGTTTGTATGTTCTCCCTGAGCAAGCGTGGCACTCTGGCTCGCTACCACAGTCCAAAGAAAACCATGCTTCATAGATTCATTGGTGAGTCTAAATGAAGTTAAACACGAGCGTCCAATCTGTCCGGCTCTGCAGACAGATTGGAAACCTGTTTAGGGTGGACCCTGCCTTCACCCAGCCGTGGCGGAGTTAACTCCAGCTGCTCCAAGACCCCAAAAGAGATTTAAGGGAATCTGAAAAGGGATGGATGGATGCCAGACTTGAACAAAGATGATCAAACAAATGTTAGTTAAGAGATATTGGAGAATGTCTTGAGGTGCATTTAGGGTACAGCCGTCAGCCTAATAAGAGCTGTAAAAGAGAAGTGGAAGACATTACAGAGACATTCTATAATACAGAGTAGCTCTGGTAAAAATCAATTTGCTTAATCTAGCGTGTAAATGAAATTTTCATGAATTGACAAGTTGTTATTTATGTTTACTTTACATTTTAGTACAAACATATTAAAATTAATGACAAACTAAACTGGTCATACCATCACTGTACTGGTTGACTCTAAGTAAAAAAATATAAAAAGCGTACTTTCTTTTTTTTAGTGCACAAGAATTTCAAAATAAATGACCTCAAATCACCCAGTTTTTTAGACATAAAATAAAACATAAACTCTGAAATCAAATCAATAAGTTGATTTTTTTCAATCAATTCTGATCACCTACATACAACAAAGGGCTTCAATGGGTTTGAATTTTCCTTTAGATGACAAGTTCAGTTTTTTGAGAAGCATGGAATTTTCTCTTTTTGTAAATACTGCAGTCATTTTTGTTCACATAAAGCACAGATTTGCATATTTGAAAGCAATTAATCAGATTGATAAAGTCATTGGTAAGTCACTGATGCTTCTTTTTAATTATGCAAATTATGAGCAGTGTTTATGAAGGATCTAGCGGCGTTCAGAGATTGACAGTAATTCTTTGGACTAGTTGCATTTGAACGCTTTTGCTGGACAACACTGCCCTTTTTTGCAGCTCCTCGTCTCCTCGGCTTAGTCTCTTTCCTGAACAAACATCCAAATAACACACATCAGAATATAAGCATGAAGGTTCAGAGTTGCATTAAGTCCCCAACGTCTGTGCAATGTATCCACTTCCTATTTTATCATCAATTAAATCAAAATGAATCAATCATTGCAGGATAAAGGGTTTCTCAACATTTTGTATTAAACTCCAAAGTTGTTTAGAATACGCGCTCATGTGTGTGTGGCGCTGAGGGTTCTTTGAGGTAACAGTAACGTGACCGCGTTGTGTGTGTATGCGTTTTTGAAAACTGTTTTATTTGTCGGGCGACTGTAAATGTTACAGCTTCTGCCTTTTTGTTTATGAGACTGGCATGGAAATGGCATGACAGCTGTTGAAGCTAGAAAAAATTAAAAAAGTGAAAACATTCTGGTGTTTTTGTTGGTTTTTAATAAAAGAGGGGTAGGTTTACACTGTAACACAGCATCCTGCCCTGCCCGCAGAGACACGGCTGCTCTGCTCAGAGGCATGTTTCACACGGGTGGAGCAGGCGACCGGTCCTTTCCGCTCTCCAAAGCCTCCACCTTTCTCCATCAAAAAGAAATTTTGATCCGAATGAGTCTTATCGGGGCAGACTATTCCGAATGGTGTGTTGACATGGCGCATTTTCATTCTGATCAGGGGTTTATTCCGGTTACTTTTGTCTGTGTAACCACAGCTACTGTTATCCCTTATCTTTTGCAGGTAAGATTTCTGGGAATAGATGGGTGGGGTTTTGTTTGTTGTTGCTTCTTCACCCTAAATCCCTTTTGCTGCGCCTAAAGTTATTGTTTTATTTCTCATTTTTCTTATAAATATATTAGTTCCGTTTTACAGAGCCAGTCTTTAGGTGTCATTGTTGTGGAATTGTGGTTGTTTTTATGTCACATTCCTCCTGATCTCCACCTAGACATAAAAAGGGCATAAAACCATAAAATCCTAATTATACGGATAAACACAAACCCGCTCACGCCAAAAGCCATCCAGAAACATGGTGACGGATGTGAACAATGATTTACAGCAGATACAGTCAAATTTCTGCCACGGAACTATAGGCACATCATCATCGCCCCAGTCGCTGCAGAATGTGACACCTGCTGGTGACGTCGACCGAGACCGGAGTTTTAGCCCCAGACTGTAATCCTGTCCTTTACCCTGAATTTCGTTCAGGCAACTAGAGTGTACAATAATGTAGCAACTCTGTCCATAACAATGTCTCTTCAACACTGAAGATAATGACAACTTTACCAAACGTCACTTCATTTATTGCATTTATCACTATAGCAAACATGCCATTCATTTTTTTTTTTTTATTAAAAGCTGGCTTTTTTCCAGGCCAACTGCGTTAGAAAGTAAAAAAATAAAAAGCTGCTGAGACAATGCATCTTAAGGACAACATTCATTCTGCACTAATCCCAAAAATGTTCCAAACCCAAGCACTGAATTATCACCAAAAACCTGGTCTTCTGTCTGGCCAGCAGAGTTTGGAAGTTTGAACCAAAAATTTTAGCACTATTGCCACCATTGTCAGGAGACAGAACTCTGTCTCCCCCTCTGGTCATCAGCAGGAACCATCTCCTGAGTTCTAACAGCATTTCCTGGATGCTGCACACCTGACTCTCATTCGCTCATCAACCACAGCAGACTTAAGCTCTGCACTGAGCATCACCTGATGGGAAGTATTGTTTGTGCCATTCTGCCTGCATTAATGAGTGGTCTAGCTGGATCTGACCCTCTGACCCTCTGACCCTCTGACCCTCTGGCCCTCTGGCCCTCTGGCCCTCTGGCCCTCTGGCCCTCTGGCCCTCTGACCCTCTGACCCTCTGACCCTCTGACCCTGGTCACCTGCCCTGAACCTCGTCTGGACTTTGACCATCCTGTCTCTTCTCTGATGAGGGCTTTTTAGGCAGAGAGACTACTTTTAAAGGACAGAGTGCATTCTGTAATGACTGCCAGTCTTTTCAAACAAAAAAAAACTCATTTTTTTTATCAAAGAACCTGTGTTCTTAAAAGCTAAATAAGAGTGGAAGCTCAAGCAAAAGCCTTGTCCACAGTATTGTCAGTTCTGCTTCTTTTGTGTTATAGTGCCAGCTCTGCCAGAACTGTTCTTCCTTAACTTCATTTAGTGACATTTATACTATATTTAGAATTGGCTGCTACAAGGTTGTGAAGATTTTTTAACCTTATCTTACACCATGCAGACTCAATAGATTGTTTTAAAAGTCAATTTAATAGAGGAGTATAAGATGCAATCACAAACAAATCTTTGCAGGAACATAATGATAATTTATATATCTGTTCATGCCTGGAATGGAAAATAATGCAACACATTTTACAGAAAAAGATTACTTTACGTGATGTGACCTATAAAAAGATGCAAAAGCAAAATGGGTTATTTAACAACTCTGATGATAAGTCTAGTAACTCTAAACTCATCGTGTTACTTCTTCTAGATAGTGAAGATGTTTCGGTTCTCGATGAGGATGAACTCCACGATGTGGTTCTGGTACACCATGTTTACTGCCACGTTTCCTGCATCCAGGCTCGGCCACATTAGAGTTGGGCCGAAAACAATAGAGATGCCCTGAGTGGACATCAAGTTTTTCCTGGAATGAACAAGAACCCTGCAAAAACCAGGAAATAAAAATGAGGTCCATGTTAACGAAATGAAACGTTTAACGTTTAACGTTGGGATTTCTGGTTGCAATAATTCTACCTCTGCAGATGAGAGAAGAGCAGTTTCATGATTTCATAGTTTGGTGGAGGCAACTGCTGGACCAACTTTCTCACAGCACCAACTTTTTCTTGGTGATCTTTGATTTCTGATCATGAAAACATTTGGTTATTTGAATGTTTTTTCAATGCTGACTAGCTAAAATATTAACTAGACCTGAAAATATCTGCACTTTATCACCAAATAACAAAGCAAATCAAGACCTTTTATATAGAATACTCACTGATGGCCTCCACAAATAGGTGGAAGAAACTAAAGGGGAACAACGGTTCTGGCAGCTCTCGAAAAAACATCTTCAGAGCTCCAGTGACCACATGGATGTCCTCCCACTGCTGGTGGTCCAGATCCAACTCTTCCTCTTGTTACAAAAAAAGAAAGAAAAGTCGCCACGTTACTTGAAATGAAAAAGTCATTTATGCATCCAAACTGAGACTGATGGCAGATTTTTTTTTTTTTTTATTTGTAAAGTGACAGAATGTCACCAACGCAGTCCAGGCGCCAGCAAGGCATGCTGTAAAAACATCACAGGTCAACATAACTTTCAAAAGATTTGCATTCGTGTTTGCACTTGGCGTGTGCGTCATTTAAATGAACTGTCCAATTCGGGCGTCAACTTCACACTTTTCACAGGCGTCATAGTTGCTGCTTGACGTTTGTCCAAAAGTGTGTAAACCTGCAGCTCCCGCCGCGTGTGTCCCTCCTGACTTTAATGTTTGAGCAGATAAACAGAAACAAATCAATATTTCATGTTTGGACGTGTTTGTCTTGTTGTTACTGTTTAAATCATTGATTAGAATTGTGGAAAATAATGACTATTAATATGTAAACCACCAATTCATAGTTTAAAGTAACTACTGCTAATTATTAGTACCATTTCTAATCTCATGGATCAAAATACAATGTAAGCAAAACGCAGTAGACATATCATCTTTGTAAAAACAATGACCCTCATGGTTCTCTCTGAGCTCATTCTTATATTTACAAACTGATTGAGTGGAGGGGATGACAGACTATTGATTAATTTTTTATATCAGACAAAGGTTAGAATACTTGATGAGATTATCCTAATTTAACAACTTATGCTTCTGTAAAATGGGACAATGATGATATCTCTGTGTTTTTTTCCCCCCAGTACTTTGATTATCTGCTAGTAAGGTGACTTTCATAATAAGTGTTGTATCAGATGCTTGTGACCTGATACACAAATACAATATGTTGTGCCATAATATCACCACAGTGTTTGTCAGAGGCCTGTGGTTGCCTTTGTTTGTTTTCTGGGACTCAGCTCTGGCTTCTCATTTTGTACTCCATCTTTATGCGTTTGTGATATGATTACAACAATGTCACATTTTTCTTACTGTTGTGTTGTCCATTCTGAAAATGCAAAATTTTTCTGTTTCACAAACCGGTTCCTATCTTTTGACCCATGACAATTGTAAAAGACGATGAGGAAAGGAGCAAAAAAACAATAAAAAAACAAAAACAAACTAGAGTTTTGAAAATGTTTTTTATTTAATTTAAATGTTTTTTTTTTTTTTTTTTTTTTTTGAGAATTTAGACATACCAGTGGTACGATAGCCTGGCATTGTTTTTTTACCAGCTATGTTTGCTTTGTGTTGTTTTTACCTCAACCAGGTGTATATAGTTAATCATATGACGGGGATCACTTAAGTGAGCTAATTTGCAGCAACTAGAGCTGGAATCACTGGAAAACAAGTAGACGCTTCACGTTGTTTAATGACCGGCGTGGCACAGGAAAGCTTCTATATAGAACAAGATGAACTTTAAAATAAGAACATTTTGAGAGTGAAACTACTGTGAATCCAAAGATATTGTTCAGTCGTAAAGTAAACCTAATAGCTTCTATCATTTCTAAGAACAAATTTAATCAGAGAGAGAACACATTTTGTACTCAACTGACCATGATCAACGACAAAGCGAAGTTTCTGAATTGTAGCCAGATTTCCACTGACCCTGTAGATCCCATCAGTCTCCAGACCTAAACCATTAAACACACTGTGTTTAGTATAAACCAAGCATGATGTACAAACAGCACAAACAGAAAACAGATATTACCTCGTTTTTCAATGGCATCCAAACAGGTCTGGATGAACTTTGGTACCGTGGTTCCTTCACGCTCACAGAGGGTCAACAAGTGGCATCCGAACACTTGATCTGGAAAATATTGGAACGGGAATGTCATTTAGCTCTGTTCATCCGTCCAGTTTTCCTGCTTTTCCAGAGTTGGGTTGCATGTTAAGAACAGATTTCCAGTTCTAACATCTCTACAGAAATGTCCTCCAGTTCTACAATGTGGTCTGAGGTGCTACTCGGGCCCACTGCATGGTGGGACTTGTCCAGAATACCAGGGGACAGAGCCTCTCACCCTGAAGCATCTCTAGGGGAGAGGGAGCAACCCCCCCCCCCCCCCCCCCCCAAAGGAAACATGTTTATTCATGCCTGTTGATGATCCAAAGCTCATGACCATAGATGAGGGTTAAAAAATAGATGAACTAGCTTCTTCTTCACTTCTATGAATTGTGACAGTGACCTTGATCTAGGCAGCTGAACAGACTGGGAGATCGCCTTCCCGTGGCCCAGCATTGACAGGAAGGGCCACAATGGCATGGTGGCGTGTGATTTGGGCGGCAATCAAGGGAGGATAAATTGACAGAAAAATAATAATTAACATCTGAAGGTAAAATTGAAAAAAAAAAAGTTGATCAACCTTGGGGAAAAAAACCCATATATGTGGTGACTGAACAGTTCAAAGGCAACAACCTTTGATTAAGCCTTTCTCTTGTAAAGTCTTCATTGATGGACGTCTGGTCATAAATTTTTTCAGTCTGTTCTTCACTCCATTCTTGTCAGTGCTGTCTGAGGCACTGTGCTTCAGCTTTGTGCTGCCGAACATGTCTATGAAAAGGTTAAAAGGATGGTTAATAAGATGTTTTTTTCTTTGCAAAATTATTCACTGACTTGTAAATAATCGTAATTAGTTTATATTGTAATTGTGAACTATAACTGCTAAATAGCGCAAAATAAAACACTGAAATGGTAAACGTTAAACAAGGTTTATGCTCTTATTTACTGAATGAGTTCACTGTACATTTATTAAAGTGTACCAAATGACTGAGATACACGACACTGTTGTATTACTCCAAAACAGCCTAATGTTTCATGAAAATGAAATAACAGCGTCATGTGACATCAGCTGTACTTACTAATGGAGCGCCTGTGGGAAGGGTTTCTTTGCTTGGTGTTGGGGGAGGCAGAGCCATAAGTAGATGAGGACCTAAATCTGTGGAGGTGTTCTGTGCTGTTTGATCGCTGCATACCCTTCTCCTCTTTAGTCTGAACAGAATCCGGTTTTAACAACAGCAGACTAATCATGACTTGAGATGTTCATGTTGCATTTTCAGTGTTGTGTGAGAATTCTTACAGAAGCGTTGATATTCTTCCTGATGGCGTTGAACCATTTCAAGGCAGTTAAGTAGCAGTCATTCTGGACAAGGTATTCACTTCCTGTGCATGTTGTAACCTGGGATAAACAAAGTATGTGAGAAAATCTATTTTTTGAGCTGAGTCTCGTCAGAAAGTAGAATAGTCAAAAAAAAAAAAACAACAATAACACAAACTGAATGAATAAAGAAAACCAACTTTTACTCTGGACAAATCAATCATTTGAAAATGGCACTGGGTTTGAAAAGTAATATATAAATGATCTAGGTCTGTCATGGTTTACTCCAGGGTTTCCCAACCTCGGTCTTTGGGGAACACTGTACTGCATTTTTTCATAATCTGCTCCAACACAACTGCCTGATAATGCTTTTGCATGATAAATCGGCTGATAAATGAGCTAAATCAGGTCTGGTTAAGAAGAGCAACATGGGAAACATGCAGGATATTGGATTGCTCAAACCTGATCCTCGGAATACAACGTTTTTAAAGAGTTGTGTATTTTTACCTGGAAGACATTTTTCCTCCTAGATTTCTGGCTGGTCCACTCAATAACTGCCCCACACAGCTGAACTGCATCTGATTTACCACTCGGTGTCTGAAAAGAGAAAAGGTTTTTGTTAGATTTAGACTAGTTTTCTCATCCATGGATATTTTTCCATGTGATCAGTTCTGTCATTGTCATTAAATCTGAACAGGATTTCCATACCAAACCAGTCTCTTGCTTATTTTTATAAAACACTAGTTGATCTGGTGTCAGCACGGTCCACATCAAACTCCAGCTCTTCTTTTGTTTCTTACCCTCAACTGAGAGTTTAGCCACATTCAGATCTTCACTTTTCAGTTGCATCTGGAATCAAAGAACAAAAAAATGTAGTCTGACCTATAGGCAGCAAAAGCTGAAATTGAATAAAGTACGGATACATCGGTGGCAGTATCAGTATCTGCTGATATTTGCATTATCTGAGTCTTTTTTTTAATGTGTACTCGTTCCTAATAGATCCCCAGCACTGGGTGACCTATGTTTACAGTCATGTCCAATAGTCATAGGTAATAGTCAGTAAATGGTGTGACTGTTGTCAGATACATTTTCAAAGTTTTAAAGTGATACTTGTTCCTATGAGATCTCTTGCTGTACATTAAAAGGGTCAAGTATATTATGATTGTACATCAAAGGAAAAAGTTTTGCATTTCAAATAAAGAAACAAAGGAAATCTAAACTGTTATTTTAGATACTTAAATATTGCTATCGGCAAATATCTCCTATCGGCCACAGTTCCGAGGAAAATATTGGATATCGGTATTGGGCTAAAAAAATGATATTGGGCCATGCCCAGAATAAACTCTTTATTTTGCATTGTAAATCCTAAAAGAGTAACCCCCATTTACCCAGTTGTTGGTCACAACAGTAACAGCAAATATGTCTATGTGAAATAGAGCTTGTCAAAAGCTGCAGGAGGAAAGTAGCCGTTTTAGTGTTTAGTGTTGTCTGAGCCTGCTTCTGTTTGTTGGTTAAAGAGATTCTGTGGCTGGCACTGAAAAAAACAACAACACGGTGTTCTAGACTAGTTCCTGCAATGCTAAAGAAATCTGTTAGTGGTTCACATACTGTTTTTTGAGTAAGGTCAAACTCCTGCAGAACCATGGACTTAGACTGACTCAGCCGGACTTCAGAGCTCTGGGCAGTCTTCATACGCATCTGTACAGCTTTCTCTGGCTCTGTGCCGGTGTTGGAAGGCTGAATGAGTAAAGCTTTTTTGCCAACACTCTCAAGGTTTACTGCTCTATAAAGAAACATACAAAGAGTATTGGGATGAAAAATTCACCACAACTTTACTGCAGACACTCAAATGAAAGCAAATAGGAGCTTAATCAACCATCATCTTTTAACCTGTCTAAAGCAGGCCAGGGTCAGAAGACTACAGGCACGAAAGTCAAGTCTTAGGGTTAGGGTCAAGTTTGCTGGATGCATAACATCAATCAAACACATGTTACCACATTACAGTTTTTAAATTATAATGATCACAGTTTTTCAAAGAAATCTCACTTGTTGCACCTTTTTATGTTTCTTTTTTAATATCCAGGAGAAGGAAAAACAAATTAAAACACAACTGATAAGCATGTACAAATAAAAGAGATCAATACTACTTAGCATTTTTTTCATGACAAGCATCAATAGTTCATTAGTAAGGCAGGTTTTGTCTTCGGGTAATAAAACTGGGATGTTGGTTATTTGTACTGTTTCACAAAGACCCTAGTCTACTGTACTTTTCCAAAACACTCCTGTTGATTAAGACTCTGGGGTTTCTATGCCTTCTTCTAAACTCAAATAATGCATTAGTAGCTGTCACTCCAGGTGTCTATGATAACCACCAACTTTTGTGGATTTTGTAGAATGCTTAATGTAATAACTGTGTTCAACAGGGTGCTATGATGTTCAAGCTTCAACTTTCTCACAAAGTAAAGGATTTTCTGAGATGGTATGGCTTCTCCTCCTCCACCTTCTTACTCTTCTGTCATCTTGTCCTCTTAGTGTCCCGCTTTTCCCTATTTAAACGTTTCCTCTTAACACACTCCTGAACTTCTTCAGTCCACCACTAAGTCTACTTATCTGTTTTTCCTTGATCCAGATGACACGCCAAGTACCTTCCTCCAAAAGACGTCAATGCATACATTGTCCCACAAACTTCATTATACACTTGCATAATGAAACTAGTTGGAATTGACCTATGAGCCTTTCAACTTCACTCCCATCTGACCCAGAACTCTCACTTTATACAGAACCAAAAATGCTCTTTCTTAAAATCTCCTGACAGTGTCTTTGTAGCTGCTGGATCCCTCTTCATCCTCGTCATCCTGAATGCAGGCTTCAACATCATCTTCCACACAATCCAATGCACAGTGTTGACATTGCAAATGCTTTTGAGGCCCGAGGCCTCCGATCAGGAAGAACCTGTCTATAGCTTGCAGCAACACACAGTTTTTGTCTTTTATTCAGACCCTTGTATCTAATGGCGTAAATGGTAAATTGCGTATACTTTTATAAATATCAATAAATGGTGCCACACAGACTTTTAGGAATGGGTCTGGTTTCTGTGTGTTTAACCAAGCCATTGATTGTGTCTCTCTGAAGAGATAAACAAAAATCCACCAGTCAAACCGCATGAAGACACTCGCCCACCTCAACAAACTTACACACTCCCCTTCCATGCCCATTTTTGCTGTCCAGCCCTGATAGGGAAGGAATATTGCTCAAATCAAATCCAAATGTAATACATGGTAAACCCCCCCGAACTTGGCACCCAATGTGGGGATCATTTCTATCAATTCTCATATTTCAAGGAGTTAATATTTCACGACACAAGTCCCCCCTCTGGAAAATCATGGATTAATGGTCATGTTGCACCAACAGTTGTCCCCTTAACCCCCAGCTTCTTGCTGATGGTTTTGTAGTCCATTCTGCAGGTCTACAATCTTCTCCCTTAAATCCACTGAAAGCTTTTCAGTCTTTGCCATGTTGGAGAGTTTGGAGTCTGACAGATGGAATGATTCTGTGGACAGGTGCCTGGCCATAAAAAACGGTTTTAAGAAGTTTTTTTTAAGCAGACAGTGACGATGCCTGCTGAATATGGAAGCGATTATGTAGCATAAATAAAAAGCAAAGTCAAAACCAGAAATGCTTTTTCATTTTCAAAATGAGGCTGCATTTTTTGACTCAAAAATATAATGAAAAAGCAATCCACCAAAATGCTTTTTCATTTCCTTCATCAACACAGCTTATTCTGTCACTTAATTAAAATTAAAATGAAAATGGTATTTGACATTTCATTTTCAAGACGTTCCATGGTAAATGTGTAGCATAATTCATTTAGAAATGTCTAATTTGACATTTAAAATGGATTAACAGAAATGCTTTTTCATTTTCAAAATGAAGCTGCATTTTTTGACTCAAAATTAAAAAGAAAAAGCAATATTTCAGAATGCTTTTTCATTTCCTTCCTCAACACAGCTTATTCTGTCACTTAATTAAAATGATAAATAAAATGGTATTTGACATTTCATTTTCAAAAAGGTCCCTGGTAAATGTGTACCAAAATTCATTTAGAAATGTCTTATTTGACAATTAAAATGGATTAACAGAAATGCTTTTTCATTTTCAAAATGTAGCTGCATCAAATGACTCAAAATTAAAATGAAAAAGCAATACTTCAAAATGCTTTTTCATTTTATACTTAAAACCGCTTATTCTGTGTCATAATTAAAACAATAATGCAAAGAGGGGATTGCATTTGCATTTTAACATCCACCCCGGGCACGTTGTCACAATATTCAATTTGAAAAAGCATTAGCAGAGGGGAGGCGGGGCGATGATGTCACTGCTTTCTCTGTGTGTGTCCGGCTGCTGACTGACGCACACACACACACCAGGAGCAGACTGTGTTAGCGGCAGAGACGAGGGTTTTGTGATGGTTGTGAACTTCTGATGAGTTTCCACAGATTCTCAGGACTACGTAGAAGCATGTCCGCCTTCTGCGGTCCTCCTTTGGACGCACCGTGGACAATCTTTGTTCTGCGGACCGCCAGCTGCCTTCACATAGCGGAGCGCGAAGCTCCGATCATGATCGCTGAAGGCAGAAATGCTGCTGCGATCTGAGAAACCATCATATGAATTTGTGTTTAAAAGTGGTGTCCAGAACAAAATAAAGACAGATGTCAGTACCACATATTTACACATTTATTTGCAGTTTCGCGCTGAATTTGCTGTTTGATGACAGCTGGAGCCCCATCAACAGACAGCAGATTTCTCCATGCTAAACGTTTGCTGCTTGGACCAAAAACACTCAGTCAGCGCGAAGCTGCAGGAGACTATCTTCATAATGTGCTTTTATTACAGTTGTTATATTTAAGGGCCTGCTCTGCTCGATAATATGTTTTTAAATCGGTGCGGTCAGACGACGCTGAAGTTGGTTTGCGATTCACAGCTTCTGATTCGTGAGGGCTGGACCTGGACTGGACCAGGTCCAACGGTTTGTGAACAGGACCCGGTTTTAGGTGACCTTAATGAGAAAAATGCAGCAGAATGTTCCTTTACTGCCCTCACGAATCAGAAGCTGTGAATCGCAAACCAACTTCAGCGTCGTCTGACCGCACCGATAACTGTAATAAAAGCACATTATGAAGATAGTCTCCTGCAGCTTTGCGCTGAGTGAGTTTTGGTCCACCAGCAAACGTTTAGCATGGAGAAATCTGCTGTCTGTTGATGGAGCTCCAGCTGTCATCGAACAGCAAATTCTGCAGATAAGCTGCAGATCAAGGTGTAAATATCTGTGAATTACAGCAGTCTTTATTTTGTTCTGGACACCACTGGAAACACAAATTCATATGATGGTTTCTCAGATCGCAGCAGCATTTCTGCCTTCAGCGATCATGAGAGCTTCGCGCTCCGCTATGTGAAGGCAGCTGACGGTCCGCAGAACAAAGCTTGTCCGCGGTGCGTCAGGAGGAGGACCGCAGAAGGCGGACATGCTGCTATGTAGTCCTGAGAAGCTGTGGAAACTCATCAGAAGTTCACAACCATCACAAAACCCTCGTCTCTGCCGCTAACACAGTCTGCTCCTGGTGTGTGTGTGTGCGTCAGTCAGCAGCCGGACACACACAGAGAAAGCAGTGACGTCATCGCCCCGCCTCCCCTCTGCTAATGCTTTTTCGAATTGAATATTGTGACAACGTGCCCGGGGTGGATGTTAAAATGCAAATGCAATCCCCTCTTTGCATTTTCGTTTTAATTATGACACAGAATAAGCGGTTTTAAGTATAAAATGAAAAAGCATTTTGAAGTATTGCTTTTTCATTTTAATTTTGAGTCAAAAAATGCAGCTACATTTTGAAAATTAAAAAGCATTTCTGTTAATCCATTTTAATTGTCAAATAAGACATTTCTAAATCAGCAGTAACAAGCTCCAAAGCTTCGGTGCACAGGTTGAAAATATCCGTTCTCCTCTGAGCTTTCTCTTGGACTGTGGTACCTCCAGGAGAAGCTGATCAGCTCACCTCAGGCACTGGATTTGGGGTGCAGGGAGAGAGAAGCTCTGAGAGGTAAGATTATAAATAAATAAATAAATAAATAAATAAATAAATACATAAATAAATAAAGGGATCTAAAAATGAACAATAAAATTCACTGGCAGCCAGTAAAAAGTAGCTAGGTTGGGAGTGATCTGGTCTCTCTGTTGCGCTCCAGTCAGAACAAGAGCTCCAGTATTCTTGACCAGACACCAGAATTAGAGGGAAAATCAAACAATATGAAGGATTATCAATATATTATATTCTATTGTGGCCAGATTCAAAGGTTAACATGTGGCCCCTAGGCCGAGTTTGCCCAACAACATGGCTGCTCTCACCACAGTCTTCTACACCTTTCGTTCCGTTCCTGTTGACATTCTTTGGTCACACATTAAACCCAAGACTCTTTGTAACGGGGCGAGATGGATGTCACCATAAAAAAAACCCTTCTAAATA
Organism: Oryzias curvinotus; assembly: GCA_023969325.1. NCBI lineage: Eukaryota > Metazoa > Chordata > Actinopteri > Beloniformes > Adrianichthyidae > Oryzias > Oryzias curvinotus. Next base: position 4,027,999 of record CM043726.1, on the reverse strand, counting down.
AATGAGCATGATTACACAGGACAAGTACCAGCATGGTCGTGAAATGTTTGGGATGCTGCCATTCTTGTACTGAAGGACAATGATACGGTATAGACATAGGGTGCAGTTTTATACCAAAAGAAAACAAAAACAAATGTCATTTCCTTTGTCGTTGTCTTCCTGGAACCTGCTAGACATCACTGGTCGAAGGAGAAGAGATGGGGGGATTTAGAAACAGAGACGGAAATAAAAAATTGTATTTAGGTTATTTGACTTAGTACAGCCATTTTACTGTGATTGTGAGTATCATGGACTGTGGTCCATGGTACCACTGGTGCTTTAGATAGCATTTATAATCAGTCTACTAAAAGCACAGAAGGGTCAATTTATCCAAATTTACTATGAAAAACAGGAAGCAGCACTTTTGTGTATCTCAAAAATATCGCACTTTGTTGAAAAACAAACACCATTTTGTGTTTTACATGAAAAAACACCCAAAACATACAATGAGGGCACAAATGACAAGCCTTTATTTTATACGACACTGTATATTCACCTATGTTGTAAGTGGAAAAATAAACAAGCTTAATAAAACCTTTTTATTAACTCATTTGCTTTACAAGAGTTAAACAATGCAGTACAACTTTAGTCAAATAATGCCACAGGCACTGAATTGTTTGGTCTCAAAACCTTCCGTTGCAATTGAAATACCCCGGTTTGCATCCAGATCTGAACATGAAATGGACAGATCTGTCTTTGTGCTCTTACATTTATTGTTCCGCTGAATTCTGGTGCTTTTACACAAATGGTTTTTGTCACTCGCAGTTGCACATGCTTACTTCAAAGCTTGTGCGCTCTGGTCTTTCTGTTTGTACTTAGATTCAGTTCTAAACAACCCAGCTAAAATTTAGCAGGCAATAGGATGTCACAGCTTCCTGTGAAACTGGACGGTAAAAAGAACTATAAAATAGAAGCTGAAACCATTGTTACGCTTATATAGGTTACATGACATAAGATAAAATATAGTTTAAAATATGTCTTTATATCTTTGTACAAGTTATACCTCAACTGTGTATATTTATACATGAAACAATTATGCAAAAATAATTATTTTTTGAGTAAAAGCTAATGCTTCCCATTTTATTCGTTTCTGCTTTTTATGTTCCAAACAGACTTATAAAGTCTGCACATGAGGTAAAAACTATTATTCTTACCTTATCCCTGCCATCTCTGCATGTGCCCTGCATTAGATTAAACCGAGCAGATCTGAACAACTAAGGTCTGACTGTTAGAGGAAGTATGAGACGTCACGTGTTTTCTGCAAACCAGCCATCTGTCCCACCACTGAAACCTGCTCGTTTCCTGAGTAGGAAAAAGAAGAAGTTCTCTCAATGCACTCACTACATGTTCTGTCTTAACTGATTTTGTCAACACCAACTAACTTGTTGCGTATTTCAATCGTTTTAAAACTCTGAGTCCATAGAATTACACTTCTGAGACGGACTTTTCTGTGAAACAAGTAAAGAGAAGAATGCTGAAGATGTTTTAAGCATGCTGGAATTGACAACCAGACATGTTTAGTGTGCTGACACACACCCACATAAACTTATCTAAATGCAAAAAAAATGTCTGCTTCTGAACTGTAGTCGAAAGTCCAAAAAACTAATGAAGTACAGACACCAGCAGTATGTCAGGATGAGTGCACCTTTAAATGCTTTAGATGGATTTTTATCTTTGGGATATTGTTCAAAATTACAGGAAGGATCTATATAATGAGGTAAATAAGTATTTGATCACCCTGTGATTTTGTAAGTTCTCCCTCATAAATCATGGAGGTCTGACATTTTCATCTCATGTGCATGTCCACTGTGAGAGACACCAACTAAAACAAACCTAGAAATCACATTGCATGATTTTTTGAAGTATTAATTGTTATACTACTGCTGCAAATAAGTATTAAACATCTGTCTATCAGATAGAATTCTGACCCTCAAAGACCTGTTAGTCCGCCTTAAATAGTTGAACCTCCACTCATTATCTGAGACACATGTTTGAGGTGGTTAGCTGCATAAAGACACGTGTCCACCCCATACAAACAGCAAGTCTACAACTACTAACATGGCCAAGACCAAAGAGCTGTCCATAGACACCAGAGACCAAATTGCAGACCTCCACAAGACTGGAAAGGGCTATGGGGCAATTTCCAAGCAGCTTGATGAAAAAAGTTCCATTGTTGGAGCAATTGTTGGAAATTGGAAGAAGCTACCGTAAACATGACTGCAGACTGGAACTCCATGCAAGATCTCAGCATGAGGGGTCTCAGTGATCCTAAGAAAAGCCAGGACTCAACCCAGAACTACACGGATGGAGCTGGTCAATGACCTGAAAAGGGCTGAGGCCGCCATTTCCATGGTTACTTTAGGTAATCCACTAAGACGTCCTGCTTTGAAATCATGCATGGCACGGAAGGTTCCCTGCTTAAACCAGTGCATTTCCAGGCCCGTCTTAAGTTTGACAGTGACCATTTGGATGATCCAAAGGATCATGGGAGAAAGTCATGCAGTCAGATGACACCAACATAGAACGTTTTAGTCTTAATTCAACCTGCTGTGTTTGGAGGAGGAAAAATTATGAGGACCATCCCAAGAACACCATCCCTACTATGAAGCATGGGGGTTATAGCATCATGCTATGGGGGTGCTTTTCTGCATATGGGATAGGATGGCGGCACTGTAAGAAGGGAAGGGATGAGTGGGGTCATGTATTGCCAGATTTGGGGGAAAAACCTTCTTAGCTCAGTTAAAGCGTTGAAGACGGGTCATAGTTGTAGGTTTAGGGCCTGTCATCTGGACTTAGTTTTTAAAGTTAGAAGACGTTTCACCTCTTATCCAAAAGGCTTTATCAATTCGGAGTTAGCTGGTAAAAGAGCTGGTATATGTTGTTCTATTTGGTGTCTACTACTATGATGGAATCAACCTGGATGAATGAGTCTTCATCAACATATTAAAGACGGGTTGTGGTTGGGTCTTTCAACATGACAATGACCCGAAGCACACAGCCAGGAGAACCAAGGAGTGGCTCTATAAGAAGCACACCAAGGTTCTGGAGTTGCCTAGCCCATCGCCCATCAGACCTTAAGCCCAATAGAAGATCTTTGGAGGGAACTCAAACTCGCTGTTTCTCAGCGACTGTCCAGAAACCTGACTGATCTAGCCCTTGTGCTATCCTAGGCACTTTAACATTGGGAGTTGGGTCATCTAGACCCCACAAGACAGTGCACTGAACCTTTTTTCTTCATTGATTTGTGATCTTCACGGGTGTCCATAGATTACATGAAATCCTCTTCACCTTTATCCACCTTTGTCATGGTAGGGAGAACACGTCAATGGTCCTCTTGAACCCGTAGGATAGCACAAGAGTTTTAAAGGAGACCTACACACCTGCAGTGTGTGCACATTTGACCTGTGGAATCACAAACAAAGGCTACTGTGCCAAACGTTAACACCGTGATTCTCATGTGTTCAAATACTTATTTGCAGCAGTGGCATACAAATAAGTTATTGAAAATACCGTGCAATGTGATTTCCAGATTTGTTTTAAATGAAGTCTCTCACAGTGAATGTGCACATAAGATGACAATGTCAGACCCCTTCAGGATTTCTAGCAAAGCTTGAAATAGATTTGCCTTACTGTATTTAGAGAACATGTGAAAACACATCCTACACCTAAAGGAATAAAAAGATCTTTATAAATGCGTCATTCATTACATAGGTGCGTGTGCTGACAACACAAGCACACAAAAATGGTTATTTCAAATGAATTTAAAAAGTACGGGACAAAGTTCCTGTTTGAGACCAGCATGTGGGTCGTCTTCCACTCAGGGAGACGTGTCCATCTCCTTTAATGTCTCCTGACAGCAGTGAGGGCACGATGCTAAAACCTTACGGTATGCGTTGACTGAAGTCCTATAGGATGAATTGCTAAAAGCTGCTCAACATGAGATCCAACAACTCAGGAAAAATCCTTGATATTCCTGGAAAAGACCACAGTGAGTGTATAGACAATGTATATGAAGAGCCCAGGTGTTCAGGATGAAATATTTGGTTTTCAGACTTAAAGAGATAACCAGTAACACAACACAACCCCAAAGGGAATTGAACCAGTCTGCATCTGTCTTTTTGGTGTAAAAATAAAACAAATCTTTAATTCTGCAAAGCTGTGACCTCCTGCTGTCTTCCTTTTTACGCTGAGTTGGCACAATACCTTTTCAAGCATGAAAACACATTTTTGTTTTGTTTTTTATCCATGCACTATAACACAGCAACAGCAGCATTCCTGTTACAGAACAGCCTGGGCTTAAAGCAAAAACAGAAATCTCTTTATAAGAGATTGTGTCTCTCATAAAGGCCCCTGAAAGGCTAAAGCTGACCCAGGAGGTTTGCTGAAGGGCACTATAGTGCAGTTAATCTAATGCACACATGTATCTATTGGTCCTCTATTTTTAACTTGATCTGCTGTTGCTGCTCATATTTAGAGTAAATGGAATTAACACTGTAATAAATACAATAATTTAATAAATGTTATAATCAAATTGGCAGTATTTAGCATATTTCCTTTTCAATTACAGCGTAGGCTGCAAGGTGATGCAGGACCGCAGACATCGGCCGTAGAAGATGCCTTACATCTGGCTCATTTGTATGTAATTCATATTTATAAAGAAAGAAAATGTTCACAGAAAATAAAGAGCGCTCTGTCTCCTGTGGACGTATTTTGCTCACTCTGATCCCATCTCAGTGCATCACTGCACAAGATGGAGCTATGCCTTTAGATGGCCACCAGGTGTTGCTGTTCGTTGTCACACTGGAACCTCCGAGCTTTGCAGCATTTTCATCAGGTTTTGTTTTTACCTACGCCAGGATTTAGTTTTAATAATCCGGATCTGCATCAGGTTCAGTTGTTTCTTAGCCTGTTTTCAGTTGCTTACAAGAAAAACATTTCCCTCCACCTCTGTGTTTAGTCTTTTTTTTAGTTTGTGATTTGTTGTGATAGATGTCATCTTCTACTTTTTGTACGGCTACGTGCCTGTTCACAAGTCCATTTCTTGACTTTGGGCCCCTCTATAATCACAGTTCCTGTCCTCAAGAAATCAAAAGCTGTTTTTTTTTCCCTTCAGAAACCCTTCTTGCTCATCTTTGCTCATGGTACAGTTTTCTTTGGTGCTGCAGCGCAATGCTTGGTGATGTCTGTGAGGGATGTTAATGGGATTCAGAATGAGATGTTCATTTAGAACAGGGGTCAGATACGTTTATGCTAATTCCACATTTTCTCCCTGTAACAACTGTGCCATCACCAACTATGCAAACTCTGATACAAAGAAGTACAAAACATCTCCAATATATCTGAAATTTTATGTTAAGTTTTAATTTAAATTGCCCATTCATTAAAAGCTGACGCGCAAAAGTGACAGCATTTATATAAGTGGGTGGAGTCCCAGTAACAACGCTGTGGGATTGGACCCTTTCCTTATGGGGCCTTGCAGGAAAAACGATCATTGTGAGAAGAGATTGTCGCTCGAACTGGATTATTTGTTTTCAAATCTGAAAAATTCCATCAGAAGACCGATGAAGTGTTTATTGTTGTCTCGCCACCGCGTGCCACTGTCTTTTCCAACTGTGACACGAGTGCCCCAAGTAGCCAACCCCTGCACTTAAAAGCTTTTACAACAGCACCAAATGTGCTGACACAGACCTGGAACAAACACAAAATGATACAATTTTAAAACTGGTTGTACATTTTTTATTGACATTTCCTGTGGAAATTAAGTTTCAGAATTAAGGTAAATTCCAGTTTATTCAGAATAAATAAGGAATTGAATCTGAATTCTCTTTTGTCCAACTACAACTAACAGTCAACTAAAAGCCAAGTCCCACTGGTCCATCTGCGGTGCGTCTCCGTTGCGTTGCGTAGATATATTTATAGTTTTCTTTGGAAGAAAGAGAAAATAATGCCTACATTAAAAATATACCTTTTAGTTTGGTGATGAAATATGCAGTCGGGTATGCAAACAAGTCTCTGTCCATCAATGTAGTTGTTCAATAAATGCATGGCTTCTCTCCACGTCTGCACTGCATAGATCTAGGTTTTATAACAGTCCAGCATCAGGGATGAGTAGGACACTTTTTTCCAAGTCTTTCCTGATTTCTGGGAAGCTCCCGAGTACATCCTGAAGATTGTTCCAGGACAGAGAGAAACACTGGCAGTCGGTCAGTGCCCTGACTGTGGCCAGATGTTTGCCTTTGGTGAGCACACATGTCTCTGCAGAGGGAAGCAGAAGGCTGTTGGTTAATGAGTGAGCAGACTCTAATGACAGAGATGAGCTTTGACAAGTAATCCCAAATTAATACCCAGACATCAGTCAGTCATTAGGAGAAGCCTGCTTAACTCCGGTTGTTTGGCGCCAAAAAGACGGACTAAAGACTAAGAAAGAAACACATGGCGTTTATCTAAAAAGAACAGTTTAATGAATCATTTTTGGTTAATAAAGGTATAACAATGTTTTCATTTAAATGTAAATAAGGGATTATTTTGCTGGACATGAGAATATCATCTTTTGAGTCTTAAAATGCCTTATTTTCCTTCTTCTTTTTTCTGTTGTCAGAAAAATAAGTCCGTTGTTGATCTGCTGAACATACATTCTCTTTTGCATACTTGTTTGTACAAATATCTTTCTGTTTTCAGCACTTGTTCTGCATTCAGTCATGAAAGCCCAAGAAGAACAGGTGATGCCAACCACAGTGAGGAGTTGATCTAAAATATCTGGTGGTTCTGTTTCCAAGGCTGAATCTAATCCCCTTCTTACAAAAAAAACACAAAGCAACTGTCAACTATTCATTTAGCCAATCTACTGTCACAATGAATAAAAAGAAAGATGCACATAGAAATATTCATGCAATAAGAAGTACTTACTGCTTTGTTTGACCCACCTGCCCCACATGTGACATTAACAGTGTGAACAGCCCAGATTGACCCAAACCACTCTGATGTGGGGCTTAATCAGCAACGCAGGTTCAGTTTAAACGTCAAACCTCATTTAATATGTTTTACGTGTTTCTGAGCTGACTAAAAGCACAATTTCACAAATGGTATAACAGACATGAGCACTTTCTCCATTTACTCCTGAAGAGCAGTGCGTTGGTTCCATATGGCATTTAGTGGAGTCAACCATGAACTCCTGCTGCTCTAGAAGTGAGTGCAAGGCCGTCTGTCCACTTTGACATGGTCAAAATGAGGTTTAGTAATGAATCTAAAGTCTGGCTGCAAGGCTTCATCAGAATGACATCAAGTCAAAGAATGAAGGTTTTTGGAACTTAAAAGTTGTAACAGTAGGGCTGTGGATCGGCAAACTCCAAGAAACCTGAATGAAGCGTTGCAAAGTGAAGTAAAGAAAGAGCCAAAAGTCTAAATTCCTCCATGTGAGAGACTAATGGTTATGGGATGCAGGTAAAAGCCGCTCAAAGTACAGTAGACTGAACAGTACTGCATTAAACTGAGGCTTACTTAGTACTGTGTGCCTTTGCATTATCTGTCATTTATGAAAACAGTACCTTGGTCCTGAAAATGGATATTTTGAGTCTTAAGGGAGTCTTTAAGCAGAGTTTAGGGAAGGTCTGTGAGTAGAACTGCCAGACTGTGAAGTTCTGAGATAGTGAGCCCATTTCAGCCGACGCTGTAGTGCAATTAAATTAAAACAAAGCTTTGCAAAAGCATTGCCCTTTGGGACACCTGCTAAAAGCTACTTGGCCTGCCTCTAAAAACTGGTCGTCCCACCAGACTTTAAAGTGAAAAGCTTAATGTTAGTTAAAGGCACTGTGCAGGGACATGGCCTTAAGAAAAAAACGTTTTCTTACAAAAAAAAATCTGAAAATGTTGAACATGACATAAGGATTACTCTGAATCCCTTTACTGATAAAGACCTAAATAAAAACACACTTTTCTATAGTGGCACTGTTGTTTGTTTATTTCAGGCTGCTTTATTCTTTCCCATGTCTGCAGTACTCAGACATGGGAAAGAATAAAGTATCTGAATCCAACCCACCTCCAAAATAGTCTCCATCACACAGCTCCCGCTCATAGGAATCAGTCTCCAGGAGAACCTGACCGTGATCGATGAAAAACATGCGATCACCTGGGACGTGCTGTCGAACGATGACATCTCCTTCCTGGAAAACCTCATACTCCAGCTTAAGAAGCATGGAGTTGATAAAGTTTTCCTCTCTATTCTGAAACATAGGCACTTTCCTTAGCAGCCGGCTGCACATTACCATCAGGATTTGCTGAAAAACAAAGAGGAATAAAAGTAACCATCAAAAGGTTTTGAATGAATATAAATACATTTCTGTTGTGTTTTCATAAACCCGCCAAAAATATTTGAGATTATTCAAATATCTCTATTTCCAAATATCTCAGAATATCTCTTCAGGATCTGTCTCTACACACTTTTGATATTGATGTGTAGAAACATTGAACCGCCTCCTTTTATGTGCTCCAGTAAAACAACTTCATCAACCGCTGCTGTTTTCTAATATTTCTGCACAAATCTTTAAAGTCACTACTCTAAAATGTATTGTCTTGGCACAGCTTTGGAACTGAAAGCAATACTGTCCCCAATGAATATACCTGTTAACACCATAGTTAAGGGGAATCATTTAAGCCCGTTATTTCAAAACTTCAGATCAGGATCAAAGTTTCCAGATTACCAAATTCCCTGTTTCGACTGCACGACTCAAAGATTTTGGCATTTCAAAACTTTTCTGGATCTGATCAAATTGAATCAAATCTGGTCAGATGAGGATTTCCAGATCCGCTCTGCCAACAGGATTAGAGATGAGAACACGGGCAAAGGTGAAGCTTTCTTCTGACACAAGAAAGATTCTTCAAACCTTTCACAACCAGATAAGATATCCTAAGAGATAAGGGCTATCTTGCTGTAGGATAACAATTTTTGACCTCAGACATCAGAAGATGGGGACACTGTGGTCATAAAGGGATGGACATGGTCAGCAACAATACTCAGATAAACATGGTGTTGAAACCATGCTCAATTGGTACCAACGGGGCCAAAGTGTGCCAAGAAAATATCCCCCACACCATGACACCACCACCAGCAGCCTGAATTGTAGATACAAGGCAGGATGGATCCATGCTTTCATGTTGTTGACACCCAATTCTGACCCTTCTGTCCGAATGCGGCACCAGAAATGGAGACTCATCAAACCAGACAACGTTTTTCAATCTTCGACTGTCCAGTGCTGCTCATATATTGATCCATGTGCTTAATTATCTTGGTTAAAACTCAACCAAAAGTGTACGCTCAGTAGCAGAGTCAAAACAGCAGAGCAGACCCACGAAGGCTGGAAACTGAACAGTACTGGAAAAGTATATGGGAGAAAGAGACAGAACATAACAGCAATGCCCAGTGGCTGGTCTCTCTGAGAGAAGAACACAGCAACCTCCCTGAACAGAATCCAGTAAGCATCACAGTGGCAGACATCCAAGAAAGAGCCTCAGGTATGAAGAGCTGGACAGCACCGGGCCCTGACATGATACATGCCTATACTGCAGTCCATGAGCGCCTGGCAGCACAAATGAACCAGCTGCTAAGAGAGGGGCCACACACTGAATGACTAATGGAAGATCCCTCAGAGGGTGCAGTACCATCAAACTACCGCTCAATAACCTGTCTCCATACAACATGGAAGCTCATGTCAGGCATCATTGCAAATTGGTGGAATTCCACAGGCAAATGGCAACCTGAAACAGGCAACAAGGAAATCTGCAACAGACAAATTCCTCCAACGAGTAAAGCAAGTCCTGAGAATCCAGCTCAAGGGCAAGAATAAGATAGCTTCTGGACTATATCTACTCCAGAGTATATTTCCAGATGCCAAGAAATAAAGAAGAAAAAAATCACAAACAAGTCGCACTGGAGTATAAGTCACACTTCTGGGAGAAATGTATATGTAAAATAAGGAACCAAGAACTGACATTTAAACTTGAAAGACAAATCACATTAACAGATAACAGACTGAATATCTGCAAGCTTCACTACCGTAACCATATTCAGCTTCATGAAACATAGGAGGAATTGGACAAGTGTCAAGTAAATTTGTGAAATATATGAAGAATTACTCAGACAGTCATAGCATAAAGAACATGCTCGCACATCAACTAAACTCTAAATCACTAAATCCACTCAATTCTTCATCACCTGTGTCGGTTTTGAACAACTCTGCGTTGTTCAGTACCAAATACTCTTGGGGTTGTTGGTGGAAAATTCATACTTATTGAAAATGAAAATTACATAAAAGTCACACCTAAGAAAAGGTCACACCACCAGTGAAACTATGCAAACAAATGTGATTTATATAAAAATACCGGGCCTTAAAGATCAGTCAATCTTTCAGTCTTTGATAAATGAACACAAAGGCCTGTCATTAGCAGTGGCACTTTTGAAGGGAATTCATTCACTGTAGTTTTAGTTGCAGTAATCAAAGGGAAACTGGCAAAGTATGAGTGGTTTGAGGTAAAACCCGATGATCTTTATCAGATGCTGATCCCTGCTACCTGATGCAACCTCTGCCTCTCCACACAAGCCGTTTTCAAAGATCAAAGTTTACCTGCCTTAGTCACAATGTTGCGGTTGAGAGGCAGAAAACGGTTTACCTCTTTGAGTGATGAGGACACTGTGTCCATCACATCCTTCTCATCAAACCACTTCCCTCCGTAACGAGCCTGGTAATAGTTGCTGATGCGAAGCTGCAGCTCTGGTGGCAGCTTCATGAAGGTCATGTAGTGCTCCAAACGGCTCATCTGCAGAAAGTAACACATCTTTCAAACCCTCCACAAATGCACAACTGCTGAAGAGCAGACTGGAAAGTACAGCTAAGGAGTAATCTAAATGTTAGAAGTGACGTTCACAACAGACCTTGCTTTTGTATTCCTTAGCTGCTGGGTCAAGGTTGGCAATCATTGCTGTGGCGTTGGCCACCAGAACCGTGTACATCATGCAGCCGGACACCATGCTGACCATGACAATCCACATCTCTACATAATCTGGAGAGCAAAACAAATCAGCAGCTTTGTGATTAAAAAAAATAAAAGGCACACGTTATGCAACTGAGACGTTCAGTCTTACTTGTTGGAGCATCCATTGAGCCGTAAGAGAGAGCAATCATTTGGGAGAGGGCTCGGAACACTCCCCAGGAGTATTTTACAATGACTGTTGAATTCTGGGAGAAAAATGATTCTCAGTAAACTGCAAGTCCAAAATACTGCAAGTCCTAAATCATACAAATTAACGTTTTCCAAAGAAGCACAAGAAAACATATTTATGTATTATTTAATTTGGTGAATGAAGGAAATAACTGTGGTTTGCCGATTTCTTACTTTGAAAAGCAGATATTTGGTCTTATTCCTGCCAAAACTGAGAAATAATATACTCAGGTAAATGAAATGTCACAGGCTCAGCTGGTTAAAAGCTTTGAGCGTTTTCTTTTGCTACAGTTAATCTCTGTGGTTAAAGCCTGTCGACCCTGGACATAAAATATGAGAGGAATCTTCAGTATTGATGAGATTCTTGTTATTGTTTGAGAGCATTTAAAAAAGAACTTTCGTGACATATTCTCATCATAATATATACATTAAATACATATATTTTGTTTTGCAAAAAATGAGATATTTCCCTTGAGACACAAAAAGTCACCACATGTCTTTAAAAGACATGACCAGAAGGTTAACGTTTGAATTAGCCATATTTCTGACCATAACATCAGGCACAGTTGCAGGCGGGGATTCATCTAAAACTTCATCCTTCATACTCTCATCATTTAAAGTCAACAGTTTGAGTTTTACCATCAGGTTCTCTTTGCGGACCCAGCAGTCGGCAGGAAACTCCTCCAGCATGGGCACAAAGTACTGGATGCAGCCGTTCCAGTGACACAGCAGGAAAATCATCATGAAGAGGGACAAGATGCGGAAGAACAGGCGGACCACCTCCAGGTTTGCATTGGACACCTGTCAGAGGACATTCAGCATTGACGGGAAACGATTTGTTAACCTACAAACAACCTAGATGGTAGCATCTTTGTGTTCTGTGTTGCTTTGTGGGTTTTTTCCGTAGCAATTTTAAACTTTTTTTATTTCCCAGATTTTGTGGATTCTGGATGTTTTGGGAACTCGATGACTGCACTTTCCTAAAGCTCACCAGGGCTTCTGGAGCTTTTGAGGCCTGAGGCTGCTACATCCACCTGCATGAGTGGATGCCCTTCCCTCCACTAGCAGGCAGAACCAATACATTTTTATATTGTCCTAATGTTTCAGTGTCTGTGAGTTGTAAACGGACTGCGGCTGTCTCTTTGCCAGGACTTCCTTGCAAAAGAGGTTTATAATTTCAATGGTTACTGTCCGAGTAAATAAGGGTTAAAAAAATATTGCTATGGATGATCCTGTCAACGTGTCTGGGTTGAATTGAGCGAAAAACTGGAGGCAGTAATGCTGCTTCAGATGAACCAGACAGCAAAACATTTCTGTTTCTGTAAAGTGTAAACACATGCAAAGCCCAGTTTGCTGAACCGATGAACTGAGAGACTTGGAACGTTTACAGTTTTGCTTTTGTTTATTACAAACCTGACATTTTAGTTCTGATTAAGGTTAGAGCTCCTGAAATATTTACACAACTGCATGTGAGTCAGAAACAGGAGCATCCAGATGATCTGGTGGGCTGCAGTCAAGCCAACTGTTAAGTCAGATTATCTAAAGTTCTTTGTTTGCAGCCTTCAATAATTCATGGATTCGCTCACACAGGAGAAGGGCAAACATCTCAGACGCAAATATTCAGACAAGTATTTGCTCTTTGTTATTTGAGGCAGGACAGTGACAGGATTACTAGCAATGAGCCGACAGACAAACTCAATACCTCAAACTGCAAAATGCCGGAGCCGATATCTGTTCAAAGCAAACACTGTTAAATGAAGAGAATTCTGGAGCCACGAGGACCTGGCTTCAGTCAAGACCAGTTTAAGTGTGAATGTGATCACAACAAACATGAGAGGCACGCAGGAGAAACACGGCACAAAGAAACACACCTATTTTCTGTTGTTTTTCCTTGGAACCACGCATCCGTTCAGTGTAATATACATTTACTGTCCACACTGGTTAGCATCTTGTTAGCTAACGCTAACAACCAATACAATTACTGTACAAATCAGCAAAAAGCAAAGCAATATAGAAGCTTTGCATTGTACATAAAACGATGTATTTGAAGATGGGCGACCTAAACAAAAAAAAAGCACAATTGATGATAGAGGAAAGAAAAGACGTCAGCCAGGATCCAATAGACTGTGTTCTTAACAACAATTCAAATACTGGTGCTTTTGAGCTAAATATCAGCTTAAAGTGTTTTATTTTCTTCTTAAGTGTGGTTTCGAGACCAAGATCCAAGTTTAGCATCATAACAAAAGCAATAATGCAAAAGTTGCCCGACCCCTACACTCTTGAAATGGCAGCAGTATTTCTGGAGGCCAATTTGAATATTAGGCTAAGCAGAACACACACGACAGAACAGCCGTTACTTGAGCAACTGTGTGAGCAGATGTGGTGCTCAGACTTAAAAAAGTTACGATTTCTCAAGATCCTAAACAAACTACTAGAGTTGTTTCTTGTGTCCCAAAAAATAAAAAAAAAAAAAATATACATATATACATATATGTATATATTTTTCTCTCCTACATTTTTTTATGCTCACTTGACCCACTCTTCTGTCTTTCTCATTATACTATACTTTCTACTAAAGACATAGTCTTTCTTTATTGTCATTTCATCTGAAACTTCATATGTTTTTATGGGAACTGAGAAGATGAAAGCAAATTAAGATTTTTTGATAGAATGATTATTACATAAATGGCTCCATAAGGCATAAACTACAGACCAAAAGTTTGGACACACCTTCTCATTCAAAGAGTTTTCTTTATTTTCATGACTAAGAAAGTTGTAGATTCACACTGAAGGCATCCAAACTGTGAATTAACACATGTGGAATTACCGTATATACATAACAAAACAGTGTGAAACAACTGAAAATACTTCATATTGTAGGTTCTTAGTAGTAGCCACCTTTTGCTTTGATTACTGCTTTGCACACTATTGCCTTTCTCTTGATGAGCTTCCAGAGGTAGTCACCTGAAATGTTTTTCTCTTCACAGGTGTGCCCTGTCAGGTTTAATAAGTGTGATTTCTTGCCTTATAAATGGGGTTGGGACCATCAGTTGTGTTGTGCAGAAGTCAGGTGGATCCACAGCTGATAGTCCTACTGAATAGACTGTTAGACTTTGGATTATGGCAAGACAAAAGGAGCCAAGAAAAACGAGTGCCCATCATTACTTTAAGAAATAAAGGTCAGTTAGTCTGAAATATTGAGAAAACTTTGAAAGTGTCCCCAAGTGCACTCACAAAAACCATCAAGCGCTGCAAAGAAACTTGCTCACATGCAGATCGCCCCAGGAAAGGAAGACCAAGAGTCACCTCTGCTGGAAGATAAGTTCATCCGAGTCAGCAGCCTCAGAAATGGCAGGTTAACAGCAGCTCAGACTAGAGAGCAGGTCAATGGAACACAATGGCAGTTCTAGCAGCAGACACATCTCTACAACAACTGTTAAAGGAGACTGTGGGAATCAGGCCTTCATGCTAGAATATCTGCTAGGAAACAACTGCTAAAGAAAGGCAACAAGCAGAAGAGACTTGTTTGGACTAAAGAACACCAGGAATGGACATTGGATCAGTGGAAATCTGGGCTTTGGTCTGATGAGTCCAAATTGGAGATTTTTGGTTCCAACCACCGTGTCTTTGTGCGACGCAGAAAAAGTGAACAGATGGACTCTACATGCCTGGTTCCCACCGTGAAGCATGGAGGAGGAGGTGTGATGACCTGGCCTCCACAGTCACCGGACCTGAACCCAATCGAGATGGTTTGGGGTGAACTGGGCCACAGAGTGAAGGCAAAGGGCCAGCAAGTGCTACGCATCTCTGGGAACTCCTTCAAGACTGTTGGAAGACCATTTCAGGTGACTACCTCTGGAAGCTCATCAAGAGAATGCCAAGAGTGTGCAAAGCAGTAATCAAAGCAAAAGGTGGCTACTATGAAGAACCTATAATATGTCATATTTTCAGTTGTTTCACACTGTTTTGTTATGTATATATGGTAATTCCACAAGTGTTCATCCATAGTTTTGATGCCTTCAGTATGAATCTACAATTTTCATAGTCGTGAAAATAAAGAAAACTCTTTGAATGAGAAGCTGTGTCCAAACTTTGGTCTGTACTGTATGTATAGTAATCGTTTTTATTTGTTTTAGGCAATTTTATTTCTTATCAGCAATCTTTTTCTTGCTAACCATTTTTCTGTTATTTCTATTAGACTGTAATTGAAGCAGTTTGGAATGATAACATTGGTTACTGCGTCTGATGATCTCCTTGATGATGTGTTTTGTTCTTTTATATACTGTTCAATAAAGTTGGAGAGAAAATCAAATAAAAAAAAAAACAATCGGGAGTATTCCACTACGACTCCCTGCGACCAATGCACCCCGAGCCATTACAGATTGCTTTGAAGTTTAAAGTGGCCCGTACACGGTAGGGTTTTTAGTGCATGAGTCACCTAAAATTTATATCAAACGTAAATTTGTCACACAAGCCCAGCAAGATTTTTTAGCTGAGATATTCCCCTTGTGAAATGTTTAAACTCACTTTCTCCACTTCATTGAAGAACCGGACCAGTCGAGACACTCGAGCCAGCCGGATCAAGCTGAGGATCCGCACAAACATCAGGATTCTCATCATCTTGTTGGTCTTGGACGGGCTGTCTTCATTTTGATAATGCAAGTCCTGAGAATGAAACCACATATAGTTTTTACGTCTCCGTCACATTTTTACGCCTGAAAAACATATCAAAGGAAGTTATTGCTCTGTTCATAAAATTAATGTTTTTGTTTTGTTTTTTCATTTTACCGCAAACAACAGAATGTATCCGATGGGAAAAGCTGCTATGACATCGGGGATGAACCATGTCCTCAGGTAATTGACTCGTATTTGCTTGATGTCCAGAATAGCTTCCTGACGAAGAAAAACAGTTGGTAGATACATAGGAGGCAAGAAAAAGCACCACAGATGCACGATATTACACTTGATCTGAGCCAGTGACTCAGGCCATCAGCATTCAAGGCGATGACCTTCAGCCTTCATTTAAGAACATCGCCTGAGCAATCTGTTAGAGGAAAATGAAGCATGCAGTTTTTTTCCAATGATGAGCGTGCGATCTACTCTACAGAAGGTTGTGAACTGATAACAGATTAGTCTAGATAATACTTAATTGGAAATGTCATATACACATTTGACAGAAACATTTAAATCTCAGTTATAAAATGAAACAGCAGGTGCTGATGTTTTCCGTGTCCCAGACGGAGCTCAGTGGGTGGTTAATCTAACCTTTCGTGTATTGAGTAGATTACAGACGCAGCATAGACAGATTTTACGAGCTGGTCCAAGCAGGGATTATCATCTCCTAGATTGTGCCTAAAAATAGGCATTGCCGCTCTCACCTCTGCGTCCTCTGTTATGATACCCATTCGAAAGTTCAGGACCACATCGATGAGAAACAGAGTGTCTGAGAACACGTTAAAACTTTCCCAGGCAAGTCCACTGCTGCCGTCAAGAAATGCGATCTCCATCGGAATACCGATCAGGTTCAGAAAGGTGATGGCCATCATGCACATGATGTAGTAACTCCTGCAAGAGGAAGATCAGGAGGTCAGCGGGAAAGAGCTCTGACGACCCCCGCAAGTGTTGTTCAACCATGCATGATGTCAGTGGAAGGTCTGCATTCATCTACCACGCAGGAGGCTCACTGACCATCTACAGCAGCATGTGGGACAGCGGATTGATGCAACCCAAACGCTGATAATGTAACTGCGCATCTTCTCAGCCAAGCTTCAATTGCCCGGCTCAAATAACTCTGCTCTCTGATCCCAGCTGTTTCATCACTGCTCTGTTTTCAACCCATATGCTCACCTTACAGACCCCATCGGTTGTTATGCAAACACCAGAGGAAACTCATATTAGCTCTCTCTCCTGCTGCCACTGAAATTAATCCTCAGTTATATCATTAATAGCCATTAAAAAAATGAAAGTGTCACAACTGAGACAGATTTCTAACCATCAACTTTTCTGTCCCATTTTATACGTAACAGCGATATTCTCCTGTTTGTGTTCTCTTGGGGATTTCTGTGGTTTGCAGTTGCTTAACTGTTGCATAATGCCTCAAAGCATTATGTCAACTCAGTTTATTCAACTCTTATGAGAGAAACTCTGCAAAATACATGAAAATGTCTAAACAAGGGAGTACAAGAAAGACCACTCGGGTAGACCTCTTCTTTGGCTCTTCATATGTATTAGTAAAGGAGAAAATAAAATATCAAGGCTAAGGCTAATTCATGACTCCATCATTCCAAGCAGAGTTACTAACAGATGTGGAAGGACATTGGAAAGAGGCAATGTTTTTTTAAGCTACTCCTAAGAAAACTGGTGTTACAAACTATGAATAACTTAATTTCAATGACAATCTTCCAAGAACTGACAGAAATTATGGAAAGTTGTTGAACTCCATGAGGAGCCACGCATGAAAACGATTGGAACCACGGTGAATGTGATGAACGAGGCTGGCCTGAATCTATCAGAGGACACAAATACCTCATGGGGCTGAAAGGGTGAATGACAAAGACTCCGCTCTCCAGCTGACGGACACACTCCTTTTCCACAGCCACCTCGCTGCCGTACACGTACAGCGACTGTCTGTTCAGCTGGGGTAGAAGCAGGACTCTCCATCCACAAGTGCCTTTGTTGCATCCCTCTCTGGGACCTTTCAGTTTCTCCATGGTGAAACTCCTCTCATCAGCTGAACGAAGAGGCCATCCTCCCCAGTGATGCTTCTGCTGATCCTCCTTCTCTTCGGGACGAGTGACGTCTAACTCAGACTACATGCACTCCTGCTGCTGATTTCATTTTGCCTCAACCCTCCCAGCCATGGGGCTGAAATGGAGCTGCGTGGAGCGAGGCAAGAGGGTGTCTGCCTTCCTGCTTGATCGCACCCTCCCTCGCTCTATTCCTGCCCCACCCCACCCCATCCCATCCCTGCACTCGTTGCTTTTTCCAGCTCATCAACTATTCAGTATCTGGGTCTCATCGCTGCATGAATCAAGTCATGTCAAGAGGCCAAAGTCCAGCTCTCATCATACTTTGGACATGGGTGGGGGTATATGCACAGAGGGGGGGGGCACATTTATATTGTTGTGCGAGTCAGTCGTTTGGCCAAGGGTGCAGGGACCTCTCCAGTCTGTAGCAGGGATGTAATTAAACCCGAGCTGTTTGTTACCTGAGGTATTGTTCCAGGCGTCAGCCAAAGACCTGGATGTTTGTTCGCACATTTCAAAGAACAGAAAGAAAAACACAACAGAGAGAAAAGATGAAATGAAATGTTGGAAAAGCACATATGACTCCTTCTTGGTAGGTTTATTGCATGTAGGTAAGATTTATTGCATTTATGATCAATGAAACGATAAATAAACGTTATATTATGATGAATGTACAGGTATCTTAATGCACAAAGACATGGTTAATCTTGTTATTAATCTCTGGCACAATAGATGCAGTATAACCACCTTTTTTTTTTTGCAGATTTAAAAGAAAAGTCTTAAAAGAAAATCCTGCTGAGATTAAAAAAAAAAACCTGACATGTTTTGGAAGGACTGAAAAACTGTTCCAGGTGCACACTGGCTGCACAACAGAGCGCATCCCAAAATAGAATGAACCCCTCAGAGCTACGCATAGGGTGTTTAAAAAAAAATTATTGGACGTCAGACTGCTTGTAGATTTTTCCCTCTGCGTCCTGTAAATCCTAAGCTTTAAATCCATCCATCTACATTTTTCAAATATTGTATAATCTTGTTTTGGTAAGCAGAGTTACCCAAGTTTTGAGCTGTGCGGACTGATCAAAGCACGGCTGATACGTTTAAAACAGGACGAAAGAAAAGATAGAAAAAGAGATGCGCTTTAAGCTGTACAGCTGTAACGATTTGAAAGTTAACAATTTACACACTAGCCTAAAAGTGATTAGATAAATAAAATGAGTGCTAAATCTACAATGGGGGAAATAAGTATTTGTCAGTTAGTGTTTCTGCAAGTTGTCCCACTTAAAAAAATCCTAGAAACACTTTAACTACGAGAGACAGAAAGTAAACAAAATAACCCGGAAATCTAACTTTTTGGACTTTAAAGAATTGATTTGTATAACGGAGCAGAATATATTTCCTGATACTTGTAATGTAAGCCTGGTTGTCGATGATAAAGGTCAAAGGTTCCCGGTTAGTCTTCCACAGGTTTACAATCACTGCTATTTTGGTCTATTCTTCCATGCAGATCTTCTCAAGAGCTGGGATGCTTTTGGGGGCTGTTGCTGGACAATACAGACTTTAACATTCCTCGACAGATTTTCTATTGAGGTCCAGAAACTGGCTGAAGGAGTCCAGAGCCTTGAAATGCTTTTATCCACTCCTTGGCTGCCCAGGCGATGTATTTGGGATCTTTGTCATGTCAATCCCTTTTTTTTTCTTCGTACTGTCCAGCAAATGAACACTCAGATTGCAGCGGAGTGCTTCTTATGATGAACATGTTTTACTTTTACAATCAGGGTTGTTTGCTACTCTACGAGTGCGTTAATATAAACCCCTTTTGTAATAGATGTGAACTTAATTGAGTTTTAGCCGCTCAGACAGGATGCGGGGGGGATGATGAATCAAGGTCATGGGATGAGTGTGATACGTAACTCACATTACGTGCATCGATGCTCATACTGACTTGTACACGCACCATCACGCGGCACCCAAACAACTGTTTACGAGTCTTAAGTGTTTCTACAAATTCACAGTATCTAAAGAAGACTTCCTGCCACACATCACTCCGACCAGCCCCTCCTCGTGCACACAGACATGATTACGGACACGTGGGATTACACGTCCAACAAAAAATAAATAAAGCATCCACCATCCCCGTGTTCAACCAGAAGGCATGACTTCTAATTAAAACTCAAGAAGGATCCAGGTGCCTTCCTGCTGGGCCTTCCCTCGAGGAAACTACAGATTCCTAATGCACATTATAAACTAAATTAAATTATAAACTACATTAAACTAAATATGACTAAATTTCCCTTCGGGGATTAATAAAGTCGATCTTGAATAAGCTTCTGGAGAAACTCCTTTTAATCGCTCTGAAAGGTATCTTGATACGTTGGATAAAGGAGGCCCCTCCCACTGTCACTCTTTGGTACAGAGAGGTGTTCAGTACTCTTCCTCATGAGAGGTCACATGCAGTTATGGAAGGAAGGGAGGAGATATTTTTTACAACATGGTCTCCATTTTTAAACCATCTGCCTGCCGACTTAAAGGGTCTACTTTTACGGGGACAAAACATTAATTGAGAGCAGTCTTTGTTCGTAAAAAAAAACTGGTTAGTTGACTGAAATACCTGTGGAATTATTTTATTTTATCCCGGAAGAAAAAAAAAAAGTTCACGTTCTTGTATGAATTGATTGCCTGTATACCTTTTTATTTATTTTGTATATATTTTTTAAATAATTTTACTTGGATGGCTGTCTTAAGTTGAAGGGTGGGGTGGGAGAGGGGGGTTGACATCATTTTGCTACTTGATGCTTAAATTGTTCAAATGCTTTTGTGTTCAAATTGTTCAAATTTTGAAAACAATAAATAAACAAATATATATATATATATATATATATATATATATATATATATATATATATATATATATATATATATATATATATATATATAAATAAAATGAAAATAAACCAGAAGGAATGAGCATGTAAAACGCCCCAAACACAAAGGGAGCAGAGAGCGCACAGGGCAGGGCCCCAACCATGCAGGGACCGGCGCCTCCCCCTAGATATTCGAGGCCTAGACGAAAGACCCGTGACAGAGGGGGCTGACACCAGGGTTCAGCAGGGGACCCCAACAGGGCACAGAGGGAAAGGACAGGGCTTCAGTTGCTATAAGCAACGATGGAAAATTGTAGCCTGGTGCCCTGGACCACACCCCAAGAACACATCCTGGTGGGAGACAGAGTCCGATGTAACCACAATCCTCCCGGTGTATACATGTGTGTTCATATGCTGAGGGGATGCAGTTACAATTAGTGGAGCGGGGCAAATTGGAGCATCCAGAAATCCAAAACAGAAATCCATCTGATCGGCCACACACTCCTTCCAGAGGGCCTATGTATGAGAAATGTGCATCATGGTGATCGATGTGTGGTAAATGTGCTAAGAAGAGGTGCATTTAAAATTGCTGTTGCATTTTTGATTCACTGTAGGATACCCGTATCGTGTTTTTTACTTGACAGTTACACCTTTATTGGTCAGCAAACATATCCACCTAAAACACCCATTTTCAGTCTCCTAACCTTTAGTGTTGTGATAAAAGTAGAAGTGTGTGTTTTTTTTTAAACTTTGTTTTCTTTTTTAAAGGTCTAACAGAAAATAGTAGTGTACTAAAAAAAGAAACACATCATTTTTTTCTTTTTAACAAAAAATGCTGGAAGCCTTTTTCAGACAGGAAAATAAAGTAGCAGGTGGTGAGGATAGACTTGACACCGCTTCTGCTCCGGGTAAGATACGTGAAGAACAGAGTCAACCCAAAGCAGACTTTATGAAAATAAAGTTTTACAATTTCATTTTACCTAAATACAGCGTACGAGTTGCTATAAGCTCAGAAGAGTGTAGCACCCCTATTTGGAGATGCAAATCCATCATAAACCGATGAGGAAATGTTATAAAAAGCTTACTTGCTGATTTATCTGGTGCACAGCTGGCCTTCAAAGTAGAGTACATGAGTCAGTGCATCTGCTTACGTTCTGCTTTGTTTTGCTGACGCAGTGTAAAAGGTGGAAATGCTCATACAGTTGCAGAGAGACCTAATATATTTCATGGTGAAACGTCCCAGGTCACTCTTGTAACCGGGTGGTCCGTACACAAACAGCAATATGTCTTACATAACGGTTCTGAACAACGCAGTGGTGGGGAAACAAAAATCTGTCACGGTATGTGGCTGAGGTCTTTACCTCATAGGCACTTGTATGTATGCTTTTTTTTATATAATTAAGTTAATTAAATAAAAATAATTTGTGCATATTCTCTTGCCTCATAGCGAGACAGTCCAGGTTCAAATCCCAGCTGGGTTCTTTCTGTGTGGAGTTTGCATGTTCTCCTCTTTCTCTGAGGATTCTGGCTTCCTCCCACAGTCCAAAAACATGCTTCATGGTGACTCTGAACTGTCCCAAAGTGTGGATGTGTGATTGTGTGTCCCTGTGACAGACCCGCCCTCACCCAACAGTAGCTGGGATGAGCCCGAAAGGGATTCAGAGTACCTACAGTACCTAGCTGCAGACCAGATGGTGGATGGAGCTCCACTCCATGCTGGAAGTGGAAGTTGTACGTCTTCATGAGTATTTTGTCTGGAGATGAGCAGATGGAGAGAAAGAGTGTATTAACAACTCTTTCTATTCCAAGCATTATTTTCTCACAGTTGCATTTTGTGAGGGTAGCAAAAATCAAAGCATTAGATGCGTCATAAGTTGGTGTTTGTCATTTTTCCACTAAATTCTTCTATCTGGCCCCTGTTCCAGAAAGCAAGTTACCGGTATGTGAGTTACCTCGGTAAGTTTGAGGGTAAGGAGGCTAGTAACTTCAGCTTTCAGTTCCAAAAAACGGAGGTTTGTTTCAGGTTATGTTAAGTTGCCATAGCAACTTGAACATAACCATAGCACTGAACATAACCTGTGAACATGTGATTTCTTATTTTCTTATCCGAAGGAATATTGATTGATATTCTTACTTGTACTTCAAATAAAAATGTATTGATTAAAATCCTTTCGAGACCTGCAAGTAAGTATCTTGTTGCTTTTAAGAATAAAGCAACAATTTAAACAGGGGTTTTTATTTTTGTAACTAGAATAAAATTTACTTACTTTAATTTATATTTTTACTCATGTTCCTCTGAACTGTATGATGTGTCGTAGCGAAGGAAATAAATACAAACGTCTTTTTTTCTTTTTCAGGAAATATTTGTCTCACCGTCGGTGATATTTTGCCCGTTCTGTCCTCATTTCCGGTTTCCGGTATTTTCCAACTACATTTCCCAGTGTTCATAGTTGCAACTCGCAGTCCTGTGAGCCAATGGAAGGCAGAAAAACCGAACATGTGGGTCAAACTCGCCGCATGGTCGTTTCGCTTTGAAGGTGAAGTGCTTACCGCTCCGTATTTTCGCCTCTTCACCACGTAAGTCGTCTTTCTAAGGTCCAGCATTCTGCTCTTTACAGTGAATTGATTTAACGGAAGGAGTTTGCAGCTTCAGCAAAACGAATTCACTTCCGGGTTGGTTGATTCTGGGAAGCGTTCGTACCGATGGCTAATGTTTGCTAACTTAGACAGTCGTTGCGCAACAGTTCTGGAGGAGTTATCCAACGTGCAGCGCACTTCATCTTTCTGTCTCTTTCTATCTGTTTTTTTCCCCCCTCGGTGGGACCTAAATGGTTAAATAATACCGTTCTTATCCGGTAAATGAGGTGCTGCTGATTGCCGTACATGAGAGGAAGCGGCAGAGCTCCACTGACTGTCTATGTAACTGAGGTTAGATGCTCTCATCGCGCAGTCAAATGCTCATAGTTATCGGTTTGTTTATTTATTTGTTAAAATCATCTTTCAGTTGGATGATTGACACGTGGTAACAAGTTATGCGATGG
This sequence comes from Oryzias curvinotus, assembly GCA_023969325.1. Lineage (NCBI taxonomy): Eukaryota > Metazoa > Chordata > Actinopteri > Beloniformes > Adrianichthyidae > Oryzias > Oryzias curvinotus. The sequence continues at coordinate 4,004,101 of CM043726.1, read as the reverse complement.
CTTTAAACAAGGTGACCTTGAGTGTTCATCTATTATAAAGGAAGTGGCACCGACTCTTTCTTTTTTTTTTTTTTTTTTTTTTTTTTACATAATGCTGCGCATGTGTCTCTTTTTCAGACTTTGACAAACAACATGAACTGAAATGTTTACAAATTGCAGAAAAATAATCTACATACATATACAACATATGAGAGGGAAATATCAATTCAACAACCTTTGGGGGGTTTAATACATTTAAAATGTTTCATTAATCAAATTAGTTTGAATTGCCTTTTGGTTTTGTAGTTGTTTCATAATGTTGCAGTACTGATTGATGTCATTCAATAAATGCTGGAATCACGTTTTGGACTTAGACGCCATCGTTGTCTTCTGTGTTATTAAGGTAACCCACTTGATGCATGTTTCTGTTCGGTCACGCATTGGTCAAGCTGTCGGTTTGCTTGCAGGAAGTTTTCTTTCAAATTCAGTTAACGTGTACTTCTGGAACTTCCTTAAAAAAACAACCCCCAAGCTCTGTCATATGGTTTGAAGAACTGTGTGCTGTAAAGTCATGTTTGGGTGAGGCTCATCATTTAGTAACTTCCCGGTGACTCAGGCCGTGCTTCAGGCCGTGCTCTGGCTTTTAGGCAGAATTAAAGGCTGGAGGTCTTCAGGGTGAATGGAGGTCACTTTAACTGGATGCTTTGTCAGTAAAAGGAGGCCTTCCTTCAACCAGAAGATACTTTTAGCCTGTAGCTTTATCGTCACACATTTAAATCCACTTTGACATCAACAGCACGTGTTAATGGACCCATCGGTTTTAAGAAATCAAAAGCGGCGTCAAGGAAGTGATTAGAACGGCGTGTTCTCCCCCAGGCTGATTTAAAACAAGTTGCTTGTCTACAAACTCACCTTAAACTTCAATTGTTGTTGTGGTGATGGTGCTTCAGGTGTTTTACATTGACTGTATCTGAGAACTGGACTGAGTGACTCCCCCCCACCCCCCACCCCGATGTTCCAAACAGGAAGTATCTGCTGGCTCCAAGAAGCCAAAATCCCATAGACTTAGAGAGGGAAATAAAAAGCTGTTATTTCATTGGTCAGAATAACCGTTCTTGATCGGATACTTTTTAAAAAAAAAAACATGTTATTGATAATCCTCGTTTTTTTTCATGGTATGTTTTCTTTAGCGCGTGTTATTCAAGTTATAAACTGGCCAATCAGATTCCTCAATAACAATAGGGTGTGTGTACTGGCCCCCATGTCCAACATTCAAAAGGTGTGACAGATATTGGACTGCTTATTTAAAGACCCACTCCAATGAAAATTGTGTTGTTGTTGTTGTTGTTTTTTTTAATGCATTGAAACATTTATTTCTGGGGATTTATTTTTTCAAATCATTGTAGATCAAGAGCAGACGAAAAAATGTTGTTGGAAAAAGCTGGTAGTTGTTATGTAGAAACTACAGTGAGCAAGCCATAAACTTCCTGCTCTGCTCTATTCTGATCATCCACATGCAGACAAATAGGTAGCCTATTCGTCGTACGTCTTCGGTTTCCTCTTCTGAGCGGGAATCCGGATCAGAACTGTGCGCCTGGGTTGCTACAGTATTGCTCACCATATTTGTTGAACCGGTAATGATGGGTTGGGGGTTGTGAGGGGCTCTAAGCTAGCGGGAGAGATTTTAAACAGTCGGATGATGGGAAATGAGGGTAGGCTTTCTTTCGTGCCAATTTAAAGGTGATTTTCTAATGAACTTCTGCCACTCTGCAGAAACTATGTCCTAGAAAACCACCCAGGTTTTTTGGACTTGACTAAAAACGGCATCATCAAAATGGAAAGATCACTAGGAACCCTTTACAGTAGATCAAAACATGGTTGGAGTCAGACTTGAAGACATTTGGCTCCTAAAAAAATGGCCACTGAATTTACTTCATTTTAGTAAGTAGTTTAGGGACAAGCAGCATTTATCATCACAGGAAAACTGGTGTGGTGCATTACTAAAACACAAGGTTTCACAAAAACACCCGCATGAAGACGAACCTCCATCCGGTTGGTCTTGACCTGAAACTTTCACTTCCTTCAGTGTTTCAGCCTGAAGATGTCGTCCCTGTCTGCTGCCAGTGTGGAGCCTCCTACCCTTGAGAGCACAGAGAAGAAGCCCCTGAAACCATGCTGTGCCTGTCCTGAGACCAAAAAGGTCAGAGATGCTTGGTAAGGACGGAACATGAGACCCTTGTCATCTGCAGGCTGTAAACGGACAGTTTTGAGCCTTTTTCTTCTTTTCTTTTCTTGCAGCATCATTGAAAAGGGAGAGGAAAACTGTGGCCACCTCATCGAGGCACATAAGGAATGCATGAGGTCTCTGGGGTTTAAGGTGTAACTGCTGGTGTTTTTGTGTGGTAAGTGTTGGACAGGATCGCTTTTTTTTGTTCCGCAGGACACGAAGCGGCACAGAAATGGATAGTTGGGTTCACTTCACTGCTGAACTTCACTCTTTGGCCTGTCTTGCAGAGTGTGGCGTTGAGTGGAAGAAAACCTGGATATTCCTTTTTCACCCTCTTATTTATACCTCCACTGTAAGGAAAATGTGATCCCGAGCGCTTGGCCTGATTTGAGAACTCTTTTAAAGTCTGTGTTTTCTTCTGTGTGAATATTTAAAGGGTTGTCTGAGAATAAAGAGAACTCCTATGCAATAAAAGCTCAGTTTCTTTGTTGTCATTGCTTAAAAATGAATAAACGAACCCTACAGTTTTTATCGTGGATTGTTGTTCCTGGTGGAAATTGATTGCTGGTTGCAGTTGCTGTTCCTGGTATGTACTGGTGCTTAAAAATAACTTGACCCTACAAAGTCGATACTTGGCATATCTTCATTCTTTCACCTCAGTGTGTCCTGACGTGTGCACATGCGGTTTCACGCCGCTGAGGGAATGCACAAGTGCACCCAGACTGCAGCAATTCAGTAGAAGCCTGCACAATATGAGGACATCTTGTCATTTGAAGTATTAATCATCAATATTGTGATGACGATATAACTTGCGATACACGAACAAATGGCAAAACAACAAAAAACATAATTTCCATTTCAATGCAACAGTTTAGAGTCAACAAAACTGAAATTACACTCCAAATGACCCTCGTCTACATAGGCGAGCATCCAACATAAAAGAGCTCCATCTGCACAGAGATTCATTTGATTTGATAAATACTTCCAGCTGGCATAAGATTGTTAAATTAAATTAAACCAGAATTTGCATACAGTTGTCCTGATTCCACTGCAACTACCAACACTTTTCAGCTTCAAATCTCAGGGAAATGCCTTTGGGAAAAATATCATCTTTGGCATAAATGAAGAACTGTGTCTTTTTGGGGGAGGGGGGGTCACATACTTTTGCTGCTTCTTAATATCCAGTATTTTTTTATATTTTCAAAATGTATCTAATTCCAAGATTTAAAGCTGCCTATTTTTAAAAAGGTCAACGTTTAGGTCATTTAAATTTCAAATAAAAACATGATTGTTTGATGCTGCATTGTCAGGAAGCCACTGCTTTTAAAAGCAGCCCCAACATGTAAACCTATGTGTAATAATTATGTACAAATCAGTATTCTCTTAGTTCTATAATACATGCTGTTTAGCATTAGAAATGCAGACACACTTCCATAAAACCCACTGGCAGGTTCATGTCTCCACGTCACAAATGGTAAACAGCACCTGAGACGTTCACTCTCCTAGGAGACGGAAAGCCTTCTTTGGGGTCATTTTTTTGTGGACGTGTCTTGATGCCAATAGTCGTTTCCTGCGGTCAGAGGCAAGCGTTTATTAAAACCTTTTATAACATAGTCTGGGTGAATTCTATATTCTGATTGGCTGCTTGGTGTGTTTTAAGTAAGGGTTAATGGCCGACGAAGTGTGCGTTATCAGGAATTGGAACGCACGACGTGAAAGCCGGTTGCTTCCGCAAAGTACGGTAATGCTGATAATGCACACTTCGTCTGCCATTAACCCGTTCATACCATGGTCACTAACAACATATATAAATATTCAACCAGTTTTTAGTACTTCAGCGTCATTATCTGGACATAAACAATGAGAGGTGAACTTTCTCTCTGAACTTATGCTTTATTTAACCCATCGTGACGACCAGCATAGATATATTGCTTTCTTTTGCCGTGGCATTCTAGGTCCATGTTTTGTAGGAGGCGGCAAAGGCTTGCTGACCCTTAAAGTTGTCATGGGAACATGACAATGCGCCGTACCACGTAACAGATAGTCCGCTGTTGTGAAAAAAGCGATCCAAACTGTAAAAATAACAAGAATAAAGGACTAAAAACAGGTTGAATATTTATTTCTTTTGTTAGTGATGGTATAAGTGGGTAAATGTCCGACAAAGTGTGCGGTTATCAGCATTAACGCACTTCGTCGGACTTTACCCTTACTTAAAAAGCTCTCGTCTCTCATCACCTGAGCTTCTTAAAAATGAAGGCAAAAAATGTGACCGTCAAGTTCATCTTCTATGCTGATGACATTGTTGTGCTCAACAATCAATACGGTTACATGTGTGACAAGACAGTGACAGAAGAGGCAGAGATGTGTCCAGCGTTTGGTCACATGTCTCTCTCTCTCCTGAGACATTTCTAACGCTTAACCTTTGCAGCTCGCTCTGGATTCTCCTCATTTCTTGTCTGTATTTTAACTGGCCTCTTCTAAAAACAGGCTGGAGGCAGCTGGAGGATTCTGCTGGACGTGTCCCAGCAATGGTGAGGTGTGTGTGTGTGTGTGGGGGGGGGGGGTGTTTCCAGTCAGATATGAGCGACTGTGAGTGCGTTTACACCTGAAACCTGACCCGTGCTGCTGTCCTGTTTATTTCTGTGGAGCTGCTCTGCTGGGAGTGGATCAAAGAACGTTTGGACCAAACTCTGAACTTGGACTTTTGTGAGCCTTTGGTCGTTAACCCCCCCACCCCACCATCACCCCACCCCGCTCCTTCCCATTTCCTGTCCCGCTCTCACTGTTATGTTAAGTAGCAGGCCTGCTTTCTGTCCGTCGCTCTCTCCTCCTTGAGTTTCAACTCCAAACATGGTTATGCTTCTGTGCCTCTATCAGTGCCCCCCCCCCCACCCCCCTTATCCCCTGTCCTCCAGCTGCTGGCTCTTCAGTGCCAGAGGGTGAGAGGAACAGGAAAGCAGGGAGCCCGACAAGGAGAGGAGACGCAGGATGAGAGGAGGAGCTGACAAAAACTCATTCCAGCTGCGTTTCTGCCCCGACCGAAGCCAGAACCTTTTGGACGCTGCAGACATTTTTATTGTGTTGGAAGGGAACAAACGTCTGCTGCTTCGGTTCAGCAGACAGCAAAAAGGAATCAGTTCATTCAACTTTTAAACATGAACACAGCCAACTTAACGCTCTTGGACTCTTTGATCTTTTCTCCTCTGTGTGATGGCTGGAGCAACAACACTGAGGGGGCCTTGTACCAGCTGGGCAACACCATCCTCTTCCTGGGGTACATGGGAGGCAGCGGGGCCTTCGGGTGCCTCTTCATCTTCGGCCTCATGTGCCCTGCCTTCCTCTGCCTCACCATGTGGGGCTGGATGACGATGTGCGGCATAGACGTCTTCACCTGGCACCTGCTCCACCTGACCGCCTGCCTGCTGCAGGTCTGCCACCTCCTCTACCGGATGCACCAGGAGGGCATACACAGCGAGGAGCTGTCCTCCCTCTACCAGGCAGTCTACCTGCCGCTGGGCGTACCTGTTCAGGTGTTCAAGGACATTGCAAAGGCTTTTGAGTACAAAGTGGTGGAGCTGAAGGCAGGACAGACGTATGCCCTGGAGGGCAAAACGCCAGTTGATCAGCTCTCCTTTCTGCTGTCAGGGAGGTGAGCGACGTGTGTGTGTGTGCGTGCGTGCGTGCGTGTGTGCTTGCACTTGTAACATGGTGGAACTCGATTGTCTTCAAGTAGAAAAAACAGCATTTTGACTAGTATTAAAGGTATCTTTTTTACTACTCGCAGTGTAACACCACTCTTCTCTGCAGCCACAATCTCCTCTGTGTCAAGTGTCACGGCCTAAATCAGCTTTAGGTTCACGTTTAGGAGCTGAATGGAGAAGTTTAGCTTCTCAGCAAGCTCACCTTTGGCTCTGGTGTTAGTGTGAAGCCATTCCAGAGTTTGTAGGTCCCAAGTTTTGAACTTTGGTTTTCACTCTGTTGTTTCCTGCTGAGTTGTTGATAGAAAAATGTGTTTTTTCAGCATCATAGTTGTGTTCACACGTTAGATCTGGATATGTACTGACATCGTGCACTTCTACATGATCATACATCCCTTCAATACAAAGAAACCTTCAATTCTGATAGGTCAATCAGTTCAGTCAATTCAGTTCATCTGTTAAAGGCCTGTTAGATAACCCAAACATGAAAAACAACCCATAAAGGCAGTGCACTTTGGAAAGATCCTTCTAATGAGACCAAATTGAAACTCCAGTTTAATGAAGTGTCTTCACCAGCAGTACATGAGAACCCAAAGGAGCAGAGGGAGGGAGACTTACACTAGAATTTCAGAATGGTGGGTAAAGATAGTTTCAAATCAAAGAACTAAACTCTGAGAAATTGCCCTCTTATAAATTAAAGAATGAAGCAGAATTAAAATGTCTCATGAAAAAGACGAGCAGGAGGCAGAAATGAAAACGGACTGACCAGGAAAACCTCTCAAAAAAGCCTTCTTAGAGTAAAAACCAATCACCTCCTTCAACCCATCAAACCAGCGACCACGCTTTAACAAAAGTCATTCATTGTGTCTACATTGGTGAAACCCCAAAAACCTGAACTCAGGAAGATACAAAGTCCATTTGAAGAAATGACAGAAGCTGGTTGTAATTGTCTGCAACAATAATCTGTGTTTTATCAACCATCCCCCCCAGCTAGCAACCGGAAACAGGACTTCTAAGAAAAACAAAGTTGCTAAATCTGTCCCCATGGGCCTGACCTGAGGACCTCTGTGTCCTCTCATGAGTTGATCAGAGAGATTTGTTTAGTCTTTGTGTAGTTTTCCTCCTCACTATTTCTGTTTGTTTGTATTCATAAGCAATTGTACAGTTTTTGCACTGTTTAACTTTGTGCATGACCCTTCTAAGGTCGGCTGCTACATCATTAAGGCTGCTTCTTCTTGACATCGTCAGCCTGATAAAAGCGTGAAGCCTGAAACGTCACGTTAAACCCCGCCTCGCTGGTTTGACCGGTGTGTGGGAAAACTGTTCCCTTTGGTGTGTGATGACATGGCGCTGTCAGGAACGCCAGCCCTACATATTTACGTTCAGTCAAGATGTACGTTGTAGCATTGACCAAATGGATTTCAACTGCAACAACATGCTAAATGCTGTTGCTGGCACGTATTAGCTTAACTCTAACCCGTCTTTCGGCTCTGTTCTGCCAAACAAAAAGCACGGATTTTGTTTTAATTGTGAGCGAACAAGCACTTAATAATAATAATAACAATAAGAAAATCCCGTTTAGAAGATCAGCTTTATGCTGCAGCTGTGTTTGTTTACAATGGAACTCAATATTTCTTCTTCTGTCCAAATGTTCAAATGATTCATTCCGACCGAAGGTGTGGCGTATGTAAACGTTTGTTATAATCGGATAAAGTTTTCCTGGGCCCATGTACACAGTTGAATTCTAATCCCATCTTTAATCCGATCAAAGACATTTTGCACACGGAACTGCAGCTAATGACTTTAGTTTGATGTGGAACCCACCCAGAGATTCTCACTTCCTGTTCATTTTAGACACTTCTACCAACAGATTTGAAAGTTATATAAAACTCTGTTGTATGCTTTTTAGGGAAAACCACGATGTTACATGTTTTACACTCGGATATCCTCAAAGCAAAGTTTAATACGATCTCTTGGAAACAGAAGGATTCAGTCAAATGTTGCAGGATTTTGTCTGTAACTCATCAGTCCAGATCTATGGGCTGCTGATGTTGGCTGCTTTATCTCTGAGCTGTGAAATAAAGTGTTAGTCCCCATGCTGACAGCTCGGCAGAATGGGCCACTTTGACATGATGATCGCCTTTGCACAAGATTTCAGTTTCATCCACTTTAGGTTCCATAGATGAAGTTTCACGTTTTACAGGATCTTTATGAGAACCCAAAAGCCGTCTGAAAAAAATTTCTGCTTAAGACAATAAACACTAATCTGGTGCTGTAACAGTCTGAGCCCTTCTGGGAAAATGAGAGAAAACGAAATAAGGAAACGTTTTTGGAGCTGTCTTCCTGTCCCCTCCAAACTTTGGTTTGGGGCAAAGTTTCAACTCAACACAACTTAGAAAATCGTTTTAGACAAAATGCTGTTGAGCACTGCTGCAGTGGGAAAAAGCAGTTACACAGGCAACGTGGCACAAAGGAACTGCCTTTAATTCAATTCTGACTCAGCTGCTCGAAGTACCGGAAAAATGCGTGACTAGAGATGAACTTCATTCACCACATGTCACACAAAAACTACAAAGGTTGGCTTTGTAAGGGAGAAGATTTGAGCCAAATTAAAGACAATATTATGGATTAAAGGAGGGCTTAAAAAAGAAGAAAATCCAGATTAAAACACAGTGTTGAAGGACAAAAACACAGAGAAGATGAAGACATAAAAACCAAAGTAAAGACAACAAAAGCAGAATGTTTGTGTTTGGAATAGAACAGACCCTGAAATCAAACAGTATTGCTCACACTAAGAAAAACGCAACTATTTGAGTCATTTTATAGATAAAGACTGTACCTGACTGGATCATCAATATACATTTATACAATTAAATTTTCTTCAGCAAACACTTAGCATGTCTTTGTTTCCAATAAATTTGCCGTATTAACAAATGTAGCAGTCATAAACATTCCTACGCCATGATACCTCTACCTCCATGCTACACTGTGGAGATGGATTGAAAAACAACATAATTAAAGACATATGAAAAAAAAACAGTATCAAATCAAATGTTCTTTCTACAAACAACTAAAATACATTAGAAATGGATAAAGATTAAGTTTTAGCCACAAACGCTTAATCAAAAGAGAAATCCAGACTCGTTCTCCAAACTACGATGCAAACTCAGAGGGAATTAAGGAAAGAAGAGCAATCTTCTTCTCTATGGAAGAACGTTGAATTCAGCTGGAACTGCTCCTCCTTCCAGCTGGAATAAAACAATCCAGCGCAGAAGAGGCTTGTTGGACAAAACACCTTTCAACTCTGTTTTGTTGCTGCTGCAATTTGAATTACCAAGCTCAGCAAAACATAACATAGAAATAAAGACAGTGTTCTAGAATGGTAAAGGCTGTAGAGCTCTCACCTTTGGTCTCTGTCAACTTTCAGGTTGGTTTGAACTCTTCTACTCTCATTTCTATGGAGAAATGAGGAGATGCTCGGACTGCACACGCCTCAGTCCCACACAGCGTTAGTGTGTCCCTGCCCTGGAGGCATGTGATCGTCTAGATGAGGTTTTCTCATTTCTGGAGATATTTGAACGTCCGATGACTGAGACAAACCAGACTGTGAAAGGAGTCATCCTAACTTTGATTTTTTTTCTTTCTATAAAAGTCATCTTTGAAGCAGGGATCTCACGGTAATGTTTTTTAACAGAAGAAAGTGTGAGTTCTCAGACAGATTCCTGCTGTCTCAAACGATAAAGTCTCCTCCACTTTTTGTGATTCTCATTGTTTTTTTTCTCTCTTCTACATTTGCAGGATCAGTGTGTCCCTAGAGGGACAGTTCCTACACTACATCCACCGTCACCAGTTTCTGGACTCTCCTGAGTGGGAGTCTCTCAGACCAAACGAGGAAGGAAAGTTCCAGGTAAAGGGCCGGGCTATGTGCATTAAAAAAAAGGACATGTTCCTACAGTTATGTTTTCTAACAAATCAAAATGCCACCAGAAAGCCAAAGCTTTGTGGGAAAAATTCTAGTTAGTTTAGTTTAGGGTGAAATATTTGGTTTGACTTTGCCTTTGGTTCTATCCATTCAATCTAGCAATACATGACAGAAAAACAAGAAAAGTTAAGATTTGATCAATATAATTTATGTTTTACATATTGATAAAATAAGATTCTCATGATATTGGAACTAAAGTGAAAAGACTTTTTTCTCAAAACATAAAAATGGTGTAAAAAAAAAGGTTAGCAGGTTTTTACATGTTAGTTCAATAAAGTTCATAGTGTCTGCATTGTTGACTGACTTCTTAGGTTCCTCTATTATCAGACACGTCTGTCGAAACATGTAAGGCATGTGAAAAATAGAAGAACTTAAGAAGTCAAGTTTTAAGTGGATACATTCTTCTTGTTCTTCATTCAGGTTGGTGGAAAAAGAATATAAAATGTAATCCCACTGTCAAGTAGATATTAAACGATATTTCATAGTTACTGAATTGTGATTGTCTGGTGTGAAAGTTGTTCAAACTTTTTCTTAGCCGTTACCTGGTTGGTGAAACATTTGCCAAAATCAAGATCAAATTACTGATCTAGTTGAAAACCATCAATGCAATCCTCCTTAGGCATTCAAAATGACACCACAGCTAAACGGACTGCTGACTAATAAGAGTCTGAAAATATGTACTTTTGATTCTAGCATTTGTAATGGCCGTCCACTCTGCTGCTCTAATCCTTGTAGCTCCGCCACTGACCACCGTTATTACATCAATGAAAATGTTTTTCAGTTGAAATTTAATCACATATTTTTAAGAGCAGAGTTTTTCTGGATTTCGATGATTTAAGCTAAAAATGTCTCTTTATTAACTCAATAACATTAGGTTTTCTCAAGTACCTTGTATTTTATCCATTAGATCGTTAGAAAATGTTTTTTGTTTAATGCTGCTTTTCTTTTTCCATTCCTACATCATTTGGTTTTAGTTTAGTTTGCATGGTTCTACACAGGCCTTTCTTAACAGGAACAGAAGCCAGTTTAAGTTAGACCTCTGACCTCTGTAGCCCTTGTGCTATCTTGTGTGGTCCAGATGACCCCACTCCCAACGTTAACGTGCCTAGTTAACGTTGAGAGTCGGGTCATCTGGACCCCTCAAGATAGCACAAGGGTTACTTTGACATTATAATTTTTGTGACATGTCCATAAGGAGTGACAAGAGCCTGTCTGTGTTTCTGGCGTTGGACTGGTAAAGCCAGACATATACCCTCTTTCTTACTGTGTGTGTGTGTGTGTGTGTGTGTTCTACCTGCTCTGGAATAGTGTGTACAGCTCAGACATCGACACATCAATGTTTTAAGGATATCTGGAGGTAACTGCAAATGAAACTTCACCTAAAAAATCAGTTGCTTTTCTTTGTGATTGCTTCAAGCTACAAGGTTAAACAATTTGGCGCCAAAGTTTCTGACTTTACGACTTAACCTAAATTAAAAAAATCTCTAAATGTCTTCTATTTTTACCAGGTGACCTTGCTGGCAGAAGAAGACTCCCGTTATGTTTCTTGGCGGCGCCGTCGCCTTTACACGCTGATATCAAAGGAGCGTTACATCGCCCGCCTCTTCTCTGTCATGCTGGGAAATGACATTGCAGAAAAGCTGTACAACTTGAACAACAAGCTCTACATCAAGAGCGGCGTGCTGCTGGACATCCGCCTGCCGAGCCTCTACCATGTGCTGGCTCCTGCCTCTCAGGGCAGCGAGGGCGGCAGCGGCAGTGACAGCGGCATCTCCAAGGAGCACCCAGCTGACCAACAGAGCCATGACTCAGTACCAACTCACCAGATGTCACATCCGTCCCAATATCAGTACCATCCACAAGGTCCAAGAATGTCATCCTCAGACGTTCCTTTGACGCCAGAGAATGACCATCGTGGACTCCCCTGGGCTTCAGACCCGGACCTGCTTTCTGGTGAGGACTCCACCAGCCTGGTTTTGGAGGACTTTGCTGATGTACCTGGCTCTTTAATGGACTATGGCAGTGAGAGGGATTATTTGAGGTAGAGGGGCAGGGTACTGGAGCTAACACACTGGTCACCACCTAAGCTCATGTAAGTACTTCAGCAGGAGAGAATGAGCTGCATGGAACACTTGCCGTGCACAAATTACTAACCTGCTTGTTAACGGGCCTATACCATGCTACTCTTAAGCTTTTTATACTAAACAATATCATGTATATGAAAATATAATACCTCTGACACACAAAATGATGATTTTTTAAATTTAATACGAGTTATTTTCCTGGGCTCTTTTTACTACCCAGAAGTAAGACAACTCCATCTCTGAGGCTCCGCCTTTTTCTCCTTGTGGGCACCGCCCATTTCATGACGTCACCCTAGACTCTGCCTCTGCAGCGTGTCTGCGTTTCGCTTACGAAAATCAAAACAACATCCACACTTTTGCAAAGATGGATCTGCAGATTGTGCATAGAAAATGAAAGTGCAGATCACCACTAGCGCCACAGAGAGAGTGGGTGTGTCTGTGTTAGCCTGGGGGCGGAGCTGGCAGCAGAGGGGCTGTTATGAAGGGAAAAATGTATCAAAATGGACGAGCTTGTAGATTTGATGTGAGAACTAGTAAAATAGAATGAGAACTTGCATAAAAAGATCTTCTGCTGGAAAGAACTAATGTATACGTAAGTAAATGTCAAGTCAAGGAAGGGGATAGTTTCACACAAATGAGATTTAAATCCGGACACAAAACAATTTCTATAAATGTGTAGATTTATGTTTCAACTAATAAAATCACAACTAATAAGTTTTCATTGCGTTCTTTTAGAGTTACAACCTGAAATTGGCTAATGCGTGTGCGCGACTACGCAAGTTCTCATTCCATTTTACTAGTTCTCATCCATTTTGACACATTTTTACCTCCATAGAGCTGGTGCTCAGAGAGCAGGTTTTTAGAGGAATACTCTGTGAATGGATCAAAATACCATTTTGGGGTTTCTATTTGTAAGGAAAGAACATTATAGTACCCTTAAAAGCTCAAAAAGTTAACTTTGCATGGTATAAGTCCTTTAATTAGCCAGCAACAAACCTTATTTCAGCACAACACCTTTTTGTCCCCTTTCATTTTCATGTGTTTATTTATTGCTTCAATCTATAGATTTTACATCATTTGGGACTTTCATAAAAAGAACACCCCAAAACCCAGAAGACAAAAGGTTTCTGACCAAGTCTTACCAGACATGTAAAAGTTGTTTAAATGCTTAAACATTAAATTCATCCTTCTAAGTAATGACCTAAAATTTAAAATTAAATCATAAAAAACCCTCACGACTAGCGGGCATGACGGAAAGGAAAAACCTTAGCAAACTTATTTTTTTCTATAACTTTTAGTGTTTTTTTCTTTGTCAGAAACGCACAAACAATTGTGTGTTGTGATCAGTGAGCATGCTATTACATTTTTAGATGCTGATAAATAGAATTATGAGCATAAGCGTGAAGCAAAGAATACACAGAATCGGAGCCTGAATCGGTTCCATTTTTTAAAAGCAAAAGGTATTTGAAGATTTAAATCCATATAAAGAAAAAGGGACTTCATAAAGTGTCTTTGGATGTGAAATACTGAAACCCACACCAGAGGCATTGTCACATGACAGTGGTGGTTTCTCATGTTGAACATGTCTTTGCAGCCATTATCAGGGCCAAGCCATGCAGGGTTTATCTTATCTTCCCAGCTGATGACCTTTTTGACACCCCAGAGTCCCATTATGGTTTTGTTATCACTTAGAGGCTTGTATCCTTCATGTTGCTGAAGGCAGGACCTCAGGGTTGAAGGATCATATCCTCTATGGGTTGTGATGAGCGTTCTTGTCTGAAAGTCTGAGGCTCTAATTCTCTTTTTTGCCACTTTTACAAACAAAAAAGGGTGATCTGAGGGTGTTTGAACACCTAAAATCCTTATTTTAAAGCCTTCGGGGACAAAAAGTTGTAGAATCGAACACAACATGTCTGTCTATGACACTCATAAACCAACTTATACCATGGCCCAGGTGAAAACTCGACTCTGATTGGCTACTTAACACACTTTGCAGAAGCAACCTCCGCAAAGTGTGTTAATATCTGACAATGTTCACTTCAGCTGCCATTATCTCTTACATATTTGCATTCATTTTTGTCATAATTCAGTAAGTCATTTATTAAAATAATGTAATGGGAACAACTGCTGTATTATTCATTGGTTAATAGACAATATTCCATTACAACGATATTGCAATATAAAAGCAGCTGAATAACTGAGGGTGATCATTTTTAGATGATATTTACATTATTTCTTGTTAGTCTTCTTCAGTGTTGCACCTGTGTAAACTGCTCCCTCCCACTCCAAAAGCCGTTCCTTTTCATTTGACATTTCAGTCATCTGTTTCCTGATTGGCTGACAGCCTTGTAAAGTTCATTTCTCAGTGACGTAGATCTTCTCTGGACAAATGAGGGTGGAGTAAAGAAAGAGAACATCCCATAAGCATTCCTGCACAGCTGATGAAGAGAAGAACGGTTTAAAAAAAGTAAACAAATACAATAAAGCAAAATAAAAAAACACAAGAGAATAACAGTTACAACAGAGTTTTAGGGCAATTTTACAATGAAAACTTTTTTTTTTAATTACAACTATACAGTCATATATTTACCAGAAAAAAGTCATTACAAGAATAAAGTTGTAATTTTACGACTTTAAGTAATTTTCCTTTTTTTTTTTTGGTGGCCCTAAAACTCTGTCGCACAAACACAACTGTGTGAGTGGAGTAGAAAACAGTTTTTAGGGTTGAAGGATCTATGAGCCAAGAGATGGAGTCAACACTGCTGTACCAACGTATATAATGACGGTTCCCAGGAAAATACAAACGGTACTTTGGACTGGGCAAGGACGACAAGCAATTAACCCCTGTGACATTTCTGGCCCGCGTCGGTACGGGTGCTGTGCTCTTAGTGGGTCCTTAGCCCCCCAGTGCAGATAATTTCCTTTCTGGCCACTGCTCATGACTTGATCCCTGTCATACCCAAACCCGGCTCTGCAGGCAGGTCAGTCAGTACTGCTCTCGCACAAGGATCTTCTGTGAAGGGTCAGTCTCAGCTGGATTCCTTTTGTTTTTATCCAAAATGACTGTATATTAATATCATACAACAATTCCTTCAGTGTTACCAGCATTGAAGCTTGGTACCATGAACAGGCACACTGTCACGTCTGTTGCTGTCGTGGACACTTTTTTTCAGAGGACATGAGGCTAATGGTAGTGTGTGTATGCATCAGTGTGTGTGTGTGTGTAATGCCACTGCAGCAATGTTGTTCAGCCGTGCAGCAGCTGTGTTCTTATCTCACGAGGATTACAGCTCTTAAATTTAGGGGATGTTCAAAAAGTTCAGTTCCCCACCATTAATCCCGTGTGAGTCCACCCTTCAGCTATCTCTCCTCTTGTCCGACTCTGCCTCCCCAGCCCCAGCAGCAGCTCCCGTCCAATCACAGGTGGGGGATCTCATTTCACGACAGGGTAGTGTGGTTGGTGCTGGGTTTGGGTTGCAGGACAGCTGTAGGGCAGCAGGTCTAATCTGTCGCTCAGCTCTAACGCAGCTTCAGCTCTCATGATCCACAACAGACCAGGAGCACAAATCTTTTTGCTCCACAGTGCAGCTTGCATTCGATTTAGATCGTTTGTGTAAAACTCTGCATGAGAAGCAAAAACCAGCTGGGCTCACCTCGTACTTCTGGTTTCACTGGCGTGGACTGCAGGAAGTGGCATAAATGCCGTACATGAAGTAGCTGTTTTTGTTCTTGTGTTCTGTTTTTTTTTTTAACAAACTTGTGCAATTTTTTTATCTCTTCATGCATGCACTCTTGTGGTTAGGGGAGTGGACAACCCCCCACCCTCAGATGCTCAACACCGGAGGTTTGGCACAGGTCCCACGTTTAATTTGACCATTTTATTCCCAAGTAGACGTGAGATATTCTGCAACCCGTATTCTAGAATAAATGGGGATATATTTACATTTAGAGTGTAGGCCGGTGAGAGCAGGCTGAACAGTGTAGTGGCCGTTAGCCTTTAGTACAGTTGACATGTTCTCGCCGTAAATGTACGTGTTTTCTACAGCCCCCTCTGGCTTTATGTCATGAAAAAAGGTTTCATAGATCAACAGTTGACCCTGAAATTAATGGTGAGATATTGTTCTGTTAGTTTGTTCTGGGTGTCCCTGGCCATCCAAAGGTGGACTGGGACAGGCAATCCCTGGAACTGCATCTTGTTACATTGTAATTTTAAAGACCTTTTTTTTTTTCTTTTTTTTTATACATCATTGGATTATAATAATAGATTAGCGGTGATCATCTGTTTTCAGGATGACTGATTTTTCTGATGTCTCATCCTTTACAAAGGAGAATAAGACAACAATATTCATCCGTCCATTACGTTTCTTGATTCTGCTCCGGGTTGAGTTCAAAGTCCTAAATCTTGAAACCTTAAAATCTGCTCAAAAATAACAATAAATGAATTATTTTTAGGTTAATGAATAAGAACTAAACGCATAAATCATTCTTGTTAAAAGTCAAGTCAGTATCTACAGTTTAATGTACAGCTACTTTATGTTTGAGTCCATGTAGTAATGTAGAATGTAGTAATTTACAATCCCGTCCAGTTTTCCTTTAGTCATAAATTTCCTGATTGCAAATCTTAATATAAGCATCTAATCTATAGTAATAAAGTAATTTTTAGGGAAATATGCCGTAACTCTAACCTGACTCTGACCAAAGGCGTTATAGTGTTGGACTAAAGAGCAAATTTATCATTAGCTTGCTGCCTCTGTTAACCCTTGTTCTATCCTAGGCACATTAACATTTGGAGTTGGGTCATCTAGACAGAGCACTGAACCTTTTTTCTTCAATGGTTTGTGATCTTCACTGGTGTCCATGGATTACATGACATCCTCTTCATCTTTATGCGTGTAGGGAGAACACGTCAATGTAAGGGTGGGGTCATAGTATAGCACAAAGGTTAATTGTAGAAAGCTAATGCAAAATACTATAAATGACAGAATTCCTTCCCTACTCACTACATCAGGGGTGTCCAAATCCAGACCTCAAGGGCCTGCAACCTGCTGGTTTTCTAGAAACCCTGCTTCATCTGCTGTTAATTACCTGGATCAGGTGTGTTTAGCCAGTAAGGAGCTTCAATGGCAGGTTGATTAGAAAACATAAAAGACACCGGCCCTTTAGGCCTGGAATTGGACAACCCTGCACTACATACTGCACAATACAATACGTTCGCCATTTTTGTAGTGCTGTCCGGATCTACAATTCCAAGATCCAGTGCTCTAGAAATTGACAATGTTTGGTTCCAAGATGGCAGCATCCGTATCTGAGATGAGTGCATGTTATGGCCCAGAAACGAATTGGCATTTATTTTGTAAACCTGTAGGCTAGTGGGAGAGAGCGTAAACAAAGGGATGATGGGAAATGAGCACAGGCTTACTCCATGCTATCAGTCCGGCCCACAACTCAAAGGTAAATTTAATGAACTCCTTCTCTCTGTAGAAACCATGTCCTAGAAAACGACACAGGTTTTTTGATTTGATCTAGAAACAGCATGCTCTGACCCCTGGAAACTACCCACCTATGGCCAGAATTTCTTTCTAGTCGGCGATAAAGACATATAGTCCCTTGTTCCTAAACCCGCATGCTACTTCCACCATGCGCTGACACACCTTCACATAATCACAACAATCACTAACTGCTAGATGAATAAATTGGTGGCAGTAAAGCCACAGTTCTGCCCATTCTTTTCCCTGTTAGTCCTGTTCTATTTGTCAGGGTTAGGCAGTACCTGTTATCTTCTGCTTCTTCAGTATTCCAAAACAATGAGAACAAGGAAATTTGTAATATAATGTCCATTGTAGTGTAGTGAGCATGTCTTTGGCGAATGCATTCCATGCAATTACTTTCAGCTGGATCGTGATTCTATGTTGTATGGACATAGTGTCACCAGTGACTGTGAACGGGACTCAAATGGAATTTTCCTTTTTGCTGCTTTGTCCTGACTCACTTTGGTGTCGCCCCCTGCAGGATCTGAAGGTAAAGATAACTTCCCTTCTCGGTTGAAAAGAGGAAGAGCACCGCTGGCTCCCACAGATACCCCCAAACTGTGAAAGCAGCCTTCTTCTGGAAACACCTGGCTTGTCTATTGTTCTAACAAAGTATGAATCTTTCATTTGTGACGCTGTTTTTTCCAAAAATGCTTTTAAGCCCCAAAGCAGCTCCTTGTTTTCCTCTGAGAGCACAAAAATCTTTTCGTTCATCATTTATGGTACTTGTTTTATGCATGAGAAATGCTTGTTTTTTATTTTATTCATCGTGCCCTGAATCGGTTTTTCATTGACTGTTTTTCTAAATGTCACGACCAAGTGTGTCATTTCCAAAACACTAGCCGCGTTTACATGGGCAGAATATCTCGATCGGATCAGTGGTCGGGTTAAAATAAACCCATGCACATGTGCCCAGAAAACCTTTTTCCGATTAGAACAAACGTTCCCATGGGTCACACTTTCCGTCGGAATGAATCATTTGGGCATGCGCAGTAGTAAAAAAACACCCGGATGAGGAAGTAGGTCCCGTTGTAAATACACTGTTGCTGCCACAGACTTTTATGCAGCAGCTCAGTAATATACGAGACGATCTTCCAAACGGGCTTTTATTAATGTTATGAATATTATGAAGGTCCTGTTCGCTCATCATTTTATATTTAATCCGTGGGGTCACTGCTTTTTTTGAGGAAAAACGGAGAACCCAGGGTTAGGAGGAGAGGCTAACAACACGGGCTAACAACATTAGCTTTTTGATAGACACAAAATCCAACACCATGCGGGGAAACGCTGCAATCGGCAGCTTGGCTGGACGTAAATGTCTGTGAATAACATCAGCCTTTATTTTGTCGGGGCTCAACTGGAAACACAATTCCATGTGATTTTTCTTAACAGTTTCTAAGGACTGAGCGACATTTCTGCTCTGAAAAGTTCACACACTGCCCCAAGCCGCTCCGCTGTGTGTGAGCTGGCAGCTCGAGCTCTGCTCTGTTCTCCTGAGTCCTGCAGCCGCTAACCCAGAGCGGCGGGTCCGCTCGCAGTTCGAATTCTCACACATAACGAAATAACAAAACGCACACGTAACTAAGCATCCCCCCCCCTCAAACACATTAATAAATCCTGCTGCTTTGCTCAGAGAGGTTCACTCGGTCCACTGGCACTGGAGCCCGAACGCAGAGCTCGGGTGCCGGGTCCAGAAGTCGTGGCTACGCATCCCCCCCGCATCTCCCTGTGAGGGGTGAAAGAGAGGGGAGAGCCAGCGGGGCGAGAGCGGAGCGGCGCTTTACGCGGGGCCTCCTGGTCGGTCCCGTATGAGCTCCAATGCTTTCTCTCAGCAAAAACACCGTCTATGAATGACGTAAACCAGAGCAGAAGTGACACACGATCGGAATGACCGTTTACATGCTCCACGATCGGATAAATGATAGGTATAACCCACCTATCTCCATCGGAAAGAAAGTTTGATCCGAAAGAGTCTGACCGGGGCAGAGTATTCCGAACGGCGCGTTTACATGACACATTTTCTTTCCGATCAGGCGTTCTTTCCGATTACTTTTGCCCATGTAAACGCGGCTACTGTTGGATGAAGAACTGAAGAGCATCAACTACACTGCGAGTGTGTCACTGCCGAAGTGAAAAAGCTCATTTGAAGATTGCAGCCTAACATGAAATAGCATGACGAAAGTGTTCCGACCAGCAACACATTGAACTTTTGAAACGTTTTTTTTTTTTTTCTGATGCAGATTGAAGTTTGAACATTTGTTTTCTGTTAGATGTCTCACTCTTTTTAATCACTCTGCACGCTGAGGTGATTTGTCACATTTCAGATTTGGGTGTTTTGTAACTTCAGTTTATGATTTGCTTTAGTCTCACAAATGTGTCTGAATTAAGAAGACAACAGCAAATTCCTTTGTAAGAAATACTTCTTCTGCATCTAAAGGGAAACTTGGTGCCTACAGACCACATTTTTTGTGTTTTTAGCTTTGATAATGGAGTATGTCAAACACAACTGAACACTGTGAATTTTTCTCTGCTGATGCCAACAAAGATGTAAAATGAGATGTGTGTTTGAAGAGGGTTTTCTATTGGGGCCAAGATTTCTCCATAAAGCTCGTTGTTTGCTGTGAAGACTTAGTTTTGATTTAGACTGTTTCAGTTTTCATGTTTTTCACAAACCTACAATAGTAGAAACCAAAAGATTTTATTGTATCAAGATGTAAAGGTTTAATAGCTCTCTACACCTGTTTTCCTTGTTTTTTTTAAATTTTTTTTTAACTTTTTAACACAATAAAAGCTGGTTTCTCCATTTGTATGGAAAATATCTATTGATTGAAATGGCCACATTGCACAACACTTCATCCACACAATTTCCAAACATTGATAAACAAAAGAAAATGACAACTTGTTTATTGTTCTTTATTGGTGCAGCTGAAAAGATAGTTTGAATTTATGTGTCTGCTTTGTGTGTGAAGTAACTTTTAGAGGCAGAAGATGCAAGGATCCAATGTCAAATTAAAAAAAACCCTAAAAATCTGAACATTTTTCAGATTTTTGCCTGACAAATGTAGCACAAATGCTCAGCATTTCCTGGCATCCTTTACAGAATAAATTCACCTCTCTTTGGCAAAATAAAAATCAAATTGTTTACCTCTATATCTGACCATCTGAACCTTTTAAATGCATTTTTTTCAGTGTCTTTGAGTACAACTTCTTTCTAGAAGGTGTCACACACCTGCACAAAGTCATGTGACCACGGAGCGTTTCGTCTAACATTAAAGTTGTTCACACACACCGGCTTCTTGTTCCTGAAAGACAGACACAAGTTGCTGCTGAAACATACGCCATTTCTGTTGCTTTCTAATCTCAATATTTTTAATAAACATTGTTTACAGGTCAAAATCCAACCTTGAGCTGATTTATAACATCTGCTTATCCTTAAAAAGATTTCTTGGATATGGATGAGTCTATGTAAGTCACATTTGTTTGTTGAAAAAACATAAAATGCATTAACCAATAGTGTCCATGAGGCTTGTATTATTTTGCAAATCTTTCTCTCTTAAGGTTTTCAGTCTGCTCTGTTGTATTCATGAAGATGTATGTCACAGCACAGCAAACCAAGAGCCTCACGTCTGCTATTGGCTGTATGTCTAAACGGCTAGACCACTTTTGTTTCACTATAACCAACTAATCATATTAGTCAAATATATTTACCAACCAGCGTGAGAATTTACCCTATCCTCTTTTTTATACAACTTTTTAGGTTTAGGTCCTTTCAAAGGACAGATTCAGGGTTTGGTTACATTTTTCCTGAATTCTCCTGAAAAGTTTACAGCCTTTGTACAGACAAAAGAAAAAGTTTGAAGAAACAAGTCTGTCAAATGATACAAGTAGAAGATCTGGACAGGAACCTCTGGGAAAACATCTGGAGAGCCTGCTTAGTTGGACAAATGACACCTGGTCATTAAAGTTATTGAAACAACTTTTTTCTGTTTATCCATTTTTTTTTCACCAAAATTGGCCCCCAGTCTAATGTTGAGTTATTAATTTGGCCCTCCAATACAAAACTTTGAGAACCCCTGCTCTAAACATATCAAGGTGGAGAACCAGCACTGGACAGAACAGGTCTGTGTCCGTTTCTTTGACTGGTTCCTTCAGAGACAGATGTTTTTGGTTCCCCTATCTATGGATGCTTCTTGCTTTATCAATGTTTCTTTGACCCATACCTGAAACGTGGAACTTCTGAGACACACACAGACGTCACATGGACGTCTCCTTGTCTGTAGAGGCGAGCTCCAGTGTTTTTGATCTTAATGGAGTCCAGCTCGCACAGAGCAGCGGGGTGAGCCACCACTGACCTGTACACTGTGGTGTCGGTCTGACTACAGAAAGAGGAAAAAAACACAACACATACGATCACAACTGAGGACAAAACCATTTCCCAGACAGACTGTGTCAGCTGAAGGAAAAAATGAGACCAAATCGTGTAGAAGGAAAGAAAACAAACACACTTAAAAACACAATTACTCACACAACTTTTTGATTGATGTTACATGCTTTATATTCCTTTTGTCATTTATAATTGTCGTGTAAGTTTTGCAACTTTGTCTCTTTATTATAGGTTGGATGTTTCTGTGTTTTAAAGCACAACACTTACGGTTCATTTCCACTGGTCCGAATGCGGTGCGTCTCTGTTGCCTTAACACCAAGAAATAGAACGTTCATTACTCGATCACAATGTTCGCGGTGCCTCCGTCATGCCAGCGGTCCACATCCGTCCCTCTGCACCTCAACGCAAGCTTTTAGCAGGACTTCTATTTCCAGTCTGAGTTTCAAAATAAAAACTTTTGTTGTACCTTCAAAATAAAATGTTATAGGACTTAAAAACAATATAGTGCGGGACTATGTTGTGCCCTGGATTTTAAAAGCATTAGAACCCCATGCTCACGACTTTTTTTTTTAAAGTGGCAAATATGACATCAACGATTTCACAAAGTCCAAATCTAATCCATATGATGAGTTTTATGATGACTATTTATTAATCCACTTTGTTCTAAAGATGAAAGCATTGTTGGTTTATTAAAATAATACATTTAAACCAATTGCATTGTGGTCTATAATCACCAATCTAGTGAGCATTGATGCACACTGTTTTTTCGCAGAGACTTCTGGGAAATTTATAGTGCCCTGGATTTTGGAATTGTAGATTCAGACACCACTACAACATGACAAACGCGCCATATAGTGAGTAGTGGGAAGTGAAGGAATCTGGACATAGGCTTTTGACCGTTTCGGTGTTGGATTAGGGGAAGAAGGATGAACTACTTGACACGGAGGTGACAGGACAAACCACACGTCTGGGATCCAGGGGGGACGGGTGATGGACCGGAGACGCAACTGGGTCAATGTAAATTAACTGACGGTCTTGAGACAAACTTCTCAGGCAATGCAAGGAGACGCACTGCAGACCGACCCAGTGGAAATTCAGATTTAGACCTTTAATTCTCTATTTGTTGGGGTTTAGCTGCTCAGAAGGGACCTTTCTGTTTTATGCTAGTTTGTAAAGTTTTCCTAGAGTTTTTTGACAAGATGAAGTCAGTCCTCTGGACAAAATAAATAAAAAGATGCACATATTTTGGAAAACAAAAGATGTCTCCCACTGGCCTCCAGTAAACCTGTGCAGAGATATTTCTGCTGCCTCAGCATCCTGCCACAGCATGCTGCACCTGCTGAAGCTCCTCCACCCTCAAAATAGCAGACGTTTTATATGGTAGATATGCATCCAAAGAGTTTTTTATAGTGCACATCAGAATTAGTGAGGAAATGTCACTTTTCCTCCTAAATTAACCTCAAATTCCTTTTTTTATTTATTTATTTTTTTCAGAATCCGTTGTCTTAGGAGTTTTTCCTCACTGCGATGTCGGGTCTAAGCGCAGGGATGCAGGGATCCCAGTTTAGTACGGTCTGTTTAGTTAGTTTATATAAGTAAATTACATTGACTTTGAAATATTTACAATGGCAAAACAGAAATATTCAGGTAGCCAAAACCACTTAAGATTTTAAATTAAGGACAGAGAAAACAGTCCTTTTTGTCTACGTGTGTGTTTTTTTTTTAAAACATTGAATGTGAGCAACTGTGGCCGGACTGTGCTTTTAAAGGGAATCTGCCCTAAATCTGCCTTTTTTAAAAGTCCACACATGCAGGTCCAGCTCACAGCAACAGCTTACAGTGAGATTCAGGAATTCTAGTGTTGTGACAGCAGCTCATTAAATCCATCGGCCGTGCGATACCTACAGTCTGAGCTGGAGCTGTGTTCCCAGCTTCTCTGTCATTAGTGTCACTTCCACCTCTGCACTTTTGTCCAGGACTGAAACCTCCAGTTTCACTAGGATATGATGAGCTGAGGAAAGAAGCAGCCATGAGCAGGATCATGACGACAGAGGCCTCATTACAAGCCTTTATAAAGTGTGAGGAAGAGGAAGGGATTCAATACTGCTTGAGTAAAAACAATGAAACGAGACAGTGAACCAGAATGAGTTGTGAAGCAAAATCTTACTTATATCCTTTCTGAGGGTAAATTGAGGCTCAGTCAAAGTAAGAAAATACTTTGTTTTTCAATTAAACTCATGGAAAACATTGTGTCTCGGGTTTTTTGCATCACTGACACTGATTAATGACAATCTACTGAGAGCTGGGGAGCTGGGCTGTAAGCTTGGAGCTAGGGAGACAGATGGACAGGCAAGCAGAACCAAACAGAGGCTGAGCTGGAGTCCGTCAGAGGACTATCTGGCACAGAGTGGTTGGAAGAACTGTTGTCCTGATAAGAGAAATGGCTCCAGCTGAGAAGGGGGGGACATACAGGAACAGAGGCAGGGATCCCAACACTCGACATATTAAGATGTTTTTGATTGCACTAGCTTTTAATTTCAGTAAATATGAACTCTCACCGCAAAATGGAGCCGAGGACGTTGTCAGCAGGAATATCTTCTGCTCTGTGGGGATGGGTGACACGTTTATCCCACTGTTCTCTGATAAACCTGAAAAACATTCAAAGACGTCAAGTATATGTGCAGAAACAGGCCACAACTTGTTCTTGACCTGAGTTGATATAAGGTAGCAAATTGAATGACTTACCTTCTTTTATTTTGAAGGACTACATGACTAAATGTTGTTCTAGACAATAAAGTGATAATTGTAAAGCTAGTATCTGACACTTAGTCCATTACCTCAACCCTGATTGGCTCAGGCTGAGTTGGCATTGCCAGAGATGTTGAGAATACCCACAAATAAAAAGGGAAAGCCCTGCATTATGAGGTTTCTTCACAACAACTCATTTCTGACAGAAACCCAATGGTTGAATTGTAACACATTTTAGCATTAACATGACCAAATAAAATAAAATAAAATAAAATCTGGAGGGACTAGCTAATCCAAGACACTATCGGACAATCTTGTTGTCCACCTTGTGGAGTAAAATACCTTTTGGTTTTATTTCTGTACTTATCTGCGCAGTTTTATTTGATCTAGTTATACTTTTACCTATTTTGATTTTTTTTTTGGGTGGGGGTTGTTGACAGCATTTAGTTCAAAAAAAGGTGCAGGTCTGCTCCGATGTCTTTACCTATGCGTGGACACGCCCCCTGGAAAACGTCACAGGTCACACAGTTTCCCTTCAAGAAGTCTTCATATGTGGAACATGGGATCCCAACAAGAGGACAGGAGTTGTTCAGCGCGCTCATGTAGACGTGCAACGCCCTCATATGGTCACAGATCACATAACCGTACACTGCAAAGTACACAAGAACTGACAGCAGACAAAAGAACTAAGAGAGCCAAATGTAAAGCTGCTCTGCTCCAAAGGAGATTCAGATCTGCTTAGAGGGCATGCTATGGAAGCACGTGTCTCATATTTTAAAGTAAAAGTCAATACCATGCAAGCGAAACATGTCCCTGATCAGAGCAGCCGGACTCGTAGCTGCGTGTTTGCGGGCAGAGGAGGGTGTTTTGTCACGGCGTGCTGTCCGGAGGAGGCTTCTGCGTGAGCGGGCTGCAGGACTCCGGAGAACCGAGTCTCCGAGCAGAGGAGCGGCTTTGGGACAGCGTGTGTGCTGGCAGAGGTGGCATTTGAAATGCTGCTCGTGAGTCCTGAGAACCGGTAAACATCATTTGAATTTGGGTTTATGTCTAGACAAAATAAAGGCTGATGTTTATTCCCACATATTAACGTGCAGCACAGATGCCCATTGTTGCATTTACCGCATGGATTTGAACCCTTGTGCTGTCTTAAATGACCCCACCCTTACTTTGACGTGTTCTCCCTACCATAACGGTGGAAAAATTTAATGTAATCCATTGAACCAGTGAAGATCACAAATCATTGAAAAAAAAGGTTCAGAGCTCTGTCTAGTGGGTCTAGATGACCCAACTCCCAATGTTAAAGTGCCTAGGATAGCACAAGGGTTAAGTACATCCAAAGCTAAAAGTTGTTAGCACATATTAACCTAATCCTATCGCTTTACATTCAAAATTATGAGCGAACAGGCACCTAATAAAAATCATAGCAATAATCAAATCACATTTAGAAGATCATCTCCTGTTTTTCCCGCTGGTTTTGCTGTTCGAGGGCAGCTGCAGCCATGCAGAAAATTTCCTCACTCGTCTAGTGTTGCTTTGTCCCTCCTTTTCCGGCGCCAGCAGTACTGACAGAAGAAGAAAAAGAGTGAGCACTGACATCATCGCCCAACACCCCCCCCTGGAACTTCTGACTGGAAATGATTTATGCAACAGTTTTTGTGCGGTGGATGTGAAAACCAAAATGCAATCCCCTCTTTGCATGATCACTTTAATGACGTCACAGAATGAGCGCTGCTGAGGAATGAAAAGAAGAAGCCATTGCGTGGACTGATTTTTCATTTTATTTTTGAGTCAAAAAAATGCACCTTTATAATGAAGATGAAAAACCATTTCCGGTATTGACTTTTATTTAGAAATATGAGACACACGTGCGTCTATAGAGTGCAGTCTGAAAAACACTGCATGCATCAGACGAAGCTGCCATAATTCTCAGAACTTACTTGATGGAAATCTGGAGCGAGCGCACCCAGCCTGGTCCTTCCCTCCGTTTAGGTAGAAGTCAATGTGACCGACTGGAATGGAGATGCCAAAGTCTGAAACAGGAGAGCAGCGGTCAGCACCTACTACTCCTCACAGGTCAACAGGTGATTAAAGGGCAGAAATACAGCTAAAAACTACAAACCAGATCATTTCTTCAGTAAAGTTACCCCTCTAAAATTTGACCTATTGACATTCATATTGCAGCTTCTTCTGTCTCAAGAAAAGTACACAGTGAAATTGGTGAGGGTCTGAACGCATGATCAAAGTAGCCTCACAGTCAGTGTCAGTGTGAATGGCCTCAACAAACTGAGCATCCGAGGGATCCAGTCTGTCATAGGTGTCCGCTCCTTTGAAAAGGGGGCCGGCAGGGTCGAGACCTGAGGGCCAATGAGGAGAAGGCAGAGTTGAAGAACTAAAGAAAGTCAACAATCAAATGAAAATCTTCTATGGTTCTCCTGCTGACAGCAGCAACGAGGATGTTTGAAAAGTACAAGTAAACTAGACTTTAAGAAATATATTCTCAAGTTTTTAAGTAAAGGCTAATTTACTGATAAAATGTTCCTACTCACCATGTGTTCATTAGTACTGCTGCATGGAGGGTTTTTATGCTATTTGGAGACAATTGGTGAGTAAAATATTGAGCTTTTTTGACTTGTATTTTAGTTTCTTTTTCAGATCTCTGTTTGTGCTTCAGCAGCTCTCTGATCCCTGAACTGTGGCGACGCACTTTCATTTTCTCTCTCATCATTCCAACAAGCAGCTCTAGAAACTGCAGGAACTCACATTGTCATGGTCATTACTGAGTTGAATGTGGTTTGTGTGATTACAACCCTGAGGTTGTGTAGCTTTATTGTTGCTTTATATATTTGACAAAATCTGGAAATAAACGGATTCAAAAACAGTTTCATTGTGAGGATTAAAGTATGAATGCAGATGCTTTTCACAGTAAACATCTAAAAATGTCTCTGAATTTCTGCAATTTATCTGCATTTAGCAACATTTATACATGAAAGTAGGTTTGACTCGATTTCTTTTTTGTTTTCCCTCCTTTAATTTGTCCCTTTATCCAATTTCTGCCCTACCGCTGCACCACGCGGTAGGGCGGTGTAGGGCCTAAAATCGACCCTTGGGGAGCCCTAGAACTTATTTCATGGATTCTTGAAGAGCATGTACCCATACTTACATAAAAGTGTCGATCTGTAAGATAAGAATAAAACCACTTCAGGACATTTCCAGAGAGACCCACTAGACTCCTCAGTCTGTGTCATAAAATCTACTGTATCAAAGGCGGCACTAAGATCCAGCAGCACCAGAACAGACATTTCCTGCGAGTCAGAAGGATCTCTGAGAGCATTTCAAATGTTTACAAGGGCCGTCTCAGTTTACACTTATACCCCACCAGGCTGCTGTCTGATGTGTCGGGGCAGTGCTGCGTCGTCTTGAATCAGGAACTGGTTCCTCTTCACAGAACCACAGTGCCTCTTGTCAGGGTGCAGCTGAGCTCAGATGCTTGTTCTCATCACCCCATGGAGAAAACTAAGAGCTCTGAAGGAGCATTCCTTTTTCTCTCCTGCATCTATATTAGGGGGGTTTGCAACTCAAGTGAAGGTAAAGGCATAATTCTACCTGACAGACTGTGAAGTGGCGTTTCACTCACCTGTGATTCTTCCTAATTTCCCTTCAAAGAGGGTCCCCACAAAACCAGCGACATGTGCGCCCAGACTGACCCCAATGAGGTGGAAGGACTGGAGCTCGCATCCATGATTCTGTTGGACAGGCAGATCAAACAAAGCTGAGTGCAGTTTCCCTTTATTCTGCTTTTCATTTGGTCTGGTTGTTTTAGACTTCCTTAAACAGTTGTTTCTATTCTGAGGTGTTAGAATAGAGAAACGATTCGATTTGAAGTTTTGAAATGTGTTTTGTTACATTAAACAGATTTTCACAGCAAACTGTAGATCATCTGAGAGTCTCTGGTATCTACTGCTGCCGTCTTAAAGCTTTATGAAGAAAACAAAGACAACTTTCTGGTTTTCCTGGTTTCTGGACAGATATCTGGTTTCCTTCTCTACCTTGCTGTTTAACTGAGTTGGATCTTTTGGTCCAAGTCTGCCAACCCAGAGCTGCGTAGTTTTTAGAAAGTCATCTGTAACTCACCTGTCTTTGTAATGTTCTCTTTCTTTGATTTTGTAAGTATTGCTGTTGTCTTTTTCTGGCCTGCAGCAGTCATGGACTACAAGGGCCAGATTGTTTTTGCAGTCCTTCTTTCTGATTGCACCGGTAAGCGGAAATCTTGCCCCCGCCACATGCCCCAAACTCACCAAAACTTGCATATACTGTACCTACTACCTGGTAAAAAAGAATTTTAGGCATGGGGCCAGAATCGCTTAAGAGCTTTAAATAAATAGTTCATAATCCACGAAAACATGTCCCAGGGGATATCCAAATGAAATTTTAGAAATGATTATGGGATGGCCACAGGATCTGCGACTTGGTAACCGTTTTATGGCAAGGTTTTGTTTTTTTTCCCTTACAGCATTACTTTATTAAATATAAAGAAAAAGAAGAAGAAGAAAAAAAGAAAAACGTATTAAAAAAAAGAGTAAAACAAATGATTAATCACTTATTGAAAATGGTTAAATTGATCGATGTTTAATGATATTACTTCACTTGCTCCAAAAATTGATAAATTGATTCAAAAATCTTTCCTAATGTAGCATAATTTTGTACGTTTTTAACTTTTGATACTTGATGAAAGTTTACTATGAAAATCTCTGAAACAGTGTTGTCTATTTTACTGATATAGTATTAAGCTCTAATCATATGAATGACTTTTATGAGTTACATATATTTTAGATAACTGATCTGCATTTGCCATGTTGATTTCTAAAAGAATTATTTTTTTATTTTTAACATAATAATTAAGTAATTCATCTTTGTCATGTGCCTTATCGATACCTTATGATTCTTAATTCTGTCTGATAAAAGCTAGGAACCGGATATTGATAAATCATGTAATAAAATGGTTATAGTATAACGGGGTGGGATTATATAAGTTCACTTCCTTCCACTCCCTTTCAAGAAATATTTATTAATATGTCTAATTATCCTAAGTTTGATTAGTTACTGTATGAATGTATAACTGAAGATTATATTGCTTTGTGTATTGTTACTTGATTGCTTGAAATAAACCATTTCAAATCAAATCAAATCAAATCAAGGTGTGAAATTTCACAATTTTTCCATTTTCCCACAATATGGTTGAATCATCATCTTTAGAAACATCTACAAATGGAAACTTCCTTCCTAGGTGATCTATCACCTTTATACTCCTTGAGCATCATTAGGAAGCTACTTGGGGAAAAAAAGGTTGGAAATGAAGTGTGTAGATTTTGAATGTAGATTTGAAAATGTAATACACTGATCGTTGGCTTGAGCTCAATGAAACAATATAACATACAAAATTAACATATCAGGAATGTTGGAGTGGTTAGCAAAAAAAAAAAACTCAGTTGCCATGGAAATCCAAAAGTTTGCTTCTGCAGATTTTTCTAAAAAGTCTAAGACCTGTCTGTCACCCCAAGGTAACCAAGAAAAAGGGTTGCTATGGAGATAAAACCAACAAAAGCGCTCTGTTTTCTTAAATGAATCTGTCACATGAAGCTTGGATTAGGATGGCAAGGATGGAAAGGAGAGTGAGGTTCGTGTAGCAGCTGTTCGGCCCGTGAGGGGGGATCAACAGGGAGCAGCAACGAGGCGAGCCCTGCCAGTGCTCATACAAATGGATCTAGTCCTACATGATGCTCACCTGAAGCTGGTTGATGAGGACAGAGATCTGCACAGCCACTTCCTTGTAACTCTCCACCACCAGGTTGTAAGCAAAGGAGGCGCCATAGATCCAGTCTACCACCAGAACATTCACATCCTGAGCCACAAGAAGAGCCTTAGCCAGCTCCTTCACCCACAGCGGTTTGCTCCCCAAGGCTCTTTGAGGGGGAGGGAAATGATAGACTTTAGGGCTTTGAAAATGGAGAACAGAAAGAGGGGAGAGTTTTCAAATGTGTTGCGAGCGCCAGGAGTACCTGAAAGGAGAGGCTTTGTTTAAATTCAGAAAGAAACCTTTCAACTTGTTAATCATTTCAATACAATATTGTTTAGTTCATTTACAAAGAACCACTTCATGAGGTCAGATCAGGATCAGCACAAAGTGAATGAAAAACCAGATTGTAACTTTGAAAAAAAAAATTGTACAACTTTTTTCACACTTTTCTCTCTTGTTTAAACTTTTACAGTTCAAACCTTCACAGGGAATTAGGCCCAGTTTTATTGATACGATCTGCTCACATTTATGAACATTTATGTCAACTCTGGCAGGGGCGAGCACAGGATATTAGAGGGCCGGGGGCTCAAAGTCGGAACAGAGTCAGACCCTCACCTGTACCCGTGGATGATGACTTTAGAGGGACGGGAGGCGTTGAAGTGGGACGTTTTTGTTGTGAATGACTCCTGGTGAAACCTTTGTGGGCAGTCCACATTTTCCCGGGTCATCAGCAGATACCTGACCTGCAGTTTGGTTCGGCGCTGGCGGTACTCCTGCCATGTGGTGTTCCTGAGGTCAGCGCACTGATCGTCATCCTGCTTCCCCTCCAAACCTGACGATGCACAAGCATGTTACGTCTGTCCATGTTGGGTTGCTGAGTTAACTGTAGAGACCTCTTCACATGATGCATCATGGCTATAAAAGCCCACAAGGTTAAATAGTTAGCAATTCAAAGTGAAAGGTCAATTTTTCTCTAGGAAAATCTAATTTAAGGAGTACATTCACGGTGAGTTCAGGGACTCTTAGTAGTGGATGCTTTGATTAAACTTTGGCACACTGTGAAAAGATTGTCTTGAGCTTTTCTCCATGTTGTTGTTTTGTTTATTTCTGCTTTAATCCATATGGAGAGACAGAGAGTGCTGCCAGCAATAATTGGTCATTACTGTGTGTGTGCACGTTAATAAATGAGGTCAAAGTCAGCTGTGCTACAAAACGCCAAACCCCTGCCAACCTCAGCTCACCAGATCTTTAGAAAAAGCAAGTAGAGCCCTCTACTGGTGATTAAGGATATAGAACAACCGTTGCTCCACTTGCAAATTTCAATTTTAGATTTAATCTCTTGAAAAGATTGTGTCTCCTGCTACATTCATATTTTAATTTGAAGCATTGATTAATTTAAATCAATTGTATAAATCCCACGGATGTATTAAACTCAATACAGAAATAATGAAATGCATTGATTTGAAACAGAGACAAATTAACATAAATGTGAGAAGAAATGAACAGTGTTATTACTCAGAATCATACATAGAGATTTTGCAATGATGCAAACATTTGGCCACATTAGATTCATTAAATATAGAGATTATTAACTAGTAGGGTTTAGTTTATTGCTAGAAAATAAGTGGAAACCCTCTGTGGAGTGTTTTAAATCCCGTCTTAAAACACATTTTTACTCTCTAGCTTTTAACACAGCATGAGTTGTGTGGTCCTCTGTGTTTTTATCTGTATTTATCCATGTTTTTATCTGTATTTTTAATCTGTATTTATCTGTGCTTTTATCTTGTTTTTACCTTGTTTTTATCTTGTTTTTATTTTTATCTTATTTTATCAATTTTATTGGTGTACTTTGTTTTTATTTTGTTTGACAATCTTTTGTCCGGTTTTTTTTTTTGGTCACTGTACAGCACTTTGGAAACTGCCTGTTTGAGAAATGTGCTATATAAATAAAGTGGATTGGATTGGAAAGAAGCAAACTTCTGTAATCCCATCCCCACTGGAGTATTTCATTTTATATTAATGCACAGATGTCAGAATCCAGCTCTGATCAGATCAAGTGCAGAGTTTTATCAAGGAACAAAATCGGAAGAAAGACATAATAGAAACTCAAAAAGCACAAGCTGCTTTGTTATACCGATCGTTTTTTACAGCCTATATTTAGATGCACTTTGAGCCAAATTTCCAAAGAAAATGTTAAAATAAAGTAGTTTTTGTTAAATATATTCTGTCATTTGTCATTTTTGTTCAAGAAAGTAAAAGGAGGCGTCAGCGCTAGGAACTCTGTCTCCCCCTCTGGTCAGTGGCAGGAACCGTCTCCAGAGTTAAAAAATCACACTACAGCTCCCAGCAACCCCAGCGCTCACTTCCTGGATGCTGCACACCTGACTGTCATTCATTCGTCAACCACAGCAGACTCAACCACACTGAAAGAAGATCAGTGGGAAGTATGGTTTGTGCCATTCTGCTTTCTTTACCCAGTGTTTTATTTGGACCTGATCTTCTGTTTCTGACTCTGTTTGCCCCCCGCCTGCCCCAACTCTCCAAAATTCTCCAGGCTAAATAGAAAAATAGTCACAATTCATAGGTTTGTTAAAATTATTTTTTCTTCTACTAGGAAAGCGTGATTTGTATTTGACGATTTTTTTTTATCCAGCTTTAATTAGTTTTCAATCGGCACATTATTTTACTTTTTTATTTTATTTTATCTAATGCATCATTGTGGTTCTTCTGGGAAGTTCTCTTTTTTTTTTGGGGGGGGGGGGTCTGTCACACATTTGGGCATTCACATAATAATTTGTTTCAATTTTTCAATGATATTTGATTATTTTAGATAGATTCAACGGCTAACTAGACTGATAAGAAACAAGAGCTAACGTGCTTTCTCAGCAGGTTTGATTGGGGAACCTTGACGGCTTAAGGGATGCTCATCCAGAATTCCTGTTCTCCTGGGGGGTATTCCAGGAAGCATGTTTAAACTAGTCTGACTTTAAGCCTGAACTCTGGCTGAAATCCGCCTGAACTTGCTTACTCTGGGTATGTTGGTTCCAGAAGACCGGATATGAGTTGGCGTAATTACGCTCGACTTGGTAACCCTGGGTTAACGCACGTGCACAGCAGGTGCATAAAGACATTCTCAATGGATCGCTGATTTCTGGAGTCACCATGGAAACGCGTGGAGAAAAAAAAAAAGAAAGCGCGACACTTGAGACGGAAGTGAGACGGAGTCTGAGATTTTAATGACAGCGTATGAAGATTATACGTCCATCAAAAAGTAACACATCTGCATCATCAAAAAGAAAAGAGTTTCTGCTTGGAGAAAAATAACAGACAAAGTAAAGCCACGAGTTTCTGATCTTGTTTCCATTTCTCTTGTAAACTTAAATGAATTACTTCTATTGGTAACAAATAATTTAGTTAAATTTATTCAAACTCAATAATTGTTTATATAACTCAAATTTACGTATTTATCTAACTAAATGTCACATTACTCCATTAATCCTTTTTCCATTTTAATTGCTTATATTTCTTGAACTCTCATGTCTAAGTTTGAGCCGGTAGATATGCTCATTTTTAGAACAATAAAAAGGAAGAGCGAAAAGTCATTGCGTAACTTTCCATCATTGTCATTACAAGTGTAACTCATAGGGGTGCAATAAAAACTCATCATCCTCTCCTTCACTCTCACTCATGGTGCGGAGACTTATGCATAGTAGGACAAAATAACTCGGCAAAACACAGTAAAACAGCTAAACAACTAAACACATTTGGTCAAAAACCCACACTTTAACCCAAATCCGTCCAGACAGGCAAATTTAATGGTATCCCAGAATCCCTTGCTGTGCCGATCTAACAGCAGCACCAAAGTTACACCTACTTATTGAATTAATTTCAATGAAAGGAAAATAATTGTCTGATAACTATGTGTTATTTTTATGGTGACTTAACAAAAAAATGATTTCTCTTAACTGAAGCAAATAATGAAGTTAGATCAAAGTAAACAAGTTTAATTTTCCAACATCCATATATGGTCTTATCAGCCTCTCACGGTGGAAAAAGTATTATCTGAGCTTCTTCATCCACTAAATCATCTTCAAATGGACACGCCATGCTGCTTCACCTCTCTGAAAACAAACTAACTTTCAACTAAACCTGCTCCAGACCAGGTTATGTTCAGAGCATGAGTTGCCATGGCAACTTGACCTACCCTGAAACATACCTCCATTTCTGGAACTGAAAGCTGAGGTTATCCACTTCCTTAGCCTCAAACTTACCATGGGAGCTAGCATAACCTACTTTCTGGAATACCCCCCTGATGTTATGAGACAAAAGATCAATAAACATGCAAACTCATGATAATCTTCATCTTTAAAATTAAAAGACTATTTGTCAAGTCAGTATGCTGCTTTTTCAGGATAACCAGCTGAATCTCATGCTGTGAATCTCATGCTGTCATCCTCCAGCATCTGGACTCTCCAGGATCCTACGCCAGGATCCTGTTTGTAGACTTCAGCTCCGCGTTCAACACAATAGTTCCATCCCTGCTCCATGACAAACTCTCCCAGCTGAATGTGCCTGACTCCACCTGCAGGTGGATCACAGACTTCCTCACGGACAGACAGCAGTATGTGAGGCTGGGGAAGCTCGTCTCAGATTCTCGGACCACAAGCACCGGATCCCCCCAGGGCTGTGTCCTTTCACCCCTCTTATTCTCCCTGTACACAAACAGCTGCACTGCTGGTCACCAGTCTGTCAAACTCCTGAAGTTTGCTGACGACACCACACTCATCGGCCTCATCACTGACGGAGATGAGTCGGCCTACAGGAGTGAGATAGCCAGGCTGGTTTCATGGTGCAGTGCCAACAACCTGGAGCTTAATGCTCTAAAGACAGTGGAGATGACAGTGGACTTCAGGAAGGACCCAGCCCCCCTCCCACCTATCATCCTCTGTGACTCCCCGGTGACCTCTGTGGAGTCCTTCCGGTTCCTGGGAACCATCATCAGCCAGGACCTCAAGTGGGAGCAGAACATCAGCTCCATCACCAAGAAGGCTCAGCAGAGGATGTACTTCCTGAGGCAGCTGCCAGAAAAGATGCTGGTAAACTTCTACACTGCCATCATCGAATCCACCCTCACGTCCTCCATCACAGTCTGGTTCGCTGCGGCCACGGCCAGAGACAAGGCCAAGCTGCAGAGTGTCATCCATTCAGCAGAGAAGGTGATCGGCTGCCACCTCCCGTCTCTCCAGGAGCTGCACGTCTCCAGGACCCCCACCACCACCACCAAAGGACTATCGCTGCTACTTACAGACCCCACCATCCCAGCCCACCTGTGCTCCCACCTTACTTAACTGTATATAGTGTGTTGTTGTGTTAATTTAATTTCTTTAACTTATTTCTTTATTTTAATTGTACCAAAACACCATGACAAATTCCTAGTTCTGTAAAGTGCGCTCTACACTCTAAAAAGAAAAAAGTTGATCCAACTTAATTGAATCACTTCAATTGGTAACACTTAATTGAATTAAGTGTATTCAACTAAAATTTTTATGTTTATCCAACTTAAATTGATACGCTGATTTAACTTAAATGAATTACTTCAATTGGTAACACCTAATTGATTTAAGTTTATCCAACTTCATTTGAAATGTTGATCTAACTAATAGAAAATCTTTTTCAATTTTGTTTGTATGACTTTAACTAACATTTTTCTAAAGTTTCCTCCACTGGGGGTGGTACTTTCATATCTAAGACATGAATGATCCAGCAATGTCTCACATTACTAGGCAGGAGCTCACATGTCACGAACTCTGTCTTTAATAATTGGGACTTAAGGTCTTTTACCGCACAAAGGGGTTGGTGATCATCCTCCACCAAACTCTAACTCATGGTGCAGAAAAAAAATGAACATAACAGTTTAAATTACTAGTTCAAACAGAGTAAAACAGCTGGACAACAAAACCCATGGACAAAAACTCACAAATAAACCACAATCTGCCCAGATAGGCAAAGAAAATGGTATCCCATAATTCCTTGCGCTGCCTCACGTTATGACATTAATATGCATTGACAGCTTCACACCAAAGTTACACCAACTTAATTAAATTAAGTTGATTGAAAGTAAAATAACTATGTCAGACAAATACTTGTTATTTTTAAGTTGAATGAACTCAAAAAAATGATTTATTTTCACCAAACTAAATAATTAAGTTAGAACAATGTAAAAAATTACATCTTTCCAACTACAGCCCAAATACTCTTTTTAGAGTGTACTGAACATGGCAATAAAACCATTTCTGATTCTGATCTGATTCTGATTCTGATTCTGTGAAAGCCTCCAACCAACCACCACCGTCCCCTTCACACATCCGTGAACTGTCCTTGTTTTTCCTGGAAGTTGTCTGGGAGTCAAAGAGGATTTACTTAAAGAATATTAACACTCTTTGCCTCAGCTAACCAACATTTTTATCTTCTTTCATTCCAACCTTATTCTTAGGAACCAGAACCTTAACATGATACAGGCCTTTCCTCAACATAAAACACTTTTAATCGTCTAGAAAATTAATTCCTACTTATTCAGATTAATTATTCCAGATGAAAATCTATTTTGAACTCGATTACAAGCTTTTTAATCTAATTTTTCTCAAAAATCATATACAAATGTATGTTTTTCCTTTAAACAGTCACATTTCCTTTAGTTCTTCTTGTTTAACTGTAGGGAAAGGGAATTACATCATTTATTATCTGTATCTTAAAGATCTGGGACCACACTGACTGTTCTAATGTCAGCCAGTTCTTACTTCATTTGGCTCATTCTGCATCACCTGTTGGTATTTAAGCCGTTTATTTAAGATGGATTTTTGTGTGTCATCAAATTTATGAGATCTGTCTAGCGCTTTTTCTCACTTAACCTTGGTTTATAAACCAGTAAACGGTTGATGGTGGAATGGAATTCAAAGAGGTGGTGTCCTTTACTGCCCCTTTTTAGTTGGTGCTTTGTTTATTGCCCTTGTGGTTCATTAGGTTACTAAAGGGGGTGGAGCATCAGATCACACGTCTACAACATGTTCTTATTTGTTTGTATCTCACTTTTTATTTTTGAGGAACGGTCTTCATCTCGCTGTTTTAAATATATTCAGCCCTGTCTCACTAGTCTGTGTATGTTTTCGCTGAAAGTATCAGCCTCCAAGAATGTAGTCCTGTGTTCTGTAATAAAGAAAGTTTAAAGCTTTTTCACAATTTTCTTCTTCTCTCTTTTCTGTTGTGTCATTCCCTTTAAAAAAAACCTTCAATAATGCTGCAGCACAGGCACATGGACATGGCCCCCGTTGACCTGTTCAGAGGTCCCTCCTTCTTTGTGTGAGGTGTGTGTTGTTTGTTTGTGTATGTGTGTGTTGGGGTGCATTTTGTTGAGGTATAAGGGGTGTCTGTAATCAAGGGTGCAGTTATTATTGGCGGGTAAGACACTGAGAAGACATCTCCTGATTGCTCAAAGTGATGTCCAAGCACCCCCTCTACCAAGGGTTTTACATGTCTAAGGTGCAATTAAAACCGAGAGGGGAGGGGCCAATCCCATGCGGCAACCAAGTGGCTCCGCCCCCGAGGTCCATCGACCTAATAAGTGGTTGTATGAGGAAGAAGGGTAGGTTGGGGACAGCTGGCAGACTGACCCCCATCGGTGAAACAACCGTCCCCCCCCAGCGTTGGACCCCAGTCTTCCGAGCCCAGGTCCCCCTTGGCTAAAGGAGAGGACCCCCCCAGGCCCAACAACTCTCCCCCCAAACTAAGAGAGAGGAGCGATCCTGCTTGCAGATGGTTCGCAGGAAAACCACATGGCCAGCCCCTCCCACACTAAAAACACCCCCAGTTTCCCAAAAACCAAATCTAGACAGGTATTAAAAAACTGATACAACTCCTGAGAAAGATTGGTTTCACCAATTTTTGATAGAAGTTTACGACTGTCCGACCCAACCAGGAAAAGCGGAACCCTTGCAAATGTTTTGAAATATTTTAGAAACGCCAACGGATGAAGCCACTTTGAGGAGCAAGGAAGCATTTCAAAGAAGTAGATTTTTAAACCCAGTTCCTACGACTCAACTTCAAGACAATATCACGTGGATGCATGATAACCTACACCGAAACATTTAAAGACAGTTTCCAGTTTGCTTGTTAACATTTGCTGCCCTCAGGATTTGACGTCATGAAGCCAAAGTGGTGCAGAGGACCGTTATTTACCAACTCAGCTTGAAACACCAGTTCAGCGTGAGGCTCCATGAAGAAGAGACGCACTTTATGGCTCAACTAAAACTAGTGCTGGAGGCAGAAGGTAAGGAGTTTTAAAAAGAGGAACAGTTAATTGAAAAAGTATGTTAAACAAACACTATTTGAATGTTTCACTTGACTGAACAACAGGGAATCATCCCAATCAAAAAGTGTGATATGACCGGCAAAAATCCTCCCAGATTTGCTCCAAAGTTTGTTTCCTGAGGATCTTTGTAGTCATGGGGCAGCCAACACTCACTGCTCTGACGGGAGATCAGTTCGGGATTCAGTGTTTGACTGAGTCGCCACCAGACGTTTGAACAAGTGCAGAAAAAAACACATTTTTCATCAGCAGACCACTTACCCACCACCTGTGAAACCGTGTAGACCAACAGTACGGTGAAAAAGATGGCTGTACGGTCCCAAGGCATTTCTGGAGAAGGAAGTGGAGAAAAAAGCAGCCAAGGAGGTTTAGCTGGTGCTTAACTGTTCTCAGCTGCTCTGTTTAGCCCCCAAGTAGGTGGATGGAGGAAATCCCAGCTCTGTGAAACTCCGAAGCACAACCTCAGCTTTGAAGAGGGAAACGATGTGAAGCAAGGCTGCACTTGGTCCAAACCAATCCCAGAGTGTACCAAAGTAAGGCTGAGAAGCCCCCTTTAAGCCTCACCGAATCCACAACAAACCTTTCCCTGTCTCTTTCCTTGTACTCATCACATTCAGAGATTCCCCCCCCAGATGGGCTTTTACACCGAGCCAACAAGTGGTTGGATGTCTTTGCCTGGTGGTGAATCCATGACCTCATTCAGGCTGAATGGCTGTTTGTTGTGTAGTTGGACTCTGGCCTGGCTGCCCACTCTATGTGTGTGTGTGTGTGTGTGTGTGTGTGTGCTAATGTGTGAGCCCAAATGTTTTGTGTTTGTGCTTTAAAGAACTAGAAGGTGACTGTTAAAACAGAGAAAAAGAAAATCCATGAAAAAGGCAGACAAGTTGCTTCTTTTATCTAGCCAGCATGCTGCCATGAAAGCGTTATAATTATTTTTATGGTATTTAATATTCACTCCAAACTGACCCCCCCTCAGGTAAATCTGCAGGAATGTTCTGAACCTCATACCCCAGGGAAAGCCCCACAGCTTAAGTAATGCTGGGTAGAGCACACACAAAGTAATCCTCCCAGCAGAGTATTTCTATCAGTGGCTGGTTCTGTTGGATAAAGACGGCTAGGGGATTAATTTGGCAGCTCTTGGTGGGAAAATCAGGAAATTGCTGTAGGTGTTCTCGTACACCTTCACAGGAATAAGCTGTGGGGAAGAGCAGTAATTTAAATTTGAGCAGCATTTTTGTATTCAATTCAATTTTATTTATATGGCCCAATATTACAACAACCGTCGTCTCAATGGGTTCATAGCAGTAATTGTATAGTAAACATGAAGTCACAAGTATTATAAAGTCATACAATTCAATGGATACACTCAACTAAACCAACTAAAGGGACTAAACTAACCCCTAGAGCCTCCTTCGCGGTAAGGAGAAACTAAAAAAGAAACCTCATGAAGGAGGGATCCTCCCCCAGGACAGACAGGCGATGTACCAGAACTCTTGGAGAAGGATTAGCTTATCTCACTCTACAACAACATATTTAAATAGTCCAGCAGACGAGTTGGGGGACGGCTGGGGGCCCGAGACGAGCCAGAGGCCGGATCCACAACCAAGTGTAGGAGCAGGAGCAGAGACGAGCCAAATGGTATCTGGAGTCACTCCCACTACCCCAGACGGGACTGGGTTAAGAGGGACAATAGATGAACCACTGTGTGCAGTGTGATTCCAGCTCATCTGCTGGACTATTCAAACATGTAGTTGTAGATTTACATAAATTAATTCTTCTCTAAGAGGCGGAGGGTCCCTCCTTCATGACATGAGGGACCCCCCTGAGGTTTCTTTATTTTTTTTTTCAGTTGTATTGTTACAATAAAAATTACAACAATGTTTAGCAAGGTAAAGTTTTTGCCCCACTTCCGGTATTAAGGGTATTCCATTTCCATTAGCAGCTGCTCGCTTTCGTTCATTTTTTCTCCATGTGTTTCATGATTTACTGTTTTTTTCCAGTATTTGTTCATTTGTACTGGGATATGTTGTTGTTGTATACATTAAATGTAAACGGATTTTGTCTTCTCGGCCACCGATTGAAACAGACCATGATGCAGTTCCAGCCCTAAAATCCTCCACTTTAGCCAATCTTTGCAATTTTCTGTGTGTGTTTTGTTGAACAATTCATGTTGTCTTCTAACTTTTCTTATCTCTATGTCTATCCATTTAGTCACAGATGAGACATTTGTGTTTTTTCGGGTATCTTTTTTAAGAAGCTCGTGTTATGTAAGTTGGTCTGTTAACTTTCTGCATGAATTTGATATCTCTGCTGTGTGTCAACTAACAAACAATACATTTAAGTGCTTATTCTATTTTTACTTATGTTTAAACAATATTATAATTAGTTGAAGTGTTAAGACAATGTATTTTAAACAATATAAACCAAATAGATGCAATGTCATTCCATCACAACTCATCTTTAATGCTACAGAAAAGACTGTTGTGGAAATGACAATTTGTATCATTTAAAAACAAATCTCTTGCTAAATAAGAATATTATCTGTTCTTAGAGGTAGCATTACATTTAAAACATAAATATTTTTCCCCCCTCATTATTTGTCAGGATCTGGTGGTGAAGGACCCAAAAAGCAGGAGACAAGGCCTGGTGACAGAAACTTAATATGTAATAAATCAACCAGAACATGAACCAAAAACCATGTAGAACCAAAAACGAACAGATGACCTGACAAGGTGGAACTAAAAATCAGGCACTTGAATACATTGAGGACAATTAACAGAAATGGAAACAGCTGTGGATGAACATGAACCTGGAGTGACTGACAGGGAAACAGATCAAACTACAGCACGCATCTTTGTACTGTTTGCATGTTTAGAGGAAATAGGAGCTGTTTGGAAATGACGACCAATAAACCTCTCTTGGTTTAGCAAATGTTTACCTTGATTTTGTCCTTGTTTGACTCCCTACCATAGAGGTAACTTCACCCTCCTTCCATGTTCTCTCACTTATCAACTGCTGTGATTACTTCCCAGGATTTCCACTGATCTGTCTGCCGTGCATCTCCTTTGCGTTGGGTGGGGAGTCCGTCTCACGACCTTCAGTTAGTTCACGTTGTCTCTGTTGTGTCTCTGGTCCGCCCCCCCTACCCACTGGCTCCCAGAAGAGTGGTTAGTCCTGACACCTCTGTGTTCAGTAGTTCGTCCCGCTCTCTCTGCTCATCCAGAACTTTGGTAGTCATAAATGATGCAGATGGACCAATAGAAATCACCATAAACTCTACAACAATTTAGAAAAAAATCTACTGCGGTACATTTTTTGGTGTATTATGGAGATGAATATGACTACTAGGAACAGGAGCTCTTTTTATGAAAAAATGATGAAATATGTACATATAATACAAACACAGGAATTAAATGAATAGTTTTGAGGAATTTGTCCAAAAACTAACAACTGGATCAACATTTATATCAACTATTAGGTAAGATTTAATATCCACAATATAGCTCAGGGACAAAGGGAATATGAAAACCTTAATATTTTTACAACAATAATAATTTTTCTATCATTTAATTTTTCAAAGTTCCTCTTGGTATCATGTTATATTATCGAAAAACACAAATGTGTTTTTGTTTTTCTGCCAGGGACACAGATTCTTCAATAAATGCAGAATCACCCAAATGTAAACCTTTTTCAAAGACTTTTTATGAATCTACTGGGTTTTGAGGATTTAGACTTGGAGGATTTGTAAAAAAATACCTTTACTTAAATTCTTTTCAAATGACAAATCGTTCACACGCAATGCATTGTGGTCTATACTCACCAATCTAGACACCATCTATGCACACCAGTTTTAGACAAAGACTTCTGGGAAATTACCAGGGCACGTGATTCTGGAATTGTAGATGTGGACATTCAGATAAAACAGTGCACTAAGTAACGAGTAGTGTGAGAATTTGGACACAGCAATTGTTTAGTTTCTTCACCTGTGCTTAACCCTTGTGCTATCCTAGGCACTTTAACATTGGGAGCTTTGTTCTTCAATGATTTGTGATCTTCACTGGTGTCCATAGATTACATGAAATCCTCTCCACCTTTATCCACCTTTGTCATGGTAGGAGAACACGTCAATGGAGAGGGGGAGGGGGGGGGGGTCACAGGATAACACAAGGGTTAAGAAGCAAAAACAATGCATGATTAGAAGACAACAGAACTCCACCAGACCATAAGGGGGCGATAATGAGCCACTATGTGGTTGATGGTGTCTTCTTTTAACAGAGACAAACTCTAACGCTACAGACACAGCGGGCCTATCACCTGTGTTCAAGAATGAGCTAAACGCGGGTTCTTGACTGTGCATTTAGCTCATGGTGTTCACACTGGGAAAACAGGGAGGGGCTTCTTCTTTTTTTCCTTTACAAGTGCACATCTGCCGTCTACAGTTGGAAGCAGTGACGTGCGGTCAGATGAGGAAAGTGAGGCTTGGCCTCACTTGTTATTGTGATGAAATAGAAAAACGTACATTGAGTAAAGATTATTGTCCACTGATCCGTGTTAAAGATACATTTTCAGTTGACTCGACCAGTTTTCCACAGTTTCGAAGGTTAAAATCGCAAAATTTGAGTGCTGTGCAATCAGATAGGGAGTGGAAGCTCCAGAGCGCTTCGCCTCACATCTGACTGTAGGCCTCAGTTTTAACAGACGCTGCTGTAAGGACGGAAAAAAGGCTTTAGGTGAGACGAGCCTCGCCAGCAGGGGGCAGACGTGAGCTGCCAGCCACGTTGTGGCTACACTGGTGGAGTAGAAACAGAACAGACTAAGGAAGTATTTCTCCATTGAAAGGGAGAGACTCATTAAACTAAAGGACAATAAGGAAGACTTTTCCAACAGATCATAGAGATTTTTGTGGAGAAGGATCGACGCATGGACCCAAAAAGTAAGGCCAAACATGGTTTTCAATTTTTGTTTTTTAAAAATAACATGGGAGTAAGTGGAAAAAATGTAAGTATTTGAAAACTAAATTTTAGGCCTTAAAGAAATATTTTTATGATCCTTTTCACAGAAAACATTTGATAAAACTGATTAAAGCGCCAGAATTTGAAGTTGGAAAAATACCAGAAATAGTTACTGAGGGTCAAAATGAAATGTATGAAAACATCTGTATACTTTCATTTGCTTACAGTATATATGAATACTTTTATACACAAGAAGTGTTCCATCCATGTCTATAAAAGGAATATTCTCAGTGGGACAACTATCTTCTCTTGTGTATCTTCTATGCTGTTTCCTGCTGTTGGATGGATGCTGAAATATTCAGTTCTTGTAATTGTAAGTCTGACTCCAGAGGAGTCGGTGCCTCACCAGCCATCAACGTCACAGCACGTCACTGGTTGGAAGAGGCTTGTTGTGAAATATTGAAGTGATGAAAGTCTTGCTCCAGGTTTTTTTGTTCCCCACAGCTTTATTTCTATATATGAAAGACTTGGTGTCATAGAATTCCTGCAGCAACCCGCAATTAGTAATTTCTCCTTCATGATCAATTTTCAAAAGGTTGGCACGTCTGTGAATACAAAAGGACGCCATCCATACATCACTGTCACTAATCACTGCCAAGTCCAAGCCTCTGGTTGGTCAAGGATGGACCAGACTTAACCTGCAATGCGTGTTCAATGGCCACTTGTTTTGTACAGAGAGCCCGAAAATGGTTGTAGAAACTTGCACCCTTGTGCTATCTTGTGGGGGCCAGATGACCCCACTCCCAATGTTAACGTGCCATGTTACCATTGGGAGTGGGGTCATCTGGCCCCCCACAAGATACAGGGCTCCAGACTGCGACCAATTGGTCGCATTTTGCGACCAAAATTTGAGAGTGTGCGACTGAATTTTACATCCAGTCGCACATGCGCGACCAGTAAATTTGCCTCCCCCACCCTACGTATTTTTTTATATATTAAACGTGGAAGGGGCACGTCAATGATCAATTAAATAATCAATGAGACG
Organism: Oryzias curvinotus; assembly: GCA_023969325.1. Classification (NCBI taxonomy): domain Eukaryota; kingdom Metazoa; phylum Chordata; class Actinopteri; order Beloniformes; family Adrianichthyidae; genus Oryzias; species Oryzias curvinotus. The sequence goes on along the minus strand of CM043726.1, from coordinate 3,959,318 downwards.
CGAGCGCACACGCACGCAGGCAGACACACACACTCGCGCACATACTCATGAAACGCGAGCACACACTCGCGTGATGCCCGTCTGTGAGGCGGCCACTGCATGTGAGAAGAATAAGGAAAGCCACTGTGAGTGGCTAAAATGCGGGGAGGGGGAGGGGCCTAGAGACAATCGAGCGCGCGTTAACACCTGTGGGAAGGAAACGGAGACAAATATCATCACAACCTGATATGTGCGTCTGAGCTATGAGTAAGTGAACTATTGATTCATTCTTCTGACCTGCGTCTAGTGTACCAGTGACAGAACTACAGCAGGGGTCTCAAACTCGCGGCCCGCGGGCTATTTGCGGTCTCCAAGATGATATTTTGCAGCCCCCGCCTTAATGTGGAAGTTTAATGTTACTGCAGCCCGCCAGTTTTAATGAATGACACTTTTTCATTGTCGTGCACGGAGCTGACCAACCAATCACAGTGGGGTTAGTCAGTGGTCCCCAACCACCGGGCCGCGGACCGATACCGGGCCGCGGGACACTTGGCACCGGGCCGCGGAGCGGTTCCAGGCCGCGGGAAATTTTTGCACCGGGACGCACAGAAAGAAAAAATAATTTCCATTTTATTGTTTTTTTCAGGTGATAAAGGACATCAGGTGATAAACCCCACTAAAATTAAACCCAAACAACCAAAATGAGCAAAAAACAGAAAGTTGCTTTGACAAGGGGAAAATTATAATCATTATTGTTATTATCATTACTAAAGAGAAAATGCCATCCACGGTATACGTGTCTAGCGTTGCACCCCCCCCCACCCCCCCGGTCCGCGGTAAACGTGCCTTGCGTTGTACCGGTCCACGGTGACAAAAAGGTTGGGGACCACTGGGGTAAATGACTCTTAGGGGCGGGACAATGACAGGGCTTGAAAGCAGGACACCTGACAGCCCCCAGGAGTTCCTTACTTTATTTTTTAGAACGTATCTATTCGCTCGTAATTTTCTAAATACATGCAGTCCGTGCTGAACTTTTCTCTGGGTCACACAGAACCGGAGGAAGGTTAAGTTGGAGTTGTCCTTAACATTAAATTTAGTTTTAATATTCCTCTCCCCCTTAGTGTGATCTGTGTTATTATATATTTTATGATTATTTTAATGTTTTGTAATGTATGTAGCCTTTTTTTAATGAATTGGTATTTTAAATTATTTTAATTGATCACTCAACTACAAAAACCATCAGGACACATGTCCCATAATGCATTGTTTTGTAGTCTGTAGGGCAGCTTTCAGTCAGTGCAGTTTCCAGCTGTGTCCGGGTAGGTTTGCCCCTTGCTCCCACCCCTTTCTCGCGATATTTTTGTGATGATTGACAGTTGATGTTGGAGCAAAAACAAAAATATATGTCACACACCAGGTGATCTGCGCAGCGTTGGGTTCACCTGGGTGATCTCAAACACGCTTATTGTGCATCTTGGCTGCACCTATTTGGTGTCACAAAGATAAATTTCCATCCGTTGTCTTTACTACATGTACTGTCATGACAGTGATGGTTCTGTCAGTTTACCTGTTGTTGCATCTTCAAAAGTGCAGGATAACATGTGACACTGAATTTGAAACAGCTCATTGTAATTTCTGCATCTATTATTAAGGTATTTATTAGTAATACAGTGGAAATTAGTAGATTTGGTTAGCATGTTGATTTACGGTATGCGCCCCTAAATTTTCTGGTTGTGCCCCTAAAATTTTCAGTTAGGGGCCACTGTGCTCCTGGTGAAAAATGTTAGTCTGGAGCCCTGAGATAGCACAAGTGTTGAGGTTATGTGAATGCCAGAGTTGTGAACACAGAAGCACAAAACGTGTGTTTGCATAGACTTTTCATTGGCTGCTTGAACGCTTGTTGCTGAGGGAGGTGTGAAGGTAGCAAAAAATATAGACGTCAGAACAAACACAAAGCTAAACAAAAAAGAAAAGGTTTAACTGTTTTCTACAGCTACTTTTTTACAAAAAAAGACGAAATAGAACATTTTCACAAAGACCGCAGCTGGAAGCAGAAATTTGGTTATGATTCAGGCAGATCTTCAGGTTTTTAATGTTTAATCCACTTAACCAAGATTAAGAGAACTTCAGGAATTCATCTGGTAGTTCGTGTTCAAGTCTTAAGTTGGTTTTTTTTTTGGTAAAAAAAAAAGTATTTTTTCACGAGAAATACCTGGTTTCAGCCCTGAACAGGGATTGCCCTGCCCTTCTGTAGGTAAGTGTTATCCTGCTGTCCTGAACAGAGCGAGGAAGCAGATCCAACCCAAAGCAGAGGATTCCTCTTTAGCATATTACCTCTAAAGTTTTATCTCACATTTGTGATCTGTGAGGATCTTTTCTTTGTTCATTTTTAAATATCAGAACCAATAAAAGACCAAAATGACAGATAAAGTTTCCATACCTTTTATTAGGATTCAAAACAGTCCAAGTCAGTGTAACATGAACCCGCTCTATAGAACACTTTGAAAGCCGTCCCCATTGGGATCCCCAATCTGACATAAACTTACTAAAAACAAGTTATGCCTGGAATCAAATCTACTGAATCGACAGGTTTCATTACTTCTTTTTGTCAGTGACTTGAACTTAATTGGACTGGAGAGTTTCCCTCTGTTGGGGCAACTGTGAGGCAAGCCAGTCGAGAGTGCGTCTGCGCGCCTCTTCCCAGCTGTATTTGGGGAAATATCCCAGATCCCTTTTGGCTTTCTGGTAGGAAAAGGTGAAGGTTGTGTTCAGCAGTGTGAGGAGCTGCCGATTCATCGGCGGAACAATGCGTATGAACGGCCGCAGCAGCATGCACAGCGCCTCCAGAAAGAAGAGGACTATGTAGAAGATGCGCAGAGGCATCTGGAGCTTGTCTCGGACGCTGAAGCCCAAAGGAGACATCATGCAATAGTTAAAGTCAGCATAGCTTAAATGGGGCGTGTCATCGGTGACGAAGTAAAACGTTCCTCCAACTGTGTCTCTTTTCTGGGGTTCTTTGAAGCTTCGCGCTGCCTGCAGGTGAGCAAAGGCCACGTTTCCCACATAGACAGGGTTGACCACGGCCTCTCGCACAGAAAAACGATTCAGGACGTTCCCCTGTCGAATCCCGTCAGTCATGTGACCAAGCAGGAAGCGACAGCCTTCTCCGAAGATGTACGTCGGCCTCAGGGAGCATGTGGCCAGTCGGCCTCCGTTTTGGAGCAGCTGACCGTTGGCCTGCAGGGTTCTGTCTTCGGCCTCTTTTTTGGTCTTGCTGTAGTTGAACTTGAGACAGCTGTCGTAAACTGTGTCCTCAGTGCCGTTGACAATGGGCTCTCCTCTGGGGTTTGGTCCCACCACCTCAATAGTGCTGGTGTAGATGAAAGACATGACGTTCTCATGGAGGCACGCCTCCAGAAGCAGCTGCGTTCCTGCACAACAGGGACAGGCGGTCATTATCTGATCCAAAAGGATCTTGTTTCACCCTGAAAACAAGACAACTATCACATGAAAGGCTAAAAAGAGGCATTGTTTGTCTGCTTTTAACGTTTTTGGAGCATGCTTCATGTTCTTTATTCACTTGTTGCAGTGCATGCTCTGACCCTTTTCTTAAGTTTTTATTCAAATGAATGTCAGCCAATTTACCAATAAGGGGAGATGGAAGAGACGTTGAAAATTCATCATGAGTTTGCCTCGTCAACAAAGGAAGAAACAATATTCATGTTGTTCAAACTAACTTCATCGTGAACAAGCAAAGGTCTGAGCATGAACGCCGTCAGTTGTAACTGCAAAATTATTAAATTGTTACTACAAGATAATAGATAGATAGATAGATAGATATAGATAAACAACTTTATTTATCCATTTGGGAGGTCCCCGCATGGAAATTGACAGGTGGTAATATAATGGTAATATATTATGGTAATATAATGGTAATGGTAATATATTTAGGCTCAGTTTGGTTCTGCACAGACCAACAACGGCTGATGATGTCCATCTGAACATTTAAGATACTCTAAAAACACTTTTGTTACTTCTTCAATCCAAGTGTTATGCTATGTTTTGGAGCAATTTTAGGTTATGTGGTTTCCTTTGAACCCAATTTATGTTTTTTGCCCCATTAGTTTTCTTTCTCTTTTCTTCTTTTTCTAAGTTAAAATTACCTGGCAGAAAGTTGGTCCCTTTTTAACATCAGAATTTGATTTAAAAACAATCCAAATTGGGTTATTTTTAGTGTGCAGGTAACAGCATTTGTTTTTTTTGTTTTTTTTTAAATTTATTTCCAAAAAAGCATCAGAAAAAGGATCAAACTGTAGTTTTGCTCTTTTGGTGCTAGCGGTGAGTTCAGCCACAGATTCATGTCTCAGTCAGAAAGCCTCATCTGCCACACTCATCTGGAAAAGCTGCTGTCCATAAAAAAGAAAGTGAGAGTGCGGCCAATAAAGGACGTGACCATCAGTGCTGCTTTTCGTTTGACTCTCACCAAGTTTGCACACCTTTGCACATTACACTCAAGAAAAGGAAATTACCAGCCAATTAAGTTTACGAAAAAGTAACTTGTCATTTCAACCAGAACATTTTATGTTTGTAAATCTTACGTGAATGAATCATGTCGATCGTAAATAAAAATAATCCATTTGAAAGTTACTAATTTCAATCATGTTGATCCAACATGATACCATTAAATTGGATACATTAGTAATCGCAATGAATTGTGGGATACCATTTTCTTCGTCTATCTGGGCAGATTGGGGTCTAAGTGTGAGTTTTTTTTCCATGGGTTTTATTGTCTAGCTGTTTTACTCTGTTTTAACTAGTGATTTAAACTGTTATGGTTATTTTTTTTCTCTGCACCATGAGTTAGGGTGTGGGAGAGGATGATGACCAACCCCCTTGTGCGGTAAAATGTTAATGTTACAAAACTTAAGGCAGAATTTGCGTTACTTGAATGTGGGACTTTACTGTGTAATTCATGTCTTTGATGTGAAAATTAAGAGACCCATTGGTTATAACTTTGGAAAACATTACCAATGTCAGATGTATAAATAAAATTAAAGCAAAAAATGAAGTTACATCAACATAAGTTGTGTTAGGTAGTCATACAAATTTAAGTTGAATAAACTTAATTTAATGAGGTGTGACCAATTGAAGTGATTCAATTAAGTTGGATCAACTTGTATCTTTTGAGAGTGAGCAACAATATTCATTTAAAGTTGGGTCCAACTGCAGTATTTCGATTGAATTAACTTAAATTTATTAGTTTGAACCAAAGTACATTAAGTAGGACCAATATGATTCATTTTTGTTCAAGTAACGCTATCTAATCATGTGGAAATCATTTCCATAATTTTTTATGTTCATTCAAAGTGAACGTTTTTTGAGTGTATGTCAAATTCCCCACCATTGTCCCCGACTGTTGTTCACACTGCAGCTAAACCAAAGCAGAAGGCGAAAACATTTCGGTGGACTAATTACCCCAACAAGATCGGCCGGTTCTGATGTCAGGGCTGTCCAAACAATTGGGTTAAAACGCAACATCTGGACTCTAAACTGGTTCAGAAAATCGGAACAAATGACTTCTTTAGAAGGAGAGATACAGATACATTTCACACATTTCCTTTAGCCCTTGTGCTATCTTGAAGGGTCCAGATGGGTCATCTGGACCCTTCAAGATAGCACAAGGGGCAAAGTGGTCGTCGGAGCCTCTTCACTCTGGAACTGCAGCTTGCTTAAGGAGTAAAAAACAAAAAAACTACAATCAACAAAAATTAAAATTCTTTTAAATCCTTTAAAATAATTTTTTATATATATTGTTTTTTGTCACAAGATTGGTATTATTATTATTATTATTATTACTAGGGCTGCACGATATGAAGAAAACCCGCGATGTTATTCATTATATGTATCATATTATTTCCATTTTACTGGAACTGCTTAATTTAAATAAACAGTTAACCCTCGTCTATATAGTAGGCGAACATCTAATGTAATAGGGATCCATCCGATTGGTCAACAATGTGAAGGCGCCCATCTGATTGGTCGAATGCAGAAATGGATTTATTTGATTCTTTAAATACTTCCAGCTGCCATAAGATGGTTTTAGCACATTTAAGGTTACCATTTATTGCTATTTTTGCGATAAATGTGTGTTACACAGCTTGACATCGCGATAACGATAAATTGGCGATAAATTGTGCAGGCCTAATTATTACTACAACATTGTTTAGATATAACTATCTTTACTTTTATATTTTGTGTAAAATATTTAAGATCAAACATTTCCAATGAATCCAGGGAATTGTTCTTATTTTTCACATCTAAAAAAGTTTTTACAGTCAAACTTTATCTTTGGTGTATCAATAGAAACCCAACAAACGCGGTTTTTTTCCTCTATTTGACATAAAATCTCCTCGGCCAAAGTTTAAAAGGATGAAAAGGAGAAAAACTGTTCTCGCCTTGAAGAAACGCAGCTTCTGAACTGAACAAGAACAAGAAAACTCAGGATTTCAAATGGAAAAACTCTGTGTGAAGAGCAGAACACTGGGCTGGTGGAGCTGGACGTCTCAGAGCTTTTTACGAGCGGCGTGCTGTGAAGACAGGAAGTGGCTCTGGCAGCTGCACCTTTCACGTTGACTCCGTAGATCTCGCTGTACTCCACCGACTCCAGCACATCAATCATGGAGGCGATGTGGAAGACGTTTGTAGCACCTCGACAGGCTTTCCTCACAAAGTCAGAGTCTCTGATGTCTCCTTCAAATGCGCTGAGTTTTGTCCCGCCCCTGCAGTCTGACACAGAGAATCATGGGAAAAGTTCACAATTTGATCACAAACGAGGAAGCAGCTGTGGAACTGCGGCATTGGTAAAAGTGTTGCTGAAAATGTTCGGATGCTTCAGACGTTTTTCCTCATTTCAATATTACAGTTAGTGTGCTACAAGAACAGGTCAAAACCGTGGACGTATATATACGAAATAGATCACATTCCTTTGTCATTAAAGATGTCAGCTGGCTCGTGCACGCCTCTTCCTCAAATCCAAACATTTCTGGCGAAGAGAAGTCCTTTCATGCAAAAGTTTGAAGCGCAGCTTTTTGCTGCTCCTCATCTGAACCCGTTGAGGATTAACGATGTGTTCAGGAGGCGGCACGCTGCCTTCAGGGTGTGTGCGCTTTCATCATGCATGCTGGCCGTGCCGATTACCCAGATGCTCCTATTCCTCTTTAGCCAGGAAATTTGCCATCCAGGAATTCCGAGCTCAGTGTTAAGACTGAGAGCCGTGGATCTGTAACTCATCCTCAGAAGGGTTGAGATTCAGAAGGCTGCTTTGTCTTTCCGCTGAATTTCTAAAGCAGTCGCTGATCATCTGAAGATGATTCAAAGCTGCTTCTGTTTGCTCCGCCTTTACTTTGGTACCAAAAGAGGATTTTTGTGGCAGTTTGTGTGATATTTCCCCTATTGTTTATTCTGGGACAAATTGCTGTTTTTAGTCACATTTTATAGATAATTAGACCTTTTTTAGCCCTCCTGTTTTTTTTAGTTAATTCCCTTTAAAAATAATAGAGAACTCTATCAAAAAAGAATTGGAGCCACGAAAAATCTGCAAACTGTCAAACTGTGACTGAAGCTGTTTGCAGCTTGTTGACTTTGTGATGCAGGAGGTTGAATGAGTGTTGGTGTGAATGAATGAATGAATGAATGAATGAATGAATGAATAACTGAATGAATGAATGAAAGTTACCCTCCAGACTCTGCAGAACTTGCTGTGGGACGTGTTTGTCCAGCAGTCGGATCTCGGCCGTCTCCTCTTCCTCCAGCAGCAGCCTCACCAGCCTCTTTCCCAGGAATCCACAGGCTCCCGTCACCACGCACACATCACCTCTCAGAGACATCGCTCGCACACTCTCGATCAAAGCAAAGCAAGGAAGACGTTCTTTTCGCTCCAGACCAGTGCCTTGGAAGCGACGGAGCCAGGAGGACTGAAATGAGGTCTTGTTATCTGTCGGTGGGAGAGCAGCAGCACCTTCTGGCCTCTCAGCCTCAGCTGCTCTGCTTTTTGTAAGCTCCAGAAAAGTAACTAGAAAAAACAAAAACGTATTATTTGCTCCAAGGCAGTGTGGGAAAAAAGGGGATGGGCTTTGCTACTTCAGGATGGAATGCGATGCTTTCTGCTTAAAAAGAAAAAAAAAGCTGGAACTGGAGAGACTTATTAAAAGTACTCCCTATCAAGAGCAGAGGAGTTGTATAAATGCTCTGTGCAGAAGATAAGATTAAATAAACCTTCTCTGTATCAATGTAGCATGAAGCCTTACTCAACAAGCATGGCTATGGAAATAAAAACTTTGTGTAACGTTTTTTCTCTGCATTTTTACAGCATTTTGACATGGTTTTATGGTTGTCCATTCATAGTTCCAATTTCCATTTTTTTGTGAAACCTCCAAGGACGGAGCGGTCCTAAAGCGCTTTTCCCTCTGTCACCTTTTTCTCTCAGCAATATTTTACTTTGAAGGCTTCCGCTGTTCCGAATCTTTCCTGCGGAAAAGGTCAGCTGGATTGGCTCCGGCCGACGCTCGGATTCCTGCAGCACAAAGCTGCTGAAACTCACACGGACGCCTCCCAAACCGGTTTCCTTCTGTAGGAGGATGTTTCAGAGAACAGCGCTGCCTCCTGCCACCCTCCCAATTTTTATGGCTTTGTTTGGAACATCAGAGCAGAATAATTTAGAGATCCTTGAAGAGGAAACATGAGCGGATTAGAGGCGGGCTCCTCTGCAGGCCTTGTTCCTCCGACTGCTGTGAGGGGAACAAGGCCACACAAGCCAAACCAAATAAAAGTCCACTTCTCAAGGTAACATCTGTCAGAAAGATGGTCAGCTGTGTTTGCTCTTGTGTGGAGACTGATGAGTCACTTTTCTCACAGCGTTTGACTTTTTATGGACCTTATTTCTGCTTGAAAATAAACAGAAGCAATGAGCTTTTTCTCTATCTTCATCAAAAATGGACATTCCGCTTTTGGGATGTCCATATCAAAAATATATGAGTCAAACAGATCAACGTCTGTTCTAAAACTCTGACAAGAATCCTGACGTTTCTCTGGTGTCGGCCATCTGCCGGCTATCTGCGGTTGAAGGACGCAGTTTCAAGGCTGCTTTAGCACTAAGAGTCAGAGATAAAACGGAACTTTACAAGCTACTCAACGTAGCTTTCAGGATCTGTGCTGTAGGGACCGTCAGACGAGGAAACAACACTTATAAGAATAATAAACGACCCAGGTCACTTTCTGTTCCCTGGATTTGAGCTTTTAGATTTTTATTTGAGATTTTCATTGATCCCAGCTGCGGTCACCCTGCTGAACAACAACTCATTAGTTCTTTTTGCAGAAGGAAATCTTTGTAGAGAAGCTGTCCTTCAGATAGAAATAACAAAATCGGCGTTCTTCTTACTTGTTTTCAGGAGCATTTAATTATCTAATATTTTGGGTACTAGTCCCTATTTTTAATAGCTCTTGTAGATAATGTAATAATAATGTATTTTACTGAAATTATTTTCAGCACTGTGGTTTTAAGGTTTCAATGAGATATTTAATTATTCGTGTTCTGGGTGTGTCAGTTCTGGGGGAAATTCTTTTATACTTTTACTATTTGTTATGTATGTGTTCTATGTACTTTTATTATTCTCACTTTGTAAGTGGTGTGGGAATGATGTTAAACAGTTAAGACGGCCCAGAACAAATTTCCTCTCTGAGGACAATAGAGTTGACCTCACCCTATTTCTGTATGAGTGGGTGATTGCACAGTTTGAATCTGAACTTCTTAACACCTTCTCCCTGGAAAACTGTCTGAAGGATTTGTTAAAAACAAGAAAGATCTGTCGTTTCAATTGCTGAAAAAAAGCAGTTAACTAAGTTTAACAGTCCATAAAAGCTCTTGTCAGGATCTGCAGCCACAGTGATGCCACATTACAAACTCTTTAACCTCCAGTTTAGCTTTAATGCTTTATTCAACATTCCTTTTGTTCCTCATGATAGTTTTAGTATGTGATATTTTGGTCAACTGACGAGTGGATCTATGGCTTAGCATAAACACGGTTGTGTGTGCTGTTGTGTGGGGGAATTTCCTGATTTCCAGCAGCCTGGTTCCAAAGCTCCATCCCAAACTGTGCTTAAGGCAGGCCTGTCCAAAGTCCGGTCCGTGGGTCAAATGCGTCCCACCTTCACATTTCCACTGACCAAATCAATAATATACAGGCCCCAACACTTTCTAGAAACGTTGGGTACGATTTCTTGATTGGGATTGGCTAAGTGAAGCCAGTCGCCCTCACTTCGCCCGTCATGAAGAAGCGGGAGCGACTGGTCCTGCAGCTTCTGGGACCCCAGCTGCAACATGGAAAGGACCGTCTCCAGCTCGCTTACCAGGCCGTGGTGGGAGTGGAGGACGCCATTCTCCACCGGATGTGTGGAGCTGAGCTGTGAGGATGCTGGACGTGTTTTTAATACCATCCATCCCTTCTACTCCAGCAGAGGCTCCTCCCACTGGCAGTGAACCCCCTCCTGGTGATCTGAATAATTTAAGAGGAGGGGACACTGACATGTCCGTTAGCAAAGAGCCTTCAGGGCCAAACGAGAGGATCAGATTCATTTATTTCTGTGGTTTGTTCTTCTGAATAACATAACTGTTTTCTGTTCACATGATGATTTACATTTAGAGGTTTACAGTGAGCGTCCAATCATCTGTAACATTTGATATGAGCTCAACTTTACTTTTCACATGTTATTCTTTATGTTTCTTTATGTTATTTCAAATCAGAAATTCGTAGTAATTCTGGTAAAAGTGTATTTAGACATATTTTGAATTCTGTGTCAAGAAACAAAAAAGCATCCTATTGCAATAGAGTTTTTTTATTCAAAGAGTTAATTTGCATTTAATGGTATTAGTGTCTAAGGTTTCAAAGACTGTCAGGCTGACTGGTTGGTCCTCGTGTTTTACAGACCTCTGGGTTATGATGTGAAAGCAGCCACTGCAGGAGCAATACTCCAGCTGCTAAGAGGTCGTTCTTTAAGGGGAACTAAACAATCAATCAACTTTTTGGGCTGTTTACCTGTATAAATGGGGCTTTAAAAGTGCTGACTGTTGGTCCTTGCCAAATGTTTGACAATTTAATTTAAATATATCTAATTCCTGGAATTACAGTCTAAAAGTGAGACTAGTGGGTTTTTTTCCACATTCAATACTCTTTATTAATAGAGTTTTAGCTTAATATGCTAGCCTTTAGAAGCTATGATACTAGCGTCATTCTACCATTCAGACACTGGTCCCCTTTGGTCCTCCCCTGGCCCCGCCCCCATTTTGTTTTTTTGTTTTTTTTTGCTGCATTCTTCAAATCTGGGCTGAGAGTGGAGTCAGCCTCCAACTGTTCTGTTGTGTTACGATAGAAGAGCATGTGAGGTCACTTGAAAATCTCCAATGGCACCTTTTCTTATTTCATAAATAATACGAAACAACTAAATGACACTTTTTTTTGTTGTTTTTTCTTGCTGCAGCTGTTCTGCAGTAGTTCTGAGGATTTTGGACCACCTGACTAGGCAGGGATGTGACAGCAGACCATTTCCTGTTTTTCCCCTCAGAGTTGTCGTTCCTCTTTTAACCTATGAACGTGTTTCTGAAACTGCGGGAAAACTCAACTGTTTGTGCTTTGTAGCAAACAAAAGTTATTTATATAACTACGGTTCTATGAATCCTGGTTCCCGGTTCCTGGGGTTCCTAATGTTCACGCTATAAGAGTTTGGGACCGCGCTCCGGTACCGTATGACTTAACCCTTGTGCTATCCAATGACCCCCCCCATTCCATTGAGGTGTTCTCCCTACCATGACAAAGGTGGATAAAGGTGGAGAGGATTTCATGTAATCCATGGACACCAGTGAAGATCACAAATCATTAAAGAAAAAAGGTTCAGAGCTCTGTCTAGTGGGTCTAGATGACCCCACTCCCAATGTTAACGTCCCTAGGATAAAACAAGGGTTCATGGCCTCTCATGGTCAGGAGGTGACAGGTGACTTTCTTGTCACTAAATTCTTGATCTACACATGCACAAGAGAGATCGTTCAATGCTTGCAGCACCGCCTCTGCCGGTCAGGACGGATGAAATAGAAGAAACCACTTCTTTAGGTTTCAGGAACCACTTAAAGACCTGCTTGAGTTTCTTTTCATAATCACAGCCAGAGACTCCAAGGCAGGAATTTGTGTTGATTTGTGTTTAATTCCTGGTGGTTTTGTTGAATCCTGTTGTAGTTTGTGGCAAACATCTGACAACAGTGAGTCAGGATTTTCTCACCCTCAGGGTTCTGATTCCTCGCTGCAAAACCCTGATTTAGGGCTCTGGTTCTGCTGCGCTCCATCGCAGATGAGTCAACATGCGAGGAGCTTTGTGAGCTGGAGCTTGAAGGCCTTATTAACAAAAGCACAGGAAGTTCCAGTTTACGCTGTGAAAAGAAATGTTGCCTTTGTTGCTGCACAGCGGAGTAAATCTCATGACTCGGCGCCATAAAAGCTTCACTCTCAGAGGCACAACCAGGCGGCGTGTGGCTGCTTCACACGTTCAGCCGTCACGACGAGCCTGGGAATGCTCTGTATTTCTCTTAGAAGCACAAACGGCACAGATGGCAGATTTTACAAAGGTGCACAGCAAAAGCATGTTAATTTAACTCCCATAATGTCAATTTGTCAATGTCAACTCTGCAATAGTGTTGTTGACACTTGGACAGTTTTTTTCTGTGTATTTTTCCCTTTGAAAACTATTTTAATCCTATGTTCAGTTTACTTTTATAGGTAGTCAAAAACAAAATGTAAAAGGTTTGGTTCATATCACATCATGTCAATATGTACATGCAAACAACCGAGGATCAGCAGTTGCATCGTGGCTTGGCATCTTTGCCCACCTATCCACAGCCGTCTGAGCAAACCTCAAGTGTCAACACATGTTAAAATGTGAAAGAAATAGTTTGACGTTTCAGAAAGCTTTATTATGAGTAACAAATCATCCAAGCACCATAACACTTTGGGCTCAAGGTAACCTTGACCACAATTACAACAAAGACAGAGGTACAATGTAAAATGTTGACGTCTTTACTGTAAGTCCAGTGGCTTGTGAATGACCGTCTGCATTAATGAAATGACTTCCATGACTAACTAAAACTGAAAAGTTCTGCCACAAGCTTGTCTACAAGGAAGTGGATCTTTGTGTTCATCAAAAGGATCTTTTGTTCATTAACATCAACCCCTGGAAAATGGGGGTGGGGCCTTACACTTGTTGTAATAACGGAAAGGGTCAGAACGGTTTGATTTGGAGGATATGACACTGGGGAATTAACTATCACAAATGGATTAGATATGGTAAAGCAGCCCAAGGGCTGAGATGTGTCAGTCCTGTTTTTCCTGAACAGTTTTTTAATATGCCGGACATCTGAGTCAACACCCTCGGTTCAAGAGTTTGGGTCTGAGCACACGCAGTTCCTCACCCCGTTCAGGGTTTTATGTCCGGATCCGTCGATGTGATGCTGAAAACGTCTCTGTCTAAAGTGACTCACTGCTGCTTTCAGCTGAACACTTCTTCTCATATCTGATGGTTTTTCTAAATATTTCATCATTTGTCTTTATTTTCTGATTAAACTAGTAGTTAAAAACGTTTCCTCACTGTTGACTGAGAGCAAGACTGGAGAACCTTTTACAGAGTCGAGTTTTGTTTGCTTACATACCTTTGGCTGAAAATGCTGCTCTGTCTTCTTCACTAACTGACGGGTAAAAAAATCTCTTAGAAGCTTTATATTAGTACAATTTTTTAATACATAAACCTCAAAAAAGTTGTTTGTGCTGGATTATTAGAAACAATGACTCTCCATCTGGATAATCTATTATATTCAGGGGTTTTTTGTCATGCCTCATATTGGTCACTCTAACTTGTAGCTGTGCATGGGTTTATGATGTGTGGCCCTGCAACAGACTGGCGACCTGTCCAGGATGTCCCCCGCCTTCACCCACGAGTGGCCGGGATAGATACGGGAGCCCCGTGACCCCGAAAGGCACAAAACGGGCTTAGAAGATGAACGAATCATTTCAGTTGTTTTTAAATTTCCCTTTTCTACCCTTCTTTTAAAGTCCCTCTCCAATCATCTTTTGATCTATTGTTAAGCAGTCTTTTGACTATGATTAGTTATTTTCAGCCTAAATCCCCAAAAAAACCTGCATGGTTTACAAGGACAGTTGCTGCAGAGCGGCAGGACTGTTGGTGTGGAGTAAGCCCGTGCCCACTTCCCATCATCTCTATGTTTACACGTTTTGCTGCTGGCTCACAGTCCCTCACAACCCCAAGCTAACATTAGCGGTGACCAACACTGGAGCAATCCAGCTGAACAGTTTCAATCCAGATTCCAGCTCAGACGAGGAAAACAACGACGTTCATGGATCTGTTTGTCTGAGGGTGGATGATCAGAATGGAGCAGGGAGCTGGTGACTCGCTAATTGGAGTTTGTACGTAGCAACAACACAGCGTTTTTCATCTGATTTACCACGACTTGAATCAAGAAATACTCAGACACACAGTTTTGATCTTAATTTTCTTTATATATGTCCTCTATTATGAGAAAAATGCTAAGGAACCTGTTGAAAACACTACAAGTATGATGTTCCTTGGAGAGGGAAGCACAGATGGTGAGACATGATGGGATGGAAATGGATGTGACATCAGTGAGGAGAGGCCAGATGAGGTGAGCTAGAGCTGCAGCTCAGATCAGGAGCAGAAAACTGCATGATGACAAAGCTCAATAGGTTCATGCAAAAAGAGGTTGTTGCACTTGCGTTTGCAACCCACACACTTCCTGTTTTGTCCTTTTCGATCTTCAAACGGAAACCCCACCACCGCTGCGTGTGGCGATCAGCTCTTGGCTGTGGGTAGGGGGCAGTCTTGGATCTGGGCCTCATCCACCGACCCCTCTGGCAGGTGAACTGTCATTGTGCAGGCACGGATCCCGCCGAGGGGCTCCAGCACGTTGAACACCCGGTCCCACGCGTTCTCCTCCGGATCGTATCGCTGCACAATATCAACCATGCACCTGCTGTTCCAGGAATACCCTCCCACCACATATATCTGCCCGTTGAACACCGTCACGCCCACGTCGCTTTGGCCCCGGGGCATGGGCGCCACCACCGTCCACTGGTCTGTGTCCGGGCTGTAGTACTCGCAGCCCAGGACGTCGTCGTAGTCGCTGGATCCCCTGAAGTGATTGCCGCCCATGACGTAGAGCCTGTCCCCCACAGTGCACATGCAGTGCAGCCCCCGCAGCTCCACCATGTCAGCCCGCTGGCTCCACGTGTCTGCCACCGGGTCGTAACACCACAGCTCTTTTTGGAAGGTGTCACGCGTGATCCCACCTGTGTTCCCAGAAAACAGAGGAAACGTCAACACCACCCTATGGTAGGATTAAAGTACAACTGCTGTGAATGATTAAAGGGATAGTTACAATCAAAGATAGGTCAATAATCTTCATCCATTTGTCTCTGACGGGAGAAAGATGGATGAAGATTTAATGTTTCCCTTTTTTTTTTCTGTTACAGCACAAAGTACCCACGTTTAAAAAGGACAAATGAAGCGGATGTTCATCCTTTTGTTCATATAATTACAATTAGGTGAATGATCCACTGTTGCTGCTGTTTGCAGATGTGAAGAGCACAAAGTTTTGGTCCCTTATCATTGTTCTTCACAGCTTCTCCTTTCGCTGAGATGTAAAGCAACCATGACATCATGAGAAACAGGAAGTGAACAGTCATTAGTGGTTGATAAATAAAATAAAAGATCTGCAAAGGTACATTACGAAGAATACCAGCAACACTGCATTTTGTAACAGTTCCAGTGAAATGCACGGCTAAAGTTGATGCTAACAGAATGCGAATGTCATGAATCTGCATTAAAATGATCTTTCTCACTTAACCAATGAGTTGATGAGAAATGAAGCCACAACTGGGTCAACTCGTCCTCAGCCGCGGCTTCAGGGGGGCTGTAGCTGCACAGTCGGCAAGTACAAGCTGCAGTTTTCTAAATGTTCTGCTCTCACTTCATGACCTGAAGTTTCTTCTAAAGCTACAGCACAGCAGAAGGCCGTCATTTTTACTGCTTTGCATTAATTTACCTTCGCTCTGTTCTCCTCATCTTATTAGGCTGCTCGATTGATGGTAAAACCAGTAATGTCTGACAACATGTGACATTACACAAACAAATTGCAATAAGGTGGGTAAATATTCAGCCAAATATGAAACATCTGGAACATTTTACTTCTAGATTAGTGTTTACAGGAGGGGCTGTAAGGAGCACAAATCGCTGAATGGCTAGAACTTCAACAGTTCAAAGTATTGCTGATTCAACAATATGCCAGGACAGTCTCTAGGTGGAGCAGTTCTAAAATGAGCACAAAGTTCCGTTTTGTTGCAATATAAATATTTATAAACCTGCTTCATGACAGCAGTGAGGTTTTCTGCAGGTGGAAAATAGTACCAGCTTCATGTCCTCTGACGCTGTAGCTTCTGTGAGTATTTTTATTGTTGGTGGAGCTTGCTGAAATGCAGTCTTAGTATAACCCTGGAGCTATCCTATGGGGTCAAGACTAGGGTTGTGCCGATGGACGATACCATCGTCCATCGTGATGGGTGACTGACATCACGATGGAGAGACACCATCGTGATGCCACGCCCCCGCCACGCGGCGAGTCGACACCATAAGCCGCGGTTACATGAACAAAACATCTTGATCGGATCATTGGTCGGATTAGAATCCAACCGTGTACATGAGCCCAGAAAAACTTTTTCAGAATATAAAAAACGTTCCCATGGGTGACACTTAAGGTTGGAATAAATCATTCACACATGCGCAGTAATGTTTTCAAACCGGAAGAGGATTAGTTCCGCCGAGCGGCTACATAGATAGATATGGCAGCTCGGTAATATACTAGATGATCTTCTAAACGTGCTTTTATTAATGTTATGGTTATTATGAAGCGCCTGTTCGCTCATTTTAATTGTAATCCGTGTGGTCAGTGCTTTTTCTGTTGAACGGAGCCGGAAAGAAGCCCGTATTAGCAGCATGCTAACAACACGACGGGCTAACAACATTAGCATGAACATAAAATGTATCCATGCGGGAAACGCTGCAATCTGCATCTTAATATGTGGGAATGACATCAGCCTTTATTTTGTCGAGACATGACTGGACACAAATCCACGTGATTGTTTGAACGGTTTTTTAAGGACTGAGCGACATTTCTGCTTTGAAGCTAACAGCGCTCCTCAGCCGCTGTGTGTGTGCTGGCGCTCCGAGCCCCGACACACACTTTTACCGGGAGACCCAGTTCTCCTGAGATCGGTAGCTCGCTCACGTAGAGCGGCGGGACGGATCACAGTCCTAAGTCTCCCACACGTAACGAAGCACCCCCCCCCCCCCCCCGCCCTTCCCCTCACAGCTGTAAGTCCGTCTGCTCTGCTAGAGACGCGGTCGCTGAACCACTGGTCCACCTGACTGATCAAGTGCAGGAGGAGCGGACCACTTCTATTCTATTCTGTTCTGTTTGTTTTACTTTTTTTTAAAGTCACTTCCCTCAGTTTATACTGGATCATCGCGGATGAGTCATTATGTGGGAGATAAAATAAATAAAGTAATAAAGTAAAATAACGAATAGTAATTATATAATAAAGAAAAATTACACCCCCCCCCCCCCCGACGATATCATCGTCCATCCCGATGGTTGACTGCAAACATCGTCAACTGCCAATTTAAGGGACATCGCCCAACCCTAGTCAAGACGTCTTCTCCCTACCATGACAAAGGTGGATAAAGGTGGAGAGGATTTCATGTAATCCACGGACACCAGTGAAGATCACAAATCATTGAAGAAAAAAGGTTTGGCGCACTAGTGGGTCTAGAGCAGTGGTCCCCAACCCCCGGGCCGCGGACCGGTACCTGAAAGATGTTTTATTTTGAAAAATTTCACAATTCTTTGTTACATCAGTCTATTTAGGGGTGCTCATTACGTGGATCGCAATCAACCGGTAGATCTTCAGGGGCATGACGGTAGATCACAGGCAGCATAGATAAATGAAAAAAAATGTACTTCTAAACAATCCACCAGCCAATCAAAATCCTTACCGAGAAGTACGGGACTTGATTGACATGCAGAACGGCCAATCAGACATCTTCTAATACAGTGGTCCCCAACCACCGGGCCGCGGACCGATACCGGGCCGCGGGACACTTGGCACCGGGCCGCGGAGCGGTTCCAGGCCGCGGGAAATTTTTGCATCGGGACGCACAGAAAGAAAAAATAATTTCCATTTTATTGTTTTTTTTTCCGACAAAAACGTTTTATTTTGAAAAGTGACCGGATTCACTTTGTTACATCTGTCACACTTAACGCACGTCAAAGTCGCGACACCAAACATCAGGTGATAAACCCCACTAAAATTAAACCCAAACAACCAAAATGAGCAAAAAACAAACTTCTTTAGAAAGTTGCTTTGACAAGGGGAAAATTATAATTATTATTGTTATTATCACTACTAAAGAGAAAATACCATCTGTCTTGCGTTGCACCTCAACACCCCCCCCCCCCCCCCCCCCCCCGGTCCGCGGTAAACGTGCCTTGCGTCGTACCGGTCCATGGTGACAAAAAGGTTGGGGATCACTGTTCTAATACATACGTCACTGCACATGCGTGTTTAAATTCACTGAGCGCAAACTCTGTCTGTCATCAGAAAGTGGCTTTCTGCCCGGAGTCCCCGGGAGAAAACCAGTCTGGACAACGGGAGTGTTTATTGAAGCCGCCCCGCGTGTCCTCCTGCTACCAGCTTTGTGGTTCTCGCCCAATAAATAGAAAGCTTAATTAAGAGAGCTAGCACGCGCGTCGTACGAAGCCAGCAGCGCCTTTAAAATGCCATGCTAACAGAGCCTGACATACGATAGTCACTGCTTTTTGTCTTAGTAATAAAACGCCTCACATGTTAATACAAAAGTATCTTTGTGTAATTTTACTGTGTAGTTTTTAATCATCAGTATATAAACAACAAGTCCAAATAAACATGTAACTAACAAACAAACATTTAACAACAAATATTTACTAATAGTATTTAAATATCTATGTCATTTTTGATGCATTCCAAGGCGCTCTTCTCTGTCATGTGATAAGTTACCGCTAAAATAAACCCAGGAGCTAGCACAATGAGTAAAAAACACAACATCTTTGGAAAGTTTCTCTGGCGAGGGGAAAAGGCCCAGCCAGGAGACAGAAGAGGAGCCTTCCACTTCCAAAAAAAAAAGAAAGCTATATTTAATAGACAGTACTTCTTTTTTGCGCCATGAGAATAGGAAGGGGGGAGGATGATGACACCTGTGCCATGTCAACTGTTAAGTGTGTCAAAATAAAAGCACAGGGTTCGTCTTGTCACGTATTTGATCCTCCATCATCCTAGTATTGCTATAATAATCATCCGCCTATATTTGAAAGACCGGTCCGTGAAAGTTTGTGTGATGTCATACCGGGCCCTGGCATGAAAAACGTTGGGGACCACTGATCTAGATGACCCAACTCCCAATGTCAAAGTGCCTAGGATAGCACCAGGGTCAAAGCCTTAGTCACATGCATCTGTGGGCTGCATTTGGGTCGTAGAGAGAGCGCCTGCACATCATCAGGTGTGTCCTGTAGTTCCCTTGAGGCTTGTACGGCCACCACACGGGACGTCATGTAAACAGAACGTACCATTGTTGTGTGTGTGGTTGTGAAGTATTTGTAAGTTTAATGTAAGTTGTACACTCTTACGACATATGGGTGATGCTGTTGTACAATACCCTTAGCCACACTTGAGTTGCTGGTAAAGTGCGAGTACTGGCCTCTTACTGACCATGCACAAATGCCACATTTGTGCATGAGAGCTTAAAAAATATAAATAAAGCAGCTACCTGCCTGTAGCAAGTGCCAAAGCATGCAGAAAATGAACTTAGAATAAAAAAACTCAAAATTCAACCTTTATGGCAAAAATGGCTTCAATTCAAAATATCAGTGCGTGTAGGTGATACGTAAGTAGGACGCCTGCAGGATGTCCACACAATTAAACTGATTTCCTCACTTCTAAAGATGCTTACACACCGGCTGCGTCGACTCACAGTTAAGTGGCCTCTTTCAATGAGAAGTCTATGCAAATACGTGTAGACCAGGATTTCATGCTT
Organism: Oryzias curvinotus; assembly: GCA_023969325.1. Lineage (NCBI taxonomy): Eukaryota > Metazoa > Chordata > Actinopteri > Beloniformes > Adrianichthyidae > Oryzias > Oryzias curvinotus. Next base: position 3,939,089 of record CM043726.1, on the reverse strand, counting down.
CAGAGATCTGTACGATCTGTAAAGGTCTGTACGACACGCCTCCTGTTCTCTACGACTTGTCGCTCGCAGCATGCCTGTGGTGTGCATGAACATTTTCCTGCTACAGACTCCAGACAGACCCCTGTATGGGCCACCTACGTGTCCCATACAGGTTGGCCATTTTCAAGGGCAATTGGTACTAAGACTTGACTTCTTATAGGCTCTTTGTATAGTTAAAACAAGGTGTGAGTTTTTGTGTACTTGTGTGTGTCCTTAAAGAGAAATTGATGTCAGATGTAAAGATCTTTATGTAGTAGAACCCTCGGAAAACATACGCTAGAGTAAAACAGTTATGAAGTTTAAATGCAGAAAAAAAACGTTGTAAAACAGCTTAAAGTTTGAGCTCATCAAGGCAAACCTGAACCTGAATCAGAGCTGGTTATATTTTAGTGTAACCAAATAAAAGGTATGTATCTGAGGTTTTCAGTATTTTGCTTGTGATTTTCTGCATCTGTGGGGTTTTTCATCGTGGTTTGTTAGTGGAGAACGAGCTGTTGTGCGGCGCAGGTGTTTGGTTCCCTGCTGCACACTGCAATGGTTGCAGCATCTAAGAAAAAAGCTCAGACGGTTCATTTTCTGCTCATATAAACAAACCTCACAAGCTTCACACAAGCACAGAAACGGACAAAGTCCTATTTGTTCATCAGCGCCGCAGCAACAGAGGAGGAAGAAGTGACTGCGTTAACCACAAGCCTTTCAGCCCGGCGGTTTGAAGACCTCGTTTCTGGTAGATTTCTTCCTGTCCAAGGTTGCTCAGCAACCAAGGTTAAAGTAGTTTATGAGAGAAAAACAGCACATAGAGAGAAGTAGGTTAGGGCTGCAAGTTTAGTCTATAGATTGTCTGGGTTTGAATTGACATCAGAAGTTGCTAGCAGGTCCAGTCTAAACAAAGATGTGTTTCCAAAATCATTTAAAAAAAAAAAACAATTTTGTCTTCTATTGCCAAGATTTATAAATATCAATACTGTTTTGATGCACAATTCCCATCTTCATAAGCAGTTTCAGCTTTAACTGAACGGTTTTAAATAGGGGTGTAATGATTAATCGATCAATGAATCCGTTTATATTTCTAGGATCTAACCAAATCGATGTCTAAGGAAAGTTGCTAATCCAGTCGACCTAAACCGTTATAAAATTATTTCAAAATAAATTAAACAGGACTTGGAAAATACTATTTCCTCTAGGTTTATTTTACTATAATATTTGAAGCAACCATCACAGCAACAACACACGTGTGATGTCATGAACACGGATCAGTCCATCATTCCAGTCCAATGTGTGGACAGACTGTGAATAAAGTCATGTGACCATCCAGTGTCTAGAATGTTCTAAGAATGTTCCCTTTGGATTCTCTGGATGTGGAAAAACAACAGTGGTGAACTTTAGGAAACTACCATGTGAATGGATCTGACATTCATTCTAGTTGACTTGTTTGTTTGGACACAGATTTCATTTCCACTTGATGATTAGGAAGAAATCCAAGAATCTGGAAAACTTCACTGTTCAGTAGCAGGAATTTCTGTCTGAGTCTCACTGCTGGACGTTTGGGCCAAAGATGTCCCGGATCCAGTTGAGGTCAGAGAATCGGATCTTTCAAATCAGCAACCACTAAGTATGATCAAATCGTTGTTAAAACTACTTTTTACACCTTTACTTTTATTTATCTCTCTGCGGCCTCTCTTCCAAACGTGTGACTTCCGTATCAAGTTTGCATCAGCGTGTGGTTTAACAGCTGTGAAAAGCTTTATCTAGGAAGTGTGGTAAGACAGCTGGGAGCTGTGTCGACATTACAAGCCTCTAACCTGTGAATTGTTGGAGCTCACATGCCTTCATCCCCAGATCTGATAAAAGACCAGCTTTTCTCTTGATGCTTTTTACTTTAGTTGTGTTGATCAGCCACAAAGAGAAGGGTTCCATCCCCAAACTCTTTAAATGCTCAAAGTGACTCATCTTTCTCACAGATGATTTAAATCAAGAGCTGACCTTCTGTGGTTCAGGCACAAGAGCCTCATGCTGTGACTCATTAAACAAGCAGCACTGAAGCGTAATGTGTTTTGTGAAAAGCCGTTTTGCATTTCACAGAAAATTGGGTTTTGAATGACTTTGTCTGGAGGAGCTGTCACCTTTGATGAACCAAAAAACAGTCTGTAATGTCAGAAGTGAGCCCAGCGTTGCACTGAAGCATGAATATAACACAACGCAAATACTGAAGTGAATCATCATGCACACAAATCTGAAGCTTACTTCATTAATCACAGCAGGAAAAGTGGGAAACGGGACAGAGATTTGCTTTCCAAAGTCCAGCCTATTTAAGTAAACCAGTAGCTGAGCAGAGCTCAAACAATTGTTTAGGTTCCACTAGGCTCAGGTTCCCTACAGCAGCGGTCCCCAACCTTAACTGATGTTAAGGTTGGGGACCGGTATGTTATATGCGGCGGACACACGCTGCAGCAACGCTACACTAGAGGCAGAGACACGTGATTTAGACGTACTCTGCGCTTTCATTTTGACACGCTAAACATTGTACATGGCACAGGTGTCATCATCCTCTCCCCTTCCCACACTCATGGTGCTAAAAATTAGTAGACAAAACAGGAAGAAATAACTAAGGGTGAAACAACACAACTGCCAGATGAAAGGACCCGTAGGCAAACAGAAACACCGTGATCAACCCTATTTTGACCAATGCAGGCAAAGGGGATTATTTCCCACAATTCCCTGTGCTACCAGCTCCGACAGTAACCCCTGCAGCCTGCGGAACTCCAACAACAGACCAAACGTGCACGTGACCGACACGACAGTACAACAAAATAATATGACCTGCATGAAAACTGTGGTATTTTCTAAACATATTAATAAACACGAATTATGACATTGAGCAACGTCCTCTCTGCCCGCAACACCCCCTGGTCGCTAATCGCTATGACAACGTTTAAACATGCCTTCAAAATAAGTGCATGGAAAATCCAACTCACCACAATGCTAAATGGTTGGAGGGAATCTCCCATTGGGATAAATCCGTATTTTAAGTAGGAATCCTGATACTGTCTATTAAATGTAGCTTTCTGTTTTTGGAAGTTGAAGGCTCCTCTTCTGTCTCCTGGCTGGGCCTTTTCCCTCGGCAAAGAAACTTTCCAGATGTTTGTTTTTCATTTATTTTGCTAATTCCTGGGTTTAATTTTAGTGCTATCCTATCACGTGACCAAGAAGAGCCAATTGGCCTGCATCAAGAGTGACATGGACGGACGGAACAGAGAATCATGCAATTTTTCAAAGTAAAACATCTTTCAGATTCCGAAATACATAAAATGGAAGTCATGTAAGTTATTTTATTTTTTCTGTGCGGCCCGGTACCAAATGACCCACGGACCGGTACCGGTCCGCAGACCGGGGGTTGGGACCGCTGCCCAACAGGTTTTCCTGGACCCTGTCAGAGTTTTTCCAGATCAGTCAAGTCCATCTGAGCAAAGTTCTGAAGTAAAAATTCAAGAGCAGAATCTGGAGTTTATTCGCAGCTCTGCTTTGTACTGAGGGATACAAACTGTCCCAGAAATATTTTAGTTTAATCACTGAATGATGGGCAGCAAAATGATTAAATATTTAGGCAACTTGGTCCATTTGTTCCTGAAACAAAGTTTTCCTATTTTATGTCATCTGTATCAGATTAAGACTAAAGATTGGAAGTCAAAAAGAAAGGCTCAAAGCTGAAGACTATTTGTTATTTTTTATTCATAGCTGCAGCCATGAATCAATCATGATGTCAATGTTGTTGACATAAAAAGGACATGTACCAAAAAGGGAAATTTGCTCATTCTGATTTATTTTGAGTATGAGGCATTGCTCCACCATCCGAGATCAGGGGGGGGGGGGGGCTCAATGCCCTCAATGGCTGTTCTGTTGTCCACACCTCAATACCTCACCCCAGCTGGTTATCTGGATCAGGTGAGTCCGCTGAAATGGAAGGTGTCAGAGCAGGTGCCCACCCCTGGCCTCATGCTCGGTGAGCCATGGACACTGACCCCGCGCCCGCAAGACTCTGAACTGCCAAAGCAAAGCCTCAGGTGGGACAAGCTGGCTGATCAGAGTTTGCTCTGCCCACCTCAATAGTGTCCGAAAAATGGGCCGGGAAAAGTGAAGTAGGATTTAAGTATGAGCCGCCCCCCCCTCCTCACCTGTCTGTCCAAAAACCGGCCTGTGTAATGTAAGCCTGCAATTATTTTGGTGTAAAGTCAATGCTTTTTCATATGGGAGCCAACAGGAAGTGGCTACCTTGTCCTGTCTGCCTCTAGTGTTTTTTTGGAGGAACTGCAACATTTGGTTCTTTATCGTTTGGGATGGATCTCTATTGCTGTTAGATTTACTGGAGCACACACATTACATGTGTGCAATGCATTATATCCTTTAAGAAAAATCCAACTCATAGGAGGCATCTTAATGACCTTTTGTTTTGTATCCAGTGCTGTAAAAGTCAATGAACAGCTGTTTCCAGACCCACTGAGGAATGAAACACATTAAGGATTTTGAAATCCAGACAACAGGCATCAGTGACTCACCTGAGATGTACATGAGGTCCCCGTGAACAGTTCCAGCATGTCCATAGTGAGGCTCCACCATGTTGGACACAAAGCTCCACTCATTCTTCTTCAGATTGTAGCACTCTACTGTGTCTGGTAGGAACCACAGAGGGATTCGGTTTTCCAGGAAGAAATCTTTTCACGAGGAAAGACACTGCTCCGATAATTTGTGCTGCAGCTCACCAATCTCCCCGGAGGCGTTCCTTCCTCCCACCGCAAACAGTTTCCCCTTCAGGGCGCTGAGGTGGAAGAAGGTCCGTTTGTCATTGAGGGACGCAATCTGAAGCCACTTGTTGAAACGCGGGTCATAGCGGTAAGCACTGTCTATGGCCGTCTTACCCTTCGTGTCATAGGTACTCTGACCTGGGGACACAGATAGTTAGATTGTTTACATTTACAGCTTCAGTTCTACCATTTTTTTTCCAAAATGACCCAATAATATACGTTTTTATTCATGTGCTTGTGAGGTAAAATGTCATTAAAACCACACAGCAGGTCATTTCCCTTCATCAATGGACCTTTAGCTTTAGGGAGCGTGTTCAAGTGTCACATACAAACATCTCGTTCCAGTGCCAACTTTGCTTTAACTCTAAAGGCTCTGACCTCCAACAATAAAGAGGAAGCCACCCAGCAGGGCCACCCCATGCTGGTACCGTGGCACATCCATGGGCTTCAGGGCTCTCCAGTGGCCGCTGTTCTCGTCGTACAGCCTCAGCTCCCGGCTCACCACCAGCTGCTGCCGCATGACTCCGCCCAGGGCCAGAATGTGTGTGGCGTCTGATCGAATCTGCGTCCTCTCGGTTTGCAGTGCGGGCTGCATGTACGGCATCATCTGGTAGTTGCTGGCCTCCAGCAGGAGGTTAACACAGGCCGTATCCGATCGCATCGTGGACTCGCTTTCGTCTTCGTCATCCTGCGAGATCTGGATCAGCTCGCTGGGACTCATGAGTGGAAAGCGAATGTGGCGCATCAGGGCGTAAACTGACTTTCTGCGCTTGGGGGGGTCATGCTCCAGCCATCCTTTGGCGATGTGGAAGAGCTCCAGCTCAGAGAAACCCCTCAGCGAGTTGCTGGCCAGAGCGTTGGCCATGCTGGTCTCAGAGAGCTGCAGGTAGCGGTCGGACTGCACCAGCGCTGAGAGGTTCTCGCTCACAAACTTGCCTACATGGAAACATGTTCTCATTATTCCAGATCAAGAAAGTGGTCAAAGACGTACAAATGCTTAACACAAATGCTAGCTAACATTACCGTTTAGGTGTCAAGGTTATTTATCAAAAAGACCAAATTTAGGATTAAAAAAATGCTTTTAACAAATATTTTGGTATTTTTCAAAGAAAAATGCTCAAACTCTGATCAAAGATGCTGAGATCTCTTCCATCACTCACCAATATTTTGCTGAACATCTTCCAAAAGCAAGTCGTCAGCGATGCGTTCAACTTCCACACAGTTATCAATTGTGATCTACGTTAGAAAAAAGGTTCCATTCAAGACATCTGTTCTTCATCAAAAACTCATCAATTAAGCCTGGAGAAGTGATGAAGAGGAGTTGCGTGAGGCTCACCTCACTGCTCAGAAGCTGGTTGCAGAAGCTGAGAACGGGCATGACCTGCAGGAAGTTTGCTGCCTCCAGCGTGTCCTGCAGGTTGCCCATGTCCAGGACCACTTTGGAGGTGTAGATGAACTCGATGATGTTCTTTAGGCCTGTCTTAGTGATCCCATGCAGTTTGATCTCTCTCATCTCCTGCTCCCTCATGCCTCCTGAGTGAGTGAGAAGGGCAAAAACAAGATGAAGGCGGTCATTTGCATCGTTCCAGAGGATTTGTCCGCAGCGGGACTGATGTGACTCTGTACAGTCAGCAAGATGCAGAGACACGTCTGATGCTGCAGAGACAGGACGCTTCAGTGTCACCATTGTGCAATTTTAGGGCTTCAGAGCTTCACTCCTTGATGTAAGTGTCTCCTTTGAAGCTGAAACTGAAAATCAATTTGTTACAGAAGTGAAAGAGGTCACCACGCATTTCTGTCGTGGGACTTTGTTTTGCTGCTCCCTTGAAATGTGTCAACACTTTTCAGCTTTGTTTGACGTACTGGTGGTCCTCATGAGCCTCTAGAGTTATTTTATGAAAAATCAGCATTTTCTGGTCTCCTTCAAAAGTTGTTTTAGTGTTTTGAATTCTTTTGGACTAAAAAAAAGTCCAATTGTTCCTTCTTTTCAAGTCTTTCTTATCTCTTTCTGCTTTTTTCTTTCTTCTTTTTTGTTTTAAGCCTAATCAATCAGTGCTGGAAAGCACGATGTTGAATTGACAAGTGACGAAAAGGTTTTTTTTTCTGCACAAAGAAGTTCTTGTGACATTGCTCATTCCTTCTAAAAAGGGAGCTTTAAGTGTTATTGACATTTACAACACTGAACTCTTCACATCCTGCAAACACGTTTCAACCAGTGAATTGGGTAAAACAATTAAAAAATCAAATCCCTGGAAAATAACTGAATTTGCACCAGAACAGATTATTTAAAGCAACAACCACAAATGTCTTAAAACATTTTGTCTGCAAAAATGTTCTCCAAAAGTAATAATAATCCTGAATGTAATCTTCATCATGGAAGATTTACCAGGAACACCTGTGTCTTTTTTATTCTGGTTAGAAAATGTTTTACCCAGAGCGGTAACTGTAAAAGGCAAATTAAAAAAAAACATAGATTCACCACAAATGCATTGACTTCCTTTGATCTGTTGTTTTTGGTCAGAAATATATTGATGTTCCTCAGAGGAATACCCAGACAGATCTTACAGATGAGTTCAATCCCACCCGTCACATTCTGTGAAGCTTTTCTCTTAATGAAAGCTCAGTTAAGCTTAACTTGCAGCCTCTATTTTACAGTAGACAGAATTGAACGGTATCGTCTACCCTCTTTAAAAACATGAACTTTGCTCGATTCTGCTGCCGGCGGACGGTAGGTTTCCCACCTGAAACAGTGGGAAACAGCCACACACCTGTGAACATGGCCTTGAAGTAGTCGCTGCATGAAGCCATGATGACTCGGTGCACCGGGAAGGTTTCTGTGCTGTCTCCAGGAACCAGAACCACATCACACAGAGTCTCGTCGCCCCGGAAGACATCAAAGCCCTGCACAGAAACCGGAAACAGTTGGATGTGAGGCTTTTTAAATATGATCGTATATTGGAAAGACACACAAAAACCAACGTTTGAATGGCTTTGCACGGATCTAAAAATATAGTTAAATGCATTTTTTCTGGAAAAATTGTTCCGACGCAATGCATCGTGGTCTATATTGGCCAATCTAGTGAGCATCCATGCAAACTGGTTTTTCGCAGAGACTTCTGGGAAATTTCTAGGGCACTGGACTGTGGTATTTTAGATTTGGAGAGCACTAGAAAATGGCGAACGCACTATTTAGTGCACTATACAGGGGTTAGCGTGGAAATGTGGACACAACCATAGTTTTTTAGTAGTTAGGGGAATTCAGACATAGCCTTGGTTTAACCACTAAAAAAACGTTATAGTGCTGGATTTTAAAAGCATGTCGGACACTATGCTAAATACTTTTTTTTAAACAGTCAATACAATGTCATTAATTGCACAAAGTTAAAATCTAAAGATCTAAAATCTAAAGTCATCTAAAGATAAAACGTTGATGTTTTTTTTAAAATACATTCTTTGGGCAAAAAATGTTCAAACACAGTGCATTGTGGTCTTTATTTGCCAATCTAGTGAGCATCGAAGCACACTGCTTTTTTGCAGAGACTTCTGGGGAATTTCTAGGGCACTGGACTTTGAAATGGTAGATTTGGAGAGCACTAGAAAATGGCAAACGCCCTAAATAGTGCACTATGTAGCGTAGTGTTTAGTGAGTAGTGAAGGAATTTGGACACAACCAATGTCTGACATTTCCATCAGAAAATCTTTCAGGAGCTGCTGCTATTACAGAAGACGTCCCAGATGAATCCACCATTCAACACAACCACAGCTATCAACACCACACACACACACACACACACATGCACTGTGCCAACACCCAGTCCTGGAAACTCTCACAAACATAAACTGCTTTGTTTTCTGGGTTGTCTTTCTCCTGTTTTGTAGATCAGACATGTTGTCTGTGGCAGTGTTGGAAAATGATCCCTGCAGGAATATAAATACTGAACTAGTTTTGACTTCTGGTTGAAGGGAACAGAGGATCCAGATGGAAGAAAAAGTCCAGCATGAGAGGTACCTGCAGCACAGCTGCTCCGTGTTCGCTGCTGCTGAACACCTTGGAGAGCGGCCGAGGGGGTAGCTTGGGCTTGGTCGCTTTGTCGGGCCGCTTAGGGGGCTTTTCTGCCGATGGTGGGAGAGGAGGAGCTGGAAGAGGTGCTGGAGGCGGAGCTGGAGGCTGATGAGGAGCTGGTGGAGACCTTTCATCTGAACCCAGATGAAAATGAAGTGATCAAGACACAGCAGTTTTATTGAAGTTTAAACCAGGGAACCTCGTGGCTTTTTGAGAAATGAAGCCACAAGATGTTCCCAGAGTAGGAATCTAAAGCATTCGGATGACAAATCAGTAGAACTTTCTGTAAATGTTAAAAAGAAAAAAACTCTTTGGATGAAAGACAGCAAAAAGTAAAGAGTTGAATGCTGATTTTGAGCACCTTTCACATGAACACAAGTGTTAGATAAACAGCTACCTTGTGGAGCTGGAGGAGGAGGTCTTTCTGGCTGAGCTGGAGGTCTCTGAGCATCCCTGGACCGATGCCTGCTGCCCAAGCGGGACAGCCTTTGGCTCAGTCGGTTCGAGCCGCTTTCTAATCTGGAGACAGATGGTACGGATCAGATTTATCTGGAAACATCCTCTGGAAGGTTTTGTGAGGCTAATCTGCTCTGATTGTATCTGGCCTCACGCAATCAACCATAACTAAAAAAAAAAGAACAAATCCACTTCTGCTGCTCAGAGAGCCACTGTTAGAATATTGAAAATCTCTGGACTCTGCAACCTGACAGCAGGCAGTTTGCAGGCCGGCTCTGCTTGTTTGGAAAGTTGAAGACCTTTCCTGTACAGTTTCCTTCTCTGATCATTACTCATCCTCTCACTTTAAGTGTCGCTTCTCCAATTTGACGGATGCGTCAGTGCAGCTCTCTGAACCTCCCTTATCGGTTTTATGGGCGGGGCTGTGCAGACCGTCAGTGACTGGCCCTTCTCAGTGAACGGGGTCACTGCAATGGGATCTCCCAGGTCTGCCTCTTATGCTCAGATCTTGGGGGGGCCTGTGGTGGTGTATTCTGTGAACTTGAGGGGGGAGTCACTAATGTGGACATGTCCCCAAAATATAATTTCCCCATTTAAGTAAAAGCCGGATTTCTACATTGCATCATTGTCTGCTTTACAATGGTGTGTGTGTGTGTGTGGGGGGGGGGGGGTATGGGTAGTATTCAAAAATTTTTGTTTTTAAAAATTTGATTGTGCTTTCATTTAAAGCTCTTTGACTAGCACGGGTTAGAAAAGTGCTATACAAATAAAGTTTGATTGGATTTGATTGGATTTGATTTGCAGGAGCGTTCAGCATCTGTTTTAGAACACTCTCCCAGGAACTTTGAAGGAAAATATGAACACATGCCATTGTCAAAACCTTCTCTAAACGGCCCCTGTGCTCGAGTAACTAACTCTTGCAGCTTCCAAATGCTGCTGCAAACAGAGGAGATGCTGAGATGACAGAGGCCTCACCCCATTTCATTGGCTTCTGGAGGCTGGGGGCTGCTGTTGCGCCGCTCAGACTTCCTGCAGGGAGAGAGGGAGAAGCTTTAGGGCTGGAAAACCGGACGGTGAGGGTGAGTGCAGCAGATTCTTGCCTCCAAAAAGATTCAAAAATAGGTCTGAAAACCAACAAGCCCACTTTCTCCTGTCTCTGACGAATGTCAGGTGTTCCTTACTTTAGGCGCCGAGAGTGACCGTCAGCCGTTACTGCCGTCTGTGATGGAATAAACGCCAGGGTTCCTAAAGGTAGTAATATGGTGTACACATCCGTCTTTGCAAAAGTACATTTGATTGTTTTGGTGGGAGAAACGCAGACACGCTGCAAGGACCGGCTCTAGGTTAACATCATGAAATGGACGGCACCCACACGATGCGAGAGGCGGAGTCTCAGCGATTGCGTTGTCTCCCTTGAGAGTCAGAAAAGAGTTCAGGGAAATACCTCATATTTCATAAATAACTTGTTCTTTAGTGTGCCAAAGGTAATTTATGATCATGTATGGATATAATGACTTACTCATCATAAGATATGTAATAATGCTGAATTACTTTTTTTAGTCATTGCTGCATATTTACAGAGATTCCTACTCTATTGGGACAGATCACTTGATCAGTCTGTCAGTATCACAGTGTTCATTTACCCCTTGTTCTATCCTATGACCCCCCCCCCCTCAGAGCACTGTCTAGTGGGTCTAGATGACCCAACTCCCAATGTTACAGTGCCCAGGATAGCACAAGGGTTAAACAAATGTTTTGTTTTGTTTTTTTTTGGTGGTTATTTTTAAAACTGCTGTGATCTTTGAAGCAGCTGATGCAGAAACAGAAAAAGCTTCAAACCTTCTCAGGGTTTCCTGTTGTTTAGGGTCTTTAACTCCAAAATAACAAACTCGAGAACAGAAGAGGAACCTTCAGGGTTTTTGTTTCAAAGTTCTGGCTGACGTTTTTAAAACATTTGAAAAGTTTTCATGAACCTTTTTCAGTTTGAAATTGGAAACTTTAACCCAAGTTACATGAACGGAGGAGCGACATCTTTGGATGGTTGGAACATTATCTAATACTTCAAACTATTTGAATGATTTTTCTTTTTCTTTAAAGTAGTCCTTTGAAAGCCATCCTGACGAATACAGACCACAATGCATTGCGTCGGAACAATTTTTGCCAAAATAATGTATTTAAGCCGTCTTACAATGTTGTTTTATTTACTTTGACTTTTTTTTTTAAGGTTTATTCAGTTCTTCAATGCTCTTTATAATATTTCTGCCGTAGACCCACAGCAAAGCCTCTAATTTGAACATTTATCTTTAAAGAGATGGTTGTTTTGCTCTTCACTGAAGCAGTACACAGATGGGAATGTCCCTCTTTTAAGAACCAGAAATAAAACTGAAAATTCCACCTGTAGGATGAGGAGGTGTCCTGCAGATTCTGCATGAGTAGAAATAGTTTGATCATATTGGGAAGGAAAGGATTACTGCTTTTTAACGCTTAACGAAGAACTTCCTGTTTGTATTTCATCGTTGTCACAGAAGCTCAGCTAACAAGATGAAGTTAGTCCACAAAATAGGGCAGAGACGAAAGCAGCGCCGAGCTCTCACAGCGGCGGTGACGGTACGCACAGGCCTGACATGCTGTGAATGCAGTTGCATCGCATTGAGCCTAAAACCTCTCAAACAAACCCATTTCCAAAAGCCCGGCGGACCTACCTAGAGGACAGCTTCCTCAGCAAACTGGAGCCGAGGCCTCCCTCCAGCCTGGTCGTTTCTACCAGCAGATCTCAGAGAAGACCTGGCAGGAGAAAAACTGTCTGCTGCAGCACCCCACGCTCGCACCGCTGCTGGCAGATTTGGAGCTTGTGAGGAAACATCATCACCTCTTTAGACTAACCGAGACCTCAGTCACTTCCTGTGTCACTTCTGCTTCTCAGGCTTTTCCGCGTCTTGATGTCGTGCGCTGAGCTCGCTCACACTTTGTCCCGGTGAAGGAACTTGACTGAAAACCTTAAAACCGACTGTTTCAAATAGAGACTCTTTCATGATAACTGTCTAATGTTTTTTTCTAAATTTGTCATCACAAATCTTTGGAACAAGAAAACTTGACCTTGATACGTCTTTATTTACGGGGTGCAATAATGAAATGCATTAAAACCATCATGGTAAATATTTCCATTCATTCCACTTCAAAACCCTTGTTTTGATCTCTGCCTAAATGTCCCATCAGCCCCCACCTTCACCACATCAAGCTGACCTGAGCTCAGACTGCATGCCAGCACCCCCCACCCCCAAACACACCCACACAGCCATGTCTGGAGGGAGTTTAAGCTGTAGAGCATAGGTTTATCAACCTTCCTTCATCATCTGGCTCTTTTCAAGTCTCATCATTGTCAATTCAACTTCAAACTGCAAAATGGATGGGGGCTCTTCCTGTGTCTTCCTCCTCGGTGCTGCCCCCTGCTGGCAGGTTAGAGCTTTGCGATCTGAATGAGGTTCCTGTTGATTTCACCGACGTTCCTGCAGCCTGTAGCACAAACACACCAGTGCTCATGAGCAGAACATGTCAGCGTTGTAATCCTGACACGGAAGGACCGCACAGAGAGACCGACTCACCCGATAGAGTCATGGAGAGGCGGAACTCATCGTTTAAGATTTGGAGCACCTCCCTCACTCCTTCCTCCCCCTGACAAGATTGGGAAACACAAAACTGGGCGTGAAATACAACACTTCGGTCATGGCATGTGGTGGGATGTTCTGAAGCCACATTTAGAAAGGAATTTCCCCTCATCTTATATTTCATGTGCTTTTCTCACAAAAAAAAAGTTTGTCTGTTTGGTTTTAAAGCTAAGTCTTTGCACCATTTTAGTACGGCTCTACCTTATATGCAAGTCCCCACACCACTGGGCGTCCGATGAAAACACACCTGGCCCCTAAGGCCAGCGCTTTGAGCACGTCACTTCCTGTCCTGATCCCTCCGTCCACGTAGACCTCGATCCGGCCTTGCACCGCCTCCACAATCTCTGACAGAGCATCTATCTGTGAAGAGGGGGGAGGCGATGGCAATGAGAACCAGCATGTGCCGTCTGCAAAGAGCCGGTTCTCATCCCATATTAGGAAATTGGAAAGCTTCAATTTGGGGCGAAAAACATCAGTGATGAATGGGACTTGACTGCAAAACACTGCAACACTAAAAGTCACCAACTGACTCTTCAGGAGGAACTCCAGGCTGAAGGATGGACGAAGTACCTGCATTTGGTTAGAAACAAGACGCGTAGGAGGACTCGGACACCAGCATCCCAGAGCACTTTAGGCTGTCTGATTGTAGAGGAGCTTGTTATACTCCTTCAGACATTTAAAACAACATTGCAGTGCGTGAAGGACATGCGATGTTCCACTCCGACGTGGGATCTGAAGCTGACAGGAACACATCGATCCCTTCATCAAGTGAGCAGAAGCATACCGAGGCGGGGCCTCCGTCCAGCTGCCTCCCTCCGTGGTTGGACACGATGACGCCCTGAACGCCGTGCTCCACAGCCAGCTCAGCGTCCTCCTTGGTCAGGATGCCCTTGATGATGACAGGGAGGCGCGTGATGGACTGCAGCCAGGAGACGTCCTTCCAGCTGATAGAAGGGTCCAAGGTGTTGGCCGGTATCCCATACTCCTCTGGGACACCAGTTTCCTGCTGTGCATGAAGAATAAAACTGTCATTGGGCTCCCAATGCAAACATGAGTTTCAAAATCTGCAGTTTAGCAGCTTGTTAATTTTTTGTGATGCAGAGTAACCGGACTGGAGACTGGAGACACCCCAAAGAGGCAGCTTTAAACACAATGCTACCAAATGTAAAGAAATGTAACTACATCAAATCTATAAGCTCAGAAGATCTGAGAACAGGTGCGCCCAAAGGTGCATCATTACCTGGAACATGCCTTCAAAGTTCTTGACCTTGAGGTGAGGCGGCAGCTTGAACTGATTGCGGATGTCGTTGCGGCGCTTCCCCGTGTACGGGACGTCGACCGTCAGCACCAGGGCCTTGTAGCCGAGCGACTCTACCCTCTGAACGATCAGCTCTGACAGCTTCCTGTCCCGGTACACATAGAGCTGGAACCAACGGTAACCGCCGGGCGCCGCCGCTGCGATCTCCTCCACGGAGCAGGTGGAGTACGTGCTGGTGATGTAGCAGGTGTTGACGCTCTCTGCGGCTGTGTGGAGAGGGAGGCTGGATGTTGTTCTTATCAAGTGAGATGTGAAAGTCTCAACCTGGTGAGGAGCATGTCCTCCACAGAGACAGCTTCAGCCCCCCCCCATTCGATCAAACAGTAAAGAGAGGACAAACGGACGAATGCAGGTCAGTGAGCAGTGAATCCATGATGTGTGATTGTCGGTGACGCTGCGCTCAGGCAGGATAGTGAAACCGTTATAGTCTCTTCAGGCTAAATGTAACGGGCTACTCAAAAATAAAAGGATAAATCTGGTTTGCACTGTTGTCTGCATGCTTTATGCTGCCACCTAATGTTCATGATGAATATTGATTAGTACAAGTCCTGTGTAAGATGAGGAGTAAAGAACTTTGATTGAGAAAAAGCAGTAAAGAATCTTTTTTGCTCTTAGAAAGAAATGAAGCTGCTACTTCAATGAACTCCAGTTTTAGCAAAGATCCAAGAAAATGTCAACGACTGATCTAAACAAAGAGTAAAAAGCAACTAAGAGTGAACAAGGTGTGGAAATGATGACATAGACGTGTGCACAGCATTGACTGTATATGAGAACTGGACTGAGTCACCCCCCCCCCCCCCGGTGTTCCAAACAGGAAGTACCTGTTGGTTCCATGAAGCCAAAATCCCAAAGACGCCCATTGGTCAGAATAACCATTCTTGATATGATACGCATTTTTTTCGTGTTATTTATAATCCTTATTTTTTTTCATCATATATTTTCTGTAGTTCAAGTTATAAACTGACCAACCCGCTGCCTTAAAAAAGTAGGTGGAGCCTCCCGGTCCCCACGTCCAATGTTTGATTGACAGATTTTCCCAAGCCCACTTGCAAGTGGTGGGGGTGTGGCCTTCCAACAAGCTCAGTCCTGATTAGTGAGCGTGGTTTCCATAGAAATGCTGACTTGGAGCGATCACTGCTTACTGTTGACGTCTGGCTCCGGCGCATCACAAACAACGGCGACTGAACTGACTTCATTTCATTGGAGCTGGAAGGAAACTGTTTTCTCCGGGTGACGTCACCCTCACTCGCTCCAGTTCTCACGCTGGAGAACCAATCGCACGCCACCATAAAGCCTGTCGGTCAGTCTAACGCTGCACACACACACACACACACACACACACACACACACACACAGTCCTCACCCCGGGCTGTGGCTACCTCCCCCTCATGCCAGGCCAGGCAGTGAAATGCTGTGGGTGCAACTCCGACAGGAAAGCTGATCTCCATCCCCTGCACGGTGGTGCGAGTGTCACTCACCGACACGTCCCGCAGGATACGTGGCCGCAGACGAATCCTGAGGAGGAGACCCACACGGCGACAAAAACACCACATCATGGAACAAGGTCAACATTATCACACAACTGTCTACACTGCTGTATAGACTTTGTGTTACGTTGAAGTTTTGAGGTGGGAGTGTGTGAGGTGAAGGCTCATCAACTCTTCATCAAGTTTTTAAGCGAAGCATTAAAGTTCCAGAAGAACATCAGGATTGAGAAGGAAGAAGTTCACTGAACAAGCAGAGAAGCTCCTACTCCCCCCGTCTGCCTCAGCTGCAGCTCTGAGGGGAACCTCAATGAAATACTGGCCGCACCTCCAGGAATCTTCCTCTCTTCTGTGAGGCTGCACATTTTTCACCATGAAGTGAAGGGGAAGGACCGGCCACCGAGATGCTACCCAATGAACTGACCTGGCTCCAACTACTCATCCAACTGCTTATCCATTGATTTGGTCTCATTTTAATGTGACCATGTCGTGCAGGTTGCAGATATTATCCTGTTTGTTTATGATGTTTGTACTCCTTCATCCTGTTAAAATACTGGTCACTTTACTTTTGCTTGAATGTCACTTTTGCTGTTTTTTGCTGCCGCAGACAAAAAGAATTTAAGCTTAAACTGCATTTCTGAGTATTTCTTCATTCAAATTGTGATGAATCAGGAGCAGTTTAACCCTTGTGCTATCCTAGGCACTTTACCGTTGGGAGTTGGGTCATCTAGACCCACTAGACAGAGCTCTGAACCTTTTTTTTTTATTTTTTGTGATCTTCACTGGTTCAATGGATTACATGAAATTTTTCCACCTTTATCCACCCTTGTCATGGCAGGGAGAACACGTCAAAGTAAGGGTGGGGTCATCCAAGATAGCACAAGGGTTAAAAAAAAAATGCTGTTTGAAAAAGCTCTCAGTTATGACACAACAACTGAAATATAGTGTCTCTGCTCTGCTCCATTCTGATGCATCCACTGTCAGACAAACAGATCCATGTACGTCTTTGTTTTCCTCATCTGAGCTGAAATCTGGACCTCAGCTGTGGGGCTGGAAAGCTCTGATATCGCTCGTCATTTTTGCTGTGACTCAACTTCAAGACAACGCTGCCTGGATGAATGAGAACCTTCACTCACTCGACATTTTTCTTGCTCTACTAACGTTAGCTTGGGCTTGTGAGGGGTTGGAAGCTAGTGGGAGAGAGTGTAAACAAAGGGATGATGGGGAATCAGCAGAGGCTTACTTCCACGCCAACACGCCACAAGTTTTGTGGACTTTGCCTAAAAACAGTACATTCACAATTAAAAGAGCACTAGAAAAGCTGTTCCAGCTGATCAAAAAATGGAAACTAACATTTTTATAAGTGGAGACCATTGATAGACTGAAAGACAAAGAAAAAGCTGAAGGAGATGCAGTTTAAATCCAGACTGTGTCTCCAAAATGTTCTATTTATGAATTTTTTTCCATTTTAAAACCACAGATTACAGCAGGATTATCCATCTCTCTATCACTTATTTTTTCAAGCTGAGTTTGAATTTACTTAGCTTGAAGGTGTAAACGGAGCTGCTTTAGGTTAGATGGGGTTAAAATTGCGATTCTGTCAGGTGTCATCTGATTTTTAGAAGTGGAAAAGCTAAACATGCAAAGAAACTTTGCATGGAAAAACTTTGACATGATGGGACCAGAGAGGAATGCACAAAAAGACACATGAAAAAAAAAAGAGAAGAAAATCATTTCAACATCAAGAGCTGTTCATCTGCTTTACCACAGGGGGGCAGGAGAGAGCAGGAGCCATGGATAAAACCCAGCAGTCTGTCAGTCATTAATTGTCAACAGAAGGGGGGCCAGAAACATCCAAAACACCTGTGCAGAGTCCACAATGTCCTAACATGAACTGAAGCCCCAGCTGACAAAAACAGTAGAGATAAAGTCAAAGTCAATCATGATGCCGTTAAAAAAAAGACTTTTTCCAATTTTCCCGTTGTGGTTTCATGATGTGATCAAGAAACAAAAATACTGAAACACGATGAGACGTTTCACACTACAGGTTCATTGCTATTTTAATACAAAAAAGGTTGGATTGGTTTTCATTCAAAGCAATTTCTTGACATTTTCGGGGGGGGGGTTATAATTTAACATGTGATGTTTAGTCCTTACGGGTTCATTTGTGAGCTAATTTCAAATGAGTTTGGACACTTTAACCGCAGCAAAACACACAAACCTGACAGAAGCAAACACACACACACACACACACACACACATACATACAGCACATTAAAGATTAACAGAACTGCTTTCATTAACTCTGGTCGACAAAACCAGCAACAAAAGACACAAACATGGTTTTAAAAACATTAAAAGCAACAGGATTCATAATGATTCTTTAAAAACAGAAAGAAAGAGTCAAACAAATCAGGAAAACACCAAAGGAATGGAAACTTGGTGGTTCTGTTGTTTTTGTTGACTTCGCTCATAACGGTAACCTGCTCAGTTTGGGTCGTGTCCTCATCCACGGTGACCCTGCGGCGCCGTGGACCGGCGCCCCCTCCTGTCCTACCTCTTGAAGGCCAGAAGGTTGTCGTCCCGGGTGCAGCAGTCGTCGGCTCCGGCTGCGTAGTAATCCCAGGTGGCCTTGGAAAGGTGCTCCTTTGCGTACTCCTCAAAGTCCGTGAGACACACCATCGCCATCTCTGTGCAGTGACCCCCCTCCCTGTGTGAGACAAGAAGAGTCTGATTGAACGTCCAACGGGAGACACAGGTCTGCGACACCCCCCTACAGACTGAACCACTTCAGCTCACTTTGTCTTCTCCAAATTTCAGGTCAGTTAATCAGTGACTCGGCAGCGGGGCGGCCTCACTTAGTGGCTCGAAGGAGAAAAGCTGCTTTAGGTTTTCAGTGGGGGGGGGCTCAGCTTTGCCGTTGTCCTTATACCGATCAAACTTTCATCCAGCTTCCATGGGAACCACTGTCCCCATACGTGACCTGTGCGTCACCCCTGCTTTGATTGTGTTTGCACCACTGTAAATGTGCTGATGGTGACCCCCACCATAATGAATTCAGAGGCGTCTGGCAGCCTGTTGCACGCGCTGTGATCACACACGCGCGTATCCATACATTAACCACGGAACAACAGAAAAAAATCCACATGCAGCCTGAATTAAAAGGCAACGTTACCATGTAAGTGAGCAGGATTCTACTTTAGATTCTTTCAAAATACGTTCAGACCAAAGTAACATCTAACTGTTCATATTTGTCGTGTAAAAAAGGTAATTTGATGAGGTTCTGCTACGTAAATAAGATAAAATATATCAACATTTAGGTGGAAGCTAGAGGAAACTGAAAAGACATCAGCTGTTGTTTTGGACAGAAAGCGTGCCGGATTTCAGAGGGCCTTAAAGTTGGAAAAGTTCAGCAAAAAGACGTACAGAAATTAAGTAAAATAAAAAAAAATAAAAAAGCTACAAACAGGTAAATACTCGGCTACTGTAGGTGAAGTTGTAATTTCTTCTGTATAAGCAAATATTCTTTAGCGTATCCTTTCCTCAACCAGAACGTTGAGAAAAAGGGGAAAGATTTGAGGTATGACAAACTTGTAATCTGGCCTGCAGATGGACAGAGGCAATAATCTGAGTAAATGATCACAAGAACCTTCCATTGTAATGTAGTTTTATTAATGCAAATCTGTTATGCTCAGTTGTAAATGGGCCACCAAAAAGGTATAGTTTAAGCACACTTAAACATATATGGCTTGAAAAACAAGATTCAGGAAATCCCACAAATACGTTTAACTGGGAATATTCATGTTCAGCCTGATCTGAAACGATTCAGCCTAATCTAAAACGATTCAGCCTAATCTGAAACGATTCAGCCTAATCTGAAACGATTCAGCCTAATCTGAAACGATTCAACCTAATCTGAAACGATTCCGCCTAATCTGAAACGATTCAGCCTAATCTGACTGCCCCGTCTCTCCTTGGATGATCTGATGCCTGTTATCGACTTCTGCCTGACCTTGAATCTGCTTTGTGGACTTTTGGCTGAGCTAACTGCTGCAGTTGGATGCAGCCGTCTGCGTGTTCCTGTGAGGTGAGGATTCTGCAGGTTGGTGTAGTTTTTCAGCGGTGTTCTTGGTCGTGTTCGGTCGTTCATCGGTCACTCCTGGTTCCTGGTTGATCTTCAGTGAGTAGAAGTCTCTGGTTTTCAGTTCTACACTGTCATGTCATCTACTTTTTCTGTTTCTCTAGTTTTTGGACTTTTGGCTCCAACCAAACCGTAAACCGTCATCAAAGGCGGTGCTGATGCTGTTTTCAATGTAACTCCAACATTAGAGTTCAAATCAGATTTAACCTCATTTGAAACTCGCTCTAACAAAAAGTGTTCAGTTTTAGTATTTTACTTACTATCGTTCGTTTAGACAAACAAATAAAGAACATCAAAAATAAATTACATCAGCAGGAATCGTAAACAAATAAATGCTAAGCCTTTTTTCCTCAATACTTTGATAAAATACTTGGGCCTGAATTGTAGGACTGCAGGATGTCTTTGGTCGACACCAAAACAAACAAAAATTCCCACAATGCATTTTTTTTTAAATTAATTACTCAAAAATATTCCAAGACTTTTTTTTTTTTTCAGTTTGTAAGCACAGCAAGGCAGCTCTGGATTTTGTCATTTTTTTCTCTTTTTTAGTTCTGGAAGCAGCAGACCCAGACTGTGGAAAGAACCAGCAAACGTTTCTTTTCTTTCTTCACATCTTCTGCTTAGAACTTTACCAGATTTTTCTCGTTGCGCATGCGTGTAAACACAGAGGAAATTTGCATTTATTTATTTTTTTTACTGCGTTTCCTAAACTCTTTGTAGTATTTTTGCCTTGTTCAGAATGAGTGACGTAATTCTGTGTCTTTGCTCTTTCTGC
Organism: Oryzias curvinotus; assembly: GCA_023969325.1. Classification (NCBI taxonomy): domain Eukaryota; kingdom Metazoa; phylum Chordata; class Actinopteri; order Beloniformes; family Adrianichthyidae; genus Oryzias; species Oryzias curvinotus. The sequence goes on along the minus strand of CM043726.1, from coordinate 3,918,349 downwards.
AAACTGCGGAAGGCAGGGGACGTCCTGGACGGGTCGCCAGTCTGTCTGTCTGTAAATATGGATTTGTCTATTATTTTAGTGTCACCTACATTTCCAAAAGGTCATTTTCCTTCGGCTTCGGCAGTTTTTCCCATTTCAGCGAGCTCCGCAGGACAGTGTTGACGCCTCACAGGCAGTTTACTCACCGATCACAACTGTTCATTCTCTTTCTGCTGACCGTCTTCTCCTCCTCCTCCTGTCCTGACCTGCAAAATGACCTACAGCCATAACAGAAAGGAATATCCTTTAATGTCTCCTCCCTGCAAGTGCAATGAAGAATTGCAGTGGAAAAATAGAACTCTTTCCAAACTCCTGTCTACCTCAGATGTCAAAGAAAGCGTGTTCTCTGTTCTCAGGTTAGTTCTCCAGAACATCAGCTGCTGGCACATGCTTCTAGAAGATTTTTCCAGCTGGTAACCAGCCGATCCAGAAGGTTTCTTGTTGTTTGAGTGACACGTGAGTTTTTTTTTCTAAAGCCTTCAGAATTGCGTCACTTTACCAGCTCTAAATGATCCCAATGACACAAAAACGTCATGTTTCTCATTTGAGGTCTTATCTGAGCCTGAAATGAAGAAAACGCCTCCGAAAATGAAACAGCTGAAGTGATGTTTTAAAGTTTACTTGGAATTGGATTTGGTTTATTTTAAGAAATGTAAAGAAAGAAGGAAAATTGCATATGTACACAGATTAAAAATGATAAATATGAATATCTCTAGCTTAGCTCAGCTGAACTGTTTTGTGCGCCTCCTGCTCAAATTGATCAATCATCATAGTAAATCAGTCATTTTAAAGAGTTAATAATTAACTTTGATCTGTCTTATAGATTTAAATATATTTACAAATGTTCATATATATGCATTTTTTTTTCTAAAAAATAATATATATTATCTGGTAATATACCGCTTTGTGGTTGTTTTTGTGAGAAATGAATATTATAAAACATTTTAAAGCTCAACAGTGATCTAGCATAGGCCCTTTAAAAAATGCTGCAAAGAGACAGCAGGTGTCTCCAACGCAAACGACGGTCTACAAAGGCATTTTGAGAACATTTGACAAACCCGATCCTTTTCTATTTCTCTGTGACAGAGCTCCAGTTAAACAGAATCAACTACTGTGGAAATAAAACCCAAAATATGATGTGCATGCATGCGGACGCAGGTCTCAAGAGGCTGAAATAAAGAACAGCAAAATCACACAAAAAATAAAGAAATGTTAGCACTGACAAGAGCTAGTCACAAATACTCCTCATCACATCAATGCTGCAAAAAAATCATTCCCAACTTTTAATGGAGATATGAATTACATCTGATCACAAAGGTTCTGAATATACTAACACTGCAGTCACCAAACTTCCTAATGACCAATCAACACCGATTTTTACAGTTAACTCTTTTTACTGGTTGCACTATTCTTACTTGACTGATGAAGATACTTCACAGAGGAGCTCTGTTTGAGTGTTAAATGACAAAAGAAGGTTAATAAAGAAAATTAAGAAAAATATTTCTATTAAAAGTGTTCAATTTTCAATGTGTTACTATAAATATATATAGTTTTGTCAGTCTGACGGTCATCCTGAGGAGCTTCTCCTGCAGCTCCTAACACCGGAGGGCAGCGCAGGATTGCAGGAAAACCCACGCTGAAGGTTTTCCTTGAGTCATTGTAAGGCAAACAGCTGGAGCTGGACGTAAAGACTGTCTCCATGTGTCTGCAGAAAACCTTCAAATATAACAAGATGATCCTGTTTTCTCATTTATATGTAAGGATTTTGAAAAGGTGATAACAATGTGAAATTTGCCCTCTAATATTTCCTACATGTTGTTTCTTTTTGACGGCCTCAGGTGTTTGTTTTACCAGCAGACGGCACAGAGCAGGATTTATTATCGCTGGCATGGATGTCATCCGTTATCTTTGCTGGCAGGTTTATTTTTGCTTTGACATTCACGTCATCCATGGGCTGAATGTGAGCCTGTGTGCTGTGCGGCCTGTGAAAGCCGTCACTCATGTAGAGCAGCTGAATGGCCGCTCAGAGTTCTCATTGTTCTGCAACAATTCTGGAAAATCTCACCGTTGGAGAGTTTAAACAAAAACAAAAAAAAGAAAAACGGATTGCAGATTATGAGGTGACGGTGATTCCATATTTTGCTGATATGACTCCAATCCACATAGTTTTGACTATTTACAGCTCACTCCTCATTGCACTAAGAGGGCCTAACGCCATGTTTGTTTAAATCATGGAGCCGATCAGTCCCGTTCGGGTCACCTGCGGCCTTTGAAAGCGGGAGACCTGCTGCGGTCACACACTGCTAACAACAACCGGTTATGAAATGGATCAAATCTGCGGCTTACCTTGATCTGAGCTGTTCAGCGGGCCGGCCTACAGCTGTGTGTCCGCTCACTCCTCATGTGACAGGGGTCATGTCAAAGGCCAGTCCGGCCCCCACCCCTCCTGACAGGCTGATGCCCCACCCACTTTGGGTAAACCCCTTGTCAGCACTCTTGGACTTTTGTGTCCCAGAACACAGAAAGCCTTATTGGGTCAAACATCTGCACCTCCAGGTGCTTTTCTGTTCTGTCCTGGAATCAAACCTCGCTCTTTTCATCTGTTGTCTCCTTATCTCTGTTGGCAACAATCTAGTTTGTGCACTTTTGAAATGATCGTGAAAATAATCCGTTTTCACAAAACAGGTTGGAAGAAAAGGATCTGAAAAAGTTTGTTGGTGGGAGATAAAAGGACGGCCGTGGAAACGTCCCATTCAGTGTGGACTTGAGCGGGCCTTCTGCATATCCTCACATATAAAAAACAGATGTCCTGAGCTTTGATATCATGAGCTTGTTATGATTGGGTCCGAACCCACAAGTGATGGATCGATGGCAGGATGTGGGAGCAACTGCCATGAATGCCGCAGTGTCTCCCTGAAACTGAATGCCTCAATAAGTTGTTCAAGCATTTAAAATCAGCGGTGGGGGGCAGCAACTTTAAATTAGATTCTCTCATTTTTATTACATTATGGGCCTAAAACTGAATTTTCTCTTTGCAAATGAAATATCTTTGGTAACAAAATCTGCCGTCCTGACAGTTGTTGGTCTTTCTTTGACTGTAGCTAAATCTGAAGAGTTGGACCCCCATGGAGGGGTAGGGGGGGGTGTCATGTGCAAAGAGAGGAGGTGCAAATTGTGTTAATCCACAGCTGGCTATGATGCCCAGCACCACGCAGCGAGATGTGGCTCGGGGGCCGCGGCATTGGAGGCGCTGGGCGTTCAGCTGAGTGGAAAACCTCTTCCACATGCTGGCGGAGGCTTTGCCCCGAGGCCGTGGCCCGCCGCGCCGCGCCACATGTGTGTTGAATTGTCAAGGTGTTATCATGCCCTGGTGAGACTCTGAGCTCCTCCACCTCTGTCTCTAGCAGCTTTATTATCAGACTAAATACGATTGAATCCATTAAAAGCCCCTGGTTTGACTGAGCGTGGAGTTCCTCAGAGCTTCCACCGGCTCAGTTCTATTTTAAACACACAACTACACACAAAAGACGCAAGAACCAACAAAACAAAACAAAAACGGCAGATGGCAAGAAGGAGTTGGGAGTTACATAAATGCAAATTGGGGATCTTAAAAAAAAAAAACCTCAAAACCTGCAGAACTATCAACCTTTCAACAAGGAGATTTCTATAATATGGTGCAGTACCATATTTAAAGCAGTGTTTTTTTTACAACAATTTTTAGGTTTAAAATATAATAAACAGGTCATGATCAGTTAATCGCACAAAAAAAATTAATTGCAGCAGCACCTATGAATGCTGACATGTTGGGAAAGAGTCGAAGTTTCCGACAGAGAAAAAAACACACAAAACCAACATCGCATTCAATTAGAAAATAAAAACCCTGAAGCAGAAAACCATGAGAATCAGAGGTGATGAACCGAAACACGGATTTTTTGTTCCCATCAGTGTGAAGGCTGCAGTTAGAACATTATGAACAGAATCTAAACACCGAGGAGACTGATTTAGAACAGACCTTTACCTTTCATTCAAATCTAAATGATCACTTCAGACTGAAAACAACAGCAAAAAGTTAAAAAAAAACAATTTCATAGCAACTATCATTATTTTAGTGTAAACTTGAACTTTTGAAACACCCTGCTGTGTGCTGTTATGCTTGTCCTTCCCAATTATTTTTTGCAAAGCCCCCCCAGGAAAAAGAAAATGCCCCCCCACACACACACACGTGCCATGGTAACTATAAATAAGATCATTATCTATAAAAAAAAAAATAGAAAAAAGCAACACAAATCAACTTTCTACAAATATTACTTTATTTTGCTACACAGAAACTCTAAAAAACTAAACTAAACTAAAAAACTAAAGTGCCTGAAATTCTTATTTAAACTAGAAACATTTTTGACCAACTGAACCATTTGATGCTGAGAAGAATAATTCAATTAATAAGTAAAATTAAATGTCAAAAACATTAACACAGCAGCACCAATATAGTTAACGTTTTAGTCTGAAGAAACACACAGTGCTAGGTAAGAAACACACACCAGTCTTTCCTTTATCACAGTGAATCCAAGCGCTGGATGAGCTTCGTCATATTTCCTCGTCTTCGCTTTTGGGAGACTTTCATTCGTCTCTGTGCCGCAGTCTGTCCCTCTTTTCGTTACTGTTTCATTTTTCTCCATGGTGACTCTCACGGAGTTCGTTGACACCAATTTAAAAAGTTTTAAACTCCCGCGCAGACTGTGACAATGAGCGTGCAACTGCACCACCTGCTGGCGTGGATGTACAATTACACTGTCCACTGCAAAAAGCAAAGCCTGTTCCCCGGGGTCACGTGCAGCCCCGCCCCCTGGCATCGCACTATTGGAGAAGGACTGCGTTGGGCAGTGATCACCATGGTGAGGACGTTTTGGCGTAAAGTCTGTGGGGGTTTTTTGAACTCACAAACAAAAGCAAAGCCCTCTTTCCTTCCTGGTTGAGCTGCAGCAGAGCGCGTCTTAGTAGTTCTGTGTGGACAGCTGAAGCATCTCCAGCAAAGCAGCCAACACGCCAGTGCTGTAAGCGTCATGTAATGGATGAGTGATGGATGTCCTGAGCATTTGATGTCTGGCAGAAAGCTGAAGGCCATTTCAGACTTCTTTGATTCAATCCATGCCTCCAGCATCCCAGAGGCTCACATCCATAAACATTTCTTCTTCTTTTTTGACATTTTCTTCTCTGAATGAGGGAACTTAGCATTAAGATTTAGGGTCTGTTTTCCCTCTTACTGTTGTGGTGTCTTGTGGTCCTTCGTTTGTCTTTGTTTGGATTGTTTAGAGTCACGACTGTCTAAATATTCTAAAAAGAAAGCGGTGTCTCTGAGAGCAAATGCTTCTAACACAAATGTCAAAGCGCAAAATAGTGGTTAGTTGGAGCGGACAGCAGATGGAAAATGGAGCGACTTGTTGAAAAGTGTTTTTTTGATGAGTGGACCTCATTTGACTGCAGCTTTGCTCCTAATGTTGTGCTTTGACAAGCTTCCCCGCTCCGTCTTCACGTGTTTGACTTCCCTAACTGTGTTTCTGACTGACTTTTGTCTGTCTTGCTTGCACGAGTCAAACCTCCTGGCAGTTCATCATGTGCACTTCATCGAGGCAGATTCACAGCTTACATGAGCAAACAGAACCGTCACACTTTCAGTTCATTTAGACGCTTTTTTTATTTCGCAAAACTCCTAATAAATGTAAAGAAAAATCCAATTTTTGATTAAACAAAAATACATCTTATTTTTACTGTTGTGATTGACTGATGACTGTTTCAGATGTTTGCTTGTTGATTTTCCATAAGTCAGAGTGTTGCTATGGCTTTGTGCGTTTCCGTTTAGTCTGTTTCAGTTCTTTTCATTGATGTTTCCTTGATCTCTCAAAAAGTAGACAAAGATCTCCAACATGCCAAGTGGTACCACAACAGAGGCTCTGTATGGCTGTATAGCAAACACGACGTTAAAGGGAACGTGGATAAAACCAAGTGTGCTTTTAGCTGTCTTGGACGAGCTGGCAATGAAAAACATGAGAAGGAAATGGAACGTTTTGAAGCTATTGATGAGGACGAATCCAAACACATTTGGCAGACGTCCAAAGGAAAAGCCAAAGTAACTGTTCAGATCTCATCATTGAGGCATTTTAACACTGTTAGGCAGCTCCACCACCTACCACTGGTGCTGATGTATGACCACCAGGAGCAATGTGGGGTTCAGTGTCTTGCCAAGGGACACTTCAGCAGATGGGCGGGCAGGCTGGGAACTGAACCTGCAATCTTTTGCTCAGAGGTCAACCCTTCTGCCTCTGCACCACAGCCGTGGATCCGGGCTGCCTGTACGCGGCACGTAGGCGACCCGCAGGGAATTTCAAGATCATATACAGCCCAGTGAGCCCATAAGGCGGAAATGCTCATGCACGTTTCTTTCTACGTGCATGCTTCGGGGGGGGGGGGATTGAACACTTCAGATTCAGACACACATAGGAATAAGATGTCAAGTTTTGAATAAGCTGGACCCAAAAGACGGCAAGAATTAGGTTAGAAGTAGTGCAGTTTATTGATGTGGATGGCTGATCCGGTGAAGAGGCAACTGACAGATGGGCAATAGGTCCAGAGTTGTTCTTCCTGGGGGAGGTTGATGGCAGTGAAGGGAAGAATCCAGAAGGGTTTGACTGGGCTTGGCTTGGCTTGATGTGGCTTAGCTCAGCTTAGCTTGGCTTTAACTAGGCAACAGCAGAGGTCGGTGTATTCTCCCATAGAGAAGCTATGACATTGGCAGGAGGGCTTGGTGGACTGATAAGAGTTGTCTGACTAGATCCAGAACAGGTGCGACTGACCCGATCCTCAGGCAGGTGTGCGAGGGCGACCCTGAAACCCGAATACTGCACAGTGTGCAGGGAGCCTGTTGGTGCTGTTCACCCCGCTGTTAGAAATGAGAAATTTAGACAGAGCGTAGTCTGTGTTGTCATCCTACAGGCACTATATGCCCTTACGTAACCACTCCATGTGTAAAGCATTTGTGTGCAATCAGTAAGAAGCCAGCGCATGTACCTCACTAATAGCTAGAGTGCGGCATAAGGACACCGTACGACAGCATCAGCCGTACTTCACAAGTGTACGTAACCTAATTATCCATAAAGCTACTTCACAATGTACTTTCCACCCGCACGACAATTCATGACGTCATGACTTAAAGTGTTCGCACGAGCCTCTAGGGAACAGCAAGACACACCTGTGCTCCCTTTAAGATGCTCTTCACTTCGACCCTCTATGTACCCGGTCAGTCCAAAAACCTGCAGCATCCATACAGGTCGACCTCCTGCACAGGTGCATGTGGCTAAGGCCTTTGTCTCTGCAGTCTGCTGCAGGGTCTGACTGAGTATTACTCTCTTTATCTCTTTGACTCTGTAACCACATGAAGGTCTATTCCGCGTTCTAAAGCTGAAAATTTGTCAAAAAAAACTGCTCTGAATAGAGATTTTGAGCAACAGAGATAGACATAATGTGGATGAACGGGTCAATTGAAAACCGGATGTTTTTTCAGGAGTTCTGTAGGGTGAAAGCTTTTATGCAGCCCCACTGTTCTGCATCCAGGCTGCTATATTTCTGCCTGAAGTAGAACACAGAAATGTTATTTCTGTCCCAGCTTTGATGTGTTTCTAAATGCCATTCATGTTACTGTTCTGGCACTTTTGCTTCAGCTGCAGCCATTAAGGACGATTAGCTCCAACTGAGTCCATATCAACGATTTCCAATTGGATCCAAATCCACGAGGCAGAATTACGACTGACCGTCTTTCTGCCTGTGAAAATCCTAAAGTAGAATTTAGCACAAAACCTCAAATAATCCAAACAAAACTTTAACATAACATGGCTTATTTTGTAAAAACCTAAACTTAGTTAAAGTTATCATGGTATCAACTGGATTACTGATTGCTGTTTGTCTAAGTAAAGAGCTGGACTCCAGCAGGATAGACTGATGGAGGACAGCTGCAGATAAAGGAAATCATCGCTGTTTCCAAAAGCCCAATCAATCTGAGAGAAACGCTTCTTTAGTTTAAAGAGCCGACCAGGGAGAAAGTATTCTGGTGGACTTTTCCTTCTAATGAAATGCAGCAAATAGAAGGAGGCAGAAAAGAGGGCTGTGAAGACCACTCTATGTGTCAATCTGAACCCAATCACAGATGAGGAAGCTGAATGTGAGGCTTTTGCATCAGTGAAGGAGTGCTCAGCCCCAAAGTAACTACTTACAATCAAATGTGGTCTGCCAGAAGGAAGGAAGAATTTGTCATGCATTACAGCCTGTATGCTAAAATCTCATTTTCCCACTCTGATGAAAACTGAACAAATTGTTGGCCGTTCTGGAAACCAGCTGCCATTCATGTGCATGCATATGTTTTTGTGTTTTTCTATGCATCTGTGTGTTTGAATCAGATAAAATAGGCTCTCTGTGTTTCTCCCCTCTGGCAATCACTGAAAGTTGCCAATCACCTCCTCTTCTAATTCCTAAAAGATGAGCACTTGCATGCTGAGGCTTGGGCCGCCTCGCCACAGGCTTTGGCACAACCTCTGAGGCCCGCTGGTCTGCTCTTCACCCAGAACGTGGGACTAGGGTTATGGACACAAGAAGGCATGCTCACCAAATGAGAAGTGGCGCCACATTAACGTTACACATTTTCAGCTCCGTTCAACAAAGCATTAAATCCAAAAAATATAAGGCGTATCGGGTGGCAGATGGAAACCATGAATGCTTTTCCTTGATTTTGGGTGTGTGTGTGTGTGCGCGCACATGTGCAGTCTTTGGAGGACAATGTGAAAATCTGCTGTTTCTGGAGGTAATAAAAAAAGAATAGAATTTATGAAATAACAACAGAAAGGCATAATTACTTTGAAAGCAGCTTTCTGCAAGAGTTTTACCTGGAAAACCTGGAACACGGAGAACCTTCAGGATAAACAGGTGCAACTCTCATTACTGAGATCACACTGGCTTTATTAACTGTGATAATTGTGCTTTCCACAAGGAAAACATTCATTGTAGTCCTACTCCAGTCATCTTTTGATCTATTGTCAAAGTTTTCCCAGTGGTCTTTTGATTATTATTATTATTATCCTGCTTTAACCCAAAATCATAAAACCTGTTTTTGGTTTTTTTCCAAGACATAGTTTCTGCAGAACGGCAGGAGTTCCTCAGAAATTCACCTCTGAGTTGTGGGCGGGACGTTTGGTGCAGAAGTAAGCCTGAACTCATTTCCTGTCATCCCTTTGTTTTTCCACTCTCTCCCTCTAGCTTACAGCCCCTCACATTGCCAACCTAACATCATTAGCGTTGCGACAGAAACAGACGAACATCGTAGCGATTCAGCCGTACAGTTTTGATTCCATTGCAGACGAGGAAAACAAAGACGTTCGTGGATCTGTAAGTGGATACATCAGAATGGAGAGGAGCAGGGAGCGTGTGGCCTCCCCAGCTCATTTTCTACATAACAAATACCATTTTTTTCAAACTCCATTTTCCCATCTGCCCCTGATTCTCCACGATTTGAATAAAGAAATACTCAGAAACACAGTTTTGATCTTACTTTCTGAAGTCCTCCATCATGAGAAAAATGAATGTAAAAAAACACCAAACAGGATTTTCATTGGAGTGGGTCCTTGAAGACTTGACTGAAGCTACAGCACCAGTTATTTTTTCGCAATTCATCACTGTGAAAGACAGATAAAAGGGAGAAAAGCCTTCTACTTTAAGAGTAGAAGTCATAGAGTCCAGTCAATGAGATAGTAACAAACAGAAACGTTCTTCTGCTTAGAGCTAACCCTGATATCATAAACGAGTTCTGATCTGAGTTGGGGTCAGAGGTGAGAACGGGCCAGTGATGACAGATTAATGAGCTCGTCAGGCCAGATGGAGGCCCCTCTCCTTCAGCGCTGAGTTCTTTACCTGCATCGTGATGGCGGCTTTCCACCTGCCAGCTGCAGTAATGCGCCCCCACCTGGCCACCTGGTGTCCTCACTGACAGGTGAGGTCAGCCATCCTGCAGAGAGCAAGGCTCTGCACTCGGCATCGGGTTTAACAAGCTGTCACCAGGCTTTAGGGAACAGAGAAATGATTGAGAGCCTGAATGTGTTACTGACGTACTGTACGCCCAAGCACACTCGCACGTTTGCATGTGTGTGTGTGTAAAAGCACTGCAACACAAAACCTGTTTCCACTTAAAAGGAGAAGCCCCCACAACAAAGGCCCCAGCTGAGGGAGTCATAACGAGGAGAATATCATTTTTCTTTGGCCTCTGTGATCTGCTTTTCTTACATTTCACTTTCAAAGCTGGGCTCGCTGGCAGAGCTTCTCCACATCTCGGATGGAAGGAAGAAAAGCTGGAAAAGATGGAAGGGAGAAAAGCTGCCACCATCCTCTCCTCACACCCCCACCTCAAGGCTAATATGGAAAAAAGTAAAGAGAAAGATTCACTTGTTATTGCTGATAAAACCATCAGGTTGGATGTGGTTCCTCTGAACCAACCTGCCGTCACTAATGGGATCCACTTCGCTTCTGAGGTTTTCCTGACAAGGCTCTTCAGGGATTATTTTATGCCCTCATTCCAGCATTGGGGCGACGGTGGTACAGCGGTAGGGCGGTCGACCCATGATTGTAAGATTGCAGGTTCAACTCCCCCCTTGCATGAGTCGAAGTGTCCTTGGGCAAGACTCTGAACCCCACCTTGCCTCTGGTGACAGGCAGGCGCCTGTGTTTGGCAGTGGAGCTGCCATCAGTGTGTGAATGTGTGTGTGCATGGGTGAATGGGTCTCTGACTGTAAAGCGCTTTGTCCTTGTAGGTAGAAAAGCGCTATGTAAGTATACACCATTCACCATTAATTCAAGAAATCTAGATTTCTTTCTCCATAAAGCGCTTTTCCCTTCTTCTTCAAAGACCCTCCCCTTTATGTCCGGGCTTTTTTCCTATTGGTTATTAATTCACTGACAGCTTCATCCGGTCTGGCTGTGTTAAGCTGTGTAGGAGCAGAACATGTCAGTGTCCTCACATCTCAGAAAAACAAGGCTTTTATGTTTCCCTCACTTGTGCCCTATGGTCGTGAAAATATGGTAACTGCAATATTTATAGGTCATTATCGTTCAATACTCAAGCTTTGTCATTTTTGTATTCATTGTTTTGTTATTTTTGCCAGAAACAATCCAAAATTTTCCACAGCAACCTTAAAGGCAGCCTAAAGCTAAACAAAATACATTAACATGCCCATTCATTTGGGTGAGCTAGGCTAACGTGAATCCATACGGATTACCTGGCTCTGAGTCTTCAGTATTTTTCCTGATCTTGCTTCCTCTGGCAGCTGTTGTGCTGCCTCTGCAGTCAGAATGATGTATTTGTGCGATTGTAAATCAGCAGAAGTGGCACGCCCCCCCATGTGGTCCGCAAGCCGCCTGGTCACTCCTTGACCATTTGGTCACTGAAACAATTGATGGCTCTGTAAAAAGCTGGAAACGATCAAACCTGACAAACAATAATTGCATGACAAATGAATCGCTGAGACATTTATTCTCCCCGTACCACATATGTATCACAACGTAACGTCAACCATGATGTTCATCTCTTTGACCAGCCTTGTGGTTTAAGGGTGAAGTCATCTGTCTAAAAATGAGTTCATTTTTTCCTTCTCTTGTTTTCAAAACTTTCTTTTACTTCCTTCCTAATACTTGACCCTCTTTAGAAATGGATGCTTCACTCACCTGTCGCGCCAGTCTGAAGCACTTTTACCCAAACACTGCAGTTGATCCATAAGTCAGTCAGGTTGCATCTCATATGTTGAGCAGATCTTTGATGTGGGAACCGTGGTGACAGTGGGGGACAGAGGGGGGTAATTATTTATTATTATTTGTTGGGCTGGTAGTTACAGGCGGAAGGAAGCACGCATTTATTGTTGAATGTCCTCCAAGAAGACAAGTACTCATGTCCTCTGCCTCTTCCTTTTCCCGTCCCTTTGTGTTTCTGAAGTGCTCCGATGTAGCATGCCGATGCAAAAATATATACATATATACATATACATATGTATATATCTGCATGGAAATCTTCTTGTTGAATGTTAAACAAGCTATAAATTACCATTGTAATATATTTGCTTCATGACGTTTAGAACTGATCCAGTTTTTAACTTTCTTTTCAGTCGATTTCTATAACATGACAGTTAAAAAACACACAATGTCACAAACATATAGTTTCTACATTTTCTGCTGTTTGCATTGTAACTCATGCACATTACTGCTACGCTCTGTTGAAAGAGTTTTGATGTCAAGTTGAAGCTTTGAAAGCGATTGAAACCATGTGTTCCTGTTGCTGTAATAGGTCAGCTGTGCCACACATATGTGTACCAAAGAGACTAAAGCTGGATGGATGCTGCCTGGGTGCCAGTTGTGCTCTGAGTTACTGCACTGGGTTCTGGGGGCTTTGGGGGTAAGTATTGATGCTTTTTTATTTTTTTAGGACAGATGTAGTCATCATCAGACCTTCAGGTTTTACTGCTACAGCCCCATGGAGTTCAAAATGATCACCAAGTAATGTCTCTTTCCCTGAGAGGAAATGTTTGGAAGTTAAACTGTCCTCTTGGCCATTACAATAATTTATATATGTGACTAGACTCTGGTGATATGGAAGGTAGCAGTTGAAATGAGATGCTAATGCCTTTTTCTTCATCACAATTACAGTGCAGACACACACGTCTGATAAAAGTTGGTTTTCCACAGCTGCATCTTTGGAGAAATATATCCTGTTTGATTTGAAAACTGATCGGTAGAAACTGTGTTTGATACAATGCCATGCTAAAATTGTTCTTTTTTTTCTTTCTAACTTCTCCTGGGAGTTTATAATCATTAGTGACGGGTGTAAATGTTGGTCTAAAAGGGGCGGGGCCTGTCCACACTTACACTCAAACGCTGCAAACAAATCTTTTGGCTTCTAAAAATCTTCACATACAAACAGGTCAACCTGCACACAATACAACTGCTATACAAACCATCACATGTAAAGCATTTCATTCAGCCAAGAAAGAGCCAGTCCCAGGGGCAAGTCCAGCCCCCCGTCCCCAATTTCTGCCACTGTGAGGCAGGCAGGCACCGACGGGACCAAGGCAGCCTGACCAGTCAGGGCAGCCACCGATTGCCTCAGTGGAAACCCCAACCCGCCAAACCTCCACCAATAGTGTACCTCCCGCCTCTCACCGCCTCTGTGTTTTGCTTCACCAGGAAATCCTACCAACCTTGTCTCCACCACTTTCGACCACCCGCCATTCCACAGTAAGCCAACCCAGGCTCAAAATCATCTGTCGTCACAGCTTACCCCAGACCAGCAGCTCACCCGCTATATCACCCGCCCAAGCCACACAAATTGCAGCCCAGAACCCTCCACCCCTGCTGGGACTCAATAAACCGTTTTCAACATACTGTCCTGTTTCTGGGTCCAGCCCCTATTAAATACAACAAAAAAGATGCATCTGTTTTTACAAAAGAACAGTAAACCAAAGGTCTTCCTAATTTTCCCTTTTTAGAATTCTATTTATCCTAAGTTTCACATAATCAAATTTAATTTACCAGTATTTTCTTTGCTTGGAATGAGGCAGAAAAACCACACAGGTCAAAGAAATTTGGCCAAAAGACTTGAACGTGTTGTCGAACAGGGTGTGGGATCTGATTTGAGAGGTTACAGCTTTAGGAGCGAGTTTGAGTTATTTCCCATTTATTTTTTTTATTTTTCACATTTTCTTGATCTCCTTTTGATGTATTTATAGCAAAGCTCACAAAAGTGTCAAAGCTACAACCCAGCCAATAAAAAGTCCCATATCTTCCCCCTCCGATGGTTCTGAAGTAGAGCTTTCTGTGCTCTTTGGTTCTCCCTCAGAAGGCAAGCATTGCAAACACAAACCTTGCATACATGTGTGCAGCAGGATGAGAGTCACAGCACTTTGCAACGTGTGGAACATCGATTTGACGTAGATGCCTGCCCCACATGTCAGGAAGGTGGGTTTTACATGTGTATTTGTGGATAAATACATTTGACTGAGAGTTGTGAAAAAATAGGAGACAAGTCTTTTGTAAATGGAAGGTAGTGGCTCCAAAAATCCCAGCTGATTCTCAATGTACCTAAAACCGTGTGCATGTATTTTTCTAAAAGCTCAACTAACCAAGACACCCCTCCGGTATTGATAAATGGAACAGCTATACAATCAGTCTCTCAATATAAGTAGTTAGGAATAATAATTGACACACAATTAACATTCAAATCACACATCAAAAAGGTTGTTAACTCAATTAAATTCAATTTATCAAATTTTAGACACATAAGAAACAACTTAACTCTGGAAGCTGCTAAGCTGTACTATAATGCAATGATTGTTTCACAAATGACCTACTGTATGACCAGCTGGGCATCAGCATGCAGAACCATTCTGAAACCTCTACAAACTGTTCACAAACAAGCTCTGAAAACTTTGGACAAAAAGCCTAAAAGCCACCATAATTGTAAAATACTTCAGAAACACAATCTACTGAGCTTCAATAATATGATTCAACATACAGATTGCATATTGGTCTATAAAATCCTTCACGGTCTGGCTCCTCCCCCACTTCAGGACTTTGTCAAAAAAAGACAAAACAGAAGCACCAGAGCAAGTTCAAGAGGCGACTGCATCATTCCTTCCAGAAAAAGCAGCTTTGGACAGACTGTTTTCTCCTTTCGAGCTTCTCAAACATGGAACACAATCCCAGAAAGCATTCGAGAGCTCTCCACACTTCCATCTTTCTCAAAACAATTAAGATCTTGGCTGCTGGAAAACCAAACTTGCACTCATAGCTAATTTTAGGGACAATGCAATAAAACTGTTTGCTAACAAAAGTAAAAATAAACCATTGGGGGGTGAAAAAAAAAATAAGTGCTTACAGTTGTCATAGTATTGTTCTGATTTTGGCAATTTTATTGATGTATATTTTAGGGAACTATGCATTTGAAACTGTTCTAAATGTTGTCCGAGTTATGCTAATTTTGTCATTTTTCTAATGCAATTTTACGCTATATATGTACATTTTTACTCTGATTTACTCATTTTATTTTAAGTCTCTAGGTGGCTGGCCATGGTCAGAACGGGACAGAGGATGGAAATTAGCCTAGGCTAGAATCCTGCATATTTACAGTGTCTCATTACCTTTAGAGTATTCTACACTGTTTGATGTATGCATTGTCCCTTAAATAAATAAATACAAATACAAATTAGCCTCTAAGAAGCAACAGAAGTGCTTCAAAACTTCAAAAATTGGTACAATAGGGGGACAAAGTGTTTTTCTGTTTATCCTCCCTTGGGTTCAGCCAACTGCAAATTAAAAAGCATCCCTTCTATGATGCACAAATGTACTAAAAATGACCACAACCCCACTGTTTTTACGAGTCAAAAACATGACAGAGGTTTTTTATCAAGACATACACTTAAATTCAGTATAACATTTAAAGTTCTATCTAGGGTTAATGTCTGAAACCATCATCCAGTGGTCATTTGAAGAACTGCAGTATTGGGTATTTCTGGGTTTATTTTAAAGGTTTTGGAACAGATATCTAGAAATCCGAATTTGACCGTCCCATGTCAAACATAATTATAGTTGAAAGAAGCACCTGCATGCAAGCACATGGATGTCCTTAAATTAACTGATTTCAGTTGATCTGATGTATTCTGGGAGTTTTTTTTTCCAGACATTTGGATCATAGAAGCTGAATTCTCCATTTTCAATGTCCGTCCACCTTCACTGTTAAAGCGGATAACCACAACACTTTGGGTTGGAGTAATCAAGGCTGAAACATGCACCTCACACCGTAAACTCATAGAGACCTCCAGATGAAGGAGACATGGGAAAGTCCACCTTTTCAGGTTCATCAGTGGAAATGAAAGCTGCAACCTTCATCTTAAAGCACAGGAAAGAAGGAATAATTTGGGATTTTTGCTGCCATCTTTGGGATGTTAGCTTGACGCAGGCATTATTCCATTTTCCTTAGTTTAGCTTGAGGAATTTGGTTTTTCAAATGTTATTGGCAGAAAAGCTGTGAGCCCTGTTAGCTGACCTCCACTGCTCAGGTCGTGTGGGATGAACCTAAGCCCCACAGCAGATGGACGGCTGTTCTGGGATTTGGAGCAAAATCCCTCAAAAAAAAAACATGACAGCAACAGAAAGCTGTGATTTTAACTTAAACTTCTGATTTATAAAAAATAACTTGTTCTTAAAAATTTTACCTGGATAAATAAAGGTGTACTAAATCCTCATTCATTCATTATTGTGATTTTTGACCCTTTTCAAGACAACAAGTTCATTTCTTCGTCCTATTGCTCAATACAAACATTGACATTCTGGCACAAAACATCCATCTCTTTAGCAATAAAGTAAAATACACTCAAAGTTTTTTCCGGGGGAAATTTGGAATGTGGTGTTGCATGAAACAGTGTCAAGTCCTCTCTTTTCATTACCGCCAACATGGTGATCCAAAAACAAGCCTCTTCGCTCCTCCTTTACGCACACATGTGTTGCATGCTGCAAGTCTGGTTTCACTTTATGAAAAATGAAGAAACTGCAAAAATGAAAGAAGGAGAAAAAAAAATCATGCCTTGTAAATCCATTACTGGTTGGGACAGAACAGAAACCCAACTTCAATAGGAGTGTTTTTGTGGGATCCTCAATCCTGCTCACTCGTTGAGGCTTAGTCTTAAAAAACAAACACCACAACAGATCGCTTTACATTTTAGGAAAGAGAAGGGACTAAAAGTAAGATCTTCTCTGACCCAGTTCTTCAGATGACAGTAACAAACCACATCGTTAACCTGGGCTGAGGCAATACTGTACCAAAATTACCGCGACAGTTCCTGCGACTCAAGCTCTTTACGTTTCTATTGGCCTTCATTGGAGCACAATCAAAGTCCACTGATGTTCCTAAATGGAAGAATGTGTTCCTGATGCACAGATGTGCCAAATAAAGCCTTCCACATGCACCCCCCCATATGGATATCCTTATCATTTTCAGTCCTCAGGCTGGAGATGCATTAGAATCAGTGTGTGTTGTTTTCATTAGTGAAAGCTGCCCCCCTTCCCCACTGTACCATATTTGTGTCTCATTACACTAAAGGGGTCATGGGTAGTTATCCTGTTACAGTTTTCTTTCTTTTTGTGTCTGAAGTATTATGTCTCATGGCATTTGTTATTAAAAAAATATGCATGCACAATTTCTCCAACTGGATGAAAACGTAGTTTTATTTGTGAACTTATACTGTCCTGGGCTTTGGGGCAATTCAAAACTGTGATTTGCATAAGGTCAGCATAAACAATCAGTAGTTATACATTCATAAAAAGACTCACTTAACTTGAAGTCAAGTGAACATTCTTTTGAAGATGGGATTTTTTTCTTTTTTTACCAAAAAATATGGTAACACCTGACAAATCATCACACAAGTGAGCGTGCCAACAGCTAACATTGAAATGAAATAATGGAAATAAAGGACAGCTATTTTGTTGGAAGTCCAACAGACAGCTGACATGACATTTTGACCCATCAATCAACCTCAAAGAAACATGTCATGCATATTTAGGTTTTTGTAATAAACACCAAATGTTTGCATCGAAAGGGACATTTATAATGCACACTAAAATGAGGCACAACTGTGGTGAGTGTGTAAGTGCAGACGGTTGACTATATGTAAGATTGAATATGAGAAGTGGACTGAATGACCCCTCCCCCCTCACATAGGAAGTACCTGCTGGTTCCAAGACGCCAAAATCCATAGACGTCTATTGAAAGGGAGACGGCTGTTTCTCAGTCATTCTAATTGTCAGATGAACCATTCTTGCTCTGATAACTTTTTTAACATCTTCTTGTTAATCCTCTTTTTTTCATGATGCTTTATTGTAATAAACTGGCCAATTAGATGCCTCAGTAAAAGTTCAAAATGTCAGATTGAAAGATTCCCCTGAGAGTAGGGGTGTGGGATGATTGGCAGAAATGCTTGTCAAAGAAATGTTGACTCAGACCAACACGCACCAATCACAGCTCACCGACGATTTCTGCTTCCAACATGGCGACAAACAAATCATAGAAAAATGGTGACTGAATTGACTTTATCATGTTGGAACAGGAACCAAGGCCTACTCTATGGATAAAGTCACACTAGATCTGTCCAGTTCTCTTATGGTATCAAGAAAAAAATGGCGATTTGGAGCTGGAAGTAAAACATTTTCTATTGGTGAGTTTTCTTGTTCGTTGATCTAGCCCCTTATTTAAATGACAGGAATACAATTGCAAAGAAGAGTTGATCAGTGTGATCTTTAACAGGATTCCAGCAGTGGACACAGAAATATGGGCACTCTCTGCAGCAGACACATTCAAATTTCTTTACTGCATCCCTTCTGCAGAATTAATTTGGCTTTTCCTTTTTGTTTTTTTGCTGAGAAATCATCCTGAATGTTAATTAAAATGTGTTGGTAGAGACAGCCTGCAGCTCCAGCTGAATGCTAAATAACTTCCAATCACACATGCTCGAGGTCTGACATGCTGACAGCAGTTGTAATGCATGGGAGCATGTTTAACACATTCATCGCTCTCATGGACACGTTCATAGTCGAGCACATAAGTAGATATGTGCTGTCAGTGTACACATCACTTCATCGCATCTGCACTCCTGGAAAAAAGGAAATGCTTTGTGGTTGAATAGAAATGTTTTTACAGCTCAAGTGGAACTGATTTGGAGAATAGAATTTTAGTCACAAATGAATGAGAAAGTTTCAGGCTTAAATACTCCATAAATAATGAATTCTTTTTTGATGGGGGTGGGGTTGAGCACAGTAGTGAAGCCTGTTCAACAGCTTTCACAAAGTGCTACACACGAATCCCCTGTAGGGATACCGTGGATCACCTCATTCATATCCCAGCAGAACTTCCCTGTCCATCTGGTTTCTTAAACACACAGGATCTCCAACTTTCACTTTTCCATTTTCCATTTCTCTCATTTTCAGTGTCAATGTTTTGTTTTTGTCACATCAGTCTATTCAGGAGTACTCATTTCGTTGATCGCGATCGACCGGTAGATCTTCAAGACATAAGGGTAGATCGCAGGCCAGCAAAGAGAAATAAAAAATAAAACTTCTAAACAATCCACCAGCCAATCAAAATCCTTACCGAGAAGTACGGGACTTGATTGACATGCAAAACGGCCAATCGGACATCTTCTAATACATACGTCACGGCACATACGTGTTTAAATTCACTGAGCGCAAACTCTGTCTGTCATCAGAAAGTCACTTTCTGACTGCAGCGCGTCAAGTCCCCGGAAGAAAACCACTCTGGACCACCGGAGTGTTTCTTGGAGCCGCCCCGTGTTTCCTCCTGCTATCAGCTTTGCGGTTCTCGCCCGATAAATACGAGCTCATTAAGAAAGCTGTGTTTTCCGTGGCACGGGCTTCGTACGGAGCCGGCAGCGCCTTTGAAATGCCATGCTCCCCCCATAGCACAGTTTACAACAGAGCCTGATATACGATAGTCGCTGCTTTCTGTCTTAGTAATAAAACACCTCATCTGTTAATACAAAAGTATCTTTGTGTAATCTTACTGTGTAGTTTTTAATCATCAGTATATAAACAACAATGTACAAATAAACATGTAACTAATAAACAAACATTTACTAATAGTATTTAAACATATATTTGCACACAGGTAGATCTTCAAGACATTGTTGACTCAAAAGTAGCTCACATGGGAAAAAAGTGAGAGCATCCCTGCTGTCATTTCTGACGCATTCCAAGGCGCTCTTCTCGGTCACGCGATAAGTTACCGCTAAAATAAAACCCAGGAGCTAGCACAATGAGTAAAAAACAAAACATCTTTGGAAAGTTTCTTTGCCGAGGGGAAAAGGCCCAGCCAGGAGACAGAAGAGGAGCCTTCCACTTCCAAAAAAAGAAAGCTACATTAATAGACAGTACTTCTTATTAGCACTATGAGTGTAGGAAGGGGGGAGGATGATGACACCTGTGCCATGTCAACTGTTAAGCGTATCAAAATAAAAGCACAGGGTTCGTCTTGTCACGTATTTGATCCTCCATCATCCTAGTATTGCTACAATAAGCATCCACCTATATTTGAAAGAACAGTCCACAAAAGTTTGTGTGATGTCATACCGGGCCCTGGCATGAAAAAGGTTGGGGACCACTGATTTAATCCCATGTATCCCTATACAGTGAGTTTCAAATTATTATGCAAATTGTATGCAAGTGTCAAAGATAACTTTTTTTTTTTTTTAAATTAAACTTGTGAATGATATTGCGTCTCTGGGCTCTTTGCATCACTGACATCAATCTCAGACACCTGTGATAATTAGTTTGTCAGGTGAGTTCAATTCAAGGAAAAACTACTAAAGAAGGACGTTCCACATAATTAAGCAGACCAACATTTTCAAGCATTATGGGGAAAAAAAATGATGAATACATACTGCCTTGGACAAGGTATGAAAACCATGGATATTCATGAAAACATAAGTGTGATCATCGTACTATGATGAGGTTTGTGGCCGATTCAGAGCACTCTCAGGTTGGTGCAGATTAAAGCAGAATGAGGACGTGTCTGCCAGACAAATACGTCAGATTGAGAGAGCAGCTGCTAAAATACCATTACAAAGCAGCAGGTACATATTTGAACATGCCGGTGTCCCACGAAGATCAAGCTGTAGGATCCTCCAGAGGCCTGCAGCTATTACCTTCTATGTGGCCACCCCTGAACCAGACATGAAGACTCATTTTCAAACAATCGTATTCACTGATGAGAACCCTGGAGGGTCCATTGGGTGGTCCCAACAAGGCTGGGACGTCTGCAAGGAGGTGACAGAGACACACACACACACACACACGCACACACACACACAAACATATATATATATATATATATATATATATGGCTAAACTCAATGGAAAAGGTGAGCTGAATGTTTATTGATAATGTTCCAAAGGTTTGGAAGCGTATTTGTTTGATTTATGATTTATTAATGTTTTATTTATTGGTGGGTGGTTTGCAGGATCTCTGCAGCCATTGATCTGTATCCCTGCAGCTGTTCACTTCAATCCTTTCTTCCTCCATTAAAGACAAGATCTCCACGTTTGTTTGACGCTTCTGTCTGAGGAGAAGCACTTTTTGGTATTTTCAACGTTCTAATGCTGATATAACAGACTATTTTCATTCCTCTTTATTGTTATATGTTATAAAGGGACGTTTCATCTGCAGGAGGGGGCGTATGCAACACTGTTTACTTCCACATTGGTGTTCTGATGACAGGTTCATGATGTAAGGTGACAAATGAACTTCAGAGTGTGT
Source organism: Oryzias curvinotus (assembly GCA_023969325.1). Lineage (NCBI taxonomy): Eukaryota > Metazoa > Chordata > Actinopteri > Beloniformes > Adrianichthyidae > Oryzias > Oryzias curvinotus. Next base: position 3,896,916 of record CM043726.1, on the reverse strand, counting down.
GAATGAAAAGGAGAATAAAGGCTGCAGCGTTCCTCTACACCCAAACGTGTCTCTGAGCTCCTTATTTTACAGATGAAACTCCCCTTTACCGACACCGAACCCCAGAAAGCGGCCTCCACTGACAATAATCTGATTTTGAGGAGCTAACAGGTTCCGAATTTCTTTGTTTTTGAAACCTATCCGGAAATAAAGCTTCACAAAAGGCTCCACATATTTCATCTTCAAGCAAGACTCCGATGAACAGACAACTTTGGTGTTTTTTTCCTTGTTAATCTATGACTTTCTTTCTAGTAAATTTACGAGATTTTAAGTTGTGAATTTACGGGAAAAAAACTCGTAAATTTAATAGATTTTTTTCTCGTAGATTTACGATTTAAAATCTCGTAAATTAACAGTTATGACTTTCTTTTTAATGAACTTAAAACTTAAAAGTCGTAATAAAAAAAAAAAAATTGTAAACTGGCCCTAAAACTCCGTCGTAGTAATGTGTCTTTATACAAAGACAAAAATAATGCAAGTGAAAAAAACAAAGTTTTAAAGACACTGGAAGACACAAATAGCTTAACAGAAGGTCCCAGGAGAGGCGCAAGCTTAAGCTAATTAAATTAGCTCCGTCTTAAACCTGAACCATGTAAAAAAGACCGTCAGGAAAAAGAACAATGCATTTGAAAATACAAAATAACAGCCTCATCTACAGTGTAATGGAATAATTGTGGTACAAAAGCAAGCAATAATCACAACAGGAGTTTTCTTTTCATTAACTTACCGTTTTTTCGTTGATGCGTTCCTCCATTTTGAAAAGATCTCTGTCGCTTCGCTGCACATGAAAACAAGGAAGACCGCCAACGGGAAGCCAGGGCTTACTCCGCGCTGTCAGGCTTTAAAGAAAACAATTTCTAAGAGGCAGGGCGGGGCAGCACCCCCCCAACAACAGGTTATATGACAGAGCCCGGTCCATTAGGCGTCTCTACCTGGTGCGTTCACAGAGCTCCAGTACATAGAACTCCAACAGCCACACAGCTTAACGTAGTCTGCTATTATATATTCATGAAGGGAAAAAAACTGTCGAACCAACCCTAAAACCGCCCAAATTATGCCTACCCGCCCAAAGCCATTTTTACTCGCAAATTTAGAACCAAAACCGCCAGATTGGGCGGAAAACCACCCAATCTGGCAACACTGGTCCTAAAGATGTTTCCTAGAAACAGCAACGAAAAGCCAAATGGGAATTTTTTCCTTTTTTTTTTCTTTTTGGATCGTTTGTGTCTTCCTCGAAACTTTTCTTTCATTGTAAATCTATCCCTTTGTTGTGGTTAAAGAAGTGAAATAATGAATGGGTATTTGACCCACGGTCATTTCCTCCAATGGTGTATTAACCCATGAAGGGAGATGTACTTGCAGCAGGTCTCTCTGAGGACAACATCGGTTCGTGTAAGCACACACACAGACCAAAAGTTAAAGCCATTAAGGCCGGATGATGCGGCAGAAAACACCACATTCATACTTCGAAGCTTAGGGATTTTTTTTGTGTGCATATATTTCATTTAAGGTTCTTTTTCAGTCTTGGATTGTGAGTCTGTCATTTGAACAGGTTTCTGTCTCCAGAATTATTTATTGACTGATTACGTCCAGATTGTTTTCAGAAATAGTCCTCTTATTATTCTGGTCACAGAAAAGCTGGGGTGAAATTAGTGGTCATCATATCTTTGGGGAGACTCCTCGGCCCAATATCCGCTAAGAAAATCTGATTTCAGAGTAAAGTTGAGCAATAAACAGGAAAAAGTGTTGTTGGTTCTTCCCTTTTCTGTGCACAACTATTTTTTCGAATGCTAACGTTATTTGTTTGACGGTGTGGATGTATTCTGAACAAGCTCCCTTCTTTTTTGTTGTTTTAAAGTCCTTCAGGAAATCAGCGTGACCCTTTCTGCTTCATGTCCTTGCTGTTTTTTTCTGGATTCTGACATGGTCTGACTCCAGCTGCAGAAGATGGAATTTTACACGAAGATGCTCCTGTCTGCTGTTTTTGCAGTTGTTTTTGCTTAACCAGTTCCGAGCTCGTGTAGACTGTGGGACTGAGCAGCACTGCCCTGCAGCACTCACAACACGAGGGATTGATTCCCTGCATCAACAGCAGACAAGATATTTTCTAGATCTTATGTTTTTATAAGGTTCATGATTAGCTGCTTTATTGTTTCCCCCTGTTTTTCTTTTAAAATAGGATCTTATACATAATTGTATGAAGTAATCCTGTCTCTTTTATACAGAGATTAGAAATACATGTGTTTTTGGAAATTCAAACAAAATTAACTAATTTTTAAAAATGAGAAGTAGCTACAATGCTACTGTAAAGAGATGCATGCATGTGCTGCATTTCATGCAGACACGGTTCTGTAATCAAGTCCAGATCTCTCCCCCCCTGTGGGTTGCAAACACTGCTTTACATAAAATACTTTGTCCTGAATGTTTATTGTGTTTGCTGAGGTTTCCCCTGTGAGGAAGCCTGTGTGGAGTGACGTCGTAACCTGTGAGCCGTCACTGGTTGGAGGCGTGAAACACTTTGTCTCTTCCATCAGTTTTGAGGGGTTTTTTGCAATTGAATTTGAGTTTCAGTGCATTATGGAATTGAGTTTGTGCATATGATGTTTCCTGAGTTCTTGCTAGTATAAGTCTCCTTCTGGCTGAGCTCTGAGCATCCTTCCTTCCATCCACTTGGGAGGTGGACGCCCTGTGGGCTCTGGACAGCGGGGAGATCCTGTCTTTCAGCATCAGGAACCAAAGTCCTGAAAACACACACAAACCCATTTCTGAGGCCTCTCACTCAGCAGCCCCCTTGCTCCCTCCCATCATGCCTTGCTTGGCTGTATTATGACAGGTGGAGTGTCAGTCACCCCAGCTGGACTTCCTAACCAACATCCACATTCAGATTTGTATTTGGATGTTTTGTAGACATCTTTAGAAAAAATGTAGCAAGGTGACATCAGAAGATCAGTAAGAATAACTGAAAAAAAAGAATTGGAGAAAGAAGCTTGACTCCTGATTTAGGAGAGGTTGAAAGACGTAGAGGATGAGAATTTGAGATGAAAGCGGTGAAGAAAATGAGCAATAAAGGGGGAAAAAAACTCCCCTGTTGCTGAGGAGACAGTGAGTCTTCAGTCATCCCCTGAGCAGCCTTCGTCTCTGTTGGAATATCAGACTGAAGAGTTTGATTTTTGTAAAAAAAAAAAAAAAAAAATCCTAGTTTTACTGATAAAAACTGTGAAATGCAACAGAAATGTGTTTCTTCATTCATGGAAGAGGCATTCATGTTCATGTCCTGGGGGGTTCAGTTTCAGCACCTGCTGTCTGCCTGCAGCACCAATGCTGCATTGTTAATTTGGAGCTACGAAAGGGTGAGCTGGTAGCAGAATTCCAGATTTAAATTTCCAGTCAGATTTCCTATGAAGAATGTGATGATGAGGGGCCAGAATAGACAAAAATGAAACACACTTGTCTAAAATCTGCTTAACTTTCAAAGATTAAATATTCCATCTCTGTCTCACTAAGTTGGAATAACTTGTTTTTAGAAAATCGGCAGGTTTTTTTTACATTTGCTGATGTATAGTATATTGTCTAAACAAAGGTTTTCCATCCTAATAACACATTACCTGTTCAACTCTTGATTGGCCTGGGGACTCTGACTTGGTTGCACAAATAGAATGAGTGACTGAATGAAATGCTTTACATATGTGTTGGTTTGTATGCAGACGTATGTGCGTATGTGAACTGTAGTTGTATTGTGTATACATTGTCATGTTTGTGTGTAAGGATATTTGAAGCATTTAACATGTGAGTGTGTGTGTAAACAGGCCCCGCCCCTTTTAGGGTAACATTTACACCTGACAGTTCTGATGATAAACTTCCAGCAACAAAAAAAGGCTGCAAACATCATCAGTATGAATAAAGTTTAGCCTAAATTACAAAAGGGGTTTATACAAATATACACCTTGTGTGTCAGAAGATTCATAACCCCTGTTGTAACAGTAAAATATGTCCAACACAAGAGGGCTTCAGCTCTCATCTGTCTGCTCAGCTGCTGGACAGGAAACAAAAAAAAGATAATTATGCTAATAAACTCAAACCAACTTGCGTGATAAGTCTTCTTCAAGACGTGGAGTGGCGAGGTCCTTACACGTGTGAGAGGCTACAGATGAAGCCATATAGGGAAATGGTGATTGGTGATTTTACAGAGGAGCTGTGGATCCAACAATTCCACATGACACGGCCAACTTTGGATGAGCTGTGAGGTGCTGCAGTTCCCAAGACAGCCAGTTCCTACCAAGAAGCCCATTGCCATCACTATCTGACTCATTTAATTTTACTTTGCAGTTTTGTCAAATACGTCATTTGCAGCTTTTTGGCGTCAATACTTTTTTTCATAAATGTGAGTTTTTTCTAAATTGTAGTGTCCCCATTAGTTTAATTGATTTAGTATCGAATTATTACCATAACCAATGTTTCAACCAGTGTCCTGTGATACATTACTGTACTGTGAGAGATGGTCAATTGTATTATGAGAAATTATTCAATTTCATCCAAATGGTGTCTGAAACATTTACCATTGGCAGGATATCACCTCTTTGTTCATCCAAACAGGCTCAGGTTTCACACTGATGACAAATCACAAAAGACTGTTTCTTTGTAATTGTTTGATTCTTCTAATAATGCCTATTGTTAACTTAGACTACAAGTGTTATTTTTTATTTTTGGTTGATCATGTGCCTTGCCATTTTTCATCAAGGAAAACCTTGAACCTTGGCTCAATGAAGGTGGAAAAACATAGATCTATGACAACAGGTTTGCTGGTATTTTGACTCAGGAGGTCTTGAAGAGCATAAGACTAGAACTTAGTGCATTTTGTACTGTATGTTCCAAACCCGCTGAATCCCTGTGAATGGTGTCACATAGTTCCTGGAGCCTATCCCAGCTACTGTTGGGCAAAGGCCTTGGCAGGTTGCCAGCCTGTCCCAGGGCCACATGTAAAAACACACACAAAGTTTAGAGTAACTTATGAACCTATAAGTATGTTTTGGGCTGTCGGAGGAAGCCAGATTGCTCAGACAAATCCCGCCCATACAAGGACAACTTGCAAACTCCATGCAGTAAGATCCCAGCTGGGATTCAAACCAACGGATCCTCCATGTGCAAACCACTACACCACTGCGCAGCCCTGTGCTGTAGCAAGCGTCATGTGCATTTACTTGTGAAAAAGCCACAAAAAAGACCCTGAAATGTGTGTTCACCTTTGGTAAAAGGGAACACAGAGGTGCACTATACCTTGTTGTCTATCAGTCAGCAGTTTGTTGTTGTGGCTGTTTGTCACTGACTGTTACGAAGCAAACGTCACTTTACAAATGAAGAAGGAAAAGAGAAGCGTGAGAGGGCTTGCACAAGAGGACTGACCTCTTCTGGGTGGCCAGGAAACAGAAGCTGGAGGTTTCTGCACATGCACAAACCCACACCAGCAGCCGTACAAATCCATCTCCTGCCCGTCTTTGCTCCTCTGAAACTGTTTCTCCCGTCAGTCAGGCGTGGGAGAACGCAGCAGCCCGAGTCCTCAGATCTGACACACCAAAGAGCTCGGCCTCAGCACCTCAGGAAATAATAATGAATATGGAATAATAGTCTGTATTTTGTTCTGCAAATGCAGCCAGATGCAAAACGGCGGGAGCAAAAAAATCAAGAGCAGATGTTTGAGAAACAAGAGGTCTCAGTGAGTGCGAGCAGCCGGTGTGCCCTGCAAACATGTTGTAACCTTACCCTGCTTGGAGCATAATCACTTGTAGCATGGATATCACTATTTTATAATGAGGCAAGGTATAGAATGGTGGATCTATGCAGCTGCACCCTGGGAAAGTTTGGCTGTTGAGGAAGCAGCCAGACACAACACCTCTCAATTAACTGGTAGATCGCAGACAACAAGGAGAGCACACATGTCTGACACATTTCTATAGCTTACTGTAAACGAGGTGGTGGGAACACGTGCTGCATGCTGCTCTGGGCTCTGACACCACTGTCATGCAGTGCAATCGGCTGGTCAAAGCTCCGCAAAGAGCCGGGCAGTTCAGCATTCACTGCACAGTAAGAGGTCCAGCTGAAGTTCAGGGTATGTGAAGGTTTCATTCCAAACAGTGTAAAGAGCCATTGTCCCTTAGTGACATTTCATTTCATTGCAACAGAAAAGCAGGATATTCTGACATTCTGTGGCTAACTCTTACCAGAAAATGTTAGCCTGCGGCTATATCCAAAACTGAAAATTCAGGAAAGAGTTTTCTGAATTATTTCTGAACTGAAAACAAAAACGTATCTGAAAATTCACACACACACACACACACCCACAAACACACACACACACAAACAGTATGGCCTCCTTGCAGCTTTGAAGGTTTCCTGGTTTGAAAACGTAGTGCATGCTCCACAGCACACATAGAAACCTTTTGGTCTAAACTCCCTTTGGACTGTGGGGTGCTGTTGTGTCTGTGTGACCCCAATTCCCTGATGGGGTGTCCAGACCAGACACATGTTGACTTCTCTTCCTCAACAACAGCTGCAAATAAAAGAAAATTATGCTAGAAAAATCACAGGATCTTTTTTATTTACCAAATTCCCATCATACAGGAAACAGACTGAAAATGTGTGTGCGTCAGATGTGAGTAATGATGCTTTGTTTCTTGGTATATTGCATTACATAAGGTATTTGTGTATTGTAAGGCTGCTTTGGCTTCCAAATGGACCAAGAATGGAAATCAATCTTGGCTAATCTGCATGTTAACAAAACTATATTTCATTGCCAGTTTTTTGTTTTGTGTCTGTGTTTCAATTGCTTCTCTTTTAGGTTACAAAAAATGTTTTTATGTTGATGTCGCCTGGCAATAACATTTGATCTATCCATCCATCCATCTTTCTTTCACAATAACATTTGATGATTTAATTATTGGTATTATTCTATTATTGGTTAAAATCGGGTGAAGTCAATATGTTATTTTCATTTGAAAAGTATTAGTTTTATTAATGTCATTTTCTCTTTTTTTATTATAATCGCAGAGCTGGCGTTAAAGCGTGAAGTAGTTTGTCCTTTAACAGCCACCGTAGTGTGAGATCACGTTCCAATATGGCGCTACCCGTGTGTACTGCAGTGAAACATCCCTTCAGATTGATTCACATTTCCTCTTTCTCTCGAAGGTTGCTGTGTTCTGGAGTCTGTGCGGAAAACAAGGTACGTGTTTCGCTTCTTTTGGACTACTTGTAGTAAAGAGTTGCCACCGTTTCTCGGCGCCGTTTCCTTGGAAAACATGTTTTTTTAAAGCCGAACTCCCTCTGTGTGCTGTGATGTCAGTTAGTCAGTGTGAGGGGGAAAACGCTACAGCACTTGACCTTCTGCTGGGAGCAGAGGATGTCTCGAACGCTGGAAAAAGCTGCTACGGTCAGAGAAGCTTTTCTGCGGAAGGATACCGAGTGAAGTTGGGTTGCCAACTGTCACGCATTGGCCGTGAGACTCACGCATCTGAGTGATCTCTCACGCCATAATACATCTTTTTGCTTCTTTTGAATTCATATTTTCTGTTGATGCTGAAGCAACACTGACTGTAGGATCCTTAACTTCGTCCTTCGTGCAGAGATGGTTCATATTCTAAGTGAGATTCTTTTTTTTTTTTTTTTCAAACTTTATTAACAATTGAGGTAACATACATTAAATACGAACAATAACCATGTAATCAACATTACCTCGAAGAAATATAACATATTAACATAAAAAATAAAGAATACAGGAAACAAAAAAAAGATAATGAACATAACATACAAATAAATAAAAACAAATAAGTAAAATAAAAAGAAAAGAAAATAGAACCAATCTATATATTCTAATACTGGTAAGGGGTACTCGTGAAGTTTGTATTTCTGAACATAACTAAGCAATTTCAAGCCATTCTTCTTTTTCATATAATGAAGTGATTCAAAGTAAAAACAGAGTTCTTTATGAAATGTTATAAAAAAAAGTGGTTTGGTCTTCAAATATTTATTTTTGTGTATATAAAACTTTCCTTACAATATCAGGATATTAAGAACTGTATTTTCTGGTCTATTATATGATACCACACCGAATAAAACATTTTTTGCGAGTAAATGAACTGGCATTGCAATTTTGGAAGAATACCAAAAACAGAAATCTTCCCAGAATCATGTCTTTATAATTCCACAGTCAAAGAATAAATGATCTACAGTCTCAATGTCATTCAAACAAAAACTGCAGTCATTCTCTTCAAATCCGAAACGAAGCCTCAAAAATTCCTTAGATGGGTAAACATCACTAATTATTTTAAAAGAATATCTTTTACTTTTGGTAAAATATAAAATTTTAAGTAATTCGTCCTTAATTCAAATACCTCTTCTTTAGAGAAGTGTTTAAAAATGCTTTTTTTTTCTGATGAGATGTTTGGAAGAGTTCTTAAACAAACAATCTGCGTATGAAGCTGTTTGGTAGTTCTGACTTTGTAACCGGCTGCCCGTCCAATAAGAGTGAAGGAAGTTTCAATTGAACTTTGTGTAACAGTAGATAGTTTTATCAATGACAGAGGAAGAGCTTTGATGACAGCATCATATTGTTTCCGATCAAATACTTGAAATTTAGAACTAAAATGTTCAAACGTCAAAATGTTTCCAGAAGGATCCAGTAAATGCAGAGCAGACCACATCCCTTTAGTCAGCCAGTTATTGTAAAACAAGGATTTGTTTCTCCGTAACACATAACAGCGGTTCCAGAGAGGCGTGCTGTGCGGACTAAAGTTATGCTTATAGATTAATTTCCAGTGCAATGAAACTTGTTGATGAAAGGCAGAAAGTTTGATTGGCAGTTTTTTTAGATCATAGTCACATTTAAGCAGAAAGTTAATTCCACCTCCATCCCATAATATTTCAGAGGGGAATTGATACCAGGAACCTTTTTCATTCTTTAAGAAGGATCTCAGACAGTTGATTTTAATCGTCCCGTCTAAACATTCAACACCAATAGCTTTAATAGCTTTAACATCACACTTTTCCTAATATAATGAGTTTTGTATTTCCAAATTAATTTAAAATTAATTTGATTTATGTCTTTAATTGCAGATTTAGGAAAAGACAAAAAATATGCTGGGCATATTAATCTCGACAGAGATTCCATCTTTACTAGAAGAACTCTGCCCGGAATAGAAATATCTCGGTTGGACCACAAATTTAGGTTTAATTTACAATTATCTAGAGTTTTCCAAAAGTTTAAATCCTCCAGTGATTTGGAGTCTTTGGTTAGGTGAAAACCCAGATATTTTACTTGGGATTTAACAGGAATGTTTTGAATTGTTGTTAAAGTGGAATCTTTGATTGGCAATAATTCTCATTTATTTAGATTGAGTTTCAGACCAGAAGCTCTGGAGAAAACATTTATGAATTGTAAAACTATCGAAATCTGACTGCTGTCCTTCATAAAAATAGCTGTATCGTCAGCGAACTGAGTGATTGCTATTTGCTGGCCTAAAGCATTAAGTTTATCAAATTTTGAGTTTTTTATCCAAATGGATAACAATTCAGCTGCTATGATGAAGAGTAAAGGAGAGATGGGACAGCCTTGTTTAACTCCTTTGTTAATGGAGAATCTTGGCGAAGTCCCATGTGGCAATGAAATGACACTATTCGTATCTCTATAAAGTGTTTTGGTGAGATTGATAAAATGGAGTCCGAAGCCAAATAAATCTAAAGTTTGAAACATGAATTGATGTTCTAGACTGTCTCTAAGTGAGATTCTTGGTTTACGGGGATGTGGACGCATGCTGATGACGTATGCACCAGTTATTGTCTGTGCAGTCCACTACTGTGTCGCAAAAAAAAAAAAAAAAAAAGAATTCCACTACTGTGTCGCAAAAAAAAAAAAATAAAGAATTCCACTACTGTGTCGCAAAAAAAAAAATATAAAGAATTCCACTACTGTGTCGCAAAAAAAAAATATAAAGAATTCCACTACTGTGTCGCAAAAAAAAAAAAAGAATTCCACTACTGTGTCGCAAAAAAAAAAAAAAAAAGAATTCCACTACTGTGTCGCAAAAAAAAAAAAAAATAAAGAATTCCACTACTGTGTCGCAAAAAAAAAAAAAATAAAGAATTCCACTACTGTGTCGCAAAAAAAAAAAAAAATAAAGAATTCCACTACTGTCGCAAAAAAAAAAAAATAAAGAATTCCACTACTGTGTCGCAAAAAAAAAAAAAAAGAATTCCACTACTGTGTCGCAAAAAAAAAAAAATAAAAGAATTCCACTACTGTGTCGCATCATTCTCACGTTAAACACCACAAAGAGTTCATCTGCTTTGATTTCACATTTTCTAGGCAGGTTTGTGAGTATGAGTGGTGATAAGCTCTAAATATTATTTACTCACTTTAATGACCAATTTTTAAAACATTCATTTCGTTTTGAGAATCTTGTTAACATAATCTTGACACGCAGTGAAAGATAAAAAAGCACTGAAAAAAAAAGGTTTATGTTACCGTTCGTGGTAACCAGAAAAATATTAATCTAACAAAAATGGAATCAAATTAAGTCACTCTTACTGTTTATTCTAACCATATGGCATGCTTAAAATCCTTATATTTGTTCAAAAATAGAAAATCTGCCTTGAGATCCAGTGCGCCTTATTTCTGTTGTGCTTATGAACGTCCAGTTGATTTGCTGTTGTACGCAGCTGCACAACAATCTGTCAAAATGTTTTAGTTTAACAAGGTTTGAATTACTTTATTTCCCTTTTGTTCTTTTTATTTTATAATTACTTTTTGAAATGAAAAACTTTACATTTTTCTGTAACCAGAGAGCCACATCTGCAGGTTGCAGACCCCTGGTTTAACCTCTTGAGACCTGGCAGCCACACATGACGATTGTTATTAGCACTGCAGTTAACTCTGATTACCTGGAGCCCTGTGACGATGACATAAAAAAGACATCAGCTCGGGTCTCAAGAGGCTAAAGGATCCTGTAATTGTATTGGTCCTAGGAAGAAAAAAAAACCTTTATTCTAAATTAATTATCTTCAAATCATAAAAATATTGTCAGTTGTGTTGTCAGTAACCATGGTGTAAATACGTAAATGTGGATGCTTATCGATTTGGGTGGTAAAAGGACAGATCAGTCAAATCAATCAAACTTTATTTATAAAGCACTTTTCATTTAATGGTATAACGCAAAGTGCTTTACATAAAAAAGAACAAAATAAATAACATAAAAACAGCAAGAAAATTAAAATAAACAAGCACAAAATCAATCAATAAATACAAATGGGGCCCCCCTGCCCGTACCTACACAACCCCCCACTTCTTTCACATCTCCCACCCCCAATGAGAAATAGAAATAGGCCGAGCACGAAAACAAGATGTTGGAAATGCTGATAATTGGAACGTCCCTCTCTGTGAACAGCTGCATAATCAGCCAAATGCAGCACCACAGGCGGGGGACCGCTCCACCACAGCAAAGAGGTGATGCAGGCCCCCCTCCAGAGCCACAGTGGCTGAACATTAGCCGACCCAGAGGGAGGGGTCCAACTGAGGAAGCATCGCAATGAAAATAAAGAGAGAATGAAAAAGTAAACATATTGATGAATGCTATAAACAGTAAAACTATGAAATAAGGTAAATTAAAGTTAAAGTAATACATTAAAATCTAGTGTAAGTTCATTAAAAAACAAAAGATAAATAAAAATAACTAAATAAAATAAGCCCCTGCTGTCTGATCTTGAGTTTACCCTACAAACCCTAAAATGCTAAATCTTTCAAAATGTGCACATTGTGGAGCTTCAAACTTCATTTTGGTCACTTCAGGAGTAGGGCTGGGCGATATGGCCTAAAAATAAAATCTCCGATTTTATTTTTTTTAATTCGATTTCCGATTTTTTTCCCCCCCTACTTAAGGAAAGCAATAAGTACAAACTGCAGCCAACTTAAAGCAATATTGCTTTTTATTTTTAATCAAATGCAAGACAATTTACCCCATTTCTGGTATAATAATAAATAAATCACACACTCTTTGGAATCAAAGTAAGTAAATAAAATTTTCTTCTTCTCACTCCCTTTTGGACTTGTGTTATATTTTTGTGTGTTTATATAATTTTTTCTTGGTTTTATATAATTTTTTCTTGGTTTTATATAATTTTTGTCTTGCTTTTTTCTTATTTTGTTATTCTACTCTTGTTTTCACTTGTCCAAAATGAAAAGGTTACTTCCTTAAAGTCCCAGCTGTGTTTTACGTCAGACTCTGTAGTCTAGACTAAAATGAGACAAACATTCACCTTGAGAGTAGCAGCATTTTCTAAAAAGTTATCAATACAGCTCATATCTGGGTCTAAAGTTTTAAATAAATTGATAAACCCTGTCTTGATGATGAAGCAGCAGGAGTCGCGCCCCCCCCCCCCCCCCCCCCCGCCCTCTCCCGAAACAAAATCCTACGGTGGCCGCGTCGCAAATGAATATACAAATAATAATTACAGCGCAGCATTCTTTATTAACAAATAACAGTAAAAAAAATAACTATCTAACTAATGAACTAACTACAGGCGTTGTAGAATGAGTATGTGTGTCAGGTCGCGTGTGTGTTAGGGCGCGTGCATGTGTAAGTAGACTGAGCGCGTGCCACGTGACCGCGCGTGAGAGCCTTTGACTCCGATGGGCTCCTTTAGGCAAATGTTGCAGCGTGGAGACTCTTCCTCCACGTCTGTGACAGTAAAGCCACACCAGTTCCACACAACAGATGAGTTCATTTCTTTCTTGGGAACAAACTGCCCACTCTCACCGGTAGCCTTGCTGTCGCGTGCTGTTTCGTGTGTTGTTTGCCGCGTGCCATGTGAAACTAACGCTACGGAAGCTCTGAGGAGCCAAAAATGCGCCACATAAAAACTCGATTTAGTTATTTTTGAAATCGCCCGTAACAAAAAATTCGAATTAATTCATTTGATCGATTTATCGCCCAGGCCTATTCAGGAGTAATGTTGAGGTGAGGTGAACTAAGCTCCAGTCAATGCCCCGTCCACACACATGCACACTCTTTAGCGGGTGTTTTTAGAGATATGTGTCGTGTTTTTATATCTTTTACAAGATCTGTTATTTTCCTTCTTGATAATTATCTTTTTGAACCAAACTTGTTTCATAGTCCCCTAAAATGAGCAGCTTCTGCAATTACACGTCCAGTGAAAGCTAACCAAATGAGAAGGTGTCACTGTTTTTGTTTGTTTTTTTTACATTTTCCCACCTTTTAAGAACTGGCTGTCCAAGTATGAAATCACTCTGGCTGTCTCAGAAAAAGTCTCTTCTCTTCGAGGGTTGCCTGGCCGTTTCTGCACAACTTGATTCCATTCCTGCTCCAAACATATTTCTACTTCGACCTTCAGTTACACATCAGCTGTAAATTTGAGTCTCTTCTCACTCGTCCTTTGCCTGTGGTCCTGTCATTGACTAATCTCCATCATGTCAGCCCTTTGCTGCACCAAAGAGGAAGTGACTTCTTACTTGCCTCTCTATCCCCCCCCCCCTCAACTCCAGCTTCACTTACTCGGGTGTCAGCTAAAACCATTAGAGCAGTTCTAGCCCCACATGGGAGAGGCCAGCGAGAGTGAGGAAACATGGCTTCCCCTTGGAGGATGTTCATTAACAGCCCTATTTATTTTCAACTGTCAGAAAAGCCAGCTAATTCACAGCAGTCCCTCCTGTGTAATTCGGCCTGTCGTAATCCCTCCGCTGCCAGAGCCCTCACTCAGATGCTCCGCACGTTAACCCATTTCTTCAAACACTCCCATATGTCAGCTTATTCCTATTTTGAGAATTCATTTCACTAAGTCAAATTACAGAACCAGTCTACAGAAATGCAGCCGCAGTGGTGCCTGGGGAGTCCCCCCCATGTTTTAGTTGTGTGCCTGATCCAGAGCTCTTTTCTGTGCATCTGACATTTTTAATTAAAACATACCTAGTGTCTGATATACTGGGCCTCGGCGCTCCGCTCGAGTCAACAGACGCTTCCCTTGCAGGAGGAAATGACTGCACTCTTCAGAGATGCTGGTGGTGGAGGTTTGCCCCGAGTGTTACCATAATTATATAGGGATAAATTTATGATGTGTGCACCAGTTATTTTTTGCTGTGTAGTGACTTTTATGTGTTTTTTCGTGTATTATTAGCTCAGCTGTCAGTCATCTGTTTCCTGTAAGTAAAATAAAACTGTAGCATGGCCTTTGTCAACACATGAGAAGGAAGTGGTTTAATGAAACTATTTAAAAAGACCCATAATAGGTTTATCCAAAGGAAGAACTTTCATGCAAATGAAGCCGCTTTTGAACTGTTCTCCTCTATGTTAGATTTTGTTTTAGGGCTGTGTGCAGTCTGGGAGTTGCTGTTCGCCTAAATCAGTTTTAAACTGGAGAAGTTCATTCTTCCTCATTTGAGTGGCTCTTCATGCTTTTACCTTTGGTCTTCGTTGGATAGATATCTGTTATCAATGGGACCCAGACAAAAATTAGTGTCAATCTGGCTTATCCTTCTGGAAATGAAATTATTTGTGGCTGATTAAAGATGGATTGATTAAGTTACGCGTGACAAATGTGGTCTGGGTGTTGCATAATGTGTATCTTGCTCTTGATTACATTTTGCTATCCAACGAGAGTTTTGAATCTCTTGCAGCAACATGCTTTAGTAAGTCTCTGGGGTTTTTTTTCCTCACCATAGAGGGAATTTCTCACTGCTGTAGGGAAATATTCAGAATTTCCATTGGCATGAATGATGGTTACAACCACTGTGCTGCTGGGGCTTCATGGAACTGGTTTCAATGACACAACAGCTGCATGGACTAGTGTAAAGAACATTACCTCTGCACTGTGAAGCAGTGGAAACATGCTTTGTGGATTGACAAAAGATGCTTTGCCACATTATGACAGCTGAGACCTTTTATGATGAAAGATAGTGGAATGTGGGTGTTGTAGGGGTTTGGTTTAGACAAATGCTTTTGGTACAGTTTGGTCTTCCTCTCTGGGACAGTCCAATCCTTTTAGCTTTGTTGAAGCAGTTTGTGCCACGTCGTTTTCTGTTACAGCATGGCTGCACCAGTGGGCATAAAGCAATACCATTACAGACATGGTGAAACTAGCACCGCTATCTAAAACTTAACACAAACACTAGGGCTTCCACAGCACACCACGGACAGAGAATGTTTGATCCTAAAGGATGGTTTGGCTAACTGCTGTGATCACTATCGTTCGTTTTTCTTTTTTGTGTGTGTCTTTTTTGGCGCAAAGTTTTTGGCCTCCCTATTGGGGGAAAACATGACGGCGTGCAAAGTGGAATAATTTGAACAAAAGTTCATTGCAACCCAGGATCTGAAATGTTTTGTCTTTAGAAAAGCCAGACTTGCGTCACAAGAGCATTTTGACGCAAACGTTTACGGAGATGACAACAAAGCGGACTTTCTAGTCCTTTATCTAGGCTGAAGTTTAGTGTCTGCTGGGACATGTTTGTGTACCACATCTTGTGGTTGACAGGAGTAAATACTGCCACCTACTGTACCCCTGTACATGCTACTGCACGTACTCTCCACAGTAAGAGTAATTATACAGCCAGGGACGCTATGATAAACCTGACGGAGTTTTGGCCTCGTTCAGGTCAGATGATCGGCTGTGAGCTGCTCCTTCACTCTATATAGTCTAACACAGGATTAGATTACATTACAGACCTTGTACAGTGTCTTTACAATAATAAATATTAGTTACAGTAGTTCATTATACAAAGTCCACTAGAAGGAGCTGCATTCCAGAAGAAAATGCAGGGTTGAATGCTATATTGCTGAGTGAAAATTAAACTTAAAGGGTAATTATTGGCACATGAAAAAATAATGATGAAATAAATGATTGAAGTAAACCGTAAATAACAGCACATTAAGTAAAAAGATGGGTCTCGAACCAGCGAAATTGTGCAAACGGCTCGCATGTGAGGCCTTAATGCCACCAACCAAGTACAGTGGACAGGAAATGTAATCCATATAGTCCTGGAATATCTCAAAAAGTTCAAGGATTTGAAGGACGAAACGTCATAGCTGGAAAAACTGAAAGAGCTGAACATGTGAATGGTTAAAATAGCTAAGAAATTGTAGAATGAGTTAAATGCCAAAAAAATGGCGGAAGATACTATAGTAAACCAGAACAAAATGGTGGTTGACGGCTATATGGCTGAATGAAAATGAAACTTTAAGGGTAATTATGAGCAAAAAGAAGTAAATAAAGAAATGATCAAAGTTTACCATAAAAACATTAAAAAAAACCCACAATAACAGAAAAGATATGTTTGTGAAAAATTCCAGAGCAGGGTATCGAACCAGCGAGCTTCTGCACCAAGGATTCCCCATGTATTTCAATGGAGGCAAAAATCCTAGAAATCCTGGAATATCTGGAAAAGTTCAAGGATTTGAAGGACCAAAAGCCGAAAGAGGCTTTAGCTGAAAGAGCTGAACATTTGAATAGTTGAATGGTTGAAATAGATGAAAAACTGTGTGAGGTAAGCGGCAAAAAATGTCAAAAGATACTATAATAAAGAAAGAGAAACAGGAAAACAATGGGTTGAATGCCTTATAGCAGTGTTTTTCAACCAGTGTGCCCTCATTCACTGATTTAACAACATTTCCCATCTCCAAGATATCAGCTCTGTGTTCATCCAAACAGGCCCTGATAAAACACTGAGTAGTTAAGAATATAAAAAATCACAAAATTATTTTTTCTTTGCGTTTATTTGATTCTATTAACGACATTTTGATAAGAATGACGATACCGTGATTTAGCTGCAACTAAATGTATATGCGGAAAAGTCCCGCCCCTTTAACTGTCTCAGCCAATCATTCTTGGAGGCTTAATCACATGTCATCAGTCTGATCAATCAGAAGTGGTTAAAGTCTTCACTTCCTTGTTCCCATTTAGCTCAAAAAGTCGCTCAGTTCTAACAGAAATACCAGCTAAAGCTCGTCTTTAGCGGTGTAGCTTTCCACAGAATCCGGTATCAGACCGTGGAACAAGAGAACAAAACAATGAAGCTCAGAGATGCTAGTCTATCTGCCCTTTTGCGGCAGTTTTCACACTACATTTCCCATGATGCATTGTCTTAAAGGGACAGCGTCTCAGCGCACAATGAGTCGTCCTTGTTAAAAGTCTTGAAACCAACGAACACACATCAGTTTTTACATTTTCTGACTTAACTTTTATTTCATCTTTTAGAAAAAACGGCTTTAACTTCTTGCTTTTTCTGCCACAATTATCACAGAAATGAACGTGAAATTGCAGGGGTGGGGGGGCTGTAGCTCAATACAGACTATGAGTTTCTGTTTTTTTTTTTTTTTTTTTAGATGCTGGTGTGCCGCGGGACTTTTATCAAGGTTAAAGTGTGCCGTGGCTCCAAAAAGGTTGAAAAACACTGCCTTATAGCATTCAACTAATGATATTTCCATTAAGTAAATAAAGCGTTTTCCACGTTTATAGATAGAACACACATCTTTTCTCAAGTTGAGAAAGGCTGAGATTTGTTACTCTTTCACAAAGATTGGGTATATAATTGTACCTGCAGGTAAAATGATACTGCGACGACTGCTCCATTTGTTTATATGAGAGCCTTCAGGTAAACTGGAAGTCAATAAATGTTTGGTTTCCAATGAGCCAGGTAACGGTTTCCTGCTTCATGTTGGTACTGCTTGCCTTGGGTTATCTCCCCAGGTTCTATTGAAGTGTGTTTCCTCCAGAAGCTGCAGCCTGTTAGGGCTCAAAGGCAGAGCTGACTCACTGCCAGGTTATTTTTGGAGTGCTGTCGGGCTCTGTCTGCGGGGAGTGCTGTTTTTGAAGGGCCTCCAGCCCCATTAATCAGCCAGGGGACCCCACGGCGCGAGCGGGCCCTGAGCCCTCTCCTTCATACTGCAGCGTTCTGTTCCTGTACCCCTGCTCTCCACACAGTGTGAAACTCAGAGGAACCTCATCAATCTCACCTGTCCCACATGTCAACCACAGATTTAATCAAGCGCTCCTTCTGGACCTTCCCCTCCGCCGCCCCTCCAGCTCTCTCCAAGTTACTGGAAAAAAGGCTTCATGTTTTTAAGCATGACTTTTCTGCATTTCTTATTTTTTACATCTTCTATTATCAGTATTAATATGTATTTATAGTTGAATCCTCTCTTTTGGGGTCTAACGCTCTTTGTTTCAAGCTGTGGAGTGTTCCAACACTGGCTAAATTTGCAAATACCTTTTCGGGATAAGCTGGGGAAATGGTAAGCCCCATTTCCTGTTGATGGCCTACTGAAGTGCGGCTCTGTTAGTCGTCGTCTTTAACAGGTCCCCAAGTGAGTAAAACCAAGGAAGATGAATTAAGACACGCAGCCATGAAGTGAGGCATGTCGGCTTGTATTTCAGCCTGACGTTGCTGTTAATGGGATGCCTGTGGTGTCCAGAACCAAAGAGGGACATTGGAGCTTGTATGTGAGCCCCCCAGCTGAACAGCAGCAAAAATTCTCAACCTGTGGGCCCATCTCGGTTCTCCACCGATATGATATGAAGCCTTTTTTGGGTTTTTTTGTCAAAAGAGGCCGCTTGGCGAAAGACAGATGGTCGTGCTGTGGTGCTCCTGTGGTGGATTTTGTAAAGTTGGCAGGATAACGAGGCAGCAACTGTGGCTCCTGGGCGACAGGTTCGTGTTTAGTGACATGTCTTAGAACATGGGCAGAACACCAAGGCTCCAAAACAATTGATGAACCCTCAAAGGCAGGTCTGAACAGAAACAAAAAAAAAAAAAGTTCAGTCGCACACCTCTGAATTTGAATTAAAAATGTTAAATGATGTCAAAATGTTGCCTTTATACACCTCAGGTACCAACTTGAATCAAAAAAGGACAGTTGAGATGCAGACGCAAGACAGAAATTAATGCATTTAAAGCATGTGCATTTGTTTTATTAAGGCTTAAAATAAATAAGACTACCCACATCTGACAATTATTGCCATGTAACCAACATCTTAACCACTTAAGTCTGTAGTTTTAAGAGAGAATTATTGAATATACTCCCAAGTCGAGCACACATACCAGCCAAATAAGGCTTGTTTGCAAATTCAAGGATGAAGACTCGATCTTCCAATCTGATATATTTTTTAGTGATTGTAGGGAAATAATCCATCCCAATCTGCAATAGTTGTATTTCTTTTTCTTGTCGTAGATTTAGTTACGTAGACGGAGTTCATCTTGACTGTGCTTCCCTGCTTCAATGGTCCAGCTGCTGCCGAGTGTGAGTGATTGTTCGTCTGACGGTTTTCTTGCTGCCGCTGCGGATCCTTGGTTTGTGCTGTCAATTACTTATGAACAGACACCTTCACAACTTTAGTCCAATGTTGATGTAGGCGAAGACTCCGACACGTGCAGACATAGTCTGTGTTTGTACGTGACCTCTGTCCCTGTGGGCATTGCCACACACGCAGACAGATGCACGAGTATTCCCGGAAAGAGTTCTACAAGTGTGAAAACACGGCCTGTTAGGGTATATAACCCTGTAGCTGTTGGCGTCAGTGTCACAGACACCATTCCTAATCTTTTCAGCATATGTTAGATATGAATGAAAAAGGCTTTTGCCGCATTAGTGATTGTGTAGTGGAACTTTGTTTGTTGGTAGGCTTTAACGAGAGAATAACTAGTAATGCTAAGTACATTTCATGATTAAACACCAGTTTAAAATAGAGGCCAGCGGAAGCCAAAAGGGAACATATGTTCAGAGTTTTAGACTTGTTTGGAGTGAATTAGACAATATTTTAGGTCTTTTATTAATTTTTACCTTTAAAATAATGTTTTAGGTCAGGGGTGTCAAACTCATTTTTACTGAGGGCCACATCACCAAAGGTCCAGATCTAACTTATACATGTAACTAAATGTAATGAAAAATAAATGTAACTACTCCTTAATGTTAAATAACTCATTATTTATATATTATATATATTCAAAGTGACAATTACAGTTGCATAGAAAACATATGTTTGCTTGTTACTCTAGGATAAATCCTTTTACATTTGATTCTGTCAGGTTAGGTTATATGGACAGTGTTTAAGTCCTAATGTATAGCTGCCCAAGCTGATATTTCAAGTCCAATTCCCTCTAGATATGAAGAAAAACACCAATTTCTATCTTTTATTTTAAGAAAATTTAAGCCTTTAATGCTCTCGCGGGCCACATAAAATGGCATGGAGGGCCACATTTGGCCCCCGGGCCTTGAGTTTGACACGTGTTTTAGGTAGTTGAGCACTTAAGGATTTAGTAGGTTTAAGGTTTAATGCAATGCCATACAAATAGATGATCAAAGCTGGCAATGAGTAGTGCCCATTTCCAAAGTGGCAGGCATCTGATTTACTCTGTTAAGTTCTCAGCTCTAAAGCTTCAGCTGATGTCACACTGTGGTTGGATGAAGCACAGACCCGTCAGTCACGGTGGTATCGCTCACTTTCCAACCACAGACCGAAACTTTTGCCGCTCTTGCTAATTACCAGTGGGGTGTGTGTATGTGATGGGGGGTCTGTTTTGGTAACCAAAGATGCCAAGTGTGCAAAAATATAAATTAATAAAATGTAATTTTTTACGCTGAAAATGCCATGCCAATACATCAAATCCACCAGTTAATATTTCTGTAAAGTAATTTGTGTATTTCTTTTAGGCAAAGAATTGTTCCAACTTTGATTGCTAAAATCACTGTAATTTGTCAGAAGGGTCATTGTAATATTTTGACCTAAATATGATCATTCAATTTATTACAAGTACGTCATTCATAAATGCCTTCACAGGGTTCATTTAGAGTATGATTTAAAAAGACGGTCATTCGTTTCACTGGAGTTTAAAATAGACCTCGCACTTTCTCCTCTGTCATCAGTCCGTAGTTGTTGTAGTCTAAATTACTTTCCCCTCTAACAGCTGTTTAGGCATTTCACTCCCACAAAAACCAACACAGAGGTGTCTGGTGAAGCAGTTTGCTGCGTGATAGTCCACCATGGCCCACTGGCAAGTTAGCTGCAGTGTTGACTCGTGTTTGACACCCAATTGGCTCAAATAACACTATTACCATACCTGCATGGTTAATAGCTTCCCCTGGGACATGCAGCAGAGGGGCAACAGGCATTAGGTGCACCAGCTTAAGGTGAGAACACACATGAGCCAGGCTCAGAGCCCCGTCCACACCCAAATCAATCCTGACACCTCTTAAGAGCCGCTCAGCATCAATGGCACTCCAGTGCAATTACCCTGTCGGTAATGACATAAGCACCCAGTTCCTTCCTGCCCCCACCACCCTCAGGCTGCTACATGTAGATGCTGTGGATTGTGCTGGCTTTAAAGAGGCTTGTGCTTGATAGGCCAAGGTCCTGTGCCAGTGATGGTGAGACAGAAGCTGCCATAAGAAGGGAGAGGCTGTAAGATGTAATCTCAGATTCAAAGTGATGTGACCCAGTGAGCTGTCAAGATCAGCCCTCGCCAAAAAAAAAGGAAATCCTCCCCAACTGCTGGGCTTAATGGTTAGTTATGATAACCCTGAAGAGTGCAGCTGGGAAACACATGATGGAGAGTCAGATTTAAGGTGATAACACTGAAACCCCTATGAGGTTTTTGCTTTTGGAGGGAAGCTTTAAGAAAGGCTGTTAACAACCCATGACTACAAAACCCAAATTCCTCTAAAAAATACACTGACCTTCAGAGCAACTCAGCAATGGTTTAAAGTCATTTCATCCTTTTCTTCAAGAGACACTGATGGCATGTGAACCTAATCAGACCTTTATGAGACCTAAAAGGCTGTTTAGACCTCTTAAGACCAGAGCTAATAGTTGAGCTAACCCTCTACATACACAGTCACAGGGTCCCAATTAGGCAAAATTAACTACTATGGTAACAGAACCCAAATTGTGATGCTGACACATGCAGACACATGGTCTAATAAGGTTAAGGGAAAAAGAAAACACAAATAATTGTAAACATGTAGATCACATCTTTAAAATCCAAAAGAAATCCAAAATACCGTATTTTCCGGACTATAAGTCGCACTTTTTTTCATAGTTTGGCAAGGGGTGCGACTTATACTCAGGAGCGACTTATATTTGAAATAAATTACATTGTTCAATAATTTCACATGTTCGTTATTTTCACTGACAACTGCAAGAGGGCGCTCCAGGCTCGGAGTGGTACTTAGTGGTACTTTCATACTGTCAGTTTATTTTAATTTAAGTAGTATTTTACTAATAATCATCTTTTTTCAGGTTAACAAATATGTATCATTTTAATACAAACATTTGTATAACATTTTAAAACATTTACCGGTAATTATTATTTTTTCTTTTAACCCAATACAACAACGTGACATATTAAAAAAAGGAGTCCAGCATTGAGCTTACCAGTAGCCCTTTAAAGTCCAAGTCCCACTCACACAGTGGTTTTATGTTAATAAAGCAGGCACATACTCAGTTTGTTGTGCGTCATGTAGCTATTTAGCCTGTTCTCTAACCCCCTGTTATTTTAAGTTGCCTTTCAAGGTGAGATGTATGTTCTTGGTCTCAGATTTTTTAAATAAATTTCCCATCAAAGTGCGACTTATATTCCAGTGCGACTTATCTGTGTTTTTTTCTACTTTCTAATGCATTTTTGGGCTGGTGCGACTTATACTCCGGTGCGACTTATAGTCCGGAAAATACGGTATTTTCTTTCTAAGGACAATACAGAAAGTTGAAAATATTTAGTAAAGAATAATAATCATGAATAAAACTTGGTTTAGTCTTTTCTGTAGCAGAGATTCCTACGTGAATAGTAAGAATCCTCCCAATAGAACCATGTGAAAGACATGAAAAAGTTGAACTTTTTGGTCAGGATAAGGACAGTTTGCTGTTAAGTAAAGTGATCTACAAAGTTTGTGAGGCATGCCTCACCTGAAGCCTATTATGCTGGCCTTTAGCAGTTTTTTTCAGCGCACGTCTGTGTTAACATGGAGCCCTACCGTCAGAGGGGAGGCACAGCGCTGCCGAGCCTCACCCGGAGATTCAGCTCCGTCTGTGATCGCGCAACACTCAAATTTGGCGATTTTAACCTCAGAAACTGTGGAAAATGTGTTGAGTTGACTGAAAAAGTATATTTAACACAGATTAGTGGAAAATAATATTTACTTAATTTACCTTTTTTCTGTTTTATCACGATTATGACAGGTGAGGCTCTGCCTCCTTGCCTCACCTGACCGCACGTCACTGCTACAAACGGACTTTTCAATCAACCATTTGACAGTTCAGCAGATTTATTATGCTTTGCTAGTCCAAAAAAATGGGACTACTTAGCTAATCGAATTGCAAAATGACTCATGTCATTGACATCCTTACCTGGTGATTCTGATTGATGACTGAAGCCATTTAGTTTAGGTTTAGGATTCTGCTTCCCAATGTAAGATGACTAATTATTTCTTGTCAATGTCAGTCTTTGTGTGTTGTGTGTGTATATATATATAGTTATTGCAACATTTTCAACAGTCTTTTTGTCAAAAGAAAGGGTTTTCATTTTTTAATATTTCTTTTTCAGGTGCATCCTCATCGTGTATTTTCTGGTATCCAGCCAACTGGAGTTCCACATTTGGGCAATTTTCTTGGTGCTTTGGAGAACTGGGTGGCCCTGCAGAACCAGTACCCCACTGTGCTTTACAGCATTGTGGACCTGCACTCCATCACCCAACCTCAGGATCCAGATCAGCTCAGGAGCAACATACTGGACCTGACAGCCAGCTTGCTGGCCTGTGGTATTGACCCGGAGAAGGCAATCCTGTTTCAGCAGTCTCAGGTGGGCTATGAGTGACTGATGGCAGAGCGCCATGTCAGTAAAAGGTTCCTTCTTTTACCTCAACATGTTAAATCGTTTTAACACTTCTCAGATGATTTGGGGTTTAAATAAGACTTAAATAAGTTTTTATTAATAGTTACGTAAAAGTTTTGTGTAGAAAATCACGGTAAGCTTTTTTTTTTTTTTTCCTTTTTGAGTTAATTCATTTTATCGTTTTACAGTTTTTGTAATCTGGTTCTGATCCGATAGATTCTTTCCAAGTAACAAAATCCAGTGCCTAGTAATGATTGATGAGCTACAGAAAACATTCTTTTACGATTTCAGTAAACCGTAACCGTTATGCAATAACCATTGATTATCATTAGAACACATGATCACAATAAACCGGTAATTATTGCTACACATTGCAGTAAAGAAGTAAAGTAAAGAAAATCAATAGCTTATTGATTGTAATTCAAACATTTCAGTGATCATTATTGCACATTACACAATGTAAAACTTACTGATTGTAATTTAAAGAGCTTTGATTATTTCACCACAATCAAGTTCACACATTTTTGTAAATAATTTGAAATTATTCAAACACCTGTTGAGTTAACTCCCCTTATCTTTATATTGTGAAATCAGAGTTTCTTTATACAATTTCTTGAATATTTGGATATTTGAACATTATTTGAGCTCATTACTGAACCCGTTCCAAAGTTTAGTGCCACACAGCAACACAGAAACTTTTCTTTGTGGTTCTTATCAGTTTAATCTTGAAGTTCCTACATAACCTCAGTTTGTAGCCTTCTTCATTTTCTAAGAACTGTTTTTGAATGTTGAACGATTTCCCACTGACTATGTATAAAAGTTGGGAAAAATCCACAAGGTCATACAGTTTTAAAAATCTAGATTGATCAAATAAATTTTCTATGATCAAGACATCGGGCTTTATGTACAATTCTGATCAACAGAAAGGATGTAGTGTGCTCTTAAAATTATTCCCCCAAATTTCTATACAGTAGGTCAAATATAGTAATATTAAGGAGCAGTACGATAAATACCGACTGTTGTATTCTAATATATGTTCATATTTATTTATGATTGAAATACTTTTTGAGACGTTATTTTGTATGTGTCTGATGTGTTGCTTCCACCTTAGTTTGTCATCAATAAAAAATGTTGGTTAACTCTGTGTTTACCACATTGATAAGTTCTCTATGATTATCTGTAGTACAGAATATGTTTGTGTCCTCAGCAAATAATATGAGTTTCATAAGCTTTGAAACATTGAATATATCATTTATGTATATATTGAGTAGCAGCGGGCCCAGGATTGATCCTTGTGGGACACCACAACTTATCTCTATGGTTTCTGATGTAAATTCATCAATCTTGACAATTTGTTTACTACCCGTTAGATAGCTTTTGACCCAAGTTAGCGCTAGTCCTCTTATTCCAGACACTTCCAGTTTGTCAAGTAGGATGTCATGATTGAGAGTCAAATGCTTTTTAAGTCAAATGAAAATTCCAGCTGCATATTTCTTTTCCTCCACAGCATCCATGATAGCCAATGAGGTTGATCTCTAAAACCATATTGGTTTTCATTTAGAATATTATATTTATCAATAAATGTAACTTATTTTTAATTGAATATTTTTTCTAGAATTTTTGAGAATTTTGGAAAAGAGAAACAGGCCTATAGTTTGTAAATCTTATACATAGGAATCACTTTTACAATTTTCTTTTGGTTTGGGAATCTCCCAGTTTGTAATGATAAGTTACATATGTACGTCAGAGGCTTAGAGATACTATTAATGACCTTTTTCACCACTGTGATATGGAAGCATTTGTGTAGCATAATTAAAAATAAAAGTCAAAACCAGAAATGCTTTTTCATTTTCAAAATGAAGCTGAATTTTTGACTCAAAATTAAAAGGACAAAGCAATCCGCCAAAATGCTTTTTCCTTTTCTTTTTCAACACTGCTTATTCTGTCACTTACCGGGAATTAAAATGATAAAGAAAATGGTATTTGACATTTCATTTTAAAGAAAATTCTCTGGTAAATGTGTAGCAGAATTCATTTAGAAATGTCTAATTTGACAATTAAAATGGATTAACAGAAATGCTTTTTTATTTTTAAAATGTAACTGCTTTTTAATTTAAGTCGTGGTGAATCAGAACCAGATGAAAAAAATACTGCTTGAAAAGCTGGTAGTTGTTACGTACAACCAACAGTCATCGAGCCAAAGTCTCCCTGCTCCGCCCCATTCTGATGCATCCACTTGAAGACAAACAGATCCATTAATGCCTTTGTTGAGCTGGAATCTGGATCCGAACTGTACGGCTGGATAGTTGCACTATTGCTCACCACTTTTGTTCCACCATTAGTTAGTTTGGTTTGTGAGTAGCTTTAAGCTAGCAGGAGAGTGTGAGAAAAAGATGATTGGAGATCATCATAGCCTTACTTCCTCGTCAACAGCCGCCCGCCCCCCGCCCACAACTCAGAGGGAATGTCTGATGAACTCCTGCTGCTCTGCAGAAACTATGTTTTTTGACTAAAAATGGCATAATCATAATTAAAAGACCACTGGGAACAATTTGAAAGAGTGGGACTTTAAAGGCCAATGGCTTCCTCCTTCCGTTTTTTCCTAAATAAGATCTTTAGAACAGAGGTGTAAAACAAGTTTGATCAAAGGAGCCAATGTATAATGAATCTGTGGTTTCTGGAGCAAAGCATATATGAAATAGTTCAACCCTCAAGATGATGATAAAAGAATAAAACAAAAAAAGTGCTTAAAATGAGACTTGTGTGGGTGGGGCTTACTGTAAATGTCCCAATCATTCGTCTTGTATAATTTGTTGTCTGACAGTAGAAGACTGTCATTTGTGGTTTAGCAATGGAGAATAAGCTGCCAAATGCTAGTATTCACAATCACGCGTTTGATTCATACTAATGTTGCTTAGATTTGCCTGCGACTGTGACCGTCTCCAGAGTTTATTTATAACATAAACGACATCCTGATCATTGACTTGCTGCGGCTGCGAACGCACCGAGGAAGAGGAGGGTGGTGTGTTTATCCACTCAGCAGTAGCAGGGAATGCAAAGGTGGAAGAAAGAAGCAAATTGCATTTTCTAGTCTAGTGCAAAATATGAGATATATTTATATGAGAGGGCTGCATGGTGGCCCAGTTGGTAGTGCTCTTGGCTCACAGTAAGAAGGTCCCGGCATGACCTTGAAACAGAACACCAATGGGGCGTGTGTGGAGTTTGCGTGTTCTCCCCGTGCATGCGTGGGTTTTCTGCGGGTCGTCTGTTGTATTTTTGGGAGCAGGTCTGAACCAGGAGCCGGTCGGAACCAAGCGAGCTGCTCGTCCCTGGAGCGGCTCCCCCTGTGCCGACAACCACGGTCGGCAAGCAGTAAACAGGAAAGGCTCATAAAAAGAAACAAAGTTTTGAAAAAATCTAGATTTAGACATTTTCTAAGTGAAGTTCTATGTGACCATCGAACCAGCGTCACCGCCACGACCTGAACAGTGTTCCGACCCAGGTAGGACAACGATGGAGAATTTAGAGAAAACAGAAGTTCCAGAAGGAAACAGAACATTCAGCGGCGCCTGGGCAGATTTGTTTGCCTTCTACGACTTCATCAGTATTAATAATATGCACTGAAGAATAAGCAAACAATAAAGTCTCAAATGTGGTGAGACATCCCAGAATAAACACGCAGCTTTCGCCCAAAAACTTCCTGATCCAGATGAAAAAAAAAGTTGTTTGTTGACAAAAATCTATTGGAGAAGCAGATTCACTGCTAGTTCATTACAACATATTTGCCAGTTTTGTGGTTCTTACCGGAAGCCATTAAATGACAGAGGAAAGAAAAAAATGAACATCTCTTCACCAACTTTAAAAATGAGTGATGCCATTCATGGGAAACACCGGGTTTTCCAAAGGCTGTTGTGGCTCCCTGTCATCCAAATGGCTCTTTGAGTGGTAAAGGTTGCCGACCCCTGACATGGCCCCTTTAAACTCACACTGATGATTATTTCAACTAGCTTCTTCTATTTACGTTTTAGGATTTACTGGACTCCAGTAGGAAAATGGTAATGCCCATAATGCAATAAATATGTTTTAATGACTCTTATTTCATAAAACCTGAAAAAGTCACATTTCAGTTATCTGTCAGCACATTCATTGGTGTAAGCGTCAAACTAAACATGTGTTCACAGGCAGGTCAGCTCTCTACTTCACACATCACATCGGTCCACATCCCTGTTCCCCACAGCCGCCCCGCTCTGCGTGTTTTCCAAACAGACAAACCGCTGATTTCATGTTTACCTGCTGATGTGCCGAGCTGCTGCTGCAAAATGCTCCTTTGACTGCCTCGGATTCTTTTCTGCTCGACTAATTCACAGAGCTCGTAAAAACACAAACCACTATGAAGTCCACTTCAGGGTCTCGGCAATCGCAGCACTTCGGCTCATCCTTC
Organism: Oryzias curvinotus; assembly: GCA_023969325.1. NCBI lineage: Eukaryota > Metazoa > Chordata > Actinopteri > Beloniformes > Adrianichthyidae > Oryzias > Oryzias curvinotus. The sequence goes on along the minus strand of CM043726.1, from coordinate 3,868,567 downwards.
AGTTAAACCGAGTGAGGATGGGGGGAGATGTCGGGGTCACGACTTTGTCCTAACAAAGAGAAGAACCACACAAGAAACGGGAATTTCTGATAGACTTCTGTGGAAGGAGAAGAACTGTCACCGAGGAGTTCTGCCTTCCCGGCGTATCCTGGTATCCTGGTATCTGGTTTATTGGTTGATAACATGAAAGTGGCTCATTCCATCAGGCAGTACAGGAACTTCATATCTTGTTTAGTCAGCACTGAAATATATTCTATCTTACTGAAAGATAGAACTCAGAGAATTGTATCATGGTCATAATAGCAAAGGATAATGACGTAAGCCCCAACAGGAGAAATCACAACAGCTGTTCTGCCCAGGAAAGGGCTGTGTGTGTGTGTGTGTGTGTGCGGGTTTAGATGTGTGTGTGGGTTTACGCTCAGTCCAGCTGTGTTTCTTTGCCACCCTCTCCTCTATCCAATCCTATTTTTATTCCCGTTTAGCTCAGTGTCACATAACTTGGCGGCGAGGCGACCTCTGTGTTAAACACGTCTGCTGCACATGTAAAAATACGACGGCCGTCCAAAACAAATACTCTACTTCACTGACAGCAGCAAAGCTGAACTCTGAGGATCTGGGCCTCCTTTCATGATTTCATTCATTTGAAATGTTGCTATGGTTTTAATGTACCATCAAGTAATATAGACTTTTTTAATAGTTGTTGTGTGAAGAGATCCAGGAACTTTATTTGCCATGAAGGTCGTCTCCTTTGTTAACTGAAGACGCAGCTTCCTGCAGTTCACACGTCTTACATCCGAGCCGCGTTCCGGCTGTCCGGCCTTCACAGCGAACGGGGACTCCGCCATGTTGGAAACAAATCCTGGTTTATGCTCCCGATGTCTGCCGCTGACGTCAAGCTTCCCAGAATGCTTTTCAAGCAACAGGAGGCAGAGAGCACGGCAATATATTCAGAATTCATAAACTTTAATTTGCTGAAACCCAGGAATTTTCCTGCATCCCCTGGTCCGGCCTCCGAGGCGCTGACTTTTTTCACATTAAAGTCAGCCTCCATTAAAGTGGATCTGTTACGTCGGGGCTCATTTATGACTGCCAGATGTGGACGCTACACGTGGCCTTGACATTCACCTCTTCATCCATCCACAAAGGCCTATTATAAACCCCAAACAAATGCTCTTAAAAACAGGGTTTTTTGTAAATATTTATTTGATGAACATTTTTAAAATATATTTCCTTTTTTTATAGTCATTTTTACTATTTTATAACCATTTCGGTTTTACATGCAAACTGATTAAAAGAATAAAGGGGTAACATTCTGGTAAATATTTAAGACTTTCAAATCCAAATATTTTTTTAATGATGCAGAATTTTATAACGTTTTTATTTTAATTGACAAAAAATGTTACCATAAAGGCTCAATATAGTGAAAAAACTTTTGTTTAAAGTTTGGCCAACTAACTTAGTTTAACTGTATTTATTTATATTGTCTCAAATCAGCGAAACATTAAATTGTCATTTTTTTATGTACAGATTGTTTGAACTAAATTTTTTACTTAACCATTGATATTAGAGATAAAATTTTAATTGAGCGGTTAATGGAATCAATCATTAGTGGAACATTGACTATTTTATATTTAGCTTTTTTTGTTCAGTTTTTGTACATTTTTATTAATACAGCTAAACAGAAGCCAGCAGAATTTTGCAAGGGAAGGCCGTACATTTCTATATGTTGTTGTTTGCATGTTAATATTTATTTTATATCCTGAGAAGCATTTTTGTGTCATAGAAACCCACAGGTTTAATTATTTATATATTATAATTATTATTATTATTAAAAATCAAAAAGCTGATTATTGTTACTTTTTAAAAGTAAAAATTGCCTAATTTAATTTTATAGTTGAATTGTTTGACAGGCAAAAAAGGAAAACAAAAAAAGGACAGGAATAGTGAATAAAATTGTCTGGGGATTTAATTTTCTGTAAAGCTCCTGTGAAAAATACTCCTCACAAAGCTAACACTGCACATACGAACAGAGTAGATATTACAGGGGAACGGTCCGAATCTGGCACCTGGACTGTACCTGGGCGGATGGACTCACCTGGCCAGTGTGAAGCCAAACTCCAAGCTGCAGACCTGCAGTTCTTCTCCTGTCCACTTGGAGGAGCTGGGGAGTCTCCCTCTTTTTCCTCTGACTCAGCTGTAGTCCAAACTACAAGCTTCTCATTCTGTTTTATCTACTTGTGTCCGTCCATACCTCTCTTTAGGGGCTGTTTCTGTTTCTACAAATTCTAAAATTCATGAAAAAAATATATAACAAAAACATCAACATCTTAAATTTGTGGTCATTTTTTAAATTTAAATTTGTAGCTCAGGAAATCATTTATTTTAACTGAATTTATTAATTTTACCAATTTAAAGAAATAATTTTACCAATGGAAAAAATAGCTTTACCTTAATCTTCAAGCCTTTATTTTCACCAAAGCGAGCCGTTTAGTTTTTACAGAGCCAGTAGCAACAAACACTGTAATCCTAAACAAACTGCAGAAATACTGTAATGAACCCAACGTTACCATGGCAACCTTTAACAGCCCGTAAAAAGAAAAACTGGCCCTGCTGAGGGTGGATGGAAGACTCTCTTTTTATCTAGAAGAACACCAATAAAGGATTCAGAGCTTCAGAGGCTCACATAACTGAGAGCTATTTCATATTTAAATGACATGGAGGTATAGCAGACTATAAATGTATGTGTGTGTTAGGGGGGTGGGGAGCCATCAAAACATAACTTTGGAAGTTAAATTTGCCCACTGTAGTTTATTCTGTCATTTAAATTACCCAAATAAATTCCAGATTGGATGTTCTTTGACCTCAACTGAACAGCTTCTCATTCTAACAGACAGTCATTACACTGATTTCAACACAGAATGATCATTCAGTGTCGTTTGACACGGCACAGTAATTCATCTTCACATTTTAAATTCAGTCGTTTTTTCCTCATCTAGAACTGCTTCTATTGAGTAGGTTCAGCTGTTTTTTTTTTCCTGCCAGCCCCGACCCCCCCAGTCCAACCTCTGATCCCGCTTTAGCAGACGATGCAGTTGTGTTTTCAAGCAGCAGCAGATGAAGTGAGGTCATTTGGTCGCATCCTGTCGTCTTGATGTTTGCTAATGTCTGGCTGTCTCCAAACTGGCAGGTGTCGGAGCACGCAGAGCTGTCCTGGATCCTCGGCTGCATGACCAGCATGCCCCGCCTGCGCCACCTCCCTCAATGGAAGGTGGGGCTTTCAAAAATGGGCTGTTTACAAGCACTAAATGAATGGAAAGGACCAACTCTGACCTCATCAGAGCAACAAACTATCTAAATCTATTCTAGAGTTCAAAGACTTTTATACAAGATTTAAAGAAATTCCAATGGATATTTTAAACAAATTTATGGATGTTTTCTTTTTATATCTTTACATTTTTAGATGTTGTGCAATCACAAACCTGCCTTTGCATCTTTTCCCACGTCTGAGCCGTCTGAGGAGAGTCTAGTACCGTCCCGACATGTCTGCATGTCTGCCTTTTCATTCATCTTCGTTCTCTGGTTGTGTCCGAATTTCCTTCCTAGTCTCTACTTTGGGCTCTAATCAGGGCGTTTGCCATTTTGCTCTGGATGTCTGAAGCTACAATTCAAAAATCCAGTGCCGTGAAATTTATTGTCTCAGCAAAAAAAACACACGAGTGTGAATCGAGGCTCCCTAGATTTGTAAATGTAGACCACAATGCTTTGCATTTAAACAATTTTCATTTGAAAAAAATGTATATATTAATTTTCTGTCTTCTGGCATCAATGAATGGGATTATTTTGTCTGATTTAGTTATTAATCATTGGCACTTTTACTTCTGTAATGATTAGAAGTGTATGGACTTTCAGTTGAATTTAAGCTAAATTAAAAGTTGTTGTTTTTTAAACCGTCCAGGATTGAATGTCTCAAATGGTGATAAAATGCAGTAAATTAGGCTGATTGGACTTTGCATATTCTTCTGGCATGAAACTACAAAATACGTCATTGAAAAAGAACTGGAACTGGTCTGATCTGGAAAAATCATCCAAATCTCAACAAGGGAAACTCTTTTTTATGATCTCATCCATGCAGAATAATTGGAACATGAATTAGTTGGAAAGCATCTGCACTGAAAGCAGAAATTTCAGAGGAAAACTGACCGGACCGGAGGCTTTTTCTACAGGAATTCTGGGGAGAAATGATTTCGTAGAGAAGGATAACTCGCATGCACACAGTAAAAACAGTTTTTATGTCTGAAAACGCGTCACCGAGAGAAAAGGATGACCCTTCAGGGGAAAAATAATGTTTGCAGGTTAATAAGTTAAAATGCTAATTTGAACTGTATTTTATGTCTCTGAAGCTTTTAGTTTTGCACATTTCAGTCATTTATTTCAGTCAAACCTGAAGCTTTACTGGCTGCTGGGCTCCGTTCCGCCGCGTGCTGCTTCTCTGCCTCAATCCAAAAGATTCAGTTTGACAAACATCGATTTTTCCGTTCTTCCCATTTTCTTTCGCTTAACCCCTCTAAATTTTGAGAAACTCAAATAATAAATGTGAACGTTATGCTTTCTAGCGGATCTTGGTTTTATTTAGAAACCGTCTCTGCATTTTTGTGCAGCAGATGTTTTGTTTCTGTTCAGGTTTTTCCTTCTCTGCTGTTGTGTTTGATCAGAGTTCTGAAGTGGCGTCAGTGCGGTCGTCTGAATGCAGACCAGAGCGAGTAGGCGATCCCCCGCTGCTCCAGAGAAAACTCTGCACGGATGAGCTGGTCCTTAACGCGCTGGAAAGAAAAAAAAAAAAAAAAACTAGCGTGAGCCCATCTGCTTCGGCAGAAAAGGGAAGAGAGTTTTTCACAGGGAGGAAGAAAGGAAAAACAAATCTCTTCCCATCTGCCTGCCTGCCTGCTTTTGTTTTTGCTCCTCTTTACAGTTCTTCTTTTATGAACACGGTCTTTTCCTCCGTAGATGAAGAGTAAGCAGAAGAACGAAGGCAGCGTGGGTCTGTTTACATACCCCGTCCTCCAGGCTGCCGACATTCTCCTCTACCAGTAAGACATCCATTGAGAAAGCCTTCTGCGTGGGTGTGCTGTGTGAGATTTGTCTTTAAAGTGTTTGATAATATTGAACGTCCCTCATCCCTTCTTGAACAGTGTGTCTTCTGCTGTTTGGCATCAGTTGGGGGGAGGGTTGGAGGACGTGAAACGGTTGTCCTGGAAGCAGAGCGTCCCCTCTGAAGCCACGTTTCAGCCTCTCTGCTCGCGTGAGCTTGATGTGTCCACCAGCAGATTCCTCCTTTTCAGCTTCAAGGCCAAAACGTTTGAGTAGATTCTCACTGAAGCGTCACAGGAGATCGGTCTATAGAAGGAGCCGCTAAAGACTTTCAGCCTTCACTCTAGTTTCTGTCATTGTCCGTGTTTGTGGCTTTTGCTGCACATGTAAGGGAAGCAGCCTCTCCTCTTTGCTGAAAACATTTCTTCAGACAAAAACGAGGTTCAAATGTGGGAGTCGGGTTCATATTTAAAGAGGATGTCCCTTAGATGTCCCTGCTAACAAGACAGTTTCTGATAAAACGTCACATTGTGTTTACACTTTTTTTTACTGTCTTATATGACAGTGGAGTTTAGGACACTTTATATATTTATATTATGTAGAAACTTTTTTTTTTTTTTTAACAGTTTTGGGTCATTATCTATTATTGTTTGGGAGAATTATTCTTTCTTAAATTATCACCCCTGCATATTTTCTCATGTGTTGCTCTTTAACGTCACTAGCCCACAAAAACGTCCTCTTTTGTGCATTTTTAATTATATTGACACGTAACGAAATCTCAAAATAAGAGTTTTTCGAGGTGAAACGTCTTGGTTACAGATTTGGAGCCACGTCTGCAGATATTTTAAAAGGAGAACATGAAACCTGAGGAGCTCAGTGATTTCTTTTCCTGAGTAAATCCAAAGAAAAAAGAAAAGATTGTAGATCTTTAGTAAACTGCTGTTTTATTTAAAATAATTCTTAACATTTCCCAAATATCCTGTGTGCATCCCTCATCCTAAAAATAAAACCAGTGGGAGCAAATGGCAAAGACAAAGTAATTGCTCCACTACCACCTTAAAAAGCATGACTACTGTTTGCTACTGCACACTGAAATCCAGACTAAACTGAATCAAACTAAGCTTTCAGGTTTGCAAGCATGAAAATACAGTCCCAACTATGTAGCATGGGAGTGGGACCATCATGTTTGGGGCATGATTCTGCCAGAAAGTACTGTCAGGCTAAAAAAAGATTAAAGTTGTGATTATTTAGTTGTGAGGGACCCTAAAGTGTCACTCTGATTATTTTTTGATGTATTGCAAAATCGTTCCTAGTGATCTTTTAAATATAATTAAGCTTTTTTTTAGCGAAATTTAAAAAAAAAACGTGTCGTTTTCTAGGATAAAGTTTCTGCAGAGCAGCAGGAGTTCATTAGAAATACACCTATGATTGTGGGCGGGGCCATAGGTACGAAGTAAACCCACCGCCACCCCTCATCCATCTCTTCACGTGCCCCCCACAACCCCTAGCTAACCTTAGGGTGCAACAAAATTAGCCAGCAGTATCGAAGCCGTCCAGCTGTATAGTTGTGATCCAGAAGCCGTCTTGGACAAGGAAAACGAAGACATTAAAGGATCTTTTTGGATGCATCAGAACAAAATGGAGCAGAGGGTTTGTGGCCTACATATTGTAGGTTGTATGTAGCAACTACAAGGTTTTTCAAGCATTGATTCATCTTTTCCTCATTCACAACAATTTGAATACTCAGAAAGGCTTAACTTTCTTCATAAATGTCCAGCTTTGGTTCCTGTTCTGGTCTTAAAGCAGAACACTAAAGCCCACATTGCGTGATGGCCTGGTTGGAACCTCACACAGTCCAGTCAGTGATGTGACTGGGTTTGAATGAGTGAAGTGACAGTAAAGCACTCTGATCCTTGAAGAAGATGGAAGACCTCTGCAGAGATAAAACCTTTTCCGTCTTCAAAACCGCCTTCAGTTTCTGGAGTTACTTGACCAAAGCCTGAATGAGCTTCAAGCTGATTGTGGTTTTCTTTTCTTTTCTTCTCTCAGGTCTACTCATGTTCCTGTTGGAGAGGACCAGGTCCAGCATCTGGAACTGGCTCAGGATCTTGCTCGCATCTTCAACAATCACTATGGAGACCTGTTCCCCGAGCCCCGCACACTGCTAAGTAAGAGCCTTAGACACAGACCCCAAACGCTTAACCTATCCACGACTTCTGCAGTACTGATAGACTAGAACACTCACCGGCCACTTTATGAGGCACAACTGTTCGTTAACGCAACTTTCTGCCAATCACATGACAGTAACTCAATGCATTTAGCCTTGTAGACATGCTCATGGC